>OY282642.1:102835669-103479865 GCA_958299015.1 Tetanocera ferruginea | reverse complement strand
AGGGGAATTATATTATCGAGATGAATCGCACTGTGCCAAAATATTAAAATATAGAAAAAGCGCGATATCTCGTAAACGGAGAGAGATAGGCCAAAAATAAGCAATTTTCGAGATCAATCGCCAAAATAATAAAATTAAGAAAATTCACGATATTTCGTAAACGGAGAGAGATAGGCCAAAAATAAGCAATTTTCAATAAAATAATAAAATTTAGAAAATTCACGATATCTCGTAAACGGAGAGAGATAGGCCAAAAATAAGCAATTTTCGAGATCAATCGCCAAAATATCAAAATATAGAAAAATCGCGATATCTCGTAAACGGAGAGAGATAGGCCAAAAATAAGCAATTTTCGAGATCAATCGCCAAAATATGAAAATATAGAAAAATCGCGATATCTCGTAAACGGAGAGAGATAGGCCAAAAATAAGCAATTTTCGAGATCAATCGCCAAAATAATAAAATTTAGAAAATTCACGATATCTCGTAAACGGAGAGAGATAGGCCAAAAATAAGCAATTTTCGAGATCAATCGCCAAAATAATAAAATTTAGAAAATTCACGATACCTCGTAAACGGAGAGAGATAGGCCAAAAATAAGCAATTTTCGAGATCAATCGCCAAAATATGAAAATATAGAAAGAGCGCGATATCTCGTAAACGAAGAGAGATAGGCCAAAAATAAGCAATTTTCGAGATCAATCGCCAAAATATTAAAATTTAGAAAATTCACGATATCTCGTAAACGGAGAGAGATAGGCCAAAAATAAGCAATTTTCGAGATCAATCGCCAAAATAATAAAATTTAGAAAATTCACGATATCTCGTAAACGGAGAGAGATAGGCCAAAAATAAGCAATTTTCAAAATCAATCGCCAAAATAATAAAAATTAGAAAATTCACGATATCTCGTAAACGGAGAGAGATAGGCCAAAAATAAGCAATTTTCGAGATCAATCGCCAAAATAATTAAATTTAGAAAATTCACGATATCTCGTAAACGGAGAGAGATAGGCCAAAAATAAGCAATTTTCGAGATCAATCGCCACAATAATAACATCTAGAAAAATCGCGATATCTCGTAAACGGAGAGAGATAGGCCAAAAATAAGCAATTTTCGAGATCAATCGCACTCTATCGAAATATTAGAAATTACAAAAAGTGCGATATCTCGTAAACGGAGAGAGATAGGCCAAAAATAAGCAATTTTCGAGATCAATCGCCACAATAATAACATCTAGAAAAATCGCGATATCTCGTAAACGGAGAGAGATAGGCCAAAAATAAGCAATTTTCGAGATCAATCGCCACAATAATAACATTTAGAAAAATCGCGATATCTCGTAAACGGAGAGAGATAGGCCAAAAATAAGCAATTTTCGAGATCAATCGCCAAAATAATAAAATTTAGAAAATTCACGATATCTCGTAAACGGAGAGAGATAGGCCAAAAATAAGCAATTTTCGAGATCAATCGCCAACATATTAAAATATAGAAAATTAACGATATCTCGTAAACGGAGAGAGATAGGCCAAAAATAAGCAATTTTCGAGATCAATCGCCAAAATATGAAAATATAGAAAGAGCGCGATATCTCGTAAACGAAGAGAGATAGGCCAAAAATAAGCAATTTTCGAGATCAATCGCCAAAATATTAAAATTTAGAAAATTCACGATATCTCGTAAACGGAGAGAGATAGGCCAAAAATAAGCAATTTTCGAGATCAATCGCCAAAATAATAAAATTTAGAAAATTCACGATATCTCGTAAACGGAGAGAGATAGGCCAAAAATAAGCAATTTTCAAAATCAATCGCCAAAATAATAAAAATTAGAAAATTCACGATATCTCGTAAACGGAGAGAGATAGGCCAAAAATAAGCAATTTTCAAAATCAATCGCCAAAATAATAAAAATTAGAAAATTCACGATATCTCGTAAACGGAGAGAGATAGGCCAAAAATAAGCAATTTTCGAAATCAATCGCCAAAATAATAAAATTTAGAAAATTCACGATATCTCGTAAACGGAGAGAGATAGGCCAAAAATAAGCAATTTTCAAAATCAATCGCCAAAATAATAAAATTTAGAAAATTCACGATATCTCGTAAACGGAGAGAGATAGGCCAAAAATAAGCAATTTTCGAGATCAATCGCCAACATATTAAAATATAGAAAATTAACGATATCTCGTAAACGGAGAGAGATAGGCCAAAAATAAGCAATTTTCACGAGTTTCTAAGGGGAATTACATTATCGAGATGAATCGCACTGTGCCAAAATATTAAAATATAGAAAATTCACGATATCTCGTAAACGGAGAGAGATAGGCCAAAAATAAGCAATTTTCGAGATCAATCGCCAAAATAATAAAATATAGAAAATTCACGATATCTCGTAAACGGAGAGAGATAGGCCAAAAATAAGCAATTTTCGAGATCAATCGCCACAATAATAACGTCTAAAAATCGCGATATCTCGTAAACGGAGAGAGATAGGCCAAAAATAAGCAATTTTCGAGATCAATCGCCAAAATATTAAAATATAGAAAATTCACGATATCTCGTAAACGGAGAGAGATAGGCCAAAAATAAGCAATTTTCGAGATCAATCGCCAAAATATGAAAATATAGAAAAATCGCGATATCTCGTAAACGGAGAGAGATAGGCCAAAAATAAGCAATTTTCGAGATCAATCGCCAACATATTCAAATATAGAAAATTAACGATATCTCGTAAACGGAGAGAGATAGGCCAAAAATAAGCAATTTTCGAGATCAATCGCACTCTAACGAAATATTAGAAATTACAAAAAGTGCGATATCTCGTAAACGGAGAGAGATAGGCCAAAAATAAGCAATTTTCGAGATCAATCGCCACAATAATAACATCTAGAAAAATCGCGATATCTCGTAAACGGAGAGAGATAGGCCAAAAATAAGCAATTTTCGAGATCAATCGCACTCTATCGAAATATTAGAAATTACAAAAAGTGCGATATCTCGTAAACGGAGAGAGATAGGCCAAAAATAAGCAATTTTCGAGATCAATCGCCAAAATATGAAAATATAGAAAGAGCGCGATATCTCGTAAACGGAGAGAGATAGGCCAAAAATAAGCAATTTTCGAGATCAATCGCCAAAATAATTAAATTTAGAAAATTCACGATATCTCGTAAACGGAGAGAGATAGGCCAAAAATAAGCAATTTTCGAGATCAATCGCCAAAATAATAAAATATAGAAAAATCGCGATATCTCGTAAACGGAGAGAGATAGGCCAAAAATAAGCAATTTTCAATAAATTAATAAAATTTAGAAAAATCGCGATATCTCGTAAACGGAGAGAGATAGGCCAAAAATAAGCAATTTTCGAGATCAATCGCCAAAATAATAAAATTTAGAAAATTCACGATATCTCGTAAACGGAGAGAGATAGGCCAAAAATAAGCAATTTTCGAAATCAATCGCCAAAATATGAAAATATAGAAAAATCGCGATATCTCGTAAACGGAGAGAGATAGGCCAAAAATAAGCAATTTTCGAGATCAATCGCCAAAATAATAAAATTTAGAAAAATCGCGATATCTCGTAAACGGAGAGAGATAGGCCAAAAATAAGTAATTTTCGAGATCAATCGCTCTCTACCAAAATATTAAAAATTACAAAAAGCGCGATATCTCCTAAACGGAGAGAGATAGGCCAAAAATAAGCAATTTTCGAGATCAATCGCCAAAATAATAAAATTTAGAAAATTCACGATATCTCGTAAACGGAGAGAGATAGGCCAAAAATAAGCAATTTTCGAGATCAATCGCCAAAATATGAAAATATAGAAAAATCGCGATATCTCGTAAACGGAGAGAGATAGGCCAAAAATAAGCAATTTTCGAAATCAATCGCCAAAATATGAAAATATAGAAAAATCGCGATATCTCGTAAACGGAGAGAGATAGGCCAAAAATAAGCAATTTTCAATAAAATAATAAAATTTAGAAAAATCGCGATATCTCGTAAACGGAGAGAGATAGGCCAAAAATAAGCAATTTTCGAGATCAATCGCCACAATAATAACGTCTAAAAATCGCGATATCTCGTAAACGGAGAGAGATAGGCCAAAAATAAGCAATTTTCGAGATCAATCGCCAAAATAATAAAATTTAGAAAATCACGATATCTCGTAAACGGAGAGAGATAGGCCAAAAATAAGCAATTTTCGAGATCAATCGCCAAAATATGAAAATATAGAAAAATCGCGATATCTCGTAAACGGAGAGAGATAGGCCAAAAATAAGCAATTTTCGAGATCAATCGCCAAAATAATAAAATTTAGAAAATCACGATATCTCGTAAACGGAGAGAGATAGGCCAAAAATAAGCAATTTTCGAGATCAATCGCCAAAATATGAAAATATAGAAAAATCGCGATATCTCGTAAACGGAGAGAGATAGGCCAAAAATAAGCAATTTTCGAAATCAATCGCCAAAATATGAAAATATAGAAAAATCGCGATATCTCGTAAACGGAGAGAGATAGGCCAAAAATAAGCAATTTTCAATAAAATAATAAAATTTAGAAAAATCGCGATATCTCGTAAACGGAGAGAGATAGGCCAAAAATAAGCAATTTTCGAGATCAATCGCCACAATAATAACGTCTAAAAATCGCGATATCTCGTAAACGGAGAGAGATAGGCCAAAAATAAGCAATTTTCGAGATCAATCGCCAAAATAATAAAATTTAGAAAATTCACGATATCTCGTAAACGGAGAGAGATAGGCCAAAAATAAGCAATTTTCGAGATCAATCGCCAAAATATGAAAATATAGAAAAATCGCGATATCTCGTAAACGGAGAGAGATAGGCCAAAAATAAGCAATTTTCGAGATCAATCGCCAAAATAATAAAATTTAGAAAATTCACGATATCTCGTAAACGGAGAGAGATAGGCCAAAAATAAGCAATTTTCGAGATCAATTCCCAAAATATTAAAATATAGAAAATTCACGATATCTCGTAAACGGAGAGAGATAGGCCAAAAATAAGCAATTTTCGAGATCAATCGCCAATATATGAAAATATAGAAAAATCGCGATATCTCGTAAACGGAGAGAGATAGGCCAAAAATAAGCAATTTTCGAGATCAATCGCCAAAATATGAAAATATAGAAAAATCGCGATATCTCGTAAACGGAGAGAGATAGGCTAAAAATAAGCAATTTTCGAGATCAATCGCCAAAATATGAAAATATAGAAAAATCGCGATATCTCGTAAACGGAGAGAGATAGGCCAAAAATAAGCAATTTTCAATAAAATAATAAAATTTAGAAAAATCGCGATATCTCGTAAACGGAGAGAGATAGGCCAAAAATAAGCAATTTTCGAGATCAATCGCCACAATAATAACGTCTAAAAATCGCGATATCTCGTAAACGGAGAGAGATAGGCCAAAAATAAGCAATTTTCGAGATCAATCGCCAAAATATTAAAATATAGAAAATTCACGATATCTCGTAAACGGAGAGAGATAGGCCAAAAATAAGCAATTTTCGAGATCAATCGCCAAAATATGAAAATATAGAAAAATCGCGATATCTCGTAAACGGAGAGAGATAGGCCAAAAATAAGTAATTTTCGAGATCAATCGCTCTCTACCAAAATATTAAAAATTACAAAAAGCGCGATATCTCCTAAACGGAGAGAGATAGGCCAAAAATAAGCAATTTTCGAGATCAATCGCCACAATAATAACATCTAAAAATCGCGATATCTCGTAAACGGAGAGAGATAGGCCAAAAATAAGCAATTTTCGAGATCAATCGCCAAAATAATAAAATTTAGAAAATTCACGATATCTCGTAAACGGAGAGAGATAGGCCAAAAATAAGCAATTTTCGAGATCAATCGCCAAAATATGAAAATATAGAAAAATCGCGATATCTCGTAAACGGAGAGAGATAGGCCAAAAATAAGCAATTTTCGAGATCAATCGCCAAAATAATAAAATTTAGAAAATTCACGATATCTCGTAAACGGAGAGAGATAGGCCAAAAATAAGCAATTTTCGAGATCAATTCCCAAAATATTAAAATATAGAAAATTCACGATATCTCGTAAACGGAGAGAGATAGGCCAAAAATAAGCAATTTTCGAGATCAATCGCCAAAATATGAAAATATAGAAAAATCGCGATATCTCGTAAACGGAGAGAGATAGGCCAAAAATAAGCAATTTTCGAGATCAATCGCCAAAATATGAAAATATAGAAAGAGCGCGATATCTCGTAAACGGAGAGAGATAGGCCAAAAATAAGCAATTTTCGAGATCAATCGCCAAAATAATAAAATATAGAAAATTCACGATATCTCGTAAACGGAGAGAGATAGGCCAAAAATAAGCAATTTTCGAGATCAATCGCCAAAATATGAAAATATAGAAAAATCGCGATATCTCGTAAACGGAGAGAGATAGGCCAAAAATAAGTAATTTTCGAGATCAATCGCTCTCTACCAAAATATTAAAAATTACAAAAAGCGCGATATCTCCTAAACGGAGAGAGATAGGCCAAAAATAAGCAATTTTCGAGATCAATCGCCACAATAATAACGTCTAAAAATCGCGATATCTCGTAAACGGAGAGAGATAGGCCAAAAATAAGCAATTTTCGAGATCAATTCCCAAAATATTAAAATATAGAAAATTCACGATATCTCGTAAACGGAGAGAGATAGGCCAAAAATAAGCAATTTTCGAGATCAATTCCCAAAATATTAAAATATAGAAAATTCACGATATCTCGTAAACGGAGAGAGATAGGCCAAAAATAAGCAATTTTCGAGATCAATCGCCAAAATATGAAAATATAGAAAAATCGCGATATCTCGTAAACGGAGAGAGATAGGCCAAAAATAAGCAATTTTCAATAAAATAATAAAATTTAGAAAATTCACGATATCTCGTAAACGGAGAGAGATAGGCCAAAAATAAGCAATTTTCGAGATCAATCGCCAAAATATTAAAATTTAGAAAAGCGCGATATCTCGTAAACGGAGAGAGATAGGCCAAAAATAAGCAATTTTCGAGATCAATCGCCAAAATAATAAAATTAAGAAAATTCACGATATTTCGTAAACGGAGAGAGATAGGCCAAAAATAAGCAATTTTCAATAAAATAATAAAATTTAGAAAATTCACGATATCTCGTAAACGGAGAGAGATAGGCCAAAAATAAGCAATTTTCACGTGTTTCTAAGGGGAATTATATTATCGAGATGAATCGCACTGTGCCAAAATATTAAAATATAGAAAAAGCGCGATATCTCGTAAACGGAGAGAGATAGGCCAAAAATAAGCAATTTTCGAGATCAATCGCCAAAATAATAAAATTAAGAAAATTCACGATATTTCGTAAACGGAGAGAGATAGGCCAAAAATAAGCAATTTTCGAAATCAATCGCCAAAATATGAAAATATAGAAAAATCGCGAGATCTCCTAAACGGAGAGAGATAGGCCAAAAATAAGCAATTTTCGAGATCAATCGCCAAAATAATAAAATTAAGAAAATTCACGATATTTCGTAAACGGAGAGAGATAGGCCAAAAATAAGCAATTTTCAATAAAATAATAAAATTTAGAAAATTCACGATATCTCGTAAACGGAGAGAGATAGGCCAAAAATAAGCAATTTTCACGTGTTTCTAAGGGGAATTATATTATCGAGATGAATCGCACTGTGCCAAAATATTAAAATATAGAAAAATCGCGATATCTCGTAAACGGAGAGAGATAGGCCAAAAATAAGCAATTTTCAATAAATTAATAAAATTTAGAAAAATCGCGATATCTCGTAAACGGAGAGAGATAGGCCAAAAATAAGCAATTTTCGAGATCAATCGCCAAAATAATTAAATTTAGAAAATTCACGATATCTCGTAAACGGAGAGAGATAGGCCAAAAATAAGCAATTTTCGAGATCAATCGCCAAAATAATAAAATTTAGAAAAATCGCGATATCTCGTAAACGGAGAGAGATAGGCCAAAAATAAGCAATTTTCGAAATCAATCGCCAAAATATGAAAATATAGAAAAATCGCGATATCTCGTAAACGGAGAGAGATAGGCCAAAAATAAGCAATTTTCAATAAAATAATAAAATTTAGAAAATTCACGATACCTCGTAAACGGAGAGAGATAAGCCAAAAATAAGCAATTTTCGAGATCAATCGCCAAAATAATAAAATTTAGAAAATTCACGATATCTCGTAAACGGAGAGAGATAGGCCAAAAATAAGCAATTTTCGAGATCAATCGCCAAAATAATAAAATTTAGAAAAATCGCGATATCTCGTAAACGGAGAGAGATAACCCAAAAATAAGCAATTTTCAATAAAATAATAAAATTTAGAAAATTCACGATATCTCGTAAACGGAGAGAGATAGGCCAAAAATAAGCAATTTTCACGTGTTTCTAAGGGGAATTATATTATCGAGATGAATCGCACTGTGCCAAAATATTAAAATATAGAAAAAGCGCGATATCTCGTAAACGGAGAGAGATAGGCCAAAAATAAGCAATTTTCGAGATCAATCGCCAAAATAATAAAATTAAGAAAATTCACGATATTTCGTAAACGGAGAGAGATAGGCCAAAAATAAGCAATTTTCAATAAAATAATAAAATTTAGAAATTCACGATATCTCGTAAACGGAGAGAGATAGGCCAAAAATAAGCAATTTTCGAGATCAATCGCCAAAATATCAAAATATAGAAAAATCGCGATATCTCGTAAACGGAGAGAGATAGGCCAAAAATAAGCAATTTTCGAGATCAATCGCACTCTATCGAAATATTAGAAATTACAAAAAGTGCGATATCTCGTAAACGGAGAGAGATAGGCCAAAAGTAAGCAATTTTCACCGGTTTCTAAGGGGAATTACATTATCGAGATGAATCGCACTGTGCCAAAATATTAAAATATAGAAAAAGCGCGATATCTCGTAAACGGAGAGAGATAGGCCAAATCGCCACAATAATAAAATTTAGAAAAAGCGCGATATCTCGTAAACGGAGGGAGATAGGCCAAAAATAAGCAATTTTCGAGATCAATCGCCAACATGTTAAAATATAGAAAATTAACGATATCTCGTAAACGGAGAGAGATAGGCCAAAAATAAGCAATTTTCGAGATCAATCGCACTCTATCGAAATATTAGAAATTACAAAAAGTGCGATATCTCGTAAACGGAGAGAGATAGGCCAAAAATAAGCAATTTTCGAGATCAATCGCCAAAATATTAAAATATAGAAAAAGCGCGATATCTCGTAAACGGAGAGAGATAGGCCAAAAATAAGCAATTTTCGAGATCAATCGCCAAAATAATAAAATTTAGAAAATTCGCGATATCTCGTAAACGGAGAGAGATAGGCCAAAAATAAGCAATTTTCGAGATCAATCGCCAAAATAATAAAATTTAGAAAATTCACGATATCTCGTAAACGGAGAGAGATAGGCCAAAAATAAGCAATTTTCGAGATCAATCGCCAAAATATTAAAATATAGAAAATTCACGATATCTCGTAAACGGAGAGAGATAGGCCAAAACTAAGCAATTTTCGAGATCAATCGCACTCTAACGAAATATTAGAAATTACAAAAAGTGCGATATCTCGTAAACGGAGAGAGATAGGCCAAAAATAAGCAATTTTCGAGATCAATCGCCACAATAATAACATCTAGAAAAATCGCGATATCTCGTAAACGGAGAGAGATAGGCCAAAAATAAGCAATTTTCGAGATCAATCGCACTCTATCGAAATATTAGAAATTACAAAAAGTGCGATATCTCGTAAACGGAGAGAGATAGGCCAAAAATAAGCAATTTTCGAGATCAATCGCCACAATAATAACATCTAGAAAAATCGCGATATCTCGTAAACGGAGAGAGATAGGCCAAAAATAAGCAATTTTCGAGATCAATCGCCAAAATAATAAAATTTAGAAAATTCACGATATCTCGTAAACGGAGAGAGATAGGCCAAAAATAAGCAATTTTCGAGATCAATCACCAAAATATTAAAATATAGAAAATTCACGATATCTCGTAAACGGAGAGAGATAGGCCAAAAATAAGCAATTTTCGAGATCAATCGCCAAAATAATAAAATATCGAAAAATCGCGATATCTCGTAAACGGAGAGAGATAGGCCAAAAATAAGCAATTTTCGAGATCAATCGCACTCTATCGACATATTAGAAATTACAAAAAGTGCGATATCTCGTAAACGGAGAGAGATAGGCCAAAAATAAGCAATTTTCGAGATCAATCGCCAACATATGAAAATATAGTAAAATCGCGATATCTCGTAAACGGAGAGAGATAGGCCAAAAATAAGCAATTTTCGAGATCAATCGCCAAAATAATAAAATTTAGAAAATTCGCGATATCTCGTAAACGGAGAGAGAAAGGCCAAAAATAAGCAATTTTCGAGATCAATCGCCAACATGTGAAAATATAGAAAAATCGCGATATCTCGTAAACGGAGAGAGATAGGCAATAAGCAATTTTCGAGATCAATCGCCAAAATATTAAAATTTAGAAAATTCACGATATCTCGTAAACGGAGAGAGATAGGCCAAAAATAAGCAATTTTCGAGATCAATCGCCAAAATAATAAAATTTAGAAAATTCACGATATCTCGTAAACGGAGAGAGATAGGCCAAAAATAAGCAATTTTCAAAATCAATCGCCAAAATAATAAAAATTAGAAAATTCACGATATCTCGTAAACGGAGAGAGATAGGCCAAAAATAAGCAATTTTCGAAATCAATCGCCAAAATAATAAAATTTAGAAAATTCACGATATCTCGTAAACGGAGAGAGATAGGCCAAAAATAAGCAATTTTCAAAATCAATCGCCAAAATAATAAAATTTAGAAAATTCACGATATCTCGTAAACGGAGAGAGATAGGCCAAAAATAAGCAATTTTCGAGATCAATCGCCAACATGTGAAAATATAGAAAAATAGCGATATCTCGTAAACGGAGAGAGATAGGCCAAAAATAAGCAATTTTCGAGATCAATCGCCGCAAAATATGAAAATATAGAAAAATCGCGATATCTCGTAAACGGAGAGAGATAGGCCAAAAATAAGCAATTTTCAATAAAATAATAAAATTTAGAAAAATCGCGATATCTCGTAAACGGAGAGAGATAGGCCAAAAATAAGCAATTTTCGAGATCAATCGCCAAAATAATAAAATTTAGAAAATTCACGATATCTCGTAAACGGAGAGAGATAGGCCAAAAATAAGCAATTTTCGAGATCAATCGCCAAAATAATAAAATTAAGAAAATTCACGATATTTCGTAAACGGAGAGAGATAGGCCAAAAATAAGCAATTTTCAATAAAATAATAAAATTTAGAAAATTCACGATATCTCGTAAACGGAGAGAGATAGGCCAAAAATAAGCAATTTTCACGTGTTTCTAAGGGGAATTATATTATCGAGATGAATCGCACTGTGCCAAAATATTAAAATATAGAAAAAGCGCGATATCTCGTAAACGGAGAGAGATAGGCCAAAAATAAGCAATTTTCGAGATCAATCGCCAAAATAATAAAATTTAGAAAATTCGCGATATCTCGTAAACGGAGAGAGATAGGCCAAAAATAAGCAATTTTCGAGATCAATCGCCGCAAAATATGAAAATATAGAAAAATCGCGATATCTCGTAAACGGAGAGAGATAGGCCAAAAATAAGCAATTTTCAATAAAATAATAAAATTTAGAAAAATCGCGATATCTCGTAAACGGAGAGAGATAGGCCAAAAATAAGCAATTTTCGAGATCAATCGCCAAAATAATAAAATTTAGAAAATTCACGATATCTCGTAAACGGAGAGAGATAGGCCAAAAATAAGCAATTTTCGAGATCAATCGCCAAAATAATAAAATTAAGAAAATTCACGATATTTCGTAAACGGAGAGAGATAGGCCAAAAAAACTTTTTAACAAAAAAAAAAACCTACTTCAAAATCACTAGAAAGTAAAAAATAATTTTAAATTACTTTTACTATTTATTTCTTGGTCAAATTTGTTAATCATTGACGTAAAAGCATGATTTTTTCGCCATCCCTACTCTATTTAAGACTTTTTTATTTGTAAATATCCTGCTTGGGTGACGCTGTATTAATTTGTAATCTTGTGTTGCAGCTGCACAAAAAATCTGATTATATTAGCGCCGACTTCGAAGCTCTTATTATCATAAAAAAATAAATATATTTATTATAAAAATACAAATTTGACCAAGAAATAAATAGTAAAAGTAATTTAAAATTATTTTTTACTTTCTAGTGATTTTGAAGTAGGTTTTTTTTTTTGTTAAAAAGTTTTTATTTCTTTCTTTTTAGAGAAAATGATATATATTAAAAAAGTGTATAAATTAATTAAACACCAATTATTTATGCTCAAATATGGAAAAATGCTTTTCTGTCGTTTCTTATTCTGGTCTTTGTCAGTGTGTTTATCAGTACCTACTCTTGTATTTTTATCACTACCCCATTGTCAATATTGACTGAAATATAGTGTGTTTATAATATTGACACGCCTCTTTGTCGAGAATATCACACTCTTTGTCATAGTGTTTTCAATAGTTCTACCCATTCTAACAATGAATTTTACCACCCTTAAGACAATATGATACAGTTTTTACACACTGCCACACCCCTTAGTCGAATAACGCCCAATTCTTCGGTAGTAATTTGTAATAATTGTGCCTACGTCTGTACTTCTTCAGTTAGTAGTGTCAGTATTCGATTTAGTGTTTTCTAATATTGCCACACCCCTTTGTCGAATGATGCCCACTTTATTCACAATAACTTGTTATAAGTGTGCCTACCTCTATACTAAATATCAGTACTCTAGTGTCAATATTATTCGCGATACAGTGTATTTTATATATTGCCACACCCCTTTATCAAACAAGGTCCACTGTATTGAAATTAATTGTTTTATAACTGTGCCTACCCCTGTAGTTAACTTTAGTACTCTAGTGTCAATATTATTCGAGATACAGAGTTTTTCTAATATTGCCACACCTCTTTGTCGACTAACGCCCACTTAATTGACTGTTATTTTTTACCTACCCTTGCATTTTTTCTGTGAATTTTATTAACTCTAGTACTCTAGTGTCAATATTTACTGAACTACAGTGTTTTTCTTACAGTGACACGCCCCTTTATCGAATACCGCCCACATTACTGACAGTTATTTGTTATATTTGTACCTACCTTTGTACTTAATTTTAGTATCGTAGTGTCAATAGTAATCGAGATACAGTGTTTTTTTTTAATATTGCCACTCCCCTTCTCGATTAACGCCCATTTTTTTTTTACAAAAATTTGTAGTGATTTTTCCTACCTTTGTAATAAATTTCTGTACCCTAGTATCAATATTATTCGAGACACAGTAATTCTCTGATATTGCCACACCCCTTTGTCGAATTACGCCCACTTTTGTTATAGTAATTTCCAATAATTGTACCTACCTCTGTACTTAATTTCAGTACTCTAGTGTCAATTTTCGTCGAGATACAGAGTTTTTACAATATTGCCACACCCTTTTTTAGAATTACGCCTACTTAAGTGATCGTCATTTTTAATACTTGTGCTTGCCCTTGTAATTTTATCGTGAATTTTATTACCGTAGTGTCAATATTTACTGAGATACAGTGTTTTTCTTATACAGACACGCCCCTTTTCCGAATACCGCCCCCTTTCATAAACGGGCACCTCCGCGTTGATAATCTCTATATGTTGACAAAAAATTACGGCAATCGGGCAAGTACTTTAGGAGTAATCGATGTACATACATTCACAAAAAAAAAAAAAAAAAAAAAAAAAAACAGAGAAACCAACCAACTTGAGAACCTCCTCCTTTTTGAAGTCGGTTAAAAATAAGCAATTTTCAATAAAATAATAAAATTTAGAAAATTCACGATATCTCGTAAACGGAGAGAGATAGGCCAAAAATAAGCAATTCTCGAGATCAATCGCCAAAATATGAAAATATAGAAAGAGCGCGATATCTCGTAAACGGAGAGAGATAGGCCAAAAATAAGCAATTTTCGAGATCAATCGCCACAATAATAACGTCTAAAAATCGCGATATCTCGTAAACGGAGAGAGATAGGCCAAAAATAAGCAATTTTCGAGATCAATCGCCAAAATATTAAAATATAGAAAATTCACGATATCTCGTAAACGGAGAGAGATAGGCCAAAAATAAGCAATTTTCGAGATCAATCGCCAAAATATGAAAATATAGAAAAATCGCGATATCTCGTAAACGGAGAGAGATAGGCCAAAAATAAGTAATTTTCGAGATCAATCGCTCTCTACCAAAATATTAAAAATTACAAAAAGCGCGATATCTCCTAAACGGAGAGAGATAGGCCAAAAATAAGCAATTTTCGAGATCAATCGCCACAATAATAACGTCTAAAATTCACGATATCTCGTAAACGGAGAGAGATAGGCCAAAAATAAGCAATTTTCGAGATCAATCGCCAAAATATGAAAATATAGAAAAATCGCGATATCTCGTAAACGGAGAGAGATAGGCCAAAAATAAGCAATTTTCGAGATCAATCGCCAAAATATGAAAATATAGAAAGAGCGCGATATCTCGTAAACGGAGAGAGATAGGCCAAAAATAAGCAATTTTCGAGATCAATCGCCAAAATAATTAAATTTAGAAAATTCACGATATCTCGTAAACGGAGAGAGATAGGCCAAAAATAAGCAATTTTCGATCGCCAAAATAATAAAATTTAGAAAATTCACGATATCTCGTAAACGGAGAGAGATAGGCCAAAAATAAGCAATTTTCGAGATCAATTCCCAAAATATTAAAATATAGAAAATTCACGATATCTCGTAAACGGAGAGAGATAGGCCAAAAATAAGCAATTTTCGAGATCAATCGCCAAAATATGAAAATATAGAAAAATCGCGATATCTCGTAAACGGAGAGAGATAGGCCAAAAATAAGCAATTTTCGAGATCAATCGCCAAAATATGAAAATATAGAAAGAGCGCGATATCTCGTAAACGGAGAGAGATAGGCCAAAAATAAGCAATTTTCGAGATCAATCGCCAAAATAATTAAATTTAGAAAATTCACGATATCTCGTAAACGGAGAGAGATAGGCCAAAAATAAGCAATTTTCGAGATCAATCGCCAAAATAATAAAATATAGAAAAATCGCGATATCTCGTAAACGGAGAGAGATAGGCCAAAAATAAGCAATTTTCAATAAATTAATAAAATTTAGAAAAATCGCGATATCTCGTAAACGGAGAGAGATAGGCCAAAAATAAGCAATTTTCGAGATCAATCGCCAAAATAATAAAATTTAGAAAATTCACGATATCTCGTAAACGGAGAGAGATAGGCCAAAAATAAGCAATTTTCGAAATCAATCGCCAAAATATGAAAATATAGAAAAATCGCGATATCTCGTAAACGGAGAGAGATAGGCCAAAAATAAGCAATTTTCGAGATCAATCGCCAAAATATGAAAATATAGAAAAATCGCGATATCTCGTAAACGGAGAGAGATAGGCCAAAAATAAGCAATTTTCGAGATCAATCGCCAAAATAATAAAATTTAGAAAATTCACGATATCTCGTAAACGGAGAGAGATAGGCCAAAAATAAGCAATTTTCGAGATCAATTCCCAAAATATTAAAATATAGAAAATTCACGATATCTCGTAAACGGAGAGAGATAGGCCAAAAATAAGCAATTTTCGAGATCAATTCCCAAAATATTAAAATACAGAAAATTCACGATATCTCGTAAACGGAGAGAGATAGGCCAAAAATAAGCAATTTTCGAGATCAATCGCCAAAATATGAAAATATAGAAAAATCGCGATATCTCGTAAACGGAGAGAGATAGGCCAAAAATAAGCAATTTTCGAGATCAATCGCCAAAATATGAAAATATAGAAAGAGCGCGATATCTCGTAAACGGAGAGAGATAGGCCAAAAATAAGCAATTTTCGAGATCAATCGCCAAAATAATTAAATTTAGAA
This sequence comes from Tetanocera ferruginea, assembly GCA_958299015.1. Lineage (NCBI taxonomy): Eukaryota > Metazoa > Arthropoda > Insecta > Diptera > Sciomyzidae > Tetanocera > Tetanocera ferruginea. Next base: position 103,463,755 of record OY282642.1, on the reverse strand, counting down.
AATTCACGATATCTCGTAAACGGAGAGAGATAGGCCAAAAATAAGCAATTTTCGATCGCCAAAATAATAAAATTTAGAAAATTCACGATATCTCGTAAACGGAGAGAGATAGGCCAAAAATAAGCAATTTTCGAGATCAATTCCCAAAATATTAAAATATAGAAAATTCACGATATCTCGTAAACGGAGAGAGATAGGCCAAAAATAAGCAATTTTCGAGATCAATCGCCAAAATATGAAAATATAGAAAGAGCGCGATATCTCGTAAACGGAGAGAGATAGGCCAAAAATAAGCAATTTTCGAGATCAATCGCCAAAATAATTAAATTTAGAAAATTCACGATATCTCGTAAACGGAGAGAGATAGGCCAAAAATAAGCAATTTTCGAGATCAATCGCCAAAATAATAAAATATAGAAAAATCGCGATATCTCGTAAACGGAGAGAGATAGGCCAAAAATAAGCAATTTTCGAGATCAATCGCCAAAATAATAAAATTTAGAAAATTCACGATATCTCGTAAACGGAGAGAGATAGGCCAAAAATAAGCAATTTTCGAGATCAATTCCCAAAATATTAAAATATAGAAAATTCACGATATCTCGTAAACGGAGAGAGATAGGCCAAAAATAAGCAATTTTCGAGATCAATTCCCAAAATATTAAAATATAGAAAATTCACGATATCTCGTAAACGGAGAGAGATAGGCCAAAAATAAGCAATTTTCGAGATCAATCGCCAAAATATGAAAATATAGAAAAATCGCGATATCTCGTAAACGGAGAGAGATAGGCCAAAAATAAGCAATTTTCGAGATCAATCGCCAAAATAATAAAATTTAGAAAATTCACGATATCTCGTAAACGGAGAGAGATAGGCCAAAAATAAGCAATTTTCGAGATCAATTCCCAAAATATTAAAATATAGAAAATTCACGATATCTCGTAAACGGAGAGAGATAGGCCAAAAATAAGCAATTTTCGAGATCAATCGCCAAAATATGAAAATATAGAAAAATCGCGATATCTCGTAAACGGAGAGAGATAGGCCAAAAATAAGCAATTTTCGAGATCAATCGCCAAAATATGAAAATATAGAAAGAGCGCGATATCTCGTAAACGGAGAGAGATAGGCCAAAAATAAGCAATTTTCGAGATCAATCGCCAAAATAATTAAATTTAGAAAATTCACGATATCTCGTAAACGGAGAGAGATAGGCCAAAAATAAGCAATTTTCGAGATCAATCGCCAAAATAATAAAATATAGAAAAATCGCGATATCTCGTAAACGGAGAGAGATAGGCCAAAAATAAGCAATTTTCAATAAATTAATAAAATTTAGAAAAATCGCGATATCTCGTAAACGGAGAGAGATAGGCCAAAAATAAGCAATTTTCGAGATCAATCGCCAAAATAATAAAATTTAGAAAATTCACGATATCTCGTAAACGGAGAGAGATAGGCCAAAAATAAGCAATTTTCGAAATCAATCGCCAAAATATGAAAATATAGAAAAATCGCGATATCTCGTAAACGGAGAGAGATAGGCCAAAAATAAGCAATTTTCGAGATCAATCGCCAAAATAATAAAATTTAGAAAAATCGCGATATCTCGTAAACGGAGAGAGATAGGCCAAAAATAAGTAATTTTCGAGATCAATCGCTCTCTACCAAAATATTAAAAATTACAAAAAGCGCGATATCTCCTAAACGGAGAGAGATAGGCCAAAAATAAGCAATTTTCGAGATCAATCACCAAAATAATAAAATTTAGAAAATTCACGATATCTCGTAAACGGAGAGAGATAGGCCAAAAATAAGCAATTTTCGAGATCAATCGCCAAAATATGAAAATATAGAAAAATCGCGATATCTCGTAAACGGAGAGAGATAGGCCAAAAATAAGCAATTTTCGAAATCAATCGCCAAAATATGAAAATATAGAAAAATCGCGATATCTCGTAAACGGAGAGAGATAGGCCAAAAATAAGCAATTTTCAATAAAATAATAAAATTTAGAAAAATCGCGATATCTCGTAAACGGAGAGAGATAGGCCAAAAATAAGCAATTTTCGAGATCAATCGCCACAATAATAACGTCTAAAAATCGCGATATCTCGTAAACGGAGAGAGATAGGCCAAAAATAAGCAATTTTCGAGATCAATCGCCAAAATAATAAAATTTAGAAAATCACGATATCTCGTAAACGGAGAGAGATAGGCCAAAAATAAGCAATTTTCGAGATCAATCGCCAAAATATGAAAATATAGAAAAATCGCGATATCTCGTAAACGGAGAGAGATAGGCCAAAAATAAGCAATTTTCGAGATCAATCGCCAAAATAATAAAATTTAGAAAATCACGATATCTCGTAAACGGAGAGAGATAGGCCAAAAATAAGCAATTTTCGAGATCAATCGCCAAAATATGAAAATATAGAAAAATCGCGATATCTCGTAAACGGAGAGAGATAGGCCAAAAATAAGCAATTTTCGAAATCAATCGCCAAAATATGAAAATATAGAAAAATCGCGATATCTCGTAAACGGAGAGAGATAGGCCAAAAATAAGCAATTTTCAATAAAATAATAAAATTTAGAAAAATCGCGATATCTCGTAAACGGAGAGAGATAGGCCAAAAATAAGCAATTTTCGAGATCAATCGCCACAATAATAACGTCTAAAAATCGCGATATCTCGTAAACGGAGAGAGATAGGCCAAAAATAAGCAATTTTCGAGATCAATCGCCAAAATATGAAAATATAGAAAAATCGCGATATCTCGTAAACGGAGAGAGATAGGCCAAAAATAAGCAATTTTCGAGATCAATCGCCACAATAATAACGTCTAAAAATCGCGATATCTCGTAAACGGAGAGAGATAGGCCAAAAATAAGCAATTTTCAATAAAATAATAAAATTTAGAAAAATCGCGATATCTCGTAAACGGAGAGAGATAGGCCAAAAATAAGCAATTTTCGAGATCAATCGCCACAATAATAACGTCTAAAATTCACGATATCTCGTAAACGGAGAGAGATAGGCCAAAAATAAGCAATTTTCGAGATCAATCGCCAAAATATGAAAATATAGAAAAATCGCGATATCTCGTAAACGGAGAGAGATAGGCCAAAAATAAGCAATTTTCGAGATCAATCGCCAAAATATGAAAATATAGAAAGAGCGCGATATCTCGTAAACGGAGAGAGATAGGCCAAAAATAAGCAATTTTCGAGATCAATCGCCAAAATAATTAAATTTAGAAAATTCACGATATCTCGTAAACGGAGAGAGATAGGCCAAAAATAAGCAATTTTCGAGATCAATCGCCAAAATAATAAAATATAGAAAAATCGCGATATCTCGTAAACGGAGAGAGATAGGCCAAAAATAAGCAATTTTCAATAAATTAATAAAATTTAGAAAAATCGCGATATCTCGTAAACGGAGAGAGATAGGCCAAAAATAAGCAATTTTCGAGATCAATCGCCAAAATAATAAAATTTAGAAAATTCACGATATCTCGTAAACGGAGAGAGATAGGCCAAAAATAAGCAATTTTCGAAATCAATCGCCAAAATATGAAAATATAGAAAAATCGCGATATCTCGTAAACGGAGAGAGATAGGCCAAAAATAAGCAATTTTCGAGATCAATCGCCAAAATATGAAAATATAGAAAAATCGCGATATCTCGTAAACGGAGAGAGATAGGCCAAAAATAAGCAATTTTCGAGATCAATCGCCAAAATAATAAAATTTAGAAAATTCACGATATCTCGTAAACGGAGAGAGATAGGCCAAAAATAAGCAATTTTCGAGATCAATTCCCAAAATATTAAAATATAGAAAATTCACGATATCTCGTAAACGGAGAGAGATAGGCCAAAAATAAGCAATTTTCGAGATCAATTCCCAAAATATTAAAATACAGAAAATTCACGATATCTCGTAAACGGAGAGAGATAGGCCAAAAATAAGCAATTTTCGAGATCAATCGCCAAAATATGAAAATATAGAAAAATCGCGATATCTCGTAAACGGAGAGAGATAGGCCAAAAATAAGCAATTTTCGAGATCAATCGCCAAAATATGAAAATATAGAAAGAGCGCGATATCTCGTAAACGGAGAGAGATAGGCCAAAAATAAGCAATTTTCGAGATCAATCGCCAAAATAATTAAATTTAGAAAATTCACGATATCTCGTAAACGGAGAGAGATAGGCCAAAAATAAGCAATTTTCGATCGCCAAAATAATAAAATTTAGAAAATTCACGATATCTCGTAAACGGAGAGAGATAGGCCAAAAATAAGCAATTTTCGAGATCAATTCCCAAAATATTAAAATATAGAAAATTCACGATATCTCGTAAACGGAGAGAGATAGGCCAAAAATAAGCAATTTTCGAGATCAATCGCCAAAATAATTAAATTTAGAAAATTCACGATATCTCGTAAACGGAGAGAGATAGGCCAAAAATAAGCAATTTTCGAGATCAATCGCCAAAATAATAAAATATAGAAAAATCGCGATATCTCGTAAACGGAGAGAGATAGGCCAAAAATAAGCAATTTTCGAGATCAATCGCCAAAATAATAAAATTTAGAAAATTCACGATATCTCGTAAACGGAGAGAGATAGGCCAAAAATAAGCAATTTTCGAGATCAATTCCCAAAATATTAAAATATAGAAAATTCACGATATCTCGTAAACGGAGAGAGATAGGCCAAAAATAAGCAATTTTCGAGATCAATTCCCAAAATATTAAAATATAGAAAATTCACGATATCTCGTAAACGGAGAGAGATAGGCCAAAAATAAGCAATTTTCGAGATCAATCGCCAAAATATGAAAATATAGAAAAATCGCGATATCTCGTAAACGGAGAGAGATAGGCCAAAAATAAGCAATTTTCGAGATCAATCGCCAAAATAATAAAATTTAGAAAATTCACGATATCTCGTAAACGGAGAGAGATAGGCCAAAAATAAGCAATTTTCGAGATCAATTCCCAAAATATTAAAATATAGAAAATTCACGATATCTCGTAAACGGAGAGAGATAGGCCAAAAATAAGCAATTTTCGAGATCAATCGCCAAAATATGAAAATATAGAAAAATCGCGATATCTCGTAAACGGAGAGAGATAGGCCAAAAATAAGCAATTTTCGAGATCAATCGCCAAAATATGAAAATATAGAAAGAGCGCGATATCTCGTAAACGGAGAGAGATAGGCCAAAAATAAGCAATTTTCGAGATCAATCGCCAAAATAATTAAATTTAGAAAATTCACGATATCTCGTAAACGGAGAGAGATAGGCCAAAAATAAGCAATTTTCGAGATCAATCGCCAAAATAATAAAATATAGAAAAATCGCGATATCTCGTAAACGGAGAGAGATAGGCCAAAAATAAGCAATTTTCAATAAATTAATAAAATTTAGAAAAATCGCGATATCTCGTAAACGGAGAGAGATAGGCCAAAAATAAGCAATTTTCGAGATCAATCGCCAAAATAATAAAATTTAGAAAATTCACGATATCTCGTAAACGGAGAGAGATAGGCCAAAAATAAGCAATTTTCGAAATCAATCGCCAAAATATGAAAATATAGAAAAATCGCGATATCTCGTAAACGGAGAGAGATAGGCCAAAAATAAGCAATTTTCGAGATCAATCGCCAAAATAATAAAATTTAGAAAAATCGCGATATCTCGTAAACGGAGAGAGATAGGCCAAAAATAAGTAATTTTCGAGATCAATCGCTCTCTACCAAAATATTAAAAATTACAAAAAGCGCGATATCTCCTAAACGGAGAGAGATAGGCCAAAAATAAGCAATTTTCGAGATCAATCGCCAAAATAATAAAATTTAGAAAATTCACGATATCTCGTAAACGGAGAGAGATAGGCCAAAAATAAGCAATTTTCGAGATCAATCGCCAAAATATGAAAATATAGAAAAATCGCGATATCTCGTAAACGGAGAGAGATAGGCCAAAAATAAGCAATTTTCGAAATCAATCGCCAAAATATGAAAATATAGAAAAATCGCGATATCTCGTAAACGGAGAGAGATAGGCCAAAAATAAGCAATTTTCAATAAAATAATAAAATTTAGAAAAATCGCGATATCTCGTAAACGGAGAGAGATAGGCCAAAAATAAGCAATTTTCGAGATCAATCGCCACAATAATAACGTCTAAAAATCGCGATATCTCGTAAACGGAGAGAGATAGGCCAAAAATAAGCAATTTTCGAGATCAATCGCCAAAATAATAAAATTTAGAAAATCACGATATCTCGTAAACGGAGAGAGATAGGCCAAAAATAAGCAATTTTCGAGATCAATCGCCAAAATATGAAAATATAGAAAAATCGCGATATCTCGTAAACGGAGAGAGATAGGCCAAAAATAAGCAATTTTCGAGATCAATCGCCAAAATAATAAAATTTAGAAAATCACGATATCTCGTAAACGGAGAGAGATAGGCCAAAAATAAGCAATTTTCGAGATCAATCGCCAAAATATGAAAATATAGAAAAATCGCGATATCTCGTAAACGGAGAGAGATAGGCCAAAAATAAGCAATTTTCGAAATCAATCGCCAAAATATGAAAATATAGAAAAATCGCGATATCTCGTAAACGGAGAGAGATAGGCCAAAAATAAGCAATTTTCAATAAAATAATAAAATTTAGAAAAATCGCGATATCTCGTAAACGGAGAGAGATAGGCCAAAAATAAGCAATTTTCGAGATCAATCGCCACAATAATAACGTCTAAAAATCGCGATATCTCGTAAACGGAGAGAGATAGGCCAAAAATAAGCAATTTTCGAGATCAATCGCCAAAATAATAAAATTTAGAAAATTCACGATATCTCGTAAACGGAGAGAGATAGGCCAAAAATAAGCAATTTTCGAGATCAATCGCCAAAATATGAAAATATAGAAAAATCGCGATATCTCGTAAACGGAGAGAGATAGGCCAAAAATAAGCAATTTTCGAGATCAATCGCCAAAATAATAAAATTTAGAAAATTCACGATATCTCGTAAACGGAGAGAGATAGGCCAAAAATAAGCAATTTTCGAGATCAATTCCCAAAATATTAAAATATAGAAAATTCACGATATCTCGTAAACGGAGAGAGATAGGCCAAAAATAAGCAATTTTCGAGATCAATCGCCAATATATGAAAATATAGAAAAATCGCGATATCTCGTAAACGGAGAGAGATAGGCCAAAAATAAGCAATTTTCGAGATCAATCGCCAAAATATGAAAATATAGAAAAATCGCGATATCTCGTAAACGGAGAGAGATAGGCTAAAAATAAGCAATTTTCGAGATCAATCGCCAAAATATGAAAATATAGAAAAATCGCGATATCTCGTAAACGGAGAGAGATAGGCCAAAAATAAGCAATTTTCAATAAAATAATAAAATTTAGAAAAATCGCGATATCTCGTAAACGGAGAGAGATAGGCCAAAAATAAGCAATTTTCGAGATCAATCGCCACAATAATAACGTCTAAAAATCGCGATATCTCGTAAACGGAGAGAGATAGGCCAAAAATAAGCAATTTTCGAGATCAATCGCCAAAATATTAAAATATAGAAAATTCACGATATCTCGTAAACGGAGAGAGATAGGCCAAAAATAAGCAATTTTCGAGATCAATCGCCAAAATATGAAAATATAGAAAAATCGCGATATCTCGTAAACGGAGAGAGATAGGCCAAAAATAAGTAATTTTCGAGATCAATCGCTCTCTACCAAAATATTAAAAATTACAAAAAGCGCGATATCTCCTAAACGGAGAGAGATAGGCCAAAAATAAGCAATTTTCGAGATCAATCGCCACAATAATAACATCTAAAAATCGCGATATCTCGTAAACGGAGAGAGATAGGCCAAAAATAAGCAATTTTCGAGATCAATCGCCAAAATAATAAAATTTAGAAAATTCACGATATCTCGTAAACGGAGAGAGATAGGCCAAAAATAAGCAATTTTCGAGATCAATCGCCAAAATATGAAAATATAGAAAAATCGCGATATCTCGTAAACGGAGAGAGATAGGCCAAAAATAAGCAATTTTCGAGATCAATCGCCAAAATAATAAAATTTAGAAAATTCACGATATCTCGTAAACGGAGAGAGATAGGCCAAAAATAAGCAATTTTCGAGATCAATTCCCAAAATATTAAAATATAGAAAATTCACGATATCTCGTAAACGGAGAGAGATAGGCCAAAAATAAGCAATTTTCGAGATCAATCGCCAAAATATGAAAATATAGAAAAATCGCGATATCTCGTAAACGGAGAGAGATAGGCCAAAAATAAGCAATTTTCGAGATCAATCGCCAAAATATGAAAATATAGAAAGAGCGCGATATCTCGTAAACGGAGAGAGATAGGCCAAAAATAAGCAATTTTCGAGATCAATCGCCAAAATAATAAAATATAGAAAATTCACGATATCTCGTAAACGGAGAGAGATAGGCCAAAAATAAGCAATTTTCGAGATCAATCGCCAAAATATGAAAATATAGAAAAATCGCGATATCTCGTAAACGGAGAGAGATAGGCCAAAAATAAGTAATTTTCGAGATCAATCGCTCTCTACCAAAATATTAAAAATTACAAAAAGCGCGATATCTCCTAAACGGAGAGAGATAGGCCAAAAATAAGCAATTTTCGAGATCAATCGCCACAATAATAACGTCTAAAAATCGCGATATCTCGTAAACGGAGAGAGATAGGCCAAAAATAAGCAATTTTCGAGATCAATTCCCAAAATATTAAAATATAGAAAATTCACGATATCTCGTAAACGGAGAGAGATAGGCCAAAAATAAGCAATTTTCGAGATCAATTCCCAAAATATTAAAATATAGAAAATTCACGATATCTCGTAAACGGAGAGAGATAGGCCAAAAATAAGCAATTTTCGAGATCAATCGCCAAAATATGAAAATATAGAAAAATCGCGATATCTCGTAAACGGAGAGAGATAGGCCAAAAATAAGCAATTTTCAATAAATTAATAAAATTTAGAAAAATCGCGATATCTCGTAAACGGAGAGAGATAGGCCAAAAATAAGCAATTTTCGAGATCAATCGCCAAAATAATAAAATTTAGAAAATTCACGATATCTCGTAAACGGAGAGAGATAGGCCAAAAATAAGCAATTTTCGAAATCAATCGCCAAAATATGAAAATATAGAAAAATCGCGATATCTCGTAAACGGAGAGAGATAGGCCAAAAATAAGCAATTTTCAATAAAATAATAAAATTTAGAAAAATCGCGATATCTCGTAAACGGAGAGAGATAGGCCAAAAATAAGCAATTTTCGAGATCAATCGCCAAAATAATAAAATTTAGAAAATTCACGATATCTCGTAAACGGAGAGAGATAGGCCAAAAATAAGCAATTTTCGAGATCAATCGCCAAAATAATAAAATTAAGAAAATTCACGATATTTCGTAAACGGAGAGAGATAGGCCAAAAATAAGCAATTTTCAATAAAATAATAAAATTTAGAAAATTCACGATATCTCGTAAACGGAGAGAGATAGGCCAAAAATAAGCAATTTTCACGTGTTTCTAAGGGGAATTATATTATCGAGATGAATCGCACTGTGCCAAAATATTAAAATATAGAAAAAGCGCGATATCTCGTAAACGGAGAGAGATAGGCCAAAAATAAGCAATTTTCGAGATCAATCGCCAAAATAATAAAATTAAGAAAATTCACGATATTTCGTAAACGGAGAGAGATAGGCCAAAAATAAGCAATTTTCGAAATCAATCGCCAAAATATGAAAATATAGAAAAATCGCGAGATCTCCTAAACGGAGAGAGATAGGCCAAAAATAAGCAATTTTCGAGATCAATCGCCAAAATAATAAAATTAAGAAAATTCACGATATTTCGTAAACGGAGAGAGATAGGCCAAAAATAAGCAATTTTCAATAAAATAATAAAATTTAGAAAATTCACGATATCTCGTAAACGGAGAGAGATAGGCCAAAAATAAGCAATTTTCACGTGTTTCTAAGGGGAATTATATTATCGAGATGAATCGCACTGTGCCAAAATATTAAAATATAGAAAAATCGCGATATCTCGTAAACGGAGAGAGATAGGCCAAAAATAAGCAATTTTCAATAAATTAATAAAATTTAGAAAAATCGCGATATCTCGTAAACGGAGAGAGATAGGCCAAAAATAAGCAATTTTCGAGATCAATCGCCAAAATAATTAAATTTAGAAAATTCACGATATCTCGTAAACGGAGAGAGATAGGCCAAAAATAAGCAATTTTCGAGATCAATCGCCAAAATAATAAAATTTAGAAAAATCGCGATATCTCGTAAACGGAGAGAGATAGGCCAAAAATAAGCAATTTTCGAAATCAATCGCCAAAATATGAAAATATAGAAAAATCGCGATATCTCGTAAACGGAGAGAGATAGGCCAAAAATAAGCAATTTTCAATAAAATAATAAAATTTAGAAAATTCACGATACCTCGTAAACGGAGAGAGATAAGCCAAAAATAAGCAATTTTCGAGATCAATCGCCAAAATAATAAAATTTAGAAAATTCACGATATCTCGTAAACGGAGAGAGATAGGCCAAAAATAAGCAATTTTCGAGATCAATCGCCAAAATAATAAAATTTAGAAAAATCGCGATATCTCGTAAACGGAGAGAGATAACCCAAAAATAAGCAATTTTCAATAAAATAATAAAATTTAGAAAATTCACGATATCTCGTAAACGGAGAGAGATAGGCCAAAAATAAGCAATTTTCACGTGTTTCTAAGGGGAATTATATTATCGAGATGAATCGCACTGTGCCAAAATATTAAAATATAGAAAAAGCGCGATATCTCGTAAACGGAGAGAGATAGGCCAAAAATAAGCAATTTTCGAGATCAATCGCCAAAATAATAAAATTAAGAAAATTCACGATATTTCGTAAACGGAGAGAGATAGGCCAAAAATAAGCAATTTTCAATAAAATAATAAAATTTAGAAATTCACGATATCTCGTAAACGGAGAGAGATAGGCCAAAAATAAGCAATTTTCGAGATCAATCGCCAAAATATCAAAATATAGAAAAATCGCGATATCTCGTAAACGGAGAGAGATAGGCCAAAAATAAGCAATTTTCGAGATCAATCGCACTCTATCGAAATATTAGAAATTACAAAAAGTGCGATATCTCGTAAACGGAGAGAGATAGGCCAAAAGTAAGCAATTTTCACCGGTTTCTAAGGGGAATTACATTATCGAGATGAATCGCACTGTGCCAAAATATTAAAATATAGAAAAAGCGCGATATCTCGTAAACGGAGAGAGATAGGCCAAATCGCCACAATAATATCATTTAGAAAAATCGCGATATCTCGTAAACGGAGAGAGATAGGCCAAAAATAAGCAATTTTCGAGATCAATCGCCAAAATATTAAAATATAGAAAAAGCGTGATATCTCGTAAACGGAGAGAGATAGGCCAAAAAAAAGCAATTTTCGAGATCAATCGCCAAAATATTAAAATATAGAAAATTCACGATATCTCGTAAACGGAGAGAGATAGGCCAAAAATAAGCAATTTTCGAGATCAATCGCCACAATAATAAAATTTAGAAAAAGCGCGATATCTCGTAAACGGAGGGAGATAGGCCAAAAATAAGCAATTTTCGAGATCAATCGCCAACATGTTAAAATATAGAAAATTAACGATATCTCGTAAACGGAGAGAGATAGGCCAAAAATAAGCAATTTTCGAGATCAATCGCACTCTATCGAAATATTAGAAATTACAAAAAGTGCGATATCTCGTAAACGGAGAGAGATAGGCCAAAAATAAGCAATTTTCGAGATCAATCGCCAAAATATTAAAATATAGAAAAAGCGCGATATCTCGTAAACGGAGAGAGATAGGCCAAAAATAAGCAATTTTCGAGATCAATCGCCAAAATAATAAAATTTAGAAAATTCGCGATATCTCGTAAACGGAGAGAGATAGGCCAAAAATAAGCAATTTTCGAGATCAATCGCCAAAATAATAAAATTTAGAAAATTCACGATATCTCGTAAACGGAGAGAGATAGGCCAAAAATAAGCAATTTTCGAGATCAATCGCCAAAATATTAAAATATAGAAAATTCACGATATCTCGTAAACGGAGAGAGATAGGCCAAAACTAAGCAATTTTCGAGATCAATCGCACTCTAACGAAATATTAGAAATTACAAAAAGTGCGATATCTCGTAAACGGAGAGAGATAGGCCAAAAATAAGCAATTTTCGAGATCAATCGCCACAATAATAACATCTAGAAAAATCGCGATATCTCGTAAACGGAGAGAGATAGGCCAAAAATAAGCAATTTTCGAGATCAATCGCACTCTATCGAAATATTAGAAATTACAAAAAGTGCGATATCTCGTAAACGGAGAGAGATAGGCCAAAAATAAGCAATTTTCGAGATCAATCGCCACAATAATAACATCTAGAAAAATCGCGATATCTCGTAAACGGAGAGAGATAGGCCAAAAATAAGCAATTTTCGAGATCAATCGCCACAATAATAACATTTAGAAAAATCGCGATATCTCGTAAACGGAGAGAGATAGGCCAAAAATAAGCAATTTTCGAGATCAATCGCCAAAATAATAAAATTTAGAAAATTCACGATATCTCGTAAACGGAGAGAGATAGGCCAAAAATAAGCAATTTTCGAGATCAATCACCAAAATATTAAAATATAGAAAATTCACGATATCTCGTAAACGGAGAGAGATAGGCCAAAAATAAGCAATTTTCGAGATCAATCGCCAAAATAATAAAATATCGAAAAATCGCGATATCTCGTAAACGGAGAGAGATAGGCCAAAAATAAGCAATTTTCGAGATCAATCGCACTCTATCGACATATTAGAAATTACAAAAAGTGCGATATCTCGTAAACGGAGAGAGATAGGCCAAAAATAAGCAATTTTCGAGATCAATCGCCAACATATGAAAATATAGTAAAATCGCGATATCTCGTAAACGGAGAGAGATAGGCCAAAAATAAGCAATTTTCGAGATCAATCGCCAAAATAATAAAATTTAGAAAATTCGCGATATCTCGTAAACGGAGAGAGAAAGGCCAAAAATAAGCAATTTTCGAGATCAATCGCCAACATGTGAAAATATAGAAAAATCGCGATATCTCGTAAACGGAGAGAGATAGGCAATAAGCAATTTTCGAGATCAATCGCCAAAATATTAAAATTTAGAAAATTCACGATATCTCGTAAACGGAGAGAGATAGGCCAAAAATAAGCAATTTTCGAGATCAATCGCCAAAATAATAAAATTTAGAAAATTCACGATATCTCGTAAACGGAGAGAGATAGGCCAAAAATAAGCAATTTTCAAAATCAATCGCCAAAATAATAAAATTTAGAAAATTCACGATATCTCGTAAACGGAGAGAGATAGGCCAAAAATAAGCAATTTTCGAGATCAATCGCCAACATGTGAAAATATAGAAAAATAGCGATATCTCGTAAACGGAGAGAGATAGGCAATAAGCAATTTTCGAGATCAATCGCCAAAATATTAAAATTTAGAAAATTCACGATATCTCGTAAACGGAGAGAGATAGGCCAAAAATAAGCAATTTTCGAGATCAATCGCCAACATGTGAAAATATAGAAAAATCGCGATATCTCGTAAACGGAGAGAGATAGGCAATAAGCAATTTTCGAGATCAATCGCCAAAATATTAAAATTTAGAAAATTCACGATATCTCGTAAACGGAGAGAGATAGGCCAAAAATAAGCAATTTTCGAGATCAATCGCCAAAATAATAAAATTTAGAAAATTCACGATATCTCGTAAACGGAGAGAGATAGGCCAAAAATAAGCAATTTTCAAAATCAATCGCCAAAATAATAAAAATTAGAAAATTCACGATATCTCGTAAACGGAGAGAGATAGGCCAAAAATAAGCAATTTTCGAAATCAATCGCCAAAATAATAAAATTTAGAAAATTCACGATATCTCGTAAACGGAGAGAGATAGGCCAAAAATAAGCAATTTTCAAAATCAATCGCCAAAATAATAAAATTTAGAAAATTCACGATATCTCGTAAACGGAGAGAGATAGGCCAAAAATAAGCAATTTTCGAGATCAATCGCCAACATGTGAAAATATAGAAAAATAGCGATATCTCGTAAACGGAGAGAGATAGGCCAAAAATAAGCAATTTTCGAGATCAATCGCCGCAAAATATGAAAATATAGAAAAATCGCGATATCTCGTAAACGGAGAGAGATAGGCCAAAAATAAGCAATTTTCAATAAAATAATAAAATTTAGAAAAATCGCGATATCTCGTAAACGGAGAGAGATAGGCCAAAAATAAGCAATTTTCGAGATCAATCGCCAAAATAATAAAATTTAGAAAATTCACGATATCTCGTAAACGGAGAGAGATAGGCCAAAAATAAGCAATTTTCGAGATCAATCGCCAAAATAATAAAATTAAGAAAATTCACGATATTTCGTAAACGGAGAGAGATAGGCCAAAAATAAGCAATTTTCAATAAAATAATAAAATTTAGAAAATTCACGATATCTCGTAAACGGAGAGAGATAGGCCAAAAATAAGCAATTTTCACGTGTTTCTAAGGGGAATTATATTATCGAGATGAATCGCACTGTGCCAAAATATTAAAATATAGAAAAAGCGCGATATCTCGTAAACGGAGAGAGATAGGCCAAAAATAAGCAATTTTCGAGATCAATCGCCAAAATAATAAAATTTAGAAAATTCGCGATATCTCGTAAACGGAGAGAGATAGGCCAAAAATAAGCAATTTTCGAGATCAATCGCCGCAAAATATGAAAATATAGAAAAATCGCGATATCTCGTAAACGGAGAGAGATAGGCCAAAAATAAGCAATTTTCAATAAAATAATAAAATTTAGAAAAATCGCGATATCTCGTAAACGGAGAGAGATAGGCCAAAAATAAGCAATTTTCGAGATCAATCGCCAAAATAATAAAATTTAGAAAATTCACGATATCTCGTAAACGGAGAGAGATAGGCCAAAAATAAGCAATTTTCGAGATCAATCGCCAAAATAATAAAATTAAGAAAATTCACGATATTTCGTAAACGGAGAGAGATAGGCCAAAAAAACTTTTTAACAAAAAAAAAAACCTACTTCAAAATCACTAGAAAGTAAAAAATAATTTTAAATTACTTTTACTATTTATTTCTTGGTCAAATTTGTTAATCATTGACGTAAAAGCATGATTTTTTCGCCATCCCTACTCTATTTAAGACTTTTTTATTTGTAAATATCCTGCTTGGGTGACGCTGTATTAATTTGTAATCTTGTGTTGCAGCTGCACAAAAAATCTGATTATATTAGCGCCGACTTCGAAGCTCTTATTATCATAAAAAAATAAATATATTTATTATAAAAATACAAATTTGACCAAGAAATAAATAGTAAAAGTAATTTAAAATTATTTTTTACTTTCTAGTGATTTTGAAGTAGGTTTTTTTTTTTGTTAAAAAGTTTTTATTTCTTTCTTTTTAGAGAAAATGATATATATTAAAAAAGTGTATAAATTAATTAAACACCAATTATTTATGCTCAAATATGGAAAAATGCTTTTCTGTCGTTTCTTATTCTGGTCTTTGTCAGTGTGTTTATCAGTACCTACTCTTGTATTTTTATCACTACCCCATTGTCAATATTGACTGAAATATAGTGTGTTTATAATATTGACACGCCTCTTTGTCGAGAATATCACACTCTTTGTCATAGTGTTTTCAATAGTTCTACCCATTCTAACAATGAATTTTACCACCCTTAAGACAATATGATACAGTTTTTACACACTGCCACACCCCTTAGTCGAATAACGCCCAATTCTTCGGTAGTAATTTGTAATAATTGTGCCTACGTCTGTACTTCTTCAGTTAGTAGTGTCAGTATTCGATTTAGTGTTTTCTAATATTGCCACACCCCTTTGTCGAATGATGCCCACTTTATTCACAATAACTTGTTATAAGTGTGCCTACCTCTATACTAAATATCAGTACTCTAGTGTCAATATTATTCGCGATACAGTGTATTTTATATATTGCCACACCCCTTTATCAAACAAGGTCCACTGTATTGAAATTAATTGTTTTATAACTGTGCCTACCCCTGTAGTTAACTTTAGTACTCTAGTGTCAATATTATTCGAGATACAGAGTTTTTCTAATATTGCCACACCTCTTTGTCGACTAACGCCCACTTAATTGACTGTTATTTTTTACCTACCCTTGCATTTTTTCTGTGAATTTTATTAACTCTAGTACTCTAGTGTCAATATTTACTGAACTACAGTGTTTTTCTTACAGTGACACGCCCCTTTATCGAATACCGCCCACATTACTGACAGTTATTTGTTATATTTGTACCTACCTTTGTACTTAATTTTAGTATCGTAGTGTCAATAGTAATCGAGATACAGTGTTTTTTTTTAATATTGCCACTCCCCTTCTCGATTAACGCCCATTTTTTTTTTACAAAAATTTGTAGTGATTTTTCCTACCTTTGTAATAAATTTCTGTACCCTAGTATCAATATTATTCGAGACACAGTAATTCTCTGATATTGCCACACCCCTTTGTCGAATTACGCCCACTTTTGTTATAGTAATTTCCAATAATTGTACCTACCTCTGTACTTAATTTCAGTACTCTAGTGTCAATTTTCGTCGAGATACAGAGTTTTTACAATATTGCCACACCCTTTTTTAGAATTACGCCTACTTAAGTGATCGTCATTTTTAATACTTGTGCTTGCCCTTGTAATTTTATCGTGAATTTTATTACCGTAGTGTCAATATTTACTGAGATACAGTGTTTTTCTTATACAGACACGCCCCTTTTCCGAATACCGCCCCCTTTCATAAACGGGCACCTCCGCGTTGATAATCTCTATATGTTGACAAAAAATTACGGCAATCGGGCAAGTACTTTAGGAGTAATCGATGTACATACATTCACAAAAAAAAAAAAAAAAAAAAAAAAAAACAGAGAAACCAACCAACTTGAGAACCTCCTCCTTTTTGAAGTCGGTTAAAAATAAGCAATTTTCAATAAAATAATAAAATTTAGAAAATTCACGATATCTCGTAAACGGAGAGAGATAGGCCAAAAATAAGCAATTCTCGAGATCAATCGCCAAAATATCAAAATATAGAAAAATCGCGATATCTCGTAAACGGAGAGAGATAGGCCAAAAATAAGCAATTTTCGAGATCAATCGCCAAAATATGAAAATATAGAAAAATCGCGATATCTCGTAAACGGAGAGAGATAGGCCAAAAATAAGCAATTTTCGAGATCAATCGCCAAAATAATAAAATTTAGAAAATTCACGATATCTCGTAAACGGAGAGAGATAGGCCAAAAATAAGCAATTTTCGAAATCAATCGCCAAAATATGAAAATATAGAAAAATCGCGATATCTCGTAAACGGAGAGAGATAGGCCAAAAATAAGCAATTTTCAATAAAATAATAAAATTTAGAAAAATCGCGATATCTCGTAAACGGAGAGAGATAGGCCAAAAATAAGCAATTTTCGAGATCAATCGCCAAAATAATAAAATTTAGAAAATTCACGATATCTCGTAAACGGAGAGAGATAGGCCAAAAATAAGCAATTTTCGAAATCAATCGCCAAAATATGAAAATATAGAAAAATCGCGATATCTCGTAAACGGAGAGAGATAGGCCAAAAATAAGCAATTTTCAATAAAATAATAAAATTTAGAAAATTCACGATACCTCGTAAACGGAGAGAGATAAGCCAAAAATAAGCAATTTTCGAGATCAATCGCCAAAATAATAAAATTTAGAAAATTCACGATATCTCGTAAACGGAGAGAGATAGGCCAAAAATAAGCAATTTTCGAGATCAATCGCCAAAATAATAAAATTTAGAAAAATCGCGATATCTCGTAAACGGAGAGAGATAACCCAAAAATAAGCAATTTTCAATAAAATAATAAAATTTAGAAAATTCACGATATCTCGTAAACGGAGAGAGATAGGCCAAAAATAAGCAATTTTCACGTGTTTCTAAGGGGAATTATATTATCGAGATGAATCGCACTGTGCCAAAATATTAAAATATAGAAAAAGCGCGATATCTCGTAAACGGAGAGAGATAGGCCAAAAATAAGCAATTTTCGAGATCAATCGCCAAAATAATAAAATTAAGAAAATTCACGATATTTCGTAAACGGAGAGAGATAGGCCAAAAATAAGCAATTTTCAATAAAATAATAAAATTTAGAAAATTCACGATATCTCGTAAACGGAGAGAGATAGGCCAAAAATAAGCAATTTTCGAGATCAATCGCCAAAATATCAAAATTTAGAAAATTCACGATATCTCGTAAACGGAGAGAGATAGGCCAAAAATAAGCAATTTTCGAGATCAATCGCCAAAATATCAAAATATAGAAAAATCGCGATATCTCGTAAACGGAGAGAGATAGGCCAAAAATAAGCAATTTTCGAGATCAATCGCCAAAATATGAAAATATAGAAAAATCGCGATATCTCGTAAACGGAGAGAGATAGGCCAAAAATAAGCAATTTTCGAGATCAATCGCCAAAATAAAAAAATTTAGAAAATTCACGATATCTCGTAAACGGAGAGAGATAGGCCAAAAATAAGCAATTTTCGAGATCAATTCCCAAAATATTAATATATAGAAAATTCACGATATCTCGTAAACGGAGAGAGATAGGCCAAAAATAAGCAATTTTCGAGATCAATCGCCAAAATATGAAAATATAGAAAAATCGCGATATCTCGTAAACGGAGAGAGATAGGCCAAAAATAAGCAATTTTCGAGATCAATCGCCAAAATAATAAAATTTAGAAAATTCACGATATCTCGTAAACGGAGAGAGATAGGCCAAAAATAAGCAATTTTCGAGATCAATCGCCAAAATAATAAAATTAAAAAAATTCACGATATTTCGTAAACGGAGAGAGATAGGCCAAAAATAAGCAATTTTCAATAAAATAATAAAATTTAGAAAATTCACGATATCTCGTAAACGGAGAGAGATAGGCCAAAAATAAGCAATTTTCACGTGTTTCTAAGGGGAATTATATTATCGAGATGAATCGCACTGTGCCAAAATATTAAAATATAGAAAAAGCGCGATATCTCGTAAACGGAGAGAGATAGGCCAAAAATAAGCAATTTTCGAGATCAATCGCCAAAATATGAAAATTTAGAAAATTCGCGATATCTCGTAAACGGAGAGAGATAGGCCAAAAATAAGCAATTTTCGAGATCAATCGCCGCAAAATATGAAAATATAGAAAAATCGCGATATCTCGTAAACGGAGAGAGATAGGCCAAAAATAAGCAATTTTCAATAAAATAATAAAATTTAGAAAAATCGCGATATCTCGTAAACGGAGAGAGATAGGCCAAAAATAAGCAATTTTCGAGATCAATCGCCAAAATAATAAAATTTAGAAAATTCACGATATCTCGTAAACGGAGAGAGATAGGCCAAAAATAAGCAATTTTCGAGATCAATCGCCAAAATAATAAAATTAAGAAAATTCACGATATTTCGTAAACGGAGAGAGATAGGCCAAAAATAAGCAATTTTCAATAAAATAATAAAATTTAGAAAATTCACGATATCTCGTAAACGGAGAGAGATAGGCCAAAAATAAGCAATTTTCGAGATCAATCGCCAAAATATCAAAATATAGAAAAATCGCGATATCTCGTAAACGGAGAGAGATAGGCCAAAAATAAGCAATTTTCGAGATCAATCGCCAAAATATGAAAATATAGAAAAATCGCGATATCTCGTAAACGGAGAGAGATAGGCCAAAAATAAGCAATTTTCGAGATCAATCGCCAAAATAAAAAAATTTAGAAAATTCACGATATCTCGTAAACGGAGAGAGATAGGCCAAAAATAAGCAATTTTCGAGATCAATTCCCAAAATATTAAAATATAGAAAATTCACGATATCTCGTAAACGGAGAGAGATAGGCCAAAAATAAGCAATTTTCGAGATCAATCGCCAAAATATGAAAATATAGAAAAATCGCGATATCTCGTAAACGGAGAGAGATAGGCCAAAAATAAGCAATTTTCGAGATCAATCGCCAAAATATGAAAGTATAGAAAGAGCGCGATATCTCGTAAACGGAGAGAGATAGGCCAAAAATAAGCAATTTTCGAGATCAATCGCCAAAATAATTAAATTTAGAAAATTCACGATATCTCGTAAACGGAGAGAGATAGGCCAAAAATAAGCAATTTTCGAGATCAATCGCCAAAATAATAAAATATAGAAAAATCGCGATATCTCGTAAACGGAGAGAGATAGGCCAAAAATAAGCAATTTTCAATAAAATAATAAAATTTAGAAAAATCGCGATATCTCGTAAACGGAGAGAGATAGGCCAAAAATAAGCAATTTTCGAGATCAATCGCCAAAATAATAAAATTTAGAAAATTCACGATATCTCGTAAACGGAGAGAGATAGGCCAAAAATAAGCAATTTTCGAAATCAATCGCCAAAATATGAAAATATAGAAAAATCGCGATATCTCGTAAACGGAGAGAGATAGGCCAAAAATAAGCAATTTTCAATAAAATAATAAAATTTAGAAAATTCACGATACCTCGTAAACGGAGAGAGATAAGCCAAAAATAAGCAATTTTCGAGATCAATCGCCAAAATAATAAAATTTAGAAAATTCACGATATCTCGTAAACGGAGAGAGATAGGCCAAAAATAAGCAATTTTCGAGATCAATCGCCAAAATAATAAAATTAAGAAAATTCACGATATTTCGTAAACGGAGAGAGATAGGCCAAAAATAAGCAATTTTCAATAAAATAATAAAATTTAGAAAATTTACGATATCTCGTAAACGGAGAGAGATAGGCCAAAAATAAGCAATTTTCGAGATCAATCGCCAAAATAAAAAAATTTAGAAAATTCACGATATCTCGTAAACGGAGAGAGATAGGCCAAAAATAAGCAATTTTCGAGATCAATTCCCAAAATATTAAAATATAGAAAATTCACGATATCTCGTAAACGGAGAGAGATAGGCCAAAAATAAGCAATTTTCGAGATCAATCGCCAAAATATGAAAATATAGAAAAATCGCGATATCTCGTAAACGGAGAGAGATAGGCCAAAAATAAGCAATTTTCGAGATCAATCGCCAAAATATGAAAATATAGAAAGAGCGCGATATCTCGTAAACGGAGAGAGATAGGCCAAAAATAAGCAATTTTCGAGATCAATCGCCAAAATAATAAAATTTAGAAAATTCACGATATCTCGTAAACGGAGAGAGATAGGCCAAAAATAAGCAATTTTCGAGATCAATCGCCAAAATAATAAAATTTAGAAAATTCACGATATCTCGTAAACGGAGAGAGATAGGCCAAAAATAAGCAATTTTCGAGATCAATTCCCAAAATATTAAAATATAGAAAATTCACGATATCTCGTAAACGGAGAGAGATAGGCCAAAAATAAGCAATTTTCGAGATCAATCGCCAAAATATGAAAATATAGAAAAATCGCGATATCTCGTAAACGGAGAGAGATAGGCCAAAAATAAGCAATTTTCGAGATCAATCGCCAAAATATGAAAATATAGAAAGAGCGCGATATCTCGTAAACGGAGAGAGATAGGCCAAAAATAAGCAATTTTCGAGATCAATCGCCAAAATAATAAAATTTAGAAAATTCACGATATCTCGTAAACGGAGAGAGATAGGCCAAAAATAAGCAATTTTCGAGATCAATCGCCAAAATAATAAAATATAGAAAAATCGCGATATCTCGTAAACGGAGAGAGATAGGCCAAAAATAAGCAATTTTCAATAAAATAATAAAATTTAGAAAAATCGCGATATCTCGTAAACGGAGAGAGATAGGCCAAAAATAAGCAATTTTCGAGATCAATCGCCAAAATAATAAAATTTAGAAAATTCACGATATCTCGTAAACGGAGAGAGATAGGCCAAAAATAAGCAATTTTCGAAATCAATCGCCAAAATATGAAAATATAGAAAAATCGCGATATCTCGTAAACGGAGAGAGATAGGCCAAAAATAAGCAATTTTCAATAAAATAATAAAATTTAGAAAATTCACGATACCTCGTAAACGGAGAGAGATAAGCCAAAAATAAGCAATTTTCGAGATCAATCGCCAAAATAATAAAATTTAGAAAATTCACGATATCTCGTAAACGGAGAGAGATAGGCCAAAAATAAGCAATTTTCGAGATCAATCGCCACAATAATAAAATTTAGAAAAATCGCGATATCTCGTAAACGGAGAGAGATAACCCAAAAATAAGCAATTTTCAATAAAATAATAAAATTTAGAAAATTCACGATATCTCGTAAACGGAGAGAGATAGGCCAAAAATAAGCAATTTTCACGTGTTTCTAAGGGGAATTATATTATCGAGATGAATCGCACTGTGCCAAAATATTAAAATATAGAAAAAGCGCGATATCTCGTAAACGGAGAGAGATAGGCCAAAAATAAGCAATTTTCACGAGTTTCTAAGGGGAATTACATTATCGAGATGAATCGCACTAGGCCAAAGTCGATTTACATTATCGAGATAGGCCAAAAATAAGCAATTTTCGAGATCAATCGCCAAAATAATAAAATTTAGAAAAAGCGCGATATCTCGTAAACGGAGAGAGATAGGCCAAAAATAAGCAATTTTCGAGATCAATCGCCACAATAATAACATTTAGAAAAATCGCGATATCTCGTAAACGGAGAGAGATAGGCCAAAAATAAGCAATTTTCGAAATCAATCACCAAAATATTAAAATATAGAAAATTCACGATATCTCGTAAACGGAGAGAGATAGGCCAAAAATAAGCAATTTTCAAAATCAATCGCCAAAATAATAAAATTTAGAAAATTCACGATATCTCGTAAACGGAGAGAGATAGGCCAAAAATAAGCAATTTTCGAAATCAATCGCCAAAATAATAAAATTTAGAAAATTCACGATATCTCGTAAACGGAGAGAGATAGGCCAAAAATAAGCAATTTTCGAGATCAATCGCACTCTATCGAAATAAAAAGTGCGATATCTCGTAAACGGAGAGAGATAGGCCAAAAAAACTTTTTAACAAAAAAAAAAACCTACTTCAAAATCACTAGAAAGTAAAAAATAATTTTAAATTACTTTTACTATTTATTTCTTGGTCAAATTTGTATTTTTATAATAAATATATTTATTTTATTATGATAATAAAAGCTTCTAGTCAGCGCTAATCATTGACGTAAAAGCATGATTTTTTCGCCATCCCTACTCTATTTAAGACTTTTTTATTTGTAAATATCCTGCTTGGGTGACGCTGTATTAATTTGTAATCTTGTGTTGCAGCTGCACAAAAAATCTGATTATATTAGCGCCGACTTCGAAGCTCTTATTATCATAAAAAAATAAATATATTTATTATAAAAATACAAATTTGACCAAGAAATAAATAGTAAAAGTAATTTAAAATTATTTTTTACTTTCTAGTGATTTTGAAGTAGGTTTTTTTTTTTGTTAAAAAGTTTTTATTTCTTTCTTTTTAGAGAAAATGATATATAGTAAAAAAGTGTATAAATTAATTAAACACCAATTATTTATGCTCAAATATGGAAAAATGCTTTTCTGTCGTTTCTTATTCTGGTCTTTGTCAGTGTGTTTATCAGTACCTACTCTTGTATTTTTATCACTACCCCATTGTCAATATTGACTGAAATATAGTGTGTTTATAATATTGACACGCCTCTTTGTCGAGAATATCACACTCTTTGTCATAGTGTTTTCAATAGTTCTACCCATTCTAACAATGAATTTTACCACCCTTAAGACAATATGATACAGTTTTTACACACTGCCACACCCCTTAGTCGAATAACGCCCAATTCTTCGGTAGTAATTTGTAATAATTGTGCCTACGTCTGTACTTCTTCAGTTAGTAGTGTCAGTATTCGATTTAGTGTTTTCTAATATTGCCACACCCCTTTGTCGAATGATGCCCACTTTATTCACAATAACTTGTTATAAGTGTGCCTACCTCTATACTAAATATCAGTACTCTAGTGTCAATATTATTCGCGATACAGTGTATTTTATATATTGCCACACCCCTTTATCAAACAAGGTCCACTGTATTGAAATTAATTGTTTTATAACTGTGCCTACCCCTGTAGTTAACTTTAGTACTCTAGTGTCAATATTATTCGAGATACAGAGTTTTTCTAATATTGCCACACCTCTTTGTCGACTAACGCCCACTTAATTGACTGTTATTTTTTACCTACCCTTGCATTTTTTCTGTGAATTTTATTAACTCTAGTACTCTAGTGTCAATATTTACTGAACTACAGTGTTTTTCTTACAGTGACACGCCCCTTTATCGAATACCGCCCACATTACTGACAGTTATTTGTTATATTTGTACCTACCTTTGTACTTAATTTTAGTATCGTAGTGTCAATAGTAATCGAGATACAGTGTTTTTTTTTAATATTGCCACTCCCCTTCTCGATTAACGCCCATTTTTTTTTTACAAAAATTTGTAGTGATTTTTCCTACCTTTGTAATAAATTTCTGTACCCTAGTATCAATATTATTCGAGACACAGTAATTCTCTGATATTGCCACACCCCTTTGTCGAATTACGCCCACTTTTGTTATAGTAATTTCCAATAATTGTACCTACCTCTGTACTTAATTTCAGTACTCTAGTGTCAATTTTCGTCGAGATACAGAGTTTTTACAATATTGCCACACCCTTTTTTAGAATTACGCCTACTTAAGTGATCGTCATTTTTAATACTTGTGCTTGCCCTTGTAATTTTATCGTGAATTTTATTACCGTAGTGTCAATATTTACTGAGATACAGTGTTTTTCTTATACAGACACGCCCCTTTTCCGAATACCGCCCCCTTTCATAAACGGGCACCTCCGCGTTGATAATCTCTATATGTTGACAAAAAATTACGGCAATCGGGCAAGTACTTTAGGAGTAATCGATGTACATACATTCACAAAAAAAAAAAAAAAAAAAAAAAAAAAAAAAAAAAACAGAGAAACCAACCAACTTGAGAACCTCCTCCTTTTTGAAGTCGGTTAAAAATAAGCAATTTTCACGAGTTTCTAAGGGGAATTACATTATCGAGATGAATCGCACTGTGCCAAAATATTAAAATATAGAAAAAGCGCGATATCTCGTAAACGGAGAGAGATAGGCCAAAAATAAGCAATTTTCGAGATCAATCGCCAAAATAATAAAATTTAGAAAAAGCGCGATATCTCGTAAACGGAGAGAGATAGGCCAAAAATAAGCAATTTTCGAGATCAATCGCCACAATAATAACATTTAGAAAAATCGCGATATCTCGTAAACGGAGAGAGATAGGCCAAAAATAAGCAATTTTCGAGATCAATCGCCAAAATAATAAAATTTAGAAAATTCACGATATCTCGTAAACGGAGAGAGATAGGCCAAAAATAAGCAATTTTCGAGATCAATCGCACTCTATCGAAATAAAAAGTGCGATATCTCGTAAACGGAGAGAGATAGGCCAAAAATAAGCAATTTTCACGAGTTTCTAAGGGGAATTACATTATCGAGATGAATCGCACTGTGCCAAAATATTAAAATATAGAAAAAGCGCGATATCTCGTAAACGGAGAGAGATAGGCCAAAAATAAGCAATTTTCGAGATCAATCGCCAAAATAATAAAATTTAGAAAAAGCGCGATATCTCGTAAACGGAGAGAGATAGGCCAAAAATAAGCAATTTTCGAGATCAATCGCCACAATAATAACATTTAGAAAAATCGCGATATCTCGTAAACGGAGAGAGATAGGCCAAAAATAAGCAATTTTCGAGATCAATCACAAAATATGAAAATATAGAAAAATCGCGAGATCTCCTAAACGGAGAGAGATAGGCCAAAAATAAGCAATTTTCGAGATCAATCGCAAAATAATAAAATTTAGAAAATTCACGATATCTCGTAAACGGAGAGAGATAGGCCAAAAATAAGCAATTTTCGAGATCAATCGCCAAAATAATAAAATTAAGAAAATTCACGATATTTCGTAAACGGAGAGAGATAGGCCAAAAATAAGCAATTTTCAATAAAATAATAAAATTTAGAAATTCACGATATCTCGTAAACGGAGAGAGATAGGCCAAAAATAAGCAATTTTCGAGATCAATCGCCAAAATATCAAAATATAGAAAAATCGCGATATCTCGTAAACGGAGAGAGATAGGCCAAAAATAAGCAATTTTCGAGATCAATCGCCAAAATATGAAAATATAGAAAAATCGCGATATCTCGTAAACGGAGAGAGATAGGCCAAAAATAAGCAATTTTCAATAAAATAATAAAATTTAGAAATTCACGATATCTCGTAAACGGAGAGAGATAGGCCAAAAATAAGCAATTTTCGAGATCAATCGCCAAAATAATAAAATTTAGAAAATTCACGATATCTCGTAAACGGAGAGAGATAGGCCAAAAATAAGCAATTTTCGAAATCAATCGCCAAAATATGAAAATATAGAAAAATCGCGATATCTCGTAAACGGAGAGAGATAGGCCAAAAATAAGCAATTTTCAATAAAATAATAAAATTTAGAAAAATCGCGATATCTCGTAAACGGAGAGAGATAGGCCAAAAATAAGCAATTTTCGAGATCAATCGCCAAAAAAATAAAATTTAGAAAATTCACGATATCTCGTAAACGGAGAGAGATAGGCCAAAAATAAGCAATTTTCGAGATCAATCGCCAAAATAATAAAATTTAGAAAATTCACGATATCTCGTAAACGGAGAGAGATAGGCCAAAAATAAGCAATTTTCGAGATCAATCGCCAAAATAATAAAATTTAGAAAATTCACGATATCTCGTAAACGGAGAGAGATAGGCCAAAAATAAGCAATTTTCGAAATCAATCGCCAAAATATGAAAATATAGAAAAATCGCGATATCTCGTAAACGGAGAGAGATAGGCCAAAAATAAGCAATTTTCAATAAAATAATAAAATTTAGAAAATTCACGATACCTCGTAAACGGAGAGAGATAAGCCAAAAATAAGCAATTTTCGAGATCAATCGCCAAAATAATAAAATTTAGAAAATTCACGATATCTCGTAAACGGAGAGAGATAGGCCAAAAATAAGCAATTTTCGAGATCAATCGCCAAAATAATAAAATTTAGAAAAATCGCGATATCTCGTAAACGGAGAGAGATAACCCAAAAATAAGCAATTTTCAATAAAATAATAAAATTTAGAAAATTCACGATATCTCGTAAACGGAGAGAGATAGGCCAAAAATAAGCAATTTTCACGTGTTTCTAAGGGGAATTATATTATCGAGATGAATCGCACTGTGCCAAAATATTAAAATACTAGTGTAAAAGCCCGTCCTTCGACGGGAAGGAACCATTTAGAGTACAAAATGCGACAAAAAATTTATTGGATTTATATACAAAGGTTTTTATTTGAAAACATATTTATTAAATTATTTTGATAAAACTTCTTTATATACAACATTTCTAGTAAAAAAATTCTTAGAATTTTTAACCTTGTCTCTTGCCATCTATAATGCTTAGTTTTACATCATCAGCCCGCTCAAACTGCCCATGACTAAATACCAGTTCTTTTAGAAAAACTCCTACTTTTTGCAATATTTAACCTTGCAATTTATTTATGGTCATTGAAAACGTCAGTTTAATTGGAAATTGTCGCCTCCGGAGAGTGAAAGTCAGAACTGTGTTTGTCGGGGCCAAATCAATTGTAGGTATGAAAACTATTAAATGTTCGCCAGTACGCCTGTCAATACCTGTGCGATGATTAATTAAGTTTTTAGGTTTTTCAAAACTAACCACCTTCCATTACAGATATCTCTTTTGGTATTGAAATTTCGAAGAAGTATTATAATACTTCCAATTTTGAGGTTTAACTTATGCAGTGGCATTCCTGAAGAATAAAATTCATTCAAAAACTCGGCAGGGTAATTTTGTTTATCGTTATCATCACTGTCTTCAATTTAATTCGTGCTCAGATCTCTCACTGTGTCACCAACTAAAATATTTAGAACTTGCTCGTTGACTTCGTTCACATCGGAATTTTTTGTGCACAGGATAGGAATTTTGGAATAACGGTTGATGTTTTTCTTACTCAAAGTATCGCCAGAAATATATTTAATGGATTTGTCCATTATATTGGACAGTTCAGAAAAAATTTTTTTTTATTTTCCAACGTCTTTTCTAAAATCAAATAGGTTGGTACTATGAAATGAAGTTGTGCTAACATGACTAAAATAATTTTAGGGAGATATATAACGTTTAACTTAGTTAGATTTTCGATTTTATGCCCAACAGAAGCCTTCAATTTTTTTATATCGCGTGTTAATAAATTTTGCAAAAAAGAAGTGATTATTGTGATTGGTGTGCAAAGTATAATTTTTTTTTATAATAACAATTGCATAAATAACGCATTTGCATTTGTTTCCGATTGTTTTAGTTGAACTAAAATATTATATAACAACGTTATCATGGTTTTGTCCATTATATTAGACAGTCTGATTAAAAACTTGAATCAGAAGACCGAACATTGTGATTTAATTCTAGCAATTCCAATTGACACCACACGTCACTGAATGTAATAATTGCTGTTCAGTTTATACAGACCGAATAGGTTCTGGTTCTGTTAATTAAGAAGTACTGTAATAGCAAGACATGATGTTTGATGTTAAGTAGTTGAGGAAAATGACGATAGTCTTCAAGTACAAAGATTTCCAATACATAATTTAAGAATAGGTGCTGGTCCAGACTGAACAGGTTCTAAAAAGTACAGTACGTACAAAGATTTCAAATAGATAATTTTACAACAGGTTCTGGTCCAGGATGAACAGGTTTTAAAAAGTACAGTACGTACAATTATTTCAAATAGATAATTTTACAACAGGTTCTGGTCCAGGCTGAACAGGTTTTACGATATAGAGCAAAAGGTGTAGTATGTACAAACATTTCAAATGAATTATTTATAACTGGTCATGGTCCAGGCTGAACATGTTTTACGATTTAGAGCACGGAGCAGGACGCTTGCCTTTTATATATTAAGATAGAAAAAGCGCGATATCTCGTAAACGGAGAGAGATAGGCCAAAAATAAGCAATTTTCACGTGTTTCTAAGGGGAATTATATTATCGAGATGAATCGCACTGTGCCAAAATATTAAAATATAGAAAAAGCGCGATATCTCGTAAACGGAGAGAGATAGGCCAAAAATAAGCAATTTTCACGAGTTTCTAAGGGGAATTACATTATCGAGATGAATCGCACTGTGCCAAAATATTAAAATATAGAAAAAGCGCGATATCTCGTAAACGGAGAGAGATAGGCCAAAAATAAGCAATTTTCGAGATCAATCGCCAAAATAATAAAATTTAGAAAAAGCGCGATATCTCGTAAACGGAGAGAGATAGGCCAAAAATAAGCAATTTTCGAGATCAATCGCCACAATAATAACATTTAGAAAAATCGCGATATCTCGTAAACGGAGAGAGATAGGCCAAAAATAAGCAATTTTCGAAATCAATCACCAAAATATTAAAATATAGAAAATTCACGATATCTCGTAAACGGAGAGAGATAGGCCAAAAATAAGCAATTTTCAAAATCAATCGCCAAAATAATAAAATTTAGAAAATTCACGATATCTCGTAAACGGAGAGAGATAGGCCAAAAATAAGCAATTTTCGAAATCAATCGCCAAAATAATAAAATTTAGAAAATTCACGATATCTCGTAAACGGAGAGAGATAGGCCAAAAATAAGCAATTTTCGAGATCAATCGCCACTAATAATATAATATCATATAATATAATATCAATAATATCATTTAGAAAAATCGCGATATCTCGTAAACGGAGAGAGATAGGCCAAAAATAAGCAATTTTCGAGATCAATCGCCAAAATATTAAAATATAGAAAAAGCGCGATATCTCGTAAACGGAGAGAGATAGGCCAAAAAAAAGCAATTTTCGAGATCAATCGCCAAAATATTAAAATATAGAAAATTCACGATACCTCGTAAACGGAGAGAGATAGGCCAAAAATAAGCAATTTTCGAGATCAATCGCCACAATAATAAAATTTAGAAAAAGCGCGATATCTCGTAAACGGAGGGAGATAGGCCAAAAATAAGCAATTTTCGAGATCAATCGCCAACATGTTAAAATATAGAAAATTAACGATATCTCGTAAACGGAGAGAGATAGGCCAAAAATAAGCAATTTTCGAGATCAATCGCACTCTATCGAAATATTAGAAATTACAAAAAGTGCGATATCTCGTAAACGGAGAGAGATAGGCCAAAAATAAGCAATTTTCGAGATCAATCGCCAAAATATTAAAATATAGAAAAAGCGCGATATCTCGTAAACGGAGAGAGATAGGCCAAAAATAAGCAATTTTCGAGATCAATCGCCAAAATAATAAAATTTAGAAAATTCGCGATATCTCGTAAACGGAGAGAGATAGGCCAAAAATAAGCAATTTTCGAGATCAATCGCCAAAATAATAAAATTTAGAAAATTCACGATATCTCGTAAACGGAGAGAGATAGGCCAAAAATAAGCAATTTTCGAGATCAATCGCCAAAATAATAAAATTTAGAAAATTCACGATATCTCGTAAACGGAGAGAGATAGGCCAAAAATAAGCAATTTTCGAGATCAATCGCCAAAATATGAAAATATCGAAAAATCGCGATATCTCGTAAACGGAGAGAGATAGGCCAAAAATAAGCAATTTTCGAGATCAATCGCCAACATATTAAAATATAGAAAATTAACGATATCTCGTAAACGGAGAGAGATAGGCCAAAAATAAGCAATTTTCGAGATCAATCGCACTCTAACGAAATATTAGAAATTACAAAAAGTGCGATATCTCGTAAACGGAGAGAGATAGGCCAAAAATAAGCAATTTTCGAGATCAATCGCCACAATAATAACATCTAGAAAAATCGCGATATCTCGTAAACGGAGAGAGATAGGCCAAAAATAAGCAATTTTCGAGATCAATCGCACTCTATCGAAATATTAGAAATTACAAAAAGTGCGATATCTCGTAAACGGAGAGAGATAGGCCAAAAATAAGCAATTTTCGAGATCAATCGCCACAATAATAACATCTAGAAAAATCGCGATATCTCGTAAACGGAGAGAGATAGGCCAAAAATAAGCAATTTTCGAGATCAATCGCCACAATAATAACATTTAGAAAAATCGCGATATCTCGTAAACGGAGAGAGATAGGCCAAAAATAAGCAATTTTCGAGATCAATCGCCAAAATAATAAAATTTAGAAAATTCACGATATCTCGTAAACGGAGAGAGATAGGCCAAAAATAAGCAATTTTCGAGATCAATCACCAAAATATTAAAATATAGAAAATTCACGATATCTCGTAAACGGAGAGAGATAGGCCAAAAATAAGCAATTTTCGAGATCAATCGCCAAAATAATAAAATATCGAAACATCGCGATATCTCGTAAACGGAGAGAGATAGGCCAAAAATAAGCAATTTTCGAGATCAATCGCACTCTATCGAAATATTAGAAATTACAAAAAGTGCGATATCTCGTAAACGGAGAGAGATAGGCCAAAAATAAGCAATTTTCGAGATCAATCGCCAACATATGAACATATAGTAAAATCGCGATATCTCGTAAACGGAGAGAGATAGGCCAAAAATAAGCAATTTTCGAGATCAATCGCCAAAATAATAAAATTTAGAAAATTCGCGATATCTCGTAAACGGAGAGAGATAGGCCAAAAATAAGCAATTTTCGAGATCAATCGCCAAAATAATAAAATTTAGAAAATTCACGATATCTCGTAAACGGAGAGAGAAAGGCCAAAAATAAGCAATTTTCGAGATCAATCGCCACAATAATAACATCTAGAAAAATCGCGATATCTCGTAAACGGAGAGAGATAGGCCAAAAATAAGCAATTTTCGAGATCAATCGCCACAATAATAACATTTAGAAAAATCGCGATATCTCGTAAACGGAGAGAGATAGGCCAAAAATAAGCAATTTTCGAGATCAATCGCCACAATAATAACATCTAGAAAAATCGCGATATCTCGTAAACGGAGAGAGATAGGCCAAAAATAAGCAATTTTCGAGATCAATCGCACTCTAACGAAATATTAGAAATTACAAAAAGTGCGATATCTCGTAAACGGAGAGAGATAGGCCAAAAATAAGCAATTTTCGAGATCAATCGCCAAAATAATAAAATTTAGAAAATTCACGATATCTCGTAAACGGAGAGAGATAGGCCAAAAATAAGCAATTTTCGAGATCAATCGCACTCTATCGAAATATTAGAAATTACAAAAAGTGCGATATCTCGTAAACGGAGAGAGATAGGCAATAAGCAATTTTCGAGATCAATCGCCAAAATATTAAAATTTAGAAAATTCACGATATCTCGTAAACGGAGAGAGATAGGCCAAAAATAAGCAATTTTCGAGATCAATCGCCAAAATAATAAAATTTAGAAAATTCACGATATCTCGTAAACGGAGAGAGATAGGCCAAAAATAAGCAATTCTCAAAATCAATCGCCAAAATAATAAAAATTAGAAAATTCACGATATCTCGTAAACGGAGAGAGATAGGCCAAAAATAAGCAATTTTCGAGATCAATCGCCAAAATAATAAAATTTAGAAAATTCACGATATCTCGTAAACGGAGAGAGATAGGCCAAAAATAAGCAATTTTCGAGATCAATCGCCAACATGTGAAAATATAGAAAAATCGCGATATCTCGTAAACGGAGAGAGATAGGCAATAAGCAATTTTCGAGATCAATCGCCAAAATATTAAAATTTAGAAAATTCACGATATCTCGTAAACGGAGAGAGATAGGCCAAAAATAAGCAATTTTCGAGATCAATCGCCAAAATAATAAAATTTAGAAAATTCACGATATCTCGTAAACGGAGAGAGATAGGCCAAAAATAAGCAATTTTCGAGATCAATCGCCAACATGTGAAAATATAGAAAAATCGCGATATCTCGTAAACGGAGAGAGATAGGCCAAAAATAAGCAATTTTCGAGATCAATCGCACTCTATCGAAATATTAGAAATTACAAAAAGTGCGATATCTCGTAAACGGAGAGAGATAGGCCAAAAATAAGCAATTTTCACGAGTTTCTAAGGGGAATTACATTATCGAGATGAATCGCACTGTGCCAAAATATTAATATATAGAAAATTCACGATATCTCGTAAACGGAGAGAGATAGGCCAAAAATAAGCAATTTTCGAAATCAATCGCCAAAATAATAAAATTTAGAAAATTCACGATATCTCGTAAACGGAGAGAGATAGGCCAAAAATAAGCAATTTTCAAAATCAATCGCCAAAATAATAAAATTTAGAAAATTCACGATATCTCGTAAACGGAGAGAGATAGGCCAAAAATAAGCAATTTTCGAGATCAATCGCCAAAATATTAAAATATATAAAATTCACGATATCTCGTAAACGGAGAGAGATAGGCCAAAAATAAGCAATTTTCGAGATCAATCGCCAAAATATTAAAATTTAGAAAATTCACGATATCTCGTAAACGGAGAGAGATAAGCAATTTTCGAGATCAATCGCCAAAATATTAAAATATAGAAAATTCACGATATCTCGTAAACGGAGAGAGATAGGCCAAAAATAAGCAATTTTCGAGATCAATCGCACTCTACCATAATATTAAAAATTACAAAATGCGCGATATCTCGTAAACGGAGAGAGATAGGCCAAAAATAAGCAATCTTCGAGATCAATCGCCAAAATAATAAAATTAAGAAAAAGCGCGATATCTCGTAAACGGAGAGAGTAGGCCAAAAATAAGCAATTTTCGAGATCAATCCCCAAAATATTCAAATTTAGAAAAAGCGCGATATCTCGTAAACGGAGAGAGATAGGCCAAAAATAAGCAATTTTCGAGATCAATCCCCAAAATAATAAAATTTAGAAAAATCGCGATATCTCGTAAACGGAGAGAGATAGGCCAAAATAAGCAATTTTCGAGATCAATCGCACTCTACCAAAACATTAAAATTAAGAAAAAGCGCGATATCTCGTAAACGGAGAGAGATAGGCCAAAAATAAGCAATTTTCGAGATCAATCGCACTCTACCAAAATATTAAAATTTACAAACAGCGCGATATCTCGTAAACGGAGAGAGATAGGCCAAAAATAAGCAATCGCACTCTACCGAAAATATACAAAAAGTGCGATATCTCCTAAACGGAGAGAGATAGGCCAAAAATAAGCAATTTTCAATCAATCGCACTCTACCGAAAATATACAAAAAGCGCGATATCTCGTAAACGGAGATAGATAGGCCAAAAATAAGCAATTTTCGAGATCAATCGCCAAAATATTCAAATTTAGAAAAAGCGCAATATCTCGTAAACGGAGAGAGATAGACCAAAAATAAGCAATTTTCGAGATCAATTGCACTCTACCGAAATATTGAAATTTACAAACAGCGCGATATCTCGTAAACGGAGAGAGATAGGCCAAAAATAAGCAATCGCACTCTACCGAAAATATACAAAAAGTGCGATATCTCCTAAACGGAGAGAGATAGGCCAAAAATAAGCAATTTTCAATCAATCGCACTCTACCGAAAATATACAAAAAGCGCGATATCTCGTAAACGGAGAGAGATAGGCCAAAAATAAACAATTTTAGAGATCAATCACTCTACCGAAATATTCAAAATTACAAAAAGCGCGATATCTCGTAAACGGAGAGAGATCGGCCAAAAATAAGCAATTTTCGAGATCAATCACTCTACCGAATTATTAAAAATTACAAAAAGCGCGATATCTCGTAAACGGAGAGAGATATCGCCAAAATATTAAAATTAAGAAAAAGCGCGATATCTCGTAAACGGAGAGAGTAGGCCAAAAATAAGCAATTTTCGAGATCAATCCCCAAAATATTCAAATTTAGAAAAAGCGCGATATCTCGTAAACGGAGAGAGATAGGCCAAAAATAAGCAATTTTCGAGATCAATCCCCAAAATAATAAAATTTAGAAAAATCGCGATATCTCGTAAACGGAGAGAGATAGGCCAAAATAAGCAATTTTCGAGATCAATCGCACTCTACCAAAACATTAAAATTAAGAAAAAGCGCGATATCTCGTAAACGGAGAGAGATAGGCCAAAAATAAGCAATTTTCGAGATCAATCGCACTAGAAAAATCGCGATACCTCGTAAACGGAGAGATAGGCCAAAAATAAGCAATTTTCGAGATCAATCGCACTCTACCAAAATATTAAAATATAGAAAAAGCGCGATATATCCTAAACGGAGAGAGATAGGCCAAAAATAAGCAATTTTCGAGATCAATCGCCACAATATTAAAATATTGATAAATCGCGATATCTCGTAAACGGAGAGAGATAGGCCAAAAATAAGCAATTTTCGAAATCAATCGCCAAAATATGACAATATAGAAAAATCACGATATCTCGTAAACGGAGAGAGATAGGCCAAAAATAAGCAATTTTCGAGATCAATCGTCAAAATAATAAAATATAGAAAAAGCGCGATATCTCGTAAACGGAGATAGATAGGCCAAAAATAAGCAATTTTCGAGATCAATCGCCAAAATATTCAAATATAGAAAAAGCGCGATATCTCGTAAACGGAGAGAGATAGGCCAAAAATAAGCAATTTTCGAGATCAATCGCCAAAATATTCAAATTTAGAAAAAGCGCAATATCTCGTAAACGGAGAGAGATAGACCAAAAATAAGCAATTTTCGAGATCAATTGCACTCTACCGAAATATTGAAATTTACAAACAGCGCGATATCTCGTAAACGGAGAGAGATAGGCCAAAAATAAGCAATTTTAGAGATCAATCGCACTCTACCGAAAATATACAAAAAGTGCGATATCTCCTAAACGGAGAGAGATAGGCCAAAAATAAG
Source organism: Tetanocera ferruginea (assembly GCA_958299015.1). Taxonomy (NCBI): domain Eukaryota; kingdom Metazoa; phylum Arthropoda; class Insecta; order Diptera; family Sciomyzidae; genus Tetanocera; species Tetanocera ferruginea. The sequence goes on along the minus strand of OY282642.1, from coordinate 103,427,540 downwards.
CAATTTTAGAGATCAATCGCACTCTATCGAAATATTAAAAATTACAAAAAGTGCGATACCTCCTAAACGGAGAGAGATAGGCCAAAAATAAGCAATATTAGTGAGTGAGATCAATTGCACTCTACCTAAATATCTAAAAGTAGAAAAAGTGCGATACCTCATAAACGGAGAGAGATAGGCCAAAAATAAGCAATTTTCGAGATCAATCACTCTACCGAAATATTAAAAATTACAAAAAGCGCGATATCTCGTAAACGGAGAGAGATAGGCCAAAAATAAGCAATTTTCGAGATCAATCGCCAAAATATTCAAATATAGAAAAAGCGCGATATCTCGTAAACGGAGAGAGATTGGCCAAAAATAAGCAATTTTCGAGATCAATCGCCAAAATATTAAAATATAGAAAAAGCGTAATATCTCGTAAACGGAGAGAGATAGGCCAAAAATAAGCAATTTTAGAGATCAATCGCACTCTACCGAAATATTAAAAATTACAAACAGCGCGATATCTCGTAAACGGAGAGAGATAGGCCAAAAATAAGCAATTTTCACGAGTTTCTAAGGGGAATTATATTATCGAGATGAATCGGACTGTGCCAAAATATTAAAATATACAAAAACCGCGATATCTCGTAAACGGAGAGATACACATGAAAAGGGAATTCTTTTTTTTTGTGAAAAAATTTATATATCATTTTTTCAGGCTTAATCCTTTAATATTCAGAAAAAAAATTCTGAATATAGACATTGTAACACGGTGTTTTATTATCAATTTATTTTTGTTGAAATTTGTTGCTTATATAATTTACAATAACTTTCTTAAAATACCTTTTTATAAAAAAAACAAAACTTGGATTCACGTTTTCAAGCTAAGCTTTTTTATTATTTTTTAAAGAACCTTAGATAAACATTGTTAAAATTGTAATTATTAACCAGTGGACGCCTTTAAAGCACCAATGCCAAGAAATGGTCTTTTATCACAGCAGAAATCGCATGGATTTTCTCCTACACCACAGCAATCGTGACAGTAAGGATTATCCGCATCATCCATATCATTATCATTTCGTAGAATTGGAATCTTGAGTCCATTCCTCAACTTGAGCTCCTTGAAATAACCAACTCCTCTATAGACACATCATATTATTAAAAAATATTAATAATTTTAAATTCAACTATCTAACTTAAGCTCATGTAAGAACTTCCTTGATTGTACCTTTGATATTTATACGGAGTGCGAGCAAGTTGTTCCTCTATAGATTCAATAGTTATTTCTGTAAATGGTTGAGTATCCATTGGTTTCTCTGATGCGTGATATTTTTCTTGCGAAAGTTCCTGTTTGAAAAATATAGATACATTTCACTGAAGAGAATGATTGTTGCAGAATTCTTAAATGACTTCCGCATATTCTAAATTTGATGGTTCTACCTTAATAGTTTTTAAAAACTCTTCCGTAATTTTTTGTTGCGTTTGCACTAATGTTAACAAGCAGATTAAACTGATGAAGGTTAAGCCGTTTTTATGTAAAAACATTCTATTAAATTTAAATATATTTTATGTTTCGTAAAAAAAAACGTATTTCAAATGTGTTTATATTGAGCGTTGTATCTTTGCTTTATGATCTGTTATAACAAACTGAACTCTTTCCCATTCAGTAGTTCGTTAAAATCTTTAAAATCGTTTAGTAAGTCGCCGATCGCATTCTTCTAAGCATGTTTTGTATTTTTCCGAAAACTTAATTTACATTCACAATTGTTAAGTGATGCTTTCATGTTTTGATATGGAAGTTTATAAACCTGTTATAAAAGGCTTTTGTTTATTTAGAATGTCTATAAAAATTTATGAATTTATAAATATATGACGCCACAGATGCACAAGACAACAATAACAATTAATAAAATATGTATTTTATGTTTTTTAAAAGCATATATTATTTGAAAAGTTGAGACTGTATCAAGATGACAGCTGAAATAGCATACGAGAAGCAAAGAACTATACATAAAACGTAAGTAAGGCCGTTCTACAGTTTGTCTAGCTCGACTATGAAATACCCTACACTTAATATTTCATTATGTATGTAATAGATAAAAACTTTTTAACAAAAAAAAAAACCTACTTCAAAATCACTAGAAAGTAAAAAATAATTTTAAATTACTTTTACTATTTATTTCTTGGTCAAATTTGTATTTTTATAATAAATATATTTATTTTATTATGATAATAAAAGCTTCTAGTCAGCGCTAATCATTGATGTAAAATCATGATTTTTTCGCCATCCCTACTCTATTTAAGACTTTTTTATTTGTAAATATACTGCTTGGGTGACGCTGTATTAATTTGTAATCTTAATTTTTCTTAAATCTTAATTAAAATGCTATATGTGTGTTGCAGCTGCATAAAAAATATGATTATATTAGCGCCGACTTCGAAGCTCTTATTATCATAAAAAAATAAATATATTTATTATAAAAATACAAATTTGACCAAGAAATAAATAGTAAAAGTAATTTAAAATTATTTTTTACTGATTTTGAAGTAGGTTTTTTTTTTTGTTAAAAAGTTTTTATCGAGATCAATCGCACTCTATCGAAATATTAGAAATTACAAAAAGTGCGATATCTCGTAAACGGAGAGAGATAGGCCAAAAATAAGCAATTTTCGAGATCAATCGCCAAAATAATAAAATTTAGAAAATTCACGATATCTCGTAAACGGAGAGAGATAGGCCAAAAATAAGCAATTTTCGAGATCAATCGCACTCTATCGAAATATTAGAAATTACAAAAAGTGCGATATCTCGTAAACGGAGAGAGATAGGCAATAAGCAATTTTCGAGATCAATCGCCAAAATATTAAAATTTAGAAAATTCACGATATCTCGTAAACGGAGAGAGATAGGCCAAAAATAAGCAATTTTCGAGATCAATCGCCAAAATAATAAAATTTAGAAAATTCACGATATCTCGTAAACGGAGAGAGATAGGCCAAAAATAAGCAATTCTCAAAATCAATCGCCAAAATAATAAAAATTAGAAAATTCACGATATCTCGTAAACGGAGAGAGATAGGCCAAAAATAAGCAATTTTCGAGATCAATCGCCAAAATAATAAAATTTAGAAAATTCACGATATCTCGTAAACGGAGAGAGATAGGCCAAAAATAAGCAATTTTCGAGATCAATCGCCAACATGTGAAAATATAGAAAAATAGCGATATGTCGTAAACGGAGAGAGATAGGCCAAAAATAAGCAATTTTCGAGATCAATCGCCAAAATAATAAAATTTAGAAAATTCACGATATCTCGTAAACGGAGAGAGATAGGCCAAAAATAAGCAATTTTCGAGATCAATCGCACTCTATCGAAATATAAGAAATTACAAAAAGTGCGATATCTCGTAAACGGAGAGAGATAGGCCAAAAATAAGCAATTTTCACGGGTTTCTAAGGGGAATTACATTATCGAGATGAATCGCACTGTGCCAAAATATTAAAATATAGAAAATTCACGATATCTCGTAAACGGAGAGAGATAGGCCAAAAATAAGCAATTTTCGAGATCAATCGCCAAAATAATAAAATTTAGAAAATTCACGATATCTCGTAAACGGAGAGAGATAGGCCAAAAATAAGCAATTTTCGAGATCAATCACCAAAATATTAAAATATAGAAAATTCACGATATCTCGTAAACGGAGAGAGATAGGCCAAAAATAAGCAATTTTCGAGATCAATCGCCAAAATAATAAAATATCGAAAAATCGCGATATCTCGTAAACGGAGAGAGATAGGCCAAAAATAAGCAATTTTCGAGATCAATCGCCAACATGTGAAAATATAGAAAAATAGCGATATCTCGTAAACGGAGAGAGATAGGCCAAAAATAAGCAATTTTCGAGATCAATCGCCAAAATAATAAAATTTAGAAAATTCACGATATCTCGTAAACGGAGAGAGATAGGCCAAAAATAAGCAATTTTCGAGATCAATCGCACTCTATCGAAATATTAGAAATTACAAAAAGTGCGATATCTCGTAAACGGAGAGAGATAGGCCAAAAATAAGCAATTTTCACGAATTTCTAAGGGGAATTACATTATCGAGATGAATCGCACTGTGCCAAAATATTAAAATTTAGAAAATTCACGATATCTCGTAAACGGAGAGAGATAGGCCAAAAATAAGCAATTTTCAAAATCAATCGCCAAAATAATAAAATTTAGAAAATTCACGATATCTCGTAAACGGAGAGAGATAGGCCAAAAATAAGCAATTTTCGAGATCAATCGCCAACATGTGAAAATAAAGAAAAATAGCGATATCTCGTAAACGGAGAGAGATAGGCCAAAAATAAGCAATTTTCGAGATCAATCGCCAAAATAATAAAATTTAGAAAATTCACGATATCTCGTAAACGGAGAGAGATAGGCCAAAAATAAGCAATTTTCGAGATCAATCGCACTCTATCGAAATATTAGAAATTACAAAAAGTGCGATATCTCGTAAACGGAGAGAGATAGGCCAAAAATAAGCAATTTTCACGAGTTTCTAAGGGGAATTACATTATCGAGATGAATCGCACTGTGCCAAAATATTAAAATATAGTAAAATCGCGATATCTCGTAAACGGAGAGAGATAGGCCAAAAATAAGCAATTTTCGAGATCAATCGCCAAAATATTAAAATTTAGAAAATTCACGATATCTCGTAAACGGAGAGAGATAGGCCAAAAATAAGCAATTTTCGAGATCAATCGCCAACATGTGAAAATATAGAAAAACCGCGATATCTCGTAAACGGAGAGAGATAGGCCAAAAATAAGCAATTTTCGAGATCAATCGCACTCTATCGAAATATTAGAAATTACAAAAAGTGCGATATCTCGTAAACGGAGAGAGATAGGCCAAAAATAAGCAATTTTCACGAGTTTCTAAGGGGAATTACATTATCGAGATGAATCGCACTGTGCCAAAATATTAAAATATAGAAAATTCACGATATCTCGTAAACGGAGAGAGATAGGCCAAAAATAAGCAATTTTCGAGATCAATCGCACTCTATCGAAATATAAGAAATTACAAAAAGTGCGATATCTCGTAAACGGAGAGAGATAGGCCAAAAATAAGCAATTTTCACGAGTTTCTAAGGGGAATTACATTATCGAGATGAATCGCACTGTGCCAAAATATTAAAATATAGTAAAATCGCGATATCTCGTAAACGGAGAGAGATAGGCCAAAAATAAGCAATTTTCGAGATCAATCGCCAAAATAATAAAATTTAGAAAATTCACGATATCTCGTAAACGGAGAGAGAAAGGCCAAAAATAAGCAATTTTCGAGATCAATCGCCAACATGTGAAAATATAGAAAAATCGCGATATCTCGTAAACGGAGAGAGATAGGCAATAAGCAATTTTCGAGATCAATCGCCAAAATATTAAAATTTAGAAAATTCACGATATCTCGTAAACGGAGAGAGATAGGCCAAAAATAAGCAATTTTCGAGATCAATCGCCAAAATAATAAAATTTAGAAAATTCACGATATCTCGTAAACGGAGAGAGATAGGCCAAAAATAAGCAATTTTCAAAATCAATCGCCAAAATAATAAAATTTAGAAAATTCACGATATCTCGTAAACGGAGAGAGATAGGCCAAAAATAAGCAATTTTCGAAATCAATCGCCAAAATAATAAAATTTAGAAAATTCACGATATCTCGTAAACGGAGAGAGAAAGGCCAAAAATAAGCAATTTTCGAGATCAATCGCCAACATGTGAAAATATAGAAAAATCGCGATATCTCGTAAACGGAGAGAGATAGGCAATAAGCAATTTTCGAGATCAATCGCCAAAATATTAAAATTTAGAAAATTCACGATATCTCGTAAACGGAGAGAGATAGGCCAAAAATAAGCAATTTTCGAGATCAATCGCCAAAATAATAAAATTTAGAAAATTCACGATATCTCGTAAACGGAGAGAGATAGGCCAAAAATAAGCAATTTTCAAAATCAATCGCCAAAATAATAAAATTTAGAAAATTCACGATATCTCGTAAACGGAGAGAGATAGGCCAAAAATAAGCAATTTTCGAGATCAATCGCCAACATGTGAAAATATAGAAAAATAGCGATATCTCGTAAACGGAGAGAGATAGGCCAAAAATAAGCAATTTTCGAGATCAATCGCCAAAATAATAAATTTTAGAAAATTCACGATATCTCGTAAACGGAGAGAGATAGGCCAAAAATAAGCAATTTTCAAAATCAATCGCCAAAATAATAAAATTTAGAAAATTCACGATATCTCGTAAACGGAGAGAGATAGGCCAAAAATAAGCAATTTTCAAAATCAATCGCCAAAATAATAAAATTTAGAAAATTCACGATATCTCGTAAACGGAGAGAGATAGGCCAAAAATAAGCAATTTTCGAGATCAATCGCCAAAATAATAAAATTTAGAAAATTCACGATATCTCGTAAACGGAGAGAGATAGGCCAAAAATAAGCAATTTTCGAGATCAATCGCCAACATGTGAAAATATAGAAAAATCGCGATATCTCGTAAACGGAGAGAGATAGGCCAAAAATAAGCAATTTTCGAGATCAATCGCACTCTATTGAAATATTAGAAATTACAAAAAGTGCGATATCTCGTAAACGGAGAGAGATAGGCCAAAAATAAGCAATTTTCACGAGTTTCTAAGGGGAATTACATTATCGAGATGAATCGCACTGTGCCAAAATATTAAAATATAGAAAATTCACGATATCTCGTAAACGGAGAGAGATAGGCCAAAAATAAGCAATTTTCGAAATCAATCGCCAAAATAATAAAATTTAGAAAATTCACGATATCTCGTAAACGGAGAGAGATAGGCCAAAAATAAGCAATTTTCAAAATCAATCGCCAAAATAATAAAATTTAGAAAATTCACGATATCTCGTAAACGGAGAGAGATAGGCCAAAAATAAGCAATTTTCGAGATCAATCGCCAAAATATTAAAATTTAGAAAATTCACGATATCTCGTAAACGGAGAGAGATAGGCCAAAAATAAGCAATTTTCGAGATCAATCGCCAAAATATTAAAATATAGAAAATTCACGATATCTCGTAAACGGAGAGAGATAGGCCAAAAATAAGCAATTTTCGAGATCAATCGCACTCTACCATAATATTAAAAATTACAAAATGCGCGATATCTCGTAAACGGAGAGAGATAGGCCAAAAATAAGCAATCTTCGAGATCAATCGCCAAAATAATAAAATTAAGAAAAAGCGCGATATCTCGTAAACGGAGAGAGTAGGCCAAAAATAAGCAATTTTCGAGATCAATCCCCAAAATATTCAAATTTAGAAAAAGCGCGATATCTCGTAAACGGAGAGAGATAGGCCAAAAATAAGCAATTTTCGAGATCAATCCCCAAAATAATAAAATTTAGAAAAATCGCGATATCTCGTAAACGGAGAGAGATAGGCCAAAATAAGCAATTTTCGAGATCAATCGCACTCTACCAAAACATTAAAATTAAGAAAAAGCGCGATATCTCGTAAACGGAGAGAGATAGGCCAAAAATAAGCAATTTTCGAGATCAATCGCACTCTACCAAAATATTAAAATTTACAAACAGCGCGATATCTCGTAAACGGAGAGAGATAGGCCAAAAATAAGCAATCGCACTCTACCGAAAATATACAAAAAGTGCGATATCTCCTAAACGGAGAGAGATAGGCCAAAAATAAGCAATTTTCAATCAATCGCACTCTACCGAAAATATACAAAAAGCGCGATATCTCGTAAACGGAGATAGATAGGCCAAAAATAAGCAATTTTCGAGATCAATCGCCAAAATATTCAAATTTAGAAAAAGCGCAATATCTCGTAAACGGAGAGAGATAGACCAAAAATAAGCAATTTTCGAGATCAATTGCACTCTACCGAAATATTGAAATTTACAAACAGCGCGATATCTCGTAAACGGAGAGAGATAGGCCAAAAATAAGCAATCGCACTCTACCGAAAATATACAAAAAGTGCGATATCTCCTAAACGGAGAGAGATAGGCCAAAAATAAGCAATTTTCAATCAATCGCACTCTACCGAAAATATACAAAAAGCGCGATATCTCGTAAACGGAGAGAGATAGGCCAAAAATAAACAATTTTAGAGATCAATCACTCTACCGAAATATTCAAAATTACAAAAAGCGCGATATCTCGTAAACGGAGAGAGATCGGCCAAAAATAAGCAATTTTCGAGATCAATCACTCTACCGAATTATTAAAAATTACAAAAAGCGCGATATCTCGTAAACGGAGAGAGATATCGCCAAAATATTAAAATTAAGAAAAAGCGCGATATCTCGTAAACGGAGAGAGTAGGCCAAAAATAAGCAATTTTCGAGATCAATCCCCAAAATATTCAAATTTAGAAAAAGCGCGATATCTCGTAAACGGAGAGAGATAGGCCAAAAATAAGCAATTTTCGAGATCAATCCCCAAAATAATAAAATTTAGAAAAATCGCGATATCTCGTAAACGGAGAGAGATAGGCCAAAATAAGCAATTTTCGAGATCAATCGCACTCTACCAAAACATTAAAATTAAGAAAAAGCGCGATATCTCGTAAACGGAGAGAGATAGGCCAAAAATAAGCAATTTTCGAGATCAATCGCACTAGAAAAATCGCGATACCTCGTAAACGGAGAGATAGGCCAAAAATAAGCAATTTTCGAGATCAATCGCACTCTACCAAAATATTAAAATATAGAAAAAGCGCGATATATCCTAAACGGAGAGAGATAGGCCAAAAATAAGCAATTTTCGAGATCAATCGCCACAATATTAAAATATTGATAAATCGCGATATCTCGTAAACGGAGAGAGATAGGCCAAAAATAAGCAATTTTCGAAATCAATCGCCAAAATATGACAATATAGAAAAATCACGATATCTCGTAAACGGAGAGAGATAGGCCAAAAATAAGCAATTTTCGAGATCAATCGTCAAAATAATAAAATATAGAAAAAGCGCGATATCTCGTAAACGGAGATAGATAGGCCAAAAATAAGCAATTTTCGAGATCAATCGCCAAAATATTCAAATATAGATAAAGCGCGATATCTCGTAAACGGAGAGAGATAGGCCAAAAATAAGCAATTTTCGAGATCAATCGCCAAAATATTCAAATTTAGAAAAAGCGCAATATCTCGTAAACGGAGAGAGATAGACCAAAAATAAGCAATTTTCGAGATCAATTGCACTCTACCGAAATATTGAAATTTACAAACAGCGCGATATCTCGTAAACGGAGAGAGATAGGCCAAAAATAAGCAATTTTAGAGATCAATCGCACTCTACCGAAAATATACAAAAAGTGCGATATCTCCTAAACGGAGAGAGATAGGCCAAAAATAAGCAATTTTAGAGATCAATCGCACTCTATCGAAATATTAAAAATTACAAAAAGTGCGATACCTCCTAAACGGAGAGAGATAGGCCAAAAATAAGCAATATTAGTGAGTGAGATCAATTGCACTCTACCTAAATATCTAAAAGTAGAAAAAGTGCGATACCTCATAAACGGAGAGAGATAGGCCAAAAATAAGCAATTTTCGAGATCAATCACTCTACCGAAATATTAAAAATTACAAAAAGCGCGATATCTCGTAAACGGAGAGAGATAGGCCAAAAATAAGCAATTTTCGAGATCAATCGCCAAAATATTCAAATATAGAAAAAGCGCGATATCTCGTAAACGGAGAGAGATTGGCCAAAAATAAGCAATTTTCGAGATCAATCGCCAAAATATTAAAATATAGAAAAAGCGTAATATCTCGTAAACGGAGAGAGATAGGCCAAAAATAAGCAATTTTAGAGATCAATCGCACTCTACCGAAATATTAAAAATTACAAACAGCGCGATATCTCGTAAACGGAGAGAGATAGGCCAAAAATAAGCAATTTTCACGAGTTTCTAAGGGGAATTATATTATCGAGATGAATCGGACTGTGCCAAAATATTAAAATATACAAAAACCGCGATATCTCGTAAACGGAGAGATACACATGAAAAGGGAATTCTTTTTTTTTGTGAAAAAATTTATATATCATTTTTTCAGGCTTAATCCTTTAATATTCAGAAAAAAAATTCTGAATATAGACATTGTAACACGGTGTTTTATTATCAATTTATTTTTGTTGAAATTTGTTGCTTATATAATTTACAATAACTTTCTTAAAATACCTTTTTATAAAAAAAACAAAACTTGGATTCACGTTTTCAAGCTAAGCTTTTTTATTATTTTTTAAAGAACCTTAGATAAACATTGTTAAAATTGTAATTATTAACCAGTGGACGCCTTTAAAGCACCAATGCCAAGAAATGGTCTTTTATCACAGCAGAAATCGCATGGATTTTCTCCTACACCACAGCAATCGTGACAGTAAGGATTATCCGCATCATCCATATCATTATCATTTCGTAGAATTGGAATCTTGAGTCCATTCCTCAACTTGAGCTCCTTGAAATAACCAACTCCTCTATAGACACATCATATTATTAAAAAATATTAATAATTTTAAATTCAACTATCTAACTTAAGCTCATGTAAGAACTTCCTTGATTGTACCTTTGATATTTATACGGAGTGCGAGCAAGTTGTTCCTCTATAGATTCAATAGTTATTTCTGTAAATGGTTGAGTATCCATTGGTTTCTCTGATGCGTGATATTTTTCTTGCGAAAGTTCCTGTTTGAAAAATATAGATACATTTCACTGAAGAGAATGATTGTTGCAGAATTCTTAAATGACTTCCGCATATTCTAAATTTGATGGTTCTACCTTAATAGTTTTTAAAAACTCTTCCGTAATTTTTTGTTGCGTTTGCACTAATGTTAACAAGCAGATTAAACTGATGAAGGTTAAGCCGTTTTTATGTAAAAACATTCTATTAAATTTAAATATATTTTATGTTTCGTAAAAAAAAACGTATTTCAAATGTGTTTATATTGAGCGTTGTATCTTTGCTTTATGATCTGTTATAACAAACTGAACTCTTTCCCATTCAGTAGTTCGTTAAAATCTTTAAAATCGTTTAGTAAGTCGCCGATCGCATTCTTCTAAGCATGTTTTGTATTTTTCCGAAAACTTAATTTACATTCACAATTGTTAAGTGATGCTTTCATGTTTTGATATGGAAGTTTATAAACCTGTTATAAAAGGCTTTTGTTTATTTAGAATGTCTATAAAAATTTATGAATTTATAAATATATGACGCCACAGATGCACAAGACAACAATAACAATTAATAAAATATGTATTTTATGTTTTTTAAAAGCATATATTATTTGAAAAGTTGAGACTGTATCAAGATGACAGCTGAAATAGCATACGAGAAGCAAAGAACTATACATAAAACGTAAGTAAGGCCGTTCTACAGTTTGTCTAGCTCGACTATGAAATACCCTACACTTAATATTTCATTATGTATGTAATAGATAAAAACTTTTTAACAAAAAAAAAAACCTACTTCAAAATCACTAGAAAGTAAAAAATAATTTTAAATTACTTTTACTATTTATTTCTTGGTCAAATTTGTATTTTTATAATAAATATATTTATTTTATTATGATAATAAAAGCTTCTAGTCAGCGCTAATCATTGATGTAAAATCATGATTTTTTCGCCATCCCTACTCTATTTAAGACTTTTTTATTTGTAAATATACTGCTTGGGTGACGCTGTATTAATTTGTAATCTTAATTTTTCTTAAATCTTAATTAAAATGCTATATGTGTGTTGCAGCTGCATAAAAAATATGATTATATTAGCGCCGACTTCGAAGCTCTTATTATCATAAAAAAATAAATATATTTATTATAAAAATACAAATTTGACCAAGAAATAAATAGTAAAAGTAATTTAAAATTATTTTTTACTTTCTAGTGATTTTGAAGTAGGTTTTTTTTTTTGTTAAAAAGTTTTTATTTCTTTCTTTTTAGAGAAAATGATATATATTAAAAAAGTGTATAAATTAATTAAACACCAATTATTTATGCTCAAATATGGAAAAATGCTTTTCTGTCGTTTCTTATTCTGGTCTTTGTCAGTGTGTTTATCAGTACCTACTCTTGTATTTTTATCACTACCCCATTGTCAATATTGACTGAAATATAGTGTGTTTATAATATTGACACGCCTCTTTGTCGAGAATATCACACTCTTTGTCATAGTGTTTTCAATAGTTCTACCCATTCTAACAATGAATTTTACCACCCTTAAGACAATATGATACAGTTTTTACACACTGCCACACCCCTTAGTCGAATAACGCCCAATTCTTCGGTAGTAATTTGTAATAATTGTGCCTACGTCTGTACTTCTTCAGTTAGTAGTGTCAGTATTCGATTTAGTGTTTTCTAATATTGCCACACCCCTTTGTCGAATGATGCCCACTTTATTCACAATAACTTGTTATAAGTGTGCCTACCTCTATACTAAATATCAGTACTCTAGTGTCAATATTATTCGCGATACAGTGTATTTTATATATTGCCACACCCCTTTATCAAACAAGGTCCACTGTATTGAAATTAATTGTTTTATAACTGTGCCTACCCCTGTAGTTAACTTTAGTACTCTAGTGTCAATATTATTCGAGATACAGAGTTTTTCTAATATTGCCACACCTCTTTGTCGACTAACGCCCACTTAATTGACTGTTATTTTTTACCTACCCTTGCATTTTTTCTGTGAATTTTATTAACTCTAGTACTCTAGTGTCAATATTTACTGAACTACAGTGTTTTTCTTACAGTGACACGCCCCTTTATCGAATACCGCCCACATTACTGACAGTTATTTGTTATATTTGTACCTACCTTTGTACTTAATTTTAGTATCGTAGTGTCAATAGTAATCGAGATACAGTGTTTTTTTTTAATATTGCCACTCCCCTTCTCGATTAACGCCCATTTTTTTTTTACAAAAATTTGTAGTGATTTTTCCTACCTTTGTAATAAATTTCTGTACCCTAGTATCAATATTATTCGAGACACAGTAATTCTCTGATATTGCCACACCCCTTTGTCGAATTACGCCCACTTTTGTTATAGTAATTTCCAATAATTGTACCTACCTCTGTACTTAATTTCAGTACTCTAGTGTCAATTTTCGTCGAGATACAGAGTTTTTACAATATTGCCACACCCTTTTTTAGAATTACGCCTACTTAAGTGATCGTCATTTTTAATACTTGTGCTTGCCCTTGTAATTTTATCGTGAATTTTATTACCGTAGTGTCAATATTTACTGAGATACAGTGTTTTTCTTATACAGACACGCCCCTTTTCCGAATACCGCCCCCTTTCATAAACGGGCACCTCCGCGTTGATAATCTCTATATGTTGACAAAAAATTACGGCAATCGGGCAAGTACTTTAGGAGTAATCGATGTACATACATTCACAAAAAAAAAAAAAAAAAAAAAAAAAAAAAAACAGAGAAACCAACCAACTTGAGAACCTCCTCCTTTTTGAAGTCGGTTAAAAATTCACGATATCTCGTAAACGGAGAGAGATAGGCCAAAAATAAGCAATTTTCGAGATCAATCGCCAAAATATGAAAATATAGAAAAATCGCGATATCTCCTAAACGGAGAGAGATAGGCCAAAAATAAGCAATTTTCGAGATCAATCGCCACAATAATAACGTCTAAAAATCGCGATATCTCGTAAACGGAGAGAGATAGGCCAAAAATAAGCAATTTTCGAGATCAATCGCCAAAATAATAAAATTTAGAAAATTCACGATATCTCGTAAACGGAGAGAGATAGGCCAAAAATAAGCAATTTTCGAGATCAATCGCCAAAATATGAAAATATAGAAAAATCGCGATATCTCGTAAACGGAGAGAGATAGGCCAAAAATAAGCAATTTTCGAGATCAATCGCCACAATAATAACGTCTAAAAATCGCGATATCTCGTAAACGGAGAGAGATAGGCCAAAAATAAGCAATTTTCGAGATCAATCGCCAAAATAATAAAATATAGAAAATTCACGATATCTCGTAAACGGAGAGAGATAGGCCAAAAATAAGCAATTTTCGAGATCAATCGCCAAAATATGAAAATATAGAAAAATCGCGATATCTCGTAAACGGAGAGAGATAGGCCAAAAATAAGTAATTTTCGAGATCAATCGCTCTCTACCAAAATATTAAAAATTACAAAAAGCGCGATATCTCCTAAACGGAGAGAGATAGGCCAAAAATAAGCAATTTTCGAGATCAATCGCCACAATAATAACGTCTAAAAATCGCGATATCTCGTAAACGGAGAGAGATAGGCCAAAAATAAGCAATTTTCGAGATCAATCGCCAAAATAATAAAATTTAGAAAATTCACGATATCTCGTAAACGGAGAGAGATAGGCCAAAAATAAGCAATTTTCGAGATCAATCGCCAAAATATGAAAATATAGAAAAATAGCGATATCTCGTAAACGGAGAGAGATAGGCCAAAAATAAGCAATTTTCGAGATCAATCGCCAAAATAATAAAATTTAGAAAATTCACGATATCTCGTAAACGGAGAGAGATAGGCCAAAAATAAGCAATTTTCGAGATCAATTCCCAAAATATTAAAATATAGAAAATTCACGATATCTCGTAAACGGAGAGAGATAGGCCAAAAATAAGCAATTTTCGAGATCAATCGCCAAAATATGAAAATATAGAAAAATCGCGATATCTCGTAAACGGAGAGAGATAGGCCAAAAATAAGCAATTTTCGAGATCAATCGCCAAAATATGAAAATATAGAAAAATCGCGATATCTCGTAAACGGAGAGAGATAGGCCAAAAATAAGCAATTTTCGAGATCAATCGCCAAAATAATAAAATTTAGAAAATCACGATATCTCGTAAACGGAGAGAGATAGGCCAAAAATAAGCAATTTTCGAGATCAATCGCCAAAATATGAAAATATAGAAAAATCGCGATATCTCGTAAACGGAGAGAGATAGGCCAAAAATAAGTAATTTTCGAGATCAATCGCTCTCTACCAAAATATTAAAAATTACAAAAAGCGCGATATCTCCTAAACGGAGAGAGATAGGCCAAAAATAAGCAATTTTCGAGATCAATCGCCACAATAATAACGTCTAAAAATCGCGATATCTCGTAAACGGAGAGAGATAGGCCAAAAATAAGCAATTTTCGAGATCAATCGCCAAAATAATAAAATATAGAAAATTCACGATATCTCGTAAACGGAGAGAGATAGGCCAAAAATAAGCAATTTTCGAGATCAATCGCCAAAATATGAAAATATAGAAAAATCGCGATATCTCGTAAACGGAGAGAGATAGGCCAAAAATAAGTAATTTTCGAGATCAATCGCTCTCTACCAAAATATTAAAAATTACAAAAAGCGCGATATCTCCTAAACGGAGAGAGATAGGCCAAAAATAAGCAATTTTCGAGATCAATCGCCACAATAATAACGTCTAAAAATCGCGATATCTCGTAAACGGAGAGAGATAGGCCAAAAATAAGCAATTTTCGAGATCAATCGCCAAAATATTAAAATATAGAAAATTCACGATATCTCGTAAACGGAGAGAGATAGGCCAAAAATAAGCAATTTTCGAGATCAATCGCCAAAATATGAAAATATAGAAAAATCGCGCTATCTCGTAAACGGAGAGAGATAGGCCAAAAATAAGTAATTTTCGAGATCAATCGCTCTCTACCAAAATATTAAAAATTACAAAAAGCGCGATATCTCCTAAACGGAGAGAGATAGGCCAAAAATAAGCAATTTTCGAGATCAATCGCCAAAATAATAAAATTTAGAAAATTCACGATATCTCGTAAACGGAGAGAGATAGGCCAAAAATAAGCAATTTTCGAGATCAATCGCCAAAATATTAAAATATAGAAAATTCACGATATCTCGTAAACGGAGAGAGATAGGCCAAAAATAAGCAATTTTCGAGATCAATCGCCACAATAATAACATTTAGAAAAATCGCGATATCTCGTAAACGGAGAGAGATAGGCCAAAAATAAGCAATTTTCGAGATCAATCGCCAAAATATGAAAATATAGAAAGAGCGCGATATCTCGTAAACGGAGAGAGATAGGCCAAAAATAAGCAATTTTCGAGATCAATCGCCAAAATAATAAAATTTAGAAAAATCACGATATCTCGTAAACGGAGAGAGATAGGCCAAAAATAAGCAATTTTCGAGATCAATCGCCAAAATAATAAAATTTAGAAAATTCACGATATCTCGTAAACGGAGAGAGATAGGCCAAAAATAAGCAATTTTCGAGATCAATCGCCAAAATATTAAAATATAGAAAATTCACGATATCTCGTAAACGGAGAGAGATAGGCCAAAAATAAGCAATTTTCGAGATCAATCGCCAAAATATGAAAATATAGAAAAATCGCGATATCTCGTAAACGGAGAGAGATAGGCCAAAAATAAGCAATTTTCGAGATCAATTCCCAAAATATTAAAATATAGAAAATTCACGATATCTCGTAAACGGAGAGAGATAGGCCAAAAATAAGCAATTTTCGAGATCAATCGCCAAAATAATAAAATTTAGAAAATTCACGATATCTCGTAAACGGAGAGAGATAGGCCAAAAATAAGCAATTTTCGAGATCAATCGCCAAAATATTAAAATATAGAAAATTCACGATATCTCGTAAACGGAGAGAGATAGGCCAAAAATAAGCAATTTTCGAGATCAATCGCCAAAATATGAAAATATAGAAAAATCGCGATATCTCGTAAACGGAGAGAGATAGGCCAAAAATAAGCAATTTTCGAGATCAATCGCCAAAATATGAAAATATAGAAAGAGCGCGATATCTCGTAAACGGAGAGAGATAGGCCAAAAATAAGCAATTTTCGAGATCAATCGCCAAAATAATAAAATTTGGAAAAATCACGATATCTCGTAAACGGAGAGAGATAGGCCAAAAATAAGTAATTTTCGAGATCAATCGCTCTCTACCAAAATATTAAAAATTACAAAAAGCGCGATATCTCCTAAACGGAGAGAGATAGGCCAAAAATAAGCAATTTTCGAGATCAATCGCCACAATAATAACGTCTAAAAATCGCGATATCTCGTAAACGGAGAGAGATAGGCCAAAAATAAGCAATTTTCGAGATCAATCGCCAAAATATGAAAATATAGAAAAATCGCGATATCTCGTAAACGGAGAGAGATAGGCCAAAAATAAGCAATTTTCGAGATCAATCGCCAAAATAATAAAATTTAGAAAATTCACGATATCTCGTAAACGGAGAGAGATAGGCCAAAAATAAGCAATTTTCGAGATCAATTCCCAAAATATTAAATTACAGAAAATTCACGATATCTCGTAAACGGAGAGAGATAGGCCAAAAATAAGCAATTTTCGAGATCAATCGCCAAAATATGAAAATATAGAAAAATCGCGATATCTCGTAAACGGAGAGAGATAGGCCAAAAATAAGCAATTTTCGAGATCAATCGCCAAAATATGAAAATATAGAAAGAGCGCGATATCTCGTAAACGGAGAGAGATAGGCCAAAAATAAGCAATTTTCGAGATCAATCGCCAAAATAATTAAATTTAGAAAATTCACGATATCTCGTAAACGGAGAGAGATAGGCCAAAAATAAGCAATTTTCGATCGCCAAAATAATAAAATTTAGAAAATTCACGATATCTCGTAAACGGAGAGAGATAGGCCAAAAATAAGCAATTTTCGAGATCAATTCCCAAAATATTAAAATATAGAAAATTCACGATATCTCGTAAACGGAGAGAGATAGGCCAAAAATAAGCAATTTTCGAGATCAATCGCCAAAATATGAAAATATAGAAAAATCGCGATATCTCGTAAACGGAGAGAGATAGGCCAAAAATAAGCAATTTTCGAGATCAATTCCCAAAATATTAAAATATAGAAAATTCACGATATCTCGTAAACGGAGAGAGATAGGCCAAAAATAAGCAATTTTCGAGATCAATCGCCAAAATAATAAAATTTAGAAAATTCACGATATCTCGTAAACGGAGAGAGATAGGCCAAAAATAAGCAATTTTCGAGATCAATCGCCAAAATATTAAAATATAGAAAATTCACGATATCTCGTAAACGGAGAGAGATAGGCCAAAAATAAGCAATTTTCGAGATCAATCGCCAAAATATGAAAATATAGAAAAATCGCGATATCTCGTAAACGGAGAGAGATAGGCCAAAAATAAGCAATTTTCGAGATCAATTCCCAAAATATTAAAATATAGAAAATTCACGATATCTCGTAAACGGAGAGAGATAGGCCAAAAATAAGCAATTTTCGAGATCAATCGCCAAAATAATAAAATTTAGAAAATTCACGATATCTCGTAAACGGAGAGAGATAGGCCAAAAATAAGCAATTTTCGAGATCAATCGCCAAAATATTAAAATATAGAAAATTCACGATATCTCGTAAACGGAGAGAGATAGGCCAAAAATAAGCAATTTTCGAGATCAATCGCCAAAATATGAAAATATAGAAAAATCGCGATATCTCGTAAACGGAGAGAGATAGGCCAAAAATAAGCAATTTTCGAGATCAATCGCCAAAATATGAAAATATAGAAAGAGCGCGATATCTCGTAAACGGAGAGAGATAGGCCAAAAATAAGCAATTTTCGAGATCAATCGCCAAAATAATAAAATTTAGAAAAATCACGATATCTCGTAAACGGAGAGAGATAGGCCAAAAATAAGTAATTTTCGAGATCAATCGCTCTCTACCAAAATATTAAAAATTACAAAAAGCGCGATATCTCGTAAACGGAGAGAGATAGGCCAAAAATAAGCAATTTTCGAGATCAATCGCCAAAATAATAAAATTTAGAAAAATCACGATATCTCGTAAACGGAGAGAGATAGGCCAAAAATAAGCAATTTTCGAGATCAATCGCCAAAATAATAAAATTTAGAAAATTCACGATATCTCGTAAACGGAGAGAGATAGGCCAAAAATAAGCAATTTTCGAGATCAATCGCCAAAATATTAAAATATAGAAAATTCACGATATCTCGTAAACGGAGAGAGATAGGCCAAAAATAAGCAATTTTCGAGATCAATCGCCAAAATATGAAAATATAGAAAAATCGCGATATCTCGTAAACGGAGAGAGATAGGCCAAAAATAAGCAATTTTCGAGATCAATTCCCAAAATATTAAAATATAGAAAATTCACGATATCTCGTAAACGGAGAGAGATAGGCCAAAAATAAGCAATTTTCGAGATCAATCGCCAAAATAATAAAATTTAGAAAATTCACGATATCTCGTAAACGGAGAGAGATAGGCCAAAAATAAGCAATTTTCGAGATCAATCGCCAAAATATTAAAATATAGAAAATTCACGATATCTCGTAAACGGAGAGAGATAGGCCAAAAATAAGCAATTTTCGAGATCAATCGCCAAAATAATAAAATTTAGAAAATTCACGATATCTCGTAAACGGAGAGAGATAGGCCAAAAATAAGCAATTTTCGAGATCAATTCCCAAAATATTAAAATATAGAAAATTCACGATATCTCGTAAACGGAGAGAGATAGGCCAAAAATAAGCAATTTTCGAGATCAATCGCCAAAATAATAAAATTTAGAAAATTCACGATATCTCGTAAACGGAGAGAGATAGGCCAAAAATAAGCAATTTTCGAGATCAATCGCCAAAATATTAAAATATAGAAAATTCACGATATCTCGTAAACGGAGAGAGATAGGCCAAAAATAAGCAATTTTCGAGATCAATCGCCAAAATATGAAAATATAGAAAAATCGCGATATCTCGTAAACGGAGAGAGATAGGCCAAAAATAAGCAATTTTCGAGATCAATCGCCAAAATATGAAAATATAGAAAGAGCGCGATATCTCGTAAACGGAGAGAGATAGGCCAAAAATAAGCAATTTTCGAGATCAATCGCCAAAATAATAAAATTTAGAAAAATCACGATATCTCGTAAACGGAGAGAGATAGGCCAAAAATAAGCAATTTTCGAGATCAATCGCCAAAATAATAAAATTTAGAAAATTCACGATATCTCGTAAACGGAGAGAGATAGGCCAAAAATAAGCAATTTTCGAGATCAATTCCCAAAATATTAAAATATAGAAAATTCACGATATCTCGTAAACGGAGAGAGATAGGCCAAAAATAAGCAATTTTCGAGATCAATCGCCAAAATATGAAAATATAGAAAAATCGCGATATCTCGTAAACGGAGAGAGATAGGCCAAAAATAAGCAATTTTCGAGATCAATCGCCAAAATATGAAAATATAGAAAGAGCGCGATATCTCGTAAACGGAGAGAGATAGGCCAAAAATAAGCAATATTCGAGATCAATCGCCAAAATAATTAAATTTAGAAAATTCACGATATCTCGTAAACGGAGAGAGATAGGCCAAAAATAAGCAATTTTCGATCGCCAAAATAATAAAATTTAGAAAATTCACGATATCTCGTAAACGGAGAGAGATAGGCCAAAAATAAGCAATTTTCGAGATCAATTCCCAAAATATTAAAATTTAGAAAATTCACGATATCTCGTAAACGGAGAGAGATAGGCCAAAAATAAGCAATTTTCGAGATCAATCGCCAAAATATGAAAATATAGAAAAATCGCGATATCTCGTAAACGGAGAGAGATAGGCCAAAAATAAGCAATTTTCGAGATCAATCGCCAAAATATGAAAATATAGAAAGAGCGCGATATCTCGTAAACGGAGAGAGATAGGCCAAAAATAAGCAATTTTCGAGATCAATCGCCACAATAATAACGTCTAAAAATCGCGATATCTCGTAAACGGAGAGAGATAGGCCAAAAATAAGCAATTTTCGAGATCAATCGCCAAAATATTAAAATATAGAAAATTCACGATATCTCGTAAACGGAGAGAGATAGGCCAAAAATAAGCAATTTTCGAGATCAATCGCCAAAATATGAAAATATAGAAAAATCGCGATATCTCGTAAACGGAGAGAGATAGGCCAAAAATAAGTAATTTTCGAGATCAATCGCTCTCTACCAAAATATTAAAAATTACAAAAAGCGCGATATCTCCTAAACGGAGAGAGATAGGCCAAAAATAAGCAATTTTCGAGATCAATCGCCACAATAATAACGTCTAAAAATCGCGATATCTCGTAAACGGAGAGAGATAGGCCAAAAATAAGCAATTTTCGAGATCAATCGCCAAAATATGAAAATATAGAAAAATCGCGATATCTCGTAAACGGAGAGAGATAGGCCAAAAATAAGCAATTTTCGAGATCAATCGCCAAAATAATAAAATTTAGAAAATTCACGATATCTCGTAAACGGAGAGAGATAGGCCAAAAATAAGCAATTTTCGAGATCAATTCCCAAAATATTAAAATACAGAAAATTCACGATATCTCGTAAACGGAGAGAGATAGGCCAAAAATAAGCAATTTTCGAGATCAATCGCCAAAATATGAAAATATAGAAAAATCGCGATATCTCGTAAACGGAGAGAGATAGGCCAAAAATAAGCAATTTTCGAGATCAATCGCCAAAATAATTAAATTTAGAAAATTCACGATATCTCGTAAACGGAGAGAGATAGGCCAAAAATAAGCAATTTTCAATAAATTAATAAAATTTAGAAAAATCGCGATATCTCGTAAACGGAGAGAGATAGGCCAAAAATAAGCAATTTTCGAGATCAATCGCCAAAATAATAAAATTTAGAAAATTCACGATATCTCGTAAACGGAGAGAGATAGGCCAAAAATAAGCAATTTTCGAAATCAATCGCCAAAATATGAAAATATAGAAAAATCGCGATATCTCGTAAACGGAGAGAGATAGGCCAAAAATAAGCAATTTTCGAGATCAATCGCCAAAATATGAAAATATAGAAAAATCGCGATATCTCGTAAACGGAGAGAGATAGGCCAAAAATAAGCAATTTTCGAGATCAATCGCCAAAATAATAAAATTTAGAAAATTCACGATATCTCGTAAACGGAGAGAGATAGGCCAAAAATAAGCAATTTTCGAGATCAATTCCCAAAATATTAAAATATAGAAAATTCACGATATCTCGTAAACGGAGAGAGATAGGCCAAAAATAAGCAATTTTCGAGATCAATTCCCAAAATATTAAAATACAGAAAATTCACGATATCTCGTAAACGGAGAGAGATAGGCCAAAAATAAGCAATTTTCGAGATCAATCGCCAAAATATGAAAATATAGAAAAATCGCGATATCTCGTAAACGGAGAGAGATAGGCCAAAAATAAGCAATTTTCGAGATCAATCGCCAAAATATGAAAATATAGAAAGAGCGCGATATCTCGTAAACGGAGAGAGATAGGCCAAAAATAAGCAATTTTCGAGATCAATCGCCAAAATAATTAAATTTAGAAAATTCACGATATCTCGTAAACGGAGAGAGATAGGCCAAAAATAAGCAATTTTCGATCGCCAAAATAATAAAATTTAGAAAATTAACGATAT
This sequence comes from Tetanocera ferruginea, assembly GCA_958299015.1. Classification (NCBI taxonomy): domain Eukaryota; kingdom Metazoa; phylum Arthropoda; class Insecta; order Diptera; family Sciomyzidae; genus Tetanocera; species Tetanocera ferruginea. Next base: position 103,404,960 of record OY282642.1, on the reverse strand, counting down.
CTCGTAAACGGAGAGAGATAGGCCAAAAATAAGCAATTTTCGAGATCAATTCCCAAAATATTAAAATATAGAAAATTCACGATATCTCGTAAACGGAGAGAGATAGGCCAAAAATAAGCAATTTTCGAGATCAATCGCCAAAATATGAAAATATAGAAAAATCGCGATATCTCGTAAACGGAGAGAGATAGGCCAAAAATAAGCAATTTTCGAGATCAATCGCCAAAATATGAAAATATAGAAAGAGCGCGATATCTCGTAAACGGAGAGAGATAGGCCAAAAATAAGCAATTTTCGAGATCAATCGCCAAAATAATTAAATTTAGAAAATTCACGATATCTCGTAAACGGAGAGAGATAGGCCAAAAATAAGCAATTTTCGAGATCAATCGCCAAAATAATAAAATATAGAAAAATCGCGATATCTCGTAAACGGAGAGAGATAGGCCAAAAATAAGCAATTTTCAATAAATTAATAAAATTTAGAAAAATCGCGATATCTCGTAAACGGAGAGAGATAGGCCAAAAATAAGCAATTTTCGAGATCAATCGCCAAAATAATAAAATTTAGAAAATTCACGATATCTCGTAAACGGAGAGAGATAGGCCAAAAATAAGCAATTTTCGAAATCAATCGCCAAAATATGAAAATATAGAAAAATCGCGATATCTCGTAAACGGAGAGAGATAGGCCAAAAATAAGCAATTTTCGAGATCAATCGCCAAAATATGAAAATATAGAAAAATCGCGATATCTCGTAAACGGAGAGAGATAGGCCAAAAATAAGCAATTTTCGAGATCAATCGCCAAAATAATAAAATTTAGAAAATTCACGATATCTCGTAAACGGAGAGAGATAGGCCAAAAATAAGCAATTTTCGAGATCAATTCCCAAAATATTAAAATATAGAAAATTCACGATATCTCGTAAACGGAGAGAGATAGGCCAAAAATAAGCAATTTTCGAGATCAATCGCCAAAATATGAAAATATAGAAAAATCGCGATATCTCGTAAACGGAGAGAGATAGGCCAAAAATAAGCAATTTTCGAGATCAATCGCCAAAATATGAAAATATAGAAAGAGCGCGATATCTCGTAAACGGAGAGAGATAGGCCAAAAATAAGCAATTTTCGAGATCAATCGCCAAAATAATTAAATTTAGAAAATTCACGATATCTCGTAAACGGAGAGAGATAGGCCAAAAATAAGCAATTTTCGAGATCAATCGCCAAAATAATAAAATATAGAAAAATCGCGATATCTCGTAAACGGAGAGAGATAGGCCAAAAATAAGCAATTTTCAATAAATTAATAAAATTTAGAAAAATCGCGATATCTCGTAAACGGAGAGAGATAGGCCAAAAATAAGCAATTTTCGAGATCAATCGCCAAAATAATAAAATTTAGAAAATTCACGATATCTCGTAAACGGAGAGAGATAGGCCAAAAATAAGCAATTTTCGAAATCAATCGCCAAAATATGAAAATATAGAAAAATCGCGATATCTCGTAAACGGAGAGAGATAGGCCAAAAATAAGCAATTTTCGAGATCAATCGCCAAAATAATAAAATTTAGAAAAATCGCGATATCTCGTAAACGGAGAGAGATAGGCCAAAAATAAGTAATTTTCGAGATCAATCGCTCTCTACCAAAATATTAAAAATTACAAAAAGCGCGATATCTCCTAAACGGAGAGAGATAGGCCAAAAATAAGCAATTTTCAATAAAATAATAAAATTTAGAAAAATCGCGATATCTCGTAAACGGAGAGAGATAGGCCAAAAATAAGCAATTTTCGAGATCAATCGCCAAAATATTAAAATATAGAAAATTCACGATATCTCGTAAACGGAGAGAGATAGGCCAAAAATAAGCAATTTTCGAGATCAATCGCCAAAATATGAAAATATAGAAAAATCGCGATATCTCGTAAACGGAGAGAGATAGGCCAAAAATAAGTAATTTTCGAGATCAATCGCTCTCTACCAAAATATTAAAAATTACAAAAAGCGCGATATCTCCTAAACGGAGAGAGATAGGCCAAAAATAAGCAATTTTCGAGATCAATCGCCACAATTATAACGTCTAAAAATCGCGATATCTCGTAAACGGAGAGAGATAGGCCAAAAATAAGCAATTTTCGAGATCAATTCCCAAAATATTAAAATATAGAAAATTCACGATATCTCGTAAACGGAGAGAGATAGGCCAAAAATAAGCAATTTTCGAGATCAATCGCCACAATAATAACGTCTAAAAATCGCGATATCTCGTAAACGGAGAGAGATAGGCCAAAAATAAGCAATTTTCGAGATCAATCGCCAAAATATGAAAATATAGAAAAATCGCGATATCTCGTAAACGGAGAGAGATAGGCCAAAAATAAGCAATTTTCGAGATCAATCGCCAAAATAATAAAATTTAGAAAATTCACGATATCTCGTAAACGGAGAGAGATAGGCCAAAAATAAGCAATTTTCGAGATCAATTCCCAAAATATTAAAATATAGAAAATTCACGATATCTCGTAAACGGAGAGAGATAGGCCAAAAATAAGCAATTTTCGAGATCAATCGCCAAAATATGAAAATATAGAAAAATCGCGATATCTCGTAAACGGAGAGAGATAGGCCAAAAATAAGCAATTTTCGAGATCAATCGCCAAAATATGAAAATATAGAAAGAGCGCGATATCTCGTAAACGGAGAGAGATAGGCCAAAAATAAGCAATTTTCGAGATCAATCGCCAAAATAATAAAATATAGATAAAAACTTTTTAACAAAAAAAAAAAACCTACTTCAAAATCACTAGAAAGTAAAAAATAATTTTAAATTACTTTTACTATTTATTTCTTGGTCAAATTTGTATTTTTATAATAAATATATTTATTTTTTTATGATAATAAGAGCTTCGAAGTCGGCGCTAATATAATAAGATTTTTTGTGCAGCTGCAACACACATATAGCATTTTAATTAAGATTTAAGAAAAATTAAGATTACAAATTAATACAGCGTCACCCAAGCAGGATATTTACAAATAAAAAAGTCTTAAATAGAGTAGGGATGGCGAAAAAATCATGATTTTACGTCAATGATTAGCGCTGACTAGAAGCTTTTATTATCATAAAAAAATAAATATATTTATTATAAAAACACAAATTTGACCAAGAAATAGGTTTTTTTTTTTGTTAAAAAGTTTTTATTTCTTTCTTTTTAGAGAAAATGATATATATTAAAAAAGTGTATAAATTAATTAAACACCAATTATTTATGCTCATAATATGGAAAATGCTTTTCTGTCGTTTCTTATTCTGGTCTTTGTCAGTATGTTTATCAGTACCTACTCTTGTATTTTTATCACTACCCCAATGTCAATATTGACTGAAATATAGTGTGTTTATAATATTGACACGCCTCTTTGTCGAGAATATCACACTCTTTGTCATAGTGTTTTCAATAGTTCTACCCATTCTAACAATGAATTTTACCACCCTTAAGTCAATATGATACAGTTTTTTACACACTGCCACACCCCTTAGTCGAATAACGCCCAATTCTTCGGTAGTAATTTGTAATAATTGTGCCTACGTCTGTACTTTTTCAGTTAGTAGTGTCAGTATTCGATTTAGTGTTTTCTAACATTGCCACACCCCTTTGTCGAATGACGCCCACTTTATTCACAATAACTTGTTATAAGTGTGCCTACCTCTATACTAAATATCAGTACTCTAGTGTCAATATTATTCGCGATACAGTGTATTTTATATATTGCCACACCCCTTTATCAAACAAGGTCCACTGTATTGAAATTAATGGTTTTATAACTGTGCCTACCCCTGTAGTTAACTTTAGTACTCTAATGTCAATATTATTCGAGATACAGAGTTTTTATAATATTGCCACACCTCTTTGTCGACTAACGCCCACTTAATTGACTGTTATTTTTTACATACCCTTGCATTTTTTCTGTGAATTTTATTAACTCTAGTACTCTAGTGTCAATATTTACTGAAATACAGTGTTTTTCTTACAGTGACACGCCCCTTTATCGAATACCGCCCACATTACTGGCAGTAATTTGTTATATTTGTACCTACCTTTGTACTAAATTTTAATATCGTAGTGTCAATAGTAATCGAGATACAGTGTTTTTTTTTAATATTGCCACTCCCCTTCTCGATTAACGCCCATTTTTTTTTTTTACAAAAATGTGTAGTAATTTTTCCTACCCTTGTAATAAATTTCTGTACCCTAGTATCAATATTATTCGAGACACAGTAATTCTCTTATATTGCCACACCCCTTTGTCGAATTACGCCCACTTTTGCTATAATAATTTTCAACAATTGTACCTACCTCTGTACTTAATTTCAGTACTCTAGTGTCAATTTTCTTCGAGATACAGAGTTTTTACAATATTGCCACACCCTTTTTTAGAATTACGCCCACTTAAGTGATCGTCATTTTTAATACTTGTGCTTGCCCTTGTAATTTTACTGTGAATTATATTACCGTAGTGTCAATATTTACTGAGATACAGTGTTTTTCTTATAGAGACACGCCCCTTTTCCGAATACCGCCCCCTTTCATAAACGGGCACCTCCGCGTTGATAATCTCTATATGTTGACAAAAAATTACGGCAATCGGGCAAGTACTTTAGGAGTAATCGATGTACATACATTCACAAAAAAAAAAAAAAAAAAAAAAAAAAAAAAAAAAAAAACAGAGAAACCAACCAACTTGAGAACCTCCTCCTTTTTGAAGTCGGTTAAAAATTCACGATATCTCGTAAACGGAGAGAGATAGGCCAAAAATAAGCAATTTTCGAGATCAATCGCCAAAATATGAAAATATAGAAAAATCGCGATATCTCGTAAACGGAGAGAGATAGGCCAAAAATAAGTAATTTTCGAGATCAATCGCTCTCTACCAAAATATTAAAAATTACAAAAAGCGCGATATCTCCTAAACGGAGAGAGATAGGCCAAAAATAAGCAATTTTCGAGATCAATCGCCACAATAATAACGTCTAAAAATCGCGATATCTCGTAAACGGAGAGAGATAGGCCAAAAATAAGCAATTTTCGAGATCAATTCCCAAAATATTAAAATATAGAAAATTCACGATATCTCGTAAACGGAGAGAGATAGGCCAAAAATAAGCAATTTTCGAGATCAATTCCCAAAATATTAAAATATAGAAAATTCACGATATCTCGTAAACGGAGAGAGATAGGCCAAAAATAAGCAATTTTCGAGATCAATCGCCAAAATATGAAAATATAGAAAAATCGCGATATCTCGTAAACGGAGAGAGATAGGCCAAAAATAAGCAATTTTCGAGATCAATCGCCGCAAAATATGAAAATATAGAAAAATCGCGATATCTCGTAAACGGAGATAGATAGGCCAAAAATAAGCAATTTTCGAGATCAATCGCCAAAATATGAAAATATAGAAAAAGCGCGATATCTCGTAAACGGAGAGAGATAGGCCAAAAATAAGCAATTTTCGAGATCAATCGCCAAAATATTCAAATTTAGAAAAAGCGCAATATCTCGTAAACGGAGAGAGATAGACCAAAAATAAGCAATTTTCGAGATCAATTGCACTCTACCGAAATATTGAAATTTACAAACAGCGCGATATCTCGTAAACGGAGAGAGATAGGCCAAAAATAAGCAATCGCACTCTACCAAAAATATACAAAAAGTGCGATATCTCCTAAACGGAGAGAGATAGGCCAAAAATAAGCAATTTTCAATCAATCGCACTCTACCGAAAATATACAAAAAGCGCGATATCTCGTAAACGGAGAGAGATAGGCCAAAAATAAACAATTTTAGAGATCAATCACTCTACCGAAATATTCAAAATTACAAAAAGCGCGATATCTCGTAAACGGAGAGAGATCGGCCAAAAATAAGCAATTTTCGAGATCAATCACTCTACCGAATTATTAAAAATTACAAAAAGCGCGATATCTCGTAAACGGAGAGAGATATCGCCAAAATATTAAAATTAAGAAAAAGCGCGATATCTCGTAACCGGAGAGAGTAGGCCAAAAATAAGCAATTTTCGAGATCAATCCCCAAAATATTCAAATATAGAAAAAGCGCGATATCTCGTAAACGGAGAGAGATAGGCCAAAAATAAGCAATTTTCGAGATCAATCCCCAAAATAATAAAATTTAGAAAAATCGCGATATCTCGTAAACGGAGAGAGATAGGCCAAAAATAAGCAATTTTCGAGATCAATCGCACTCTATCGAAATATTAGAAATTACAAAAAGTGCGATATCTCGTAAACGGAGAGAGATAGGCCAAAAATAAGCAATTTTCACGAGTTTCTAAGGGGAATTACATTATCGAGATGAATCGCACTGTGCCAAAATATTAAAATATAGAAAATTCACGATATCTCGTAAACGGAGAGAGATAGGCCAAAAATAAGCAATTTTCGAAATCAATCGCCAAAATAATAAAATTTAGAAAATTCACGATATCTCGTAAACGGAGAGAGATAGGCCAAAAATAAGCAATTTTCAAAATCAATCGCCAAAATAATAAAATTTAGAAAATTCACGATATCTCGTAAACGGAGAGAGATAGGCCAAAAATAAGCAATTTTCGAGATCAATCGCCAAAATATTAAAATATATAAAATTCACGATATCTCGTAAACGGAGAGAGATAGGCCAAAAATAAGCAATTTTCGAGATCAATCGCCAAAATATTAAAATTTAGAAAATTCACGATATCTCGTAAACGGAGAGAGATAGGCCAAAAATAAGCAATTTTCGAGATCAATCGCCAAAATATTAAAATATAGAAAATTCACGATATCTCGTAAACGGAGAGAGATAGGCCAAAAATAAGCAATTTTCGAGATCAATCGCACTCTACCATAATATTAAAAATTACAAAATGCGCGATATCTCGTAAACGGAGAGAGATAGGCCAAAAATAAGCAATTTTCGAGATCAATCGCCAAAATATTAAAATTAAGAAAAAGCGCGATATCTCGTAAACGGAGAGAGTAGGCCAAAAATAAGCAATTTTCGAGATCAATCCCCAAAATATTCAAATTTAGAAAAAGCGCGATATCTCGTAAACGGAGAGAGATAGGCCAAAAATAAGCAATTTTCGAGATCAATCCCCAAAATATTCAAATTTAGAAAAAGCGCGATATCTCGTAAACGGAGAGAGATAGGCCAAAAATAAGCAATTTTCGAAATCAATCGCCAAAATAATAAAATTTAGAAAATTCACGATATCTCGTAAACGGAGAGAGATAGGCCAAAAATAAGCAATTTTCGAGATCAATCGCCAACATGTGAAAATATAGAAAAATAGCGATATCTCGTAAACGGAGAGAGATAGGCCAAAAATAAGCAATTTTCGAGATCAATCGCCAAAATAATAAAATTTAGAAAATTCACGATATCTCGTAAACGGAGAGAGATAGGCCAAAAATAAGCAATTTTCAAAATCAATCGCCAAAATATTAAAATTTAGAAAATTCACGATATCTCGTAAACGGAGAGAGATAGGCCAAAAATAAGCAATTTTCGAGATCAATCGCCAAAATAATAAAATTTAGAAAATTCACGATATCTCGTAAAAAATAATAAAATTTAGAAAATTCACGATATCTCGTAAACGGAGAGAGATAGGCCAAAAATAAGCAATTTTCGAGATCAATCGCCAAAATATTAAAATTTAGAAAATTCACGATATCTCGTAAACGGAGAGAGATAGGCCAAAAATAAGCAATTTTCGAGATCAATCGCCAAAATAATAAAATTTAGAAAATTCACGATATCTCGTAAACGGAGAGAGATAGGCCAAAAATAAGCAATTTTCGAGATCAATCGCCAACATGTGAAAATATAGAAAAATCGCGATATCTCGTAAACGGAGAGAGATAGGCCAAAAATAAGCAATTTTCGAGATCAATCGCACTCTATCGAAATATTAGAAATTACAAAAAGTGCGATATCTCGTAAACGGAGAGAGATAGGCCAAAAATAAGCAATTTTCACGGGTTTCTAAGGGGAATTACATTATCGAGATGAATCGCACTGTGCCAAAATATTAAAATATAGAAAATTCACGATATCTCGTAAACGGAGAGAGATAGGCCAAAAATAAGCAATTTTCGAAATCAATCGCCAAAATAATAAAATTTAGAAAATTCACGATATCTCGTAAACGGAGAGAGATAGGCCAAAAATAAGCAATTTTCAAAATCAATCGCCAAAATAATAAAATTTAGAAAATTCACGATATCTCGTAAACGGAGAGAGATAGGCCAAAAATAAGCAATTTTCGAGATCAATCGCCAAAATATTAAAATATATAAAATTCACGATATCTCGTAAACGGAGAGAGATAGGCCAAAAATAAGCAATTTCCGAGATCAATCGCCAAAATATTAAAATTTAGAAAATTCACGATATCTCGTAAACGGAGAGAGATAGGCCAAAAATAAGCAATTTTCGAGATCAATCGCCAAAATATTAAAATATAGAAAATTCACGATATCTCGTAAACGGAGAGAGATAGGCCAAAAATAAGCAATTTTCGAGATCAATCGCACTCTACCATAATATTAAAAATTACAAAATGCGCGATATCTCGTAAACGGAGAGAGATAGGCCAAAAATAAGCAATTTTCGAGATCAATCGCCAAAATATTAAAATTAAGAAAAAGCGCGATATCTCGTAAACGGAGAGAGTAGGCCAAAAATAAGCAATTTTCGAGATCAATCCCCAAAATATTCAAATTTAGAAAAAGCGCGATATCTCGTAAACGGAGAGAGATAGGCCAAAAATAAGCAATTTTCGAGATCAATCCCCAAAATAATAAAATTTAGAAAAATCGCGATATCTCGTAAACGGAGAGAGATAGGCCAAAATAAGCAATTTTCGAGATCAATCGCACTCTACCAAAACATTAAAATTAAGAAAAAGCGCGATATCTCGTAAACGGAGAGAGATAGGCCAAAAATAAGCAATTTTCGAGATCAATCGCACTCTACCAAAATATTAAAATTTACAAACAGCGCGATATCTCGTAAACGGAGAGAGATAGGCCAAAAATAAGCAATCGCACTCTACCGAAAATATACAAAAAGTGCGATATCTCCTAAACGGAGATATCGCCAAAATATTAAAATATATAAAATTCACGATATCTCGTAAACGGAGAGAGATAGGCCAAAAATAAGCAATTTCCGAGATCAATCGCCAAAATATTAAAATTTAGAAAATTCACGATATCTCGTAAACGGAGAGAGATAGGCCAAAAATAAGCAATTTTCGAGATCAATCGCCAAAATATTAAAATATAGAAAATTCACGATATCTCGTAAACGGAGAGAGATAGGCCAAAAATAAGCAATTTTCGAGATCAATCGCACTCTACCATAATATTAAAAATTACAAAATGCGCGATATCTCGTAAACGGAGAGAGATAGGCCAAAAATAAGCAATTTTCGAGATCAATCGCCAAAATATTAAAATTAAGAAAAAGCGCGATATCTCGTAAACGGAGAGAGTAGGCCAAAAATAAGCAATTTTCGAGATCAATCCCCAAAATATTCAAATTTAGAAAAAGCGCGATATCTCGTAAACGGAGAGAGATAGGCCAAAAATAAGCAATTTTCGAGATCAATCCCCAAAATAATAAAATTTAGAAAAATCGCGATATCTCGTAAACGGAGAGAGATAGGCCAAAATAAGCAATTTTCGAGATCAATCGCACTCTACCAAAACATTAAAATTAAGAAAAAGCGCGATATCTCGTAAACGGAGAGAGATAGGCCAAAAATAAGCAATTTTCGAGATCAATCGCACTCTACCAAAATATTAAAATTTACAAACAGCGCGATATCTCGTAAACGGAGAGAGATAGGCCAAAAATAAGCAATCGCACTCTACCGAAAATATACAAAAAGTGCGATATCTCCTAAACGGAGAGAGATAGGCCGAAAATAAGCAATTTTCAATCAATCGCACTCTACCGAAAATATACAAAAAGCGCGATATCTCGTAAACGGAGTTAGATAGGCCAAAAATAAGCAATTTTCGAGATCAATCGCCAAAATATTCAAATATAGAAAAAGCGCGATATCTCGTAAACGGAGAGAGATAGGCCAAAAATAAGCAATTTTCGAGATCAATCGCCAAAATATTCAAATTTAGAAAAAGCGCAATATCTCGTAAACGGAGAGAGATAGACCAAAAATAAGCAATTTTCGAGATCAATTGCACTCTACCGAAATATTGAAATTTACAAACAGCGCGATATCTCGTAAACGGAGAGAGATAGGCCAAAAATAAGCAATCGCACTCTACCAAAAATATACAAAAAGTGCGATATCTCCTAAACGGAGAGAGATAGGCCAAAAATAAGCAATTTTCAATCAATCGCACTCTACCGAAAATATACAAAAAGCGCGATATCTCGTAAACGGAGAGAGATAGGCCAAAAATAAACAATTTTAGAGATCAATCACTCTACCGAAATATTCAAAATTACAAAAAGCGCGATATCTCGTAAACGGAGAGAGATCGGCCAAAATAAGCAATTTTCGAGATCAATCACTCTACCGAATTATTAAAAATTACAAAAAGCGCGATATCTCGTAAACGGAGAGAGATAGGCCAAAAATAAGCAATTTTCGAGATCAATCCCCAAAATAATAAAATTTAGAAAAATCGCGATATCTCGTAAACGGAGAGAGATAGGCCAAAATAAGCAATTTTCGAGATCAATCGCACTCTACCAAAATATTAAAATTAAGAAAAAGCGCGATATCTCGTAAACGGAGAGAGATAGGCCAAAAATAAGCAATTTTCGAGATCAATCGCACTAGAAAAATCGCGATACCTCGTAAACGGAGAGAGATAGGCCAAAAATAAGCAATTTTCGAGATCAATCGTCAAAATAATAAAATATAGAAAAAGCGCGATATCTCGTAAACGGAGATAGATAGGCCAAAAATAAGCAATTTTCGAGATCAATCGCCAAAATATTCAAATATAGAAAAAGCGCGATATCTCGTAAACGGAGAGAGATAGGCCAAAAATAAGCAATTTTCGAGATCAATCGCCAAAATATTCAAATTTAGAAAAAGCGCAATATCTCGTAAACGGAGAGAGATAGACCAAAAATAAGCAATTTTCGAGATCAATTGCACTCTACCGAAATATTGAAATTTACAAACAGCGCGATATCTCGTAAACGGAGAGAGATAGGCCAAAAATAAGCAATTTTAGAGATCAATCGCACTCTACCGAAAATATACAAAAAGTGCGATATCTCCTAAACGGAGAGAGATAGGCCAAAAATAAGCAATTTTCAATCAATCGCACTTTACCGAAAATATACAAAAAGCGCGATATCTCGTAAACGGAGAGAGATAGGCCAAAAATAAACAATTTTAGAGATCAATCGCACTCTACGAAAATATTTAAAAGTAGAAAAAGCGCGATATCTCGTAAACGGAGAGAGATTGGCCAAAAATAAGCAATTTTCGAGATCAATCACTCTACCGAATTATTAAAAATTACAAAAAGCGCGATATCTCGTAAACGGAGAGAGATAGGCCAAAAATAAGCAATTTTCGAGATCAATCGCACTCTACCGAAATATTAAAAATAGAAAAAGCGCGATATCTCCTAAACGGAGAGAGATAGGCCAAAAATAAGCAATTTTAGAGATCAATCGCACTCTACCGAAATATTAAAAATTACAAACAGCGCGATATCTCGTAAACGGAGAGAGATAGGCCAAAAATAAGCAATTTTCGAGATCAATCGCACTCTACCGAAATATTAAAAATAGAAAAAGCGCGATATCTCGTAAACGGAGAGAGATAGGCCAAAAATAAGCAATTTTCGAGATCAATCGCACTCTACCAAAATATTAAAATTTACAAACAGCGCGATATCTCGTAAACGGAGAGAGATAGGCCAAAAATAAGCAATCGCACTCTACCGAAAATATACAAAAAGTGCGATATCTCCTAAACGGAGAGAGATAGGCCGAAAATAAGCAATTTTCAATCAATCGCACTCTACCGAAAATATACAAAAAGCGCGATATCTCGTAAACGGAGATAGATAGGCCAAAAATAAGCAATTTTCGAGATCAATCGCCAAAATATTCAAATATAGAAAAAGCGCGATATCTCGTAAACGGAGAGAGATATCGCCAAAATATTAAAATTAAGAAAAAGCGCGATATCTCGTAAACGGAGAGAGTAGGCCAAAAATAAGCAATTTTCGAGATCAATCCCCAAAATATTCAAATATAGAAAAAGCGCGATATCTCGTAAACGGAGAGAGATAGGCCAAAAATAAGCAATTTTCGAGATCAATCCCCAAAATAATAAAATTTAGAAAAATCGCGATATCTCGTAAACGGAGAGAGATAGGCCAAAATAAGCAATTTTCGAGATCAATCGCACTCTACCAAAACATTAAAATTAAGAAAAAGCGCGATATCTCGTAAACGGAGAGAGATAGGCCAAAAATAAGCAATTTTCGAGATCAATCGCACTAGAAAAATCGCGATACCTCGTAAACGGAGAGAGATAGGCCAAAAATAAGCAATTTTCGAGATCAATCGTCAAAATAATAAAATATAGAAAAAGCGCGATATCTCGTAAACGGAGATAGATAGGCCAAAAATAAGCAATTTTCGAGATCAATCGCCAAAATATTCAAATATAGAAAAAGCGCGATATCTCGTAAACGGAGAGAGATAGGCCAAAAATAAGCAATTTTCGAGATCAATCGCCAAAATATTCAAATTTAGAAAAAGCGCAATATCTCGTAAACGGAGAGAGATAGACCAAAAATAAGCAATTTTCGAGATCAATTGCACTCTACCGAAATATTGAAATTTACAAACAGCGCGATATCTCGTAAACGGAGAGAGATAGGCCAAAAATAAGCAATTTTAGAGATCAATCGCACTCTACCGAAAATATACAAAAAGTGCGATATCTCCTAAACGGAGAGAGATAGGCCAAAAATAAGCAATTTTCAATCAATCGCACTCTACCGAAAATATACAAAAAGCGCGATATCTCGTAAACGGAGAGAGATAGGCCAAAAATAAACAATTTTAGAGATCAATCGCACTCTACGAAAATATTTAAAAGTAGAAAAAGCGCGATATCTCGTAAACGGAGAGAGATTGGCCAAAAATAAGCAATTTTCGAGATCAATCACTCTACCGAATTATTAAAAATTACAAAAAGCGCGATATCTCCTAAACGGAGAGAGATAGGCCAAAAATAAGCAATTTTAGAGATCAATCGCACTCTACCGAAATATTAAAAATTACAAACAGCGCGATATCTCGTAAACGGAGAGAGATAGGCCAAAAATAAGCAATTTTCAAGTGTTTCTAAGGGGAATTATATTATCGAGATGAATCGGACTGTGCCAAAATATTAAAATATACAAAAACCGCGATATCTCGTAAACGGAGAGATACACATGAAAAGGGAATTCTTTTTTTTTGTGAAAAAATTTATATATCATTTTTTCAGGCTTAATCCTTTAATATTCAGAAAAAAAATTCTGAATATAGACATTGTAACACGGTGTTTTATTATCAATTTATTTTTGTTGAAATTTGTTGCTTATATAATTTACAATAACTTTCTTAAAATACCTTTTTATAAAAAAAACAAAACTTGGATTCACGTTTTCAAGCTAAGCTTTTTTATTATTTTTTAAAGAACCTTAGATAAACATTGTTAAAATTGTAATTATTAACCAGTGGACGCCTTTAAAGCACCAATGCCAAGAAATGGTCTTTTATCACAGCAGAAATCGCATGGATTTTCTCCTACACCACAGCAATCGTGACAGTAAGGATTATCCGCATCATCCATATCATTATCATTTCGTAGAATTGGAATCTTGAGTCCATTCCTCAACTTGAGCTCCTTGAAATAACCAACTCCTCTATAGACACATCATATTATTAAAAAATATTAATAATTTTAAATTCAACTATCTAACTTAAGCTCATGTAAGAACTTTCTTGATTGTACCTTTGATATTTGTACGGAGTGCGAGCAAGTTGTTCCTCTATAGATTCAATAGTTATTTCTGTAAATGGTTGAGTATCCATTGGTTTCTCTGATGCGTGATATTTTTCTTGCGAAAGTTCCTGTTTGAAAAATATAGATACATTTCACTGAAGAGAATGATTGTTGCAGAATTCTTAAATGACTTCCGCATATTCTAAATTTGATGGTTCTACCTTAATAGTTTTTAAAAACTCTTCCGTAATTTTTTGTTGCGTTTGCACTAATGTTAACAAGCAGATTAAACTGATGAAGGTTAAGCCGTTTTTATGTAAAAACATTCTATTAAATTTAAATATATTTTATGTTTCGTAAAAAAAAACGTATTTCAAATGTGTTTATATTGAGCGTTGTATCTTTGCTTTATGATCTGTTATAACAAACTGAACTCTTTCCCATTCAGTAGTTCGTTAAAATCTTTAAAATCGTTTAGTAAGTCGCCGATCGCATTCTTCTAAGCATGTTTTGTATTTTTCCGAAAACTTAATTTACATTCACAATTGTTAAGTGATGCTTTTATGTTTTGATATGGAAGTTTATAAACCTGTTATAAAAGGCTTTTGTTTATTTAGAATGTCTATAAAAATTTATGAATTTATAAATATATGACGCCACAGATGCACAAGACAACAATAACAATTAATAAAATATGTATTTTATGTTTTTTAAAAGCATATATTATTTGAAAAGTTGAGACTGTATCAAGATGACAGCTGAAATAGCATACGAGAAGCAAAGAACTATACATAAAACGTAAGTAAGGCCGTTCTACAGTTTGTCTAGCTCGACTATGAAATACCCTACACTTAATATTTCATTATGTATGTAATAGAAAACTAAGCAGCAATTCATCTGAATAATGATTTTTTAATGATTTGAGAGATAGGCCAAAAATAAGCAATTTTCGAGATCAATCGCACTCTACCAAAACATTAAAATTAAGAAAAAGCGCGATATCTCGTAAACGGAGAGAGATAGGCCAAAAATAAGCAATTTTCGAGATCAATCGCACTCTACCAAAATATTAAAATTTACAAACAGCGCGATATCTCGTAAACGGAGAGAGATAGGCCAAAAATAAGCAATCGCACTCTACCGAAAATATACAAAAAGTGCGATATCTCCTAAACGGAGAGAGATAGGCCGAAAATAAGCAATTTTCAATCAATCGCACTCTACCGAAAATATACAAAAAGCGCGATATCTCGTAAACGGAGATAGATAGGCCAAAAATAAGCAATTTTCGAGATCAATCGCCAAAATATTCAAATATAGAAAAAGCGCGATATCTCGTAAACGGAGAGAGATAGGCCAAAAATAAGCAATTTTCGAGATCAATCGCCAAAATATTCAAATTTAGAAAAAGCGCAATATCTCGTAAACGGAGAGAGATAGACCAAAAATAAGCAATTTTCGAGATCAATTGCACTCTACCGAAATATTGAAATTTACAAACAGCGCGATATCTCGTAAACGGAGAGAGATAGGCCAAAAATAAGCAATCGCACTCTACCAAAAATATACAAAAAGTGCGATATCTCCTAAACGGAGAGAGATAGGCCAAAAATAAGCAATTTTCAATCAATCGCACTCTACCGAAAATATACAAAAAGCGCGATATCTCGTAAACGGAGAGAGATAGGCCAAAAATAAACAATTTTAGAGATCAATCACTCTACCGAAATATTCAAAATTACAAAAAGCGCGATATCTCGTAAACGGAGAGAGATCGGCCAAAAATAAGCAATTTTCGAGATCAATCACTCTACCGAATTATTAAAAATTACAAAAAGCGCGATATCTCGTAAACGGAGAGAGATATCGCCAAAATATTAAAATTAAGAAAAAGCGCGATATCTCGTAAACGGAGAGAGTAGGCCAAAAATAAGCAATTTTCGAGATCAATCCCCAAAATATTCAAATATAGAAAAAGCGCGATATCTCGTAAACGGAGAGAGATAGGCCAAAAATAAGCAATTTTCGAGATCAATCCCCAAAATAATAAAATTTAGAAAAATCGCGATATCTCGTAAACGGAGAGAGATAGGCCAAAATAAGCAATTTTCGAGATCAATCGCACTCTACCAAAACATTAAAATTAAGAAAAAGCGCGATATCTCGTAAACGGAGAGAGATAGGCCAAAAATAAGCAATTTTCGAGATCAATCGCACTAGAAAAATCGCGATACCTCGTAAACGGAGAGAGATAGGCCAAAAATAAGCAATTTTCGAGATCAATCGTCAAAATAATAAAATATAGAAAAAGCGCGATATCTCGTAAACGGAGATAGATAGGCCAAAAATAAGCAATTTTCGAGATCAATCGCCAAAATATTCAAATATAGAAAAAGCGCGATATCTCGTAAACGGAGAGAGATAGGCCAAAAATAAGCAATTTTCGAGATCAATCGCCAAAATATTCAAATTTAGAAAAAGCGCAATATCTCGTAAACGGAGAGAGATAGACCAAAAATAAGCAATTTTCGAGATCAATTGCACTCTACCGAAATATTGAAATTTACAAACAGCGCGATATCTCGTAAACGGAGAGAGATAGGCCAAAAATAAGCAATTTTAGAGATCAATCGCACTCTACCGAAAATATACAAAAAGTGCGATATCTCCTAAACGGAGAGAGATAGGCCAAAAATAAGCAATTTTCAATCAATCGCACTTTACCGAAAATATACAAAAAGCGCGATATCTCGTAAACGGAGAGAGATAGGCCAAAAATAAACAATTTTAGAGATCAATCGCACTCTACGAAAATATTTAAAAGTAGAAAAAGCGCGATATCTCGTAAACGGAGAGAGATTGGCCAAAAATAAGCAATTTTCGAGATCAATCACTCTACCGAATTATTAAAAATTACAAAAAGCGCGATATCTCGTAAACGGAGAGAGATAGGCCAAAAATAAGCAATTTTCGAGATCAATCGCACTCTACCGAAATATTAAAAATAGAAAAAGCGCGATATCTCCTAAACGGAGAGAGATAGGCCAAAAATAAGCAATTTTAGAGATCAATCGCACTCTACCGAAATATTAAAAATTACAAACAGCGCGATATCTCGTAAACGGAGAGAGATAGGCCAAAAATAAGCAATTTTCAAGTGTTTCTAAGGGGAATTATATTATCGAGATGAATCGGACTGTGCCAAAATATTAAAATATACAAAAACCGCGATATCTCGTAAACGGAGAGATACACATGAAAAGGGAATTCTTTTTTTTTGTGAAAAAATTTATATATCATTTTTTCAGGCTTAATCCTTTAATATTCAGAAAAAAAATTCTGAATATAGACATTGTAACACGGTGTTTTATTATCAATTTATTTTTGTTGAAATTTGTTGCTTATATAATTTACAATAACTTTCTTAAAATACCTTTTTATAAAAAAAACAAAACTTGGATTCACGTTTTCAAGCTAAGCTTTTTTATTATTTTTTAAAGAACCTTAGATAAACATTGTTAAAATTGTAATTATTAACCAGTGGACGCCTTTAAAGCACCAATGCCAAGAAATGGTCTTTTATCACAGCAGAAATCGCATGGATTTTCTCCTACACCACAGCAATCGTGACAGTAAGGATTATCCGCATCATCCATATCATTATCATTTCGTAGAATTGGAATCTTGAGTCCATTCCTCAACTTGAGCTCCTTGAAATAACCAACTCCTCTATAGACACATCATATTATTAAAAAATATTAATAATTTTAAATTCAACTATCTAACTTAAGCTCATGTAAGAACTTTCTTGATTGTACCTTTGATATTTGTACGGAGTGCGAGCAAGTTGTTCCTCTATAGATTCAATAGTTATTTCTGTAAATGGTTGAGTATCCATTGGTTTCTCTGATGCGTGATATTTTTCTTGCGAAAGTTCCTGTTTGAAAAATATAGATACATTTCACTGAAGAGAATGATTGTTGCAGAATTCTTAAATGACTTCCGCATATTCTAAATTTGATGGTTCTACCTTAATAGTTTTTAAAAACTCTTCCGTAATTTTTTGTTGCGTTTGCACTAATGTTAACAAGCAGATTAAACTTATAAAGGTTAAGCCGTTTTTATGTAAAAACATTCTATTAAATTTAAATATATTTTATGTTTCGTAAAAAAAAACGTATTTCAAATGTGTTTATATTGAGCGTTGTATCTTTGCTTTATGATCTGTTATAACAAACTGAACTCTTTCCCATTCAGTAGTTCGTTAAAATCTTTAAAATCGTTTAGTAAGTCGCCGATCGCATTCTTCTAAGCATGTTTTGTATTTTTCCGAAAACTTAATTTACATTCACAATTGTTAAGTGATGCTTTTATGTTTTGATATGGAAGTTTATAAACCTGTTATAAAAGGCTTTTGTTTATTTAGAATGTCTATAAAAATTTATGAATTTATAAATATATGACGCCACAGATGCACAAGACAACAATAACAATTAATAAAATATGTATTTTATGTTTTTTAAAAGCATATATTATTTGAAAAGTTGAGACTGTATCAAGATGACAGCTGAAATAGCATACGAGAAGCAAAGAACTATACATAAAACGTAAGTAAGGCCGTTCTACAGTTTGTCTAGCTCGACTATGAAATACCCTACACTTAATATTTCATTATGTATGTAATAGAAAACTAAGCAGCAATTCATCTGAATAATGATTTTTTGTTTGTTTTAAATCTGATGTATTTTTCAAGGTTTTTTATTAACAAGGTTTCCATTCTTGTGGGTGGTTAAGGATGTGGGCGTGTTTGTGGGTTGATGACACCCATTTTTGAACACATAGTATTGGAAGTTTTCTCAAAAGTAAACATTTTCTTCAAAAATTTAGTTTTATACAATCAAACCATTTGAAATTCATTACAAATATTTGAAAAAAAAATGTTTCAAATTAAAAAATTGGATTCGCTATACAATGTCATCAAGTCAATGTCGTTTAAGTACGGCTACTTTACAACTTTATTTTTAATTATTTTTTAAATTGTTTTAATATTTTTATGTTTCTTAAATGGTTATTTTATTTTTATAATTTAAGCATCATGATAAGTTTAAAAATGTATTTTTCTGCTGCTTATTTGCTCTAACCCTGTATTATCTTTTCATTATTTCTACTAGATCATGAATATATCTCTAACCACATTCGTTCAGTTTTTGCGCGTTTGGCAGAATAATTAGACCATCAATTGTGGAAAATTTATGGTAAGCATTTTTGTCCACACACAGTTTGGTGCCCACACTGCAAATACAACAACACAACAAAAAAACCAAAAACTTTGCAACAACTGTATAGCGCGGACATGCGGCTGTGTACTGTTTATGTAGATTGTTGCGTTGTGAGCAGATTTAAGTTATGTATGAGTCTGTTTGTGCGTTTAAGCCATATTCCTTTCACGCAGACTATCCTTGGCAGCAGCATATCTTCAACGATGATATGCCGACAATGAGCGTGCTGAGTTTAAAACGCTCCTTTGCAGCTCATAAATATTCGCTTGGAGATTTTGCTGGAGTTTTGTCCCAAATGCTGGATGTGGCTAAACTTGATGCACAGTGCCTGGATTCAAATATGAAAGTGTGTATGTATGTGTGAGAGTTTTTGTATTATAAGTTTTTCGGGTTAAATTAAGAGATATTCAGAAGGTTTAACTTAATTTTCCAATAAATCATATGTTTTACAAAATTTTTAAAAGCCTAAGCAAGCCAGCTAAACAGAGGGCAGCCAGTAATTACGTGAGGTGCTTTTGGCGATTTTGTAAGCCCTCCCTACCCCCTATAGAGATATCGTGAGATTTGGCTCGACGCCCTCTTTCCTCATCTAATCTCACGTAAGATTGTTCAAAAAGCTTCATTTCAGTTTAAATATGTTAATCTATGCTTCATTGTATTAGATTTATTAAAAACGATTTTCTCAAATTTTTCAATTTTCTAAAATTGTTCAAAGAATATTTAATCTAATGCAGTCTATGGTGACTGATGAATCACCATAGTCTCAAGAATGACTACTGGAACCAGTATGTCCATATGATTTTCAGTAAAATCATCTGCTCCTTCAATCTCGCTCTGATTTAGCCGGTCTAAAGTTGAGGCCATAATGAATCCAGATGCAGACAGGCACGCAGGCAAAAAATGCAAATAAAGAAGATACAAATAACTATCTATCTTGCTTATTCACACAGATTTCCGCCTGCCTGTCTGCATCTGGATTCACTCTGGCCGCAACCTAAGGCTGGGTGCATAGTAAACGCCGCACAGTGGAGTATCCAGCAGAATTTAATTGTACAAAATTATTTTATGATTTTAAACTATAGGGAATGCAAAAACAAGCAAAAAATGTATGACAAGTGTAGGTCAATATTAACCCCCTGGGCAGCTATGGGCTAATTTGTAGGTTATAGGAGGTTGTTTCACTAAAAATGCTCTAGCAACGAAAGTTTTTGATGCAAAAGAAGTTCTTTAAATAAATTTTAGGAAGATATTTTCATGGACTTTCCAACGATATACATTATTAGTAGAAATTTTATTATTATTATTATTTTGAAGTGAAACTTCTTTGGCGGCGAGTGAAATTTCAAGGTCTCTTATTCGTGAAGCTAGGCTAACGTTTGAAATTCATATGAAAATTAAAAAAAAATTATTGCCGCTGCCGAGAATTGAACCCCGAACATCGTTGCTTAAGAGCCGGAATCTATACCCTTACGCCACGTTAACATTAACATTAACATTGCATTATTAACATAATCGTAACATTAATTTTCATCCTACAAGTATGCACGGAAAAAGAATAGAAAAATAGCTAAAACAGGAGCAGAACGCGTTCGTGAATAAAGAGAGCGAATTAGAGCTCTTAAGAATACAGCCGCAGCTGGGTCTGCAACTAATGATGAAGGTAAGGTGATTGCAACAACGGCTGAGTTTCAAAATGCATTTTTACGAAACATCAGTGTATTTTGGTGAATCTACAAAGAACCAATCCCCAAAAAACACACTGATGCTTTGTAAAAATGTTTTTTGGAACTCAGCCATCATCTCAACAAAATTTTAAAGCCAACCAAGTTGATACACTCAACAATCAACGTTCGCTGCTTTATGAGGCCCTCTATCAACATAGCAATTATTATAACCAGGAAGCAGGAGATAATAATGAACAAGATTTGCCTCTGCTTTCGGAGGCTCCTTCAAAGAGTACTATGCAAACGCAATTCAGCATTCAAAAAGTAACAATGTTGAGAAGACATTCGAAAGCAACTAAAACACCAACTGAACTAAAGCAAGTACCGAAAATAACTGTAATTGTACAAATTTCAAATGATAAAAATTGTCGAACGACTTTTTCAAATATACCATTATGTTACAAATGTCCTCAACCTCACAAATATTAAGTCGCTTTTAAATTTGAAACTGATTCTTTAAAAGTTAATTTCTTGCCTAGTATATATCGAGGAAAAATTAAGGTTACTTTTGACTTTTATTTTATCGGTCAAAAATAGCAGTTATTTTGTGACTTTAATTTTTTCGGTCAAAAATATCAAGCAATTTGTGTTTTCTTAAAGGCCGCTTGACAGATTGAACTGTTGACACCATGTGTAAAATGTCTCACCGATGAGATGAAAATAATAATATCAAAATTTTTTTATCGGTAAAATGACTTGAAGAAATATAAATTACCTGATATTTTTGACCGAAACGGCAGAAAATAACTGTTATTTTTGCCAAAAAAAAACTATAAGGCTAACTATAAAACTGTTATTTTTGTCGAAATAAATAAAAATTAAGATATAAAAGTTAATATGTGACACTTTCGACAAAAGCCTTAGCCGGTACGGTCCCTAACAAATAACAAATTATTATTCCATTTCGTATTGATTGAATTTTTTTTCAGATACTTTCTCTCTCTATTTCACGCTAAAATCTCTCTTATTTCTTACTGTTAAAGAAGTTTCACTTCTGCCACGTCTACGTTGCTACACGCGATTTTTTTTTTTTTAATTTTGTATTTTAGTAAATATTCTTAAGATTCGTGGAAAAATTCTTTCGGGTTCAAAAGTTACAGCCGGATAAGTGAGAGCGCATTTTTAATTTTTGCGCTTTTTTTTCTTTGTTCACAGACTTTGAACGCGTTTATCTCGAAATCATGCTTTTCGATCGTAAAATTTTTTGTCGATTTTTTATGAATTTTTTAAGTCAATATTTTTTTTGAAAAAACACACTTTCAAATTTGGAACATCACCAAAAATTGAAAAAAATTTTAAAAAAAGCTCCTTTCATACGATAACCAATTTTGTTAAGATTTAAAAAAGTAATTTTTTTTCCAGATCGGACAATTTTTTGGACTCCCAGCGCTGCAACCATCGCTGCCGCCAGTTTGGAGCTCTATAAAAACCATGTTGGAGTGCAAAACATATTTTATTGGATTTTTTTTTCTTGTAATTTGTTCAATTCTCTACACTAAGGGAAAAAGTTATGTAGTCAGTACAGAGACAGCTATGTAAAATCTATGCACTTCAACTTGTATGAGAACGCAACAAGAGCAGTATTTACTGAGTAAAGGGAACGTGTACTGACTACATATCAATTTATTCACTTTTTAAAATGAATAAAAAATGTATTCAATACATCATGTTATGTGTTGAATACATAGCAGACTTCAATAGATACAAGCAACGTGTACTCAATCAACGTGTTATGTAATTTTTTACAAAAACTTTACTCAATACATAAAATATAGACTCAGTACACGTCCCCCTTATACGATTAAAGTGACACATTTATTCAGTACATAACATATGGACTCAGTACACGTATCTCTTGCACTTCGGCACACGATTTTGCTGTTTTATGACATTCGTTTCTTGATTTTCAAATAAGCAACACCTCTAAAGCCTCTAGAAAATCAGAGCGGGAATGAGTTCATCCACTGTACTCTAGAACAAAAGCGATGATTGGATAAGAATTAAATGGCTGGGTTTCTATTAGTAATTGCCAATTATTTTGTGAAATCTTGTCATTTCTTTATAAAATTATTTATTGCATTTGTTGAGAGGGTGCTTTAGGCACAGGCATGAATTGTGTATATATTCAATACATGGAATTATGAACAAAAAATATATAATGAATACATTATGCATGTACTCATTGCATAAAATTATGTTTTTAACATATGTAATGAGTAAATGATGTATGTACTCATTATATAAATGTATGTACTAAAAATATGTAATGAGTAAATAATGTATGTACTCATTGCATAAAATTATGTACTCCAAATATGTAATGAGAAAATTATGTATGTACTGAGTCAATAATTTATGTAATACGTACATAAGATCTTTACTCATTACATAAAATTATTTGTAACAGTTTGCGTTGAGTACATAAAATTCTTTATTGACTACATAACCGCTTGAAAGCATTATGTAGTCAATAAAGATTTCAACATGTACTCAATACATGAAAAATGTAAAATTTTTGTGTGCAGAAAACTATGCGATGAGTACATAAATTTATGTATTGAGTCCATAGGTTTTTCCCTCTGTGTACAATAATAAAAAAATAATAAAAAAAATGTTGGTAAAATGTTTGTTTTTAACTGAGTTATGAATTTTTAAAAAAGGTCTGTTTTTCTGCCGCGAATGTTATGTCCCACCTTAAGAAATTGTTTTGTTTTTGTCCTCGGCATGATCCAGCTAAAAGAGGATCGGAAGTTTAGAGCAATCGATTTAGTACATCAGTATTGCAATATTCTCTTGAAGCTTTCCTTGCATAGCTTTAACGATATTCTTGAAAATGTTTATTTCTTGCTTCAGCTGCTTTTTCTGAAAGCTGTTCAATAAGAAATAGCAACAGTTGCACTATGTATTAATAATTTATGCATTGTTGGTCTCATCGGATACCATGGATATAAGTCTACGTATATTTTAGCTGTTTCCATAACGTTTTGTCAGATTTTGATAGTTTTTGACATTGACTTTAAAGAAGAAAAAAAGTATGCGTCAAGTTTTAAGTCGATATCTTAAAAACTAAGGGATTTAAAAATTTTTTACAATGTTGATGACGTCACTTTATATGGGAGGTAGGCGCAGTTCTTATCCGATATTTTTCATTTTTAAACCTGACATTAAAATAGAAGAGATAAACTTATTTACCAAGTTTCATGGGGATATCATGGCGATATCTTCAGGAATTATGAAGGTTTTACCAGTTTTTGTGAGTTTAAACGTTTTTTTAAAAAAATTCAGCACTTTTCAGAACGAAGCGGACAACGAGTTTATATTTTTTAAGACGTAAACACCTGTAGTATTAAGTTTATGAAGAAAAATGTACAGCCAAGGACAGCCATATAATAAAACCCTTTGCATAATCAAAAATGCTTCAAAAAATCCTTAAAAAAACACCCATTTTTAAAATACAATTATTAATTTTAAATAAATATAATACCATCCAAACCACTTTACCTTTACCTTTACCTTTATTTTTACTTACTTGTTTCGGTACAATCCATTTATACTAGTTCTTTCCCGTCCGTTCCCGGGCCCGTTTCCACTTATTCGATTTTAAATTATTCAAATAATAATTTTTTGTTCCAAATACTCATAAAATGCCTCAAAGTAAAAACGGAAACCATAGTAGGTATGACGAAATATGCTTAAAAATATTTTGTAAAACTGAAACTTCCAAAATGAAAAAAATATATAAAGTTTTTGAAGTTTCAATAAATCACAAAACAGAAATGCCGAAAAATATGCTCTGAAATTTTTCAAAAAAATCAAGCGTTCCGCACTCACATTTTACGGAATTATGTTGTAGTAATTCTTAGAAAAATTGGGAAATTAATAATGAATTTTTAAGTATGCACTCATCTAAACAGCTCAACGAAAAAGAAAAGTTCACCAAAAAATGGCAAAGTTCAGATAGCTAAAAAAAATGTTTGAGCAAGGCAAGGTAAAAAATACTCATTGTCCGTTATTCTTGCACTATTCAACAAAATAAAAATATACATATATACATATGTTTTTTTAAATCGGTGTTTGACAAAATTGAATATTGTCCAGCTAAATCGAAGAAATACTCCATAGTGCGCCGATTAAGATAGACAGGCAAGCTGCGAGATACAAATAGCTCTCTTTCTCGCTTTTTCGCACACTCTGCCTGCCTGCTTGTCTGAATCGGCGTTTTCTATGCATGCGGCCTAAGGCTGTGTTCTTGAGGTGAAATTTTACGCATAACATTTTTTTTCATACAAACTTCTTCTCTCAAATGCGTTTTGTGAGAAATTTAAGCACCAATTCTGAATAATTTCGAAATAAACCCAATTAACTAACGGAAATTGAACAGATTGTAAGGTTTTACTTAATTCTGGCGTTTAAGTTAAATCTTGAGCTTTGGTGTATTCGTGATTTTTAGCAAAATTATATGGGAAATATTTTTTTTGGAACATTTCAACTGTCTACAGCCCTGTTTTATGTGTCGTTTTTACCCCTTTGTGAAAGTGAAAAAAAATACCCATACTCTGAAGAACTAGAGTGTTTAAATGTTCTACAAAAATGCTGGACCTATTTTGAACATTAAAAAATACCTGCTTTTGTAAATATTGAATTATGGATGCTATAGTTGCGTTATTTGTTGAATGACCCTTTTTATTCTAGTGCCGACAATAACGGCTTTAGTACCTTTTTTAGCCTGTTTTGGGACCTTTAAGTCGGGGGGCCTGTATTCTGCACTACCGAGGTCCATTTTTTGTTCAGACCTTTTTTTGCCTCAATCTAACGAAAAATGGGCGGAGAGCGAACTAAATCAGAAAAACGTACATATGGGAGCTCTAGTGCTCATTCTAGTTCATGAACATTAAATTACAATTTTTTTGGCGATCGCTCCAATGAGCCACTATCCTGTTATGACACTATCCTGTGACTGTAGTCCTGGCTTTGTCATTTCCAGATCTTAACCCTTAAGCACTGTTGTATTTTTGTATACCAATACTTCTGTTATAGGTCTCCCAGACTTCCATAGAGAAAACGGTTGAATTTTCAAAAAAAAAATATTCATTTCGTATCTTCATCGGTCGCGCCTGACTGAAGGTACTTCAAGGTACTGATACGCAAGACACCATTCGGCAAAATAGAGCAACACAGTTAGTGTTTATTTTCGGTGTGGGAGTCTATCAAACCTATATCAGACCTCAGTGGCGAAGATATGGGGGTGTTTCACGGGCCCTTACCAACCGCCCCCCCCCCCCAGAGCCATGAGGCAAATATGACAGTTTTTGTCAATTGATTCTATTAAGTTAAAAGTTGTTTTGCGATTATCGAAAGAATTTTATGATTATATATGTTTTCATGATAACTATGTCAAAAGAAAATTACTGATTTTTTATAAAATTCTTTAATAGAATCATCATAACAAATATTAGTTTTCAAAGTCTTTTAATAGTTTAGGGACATTCTTCGGAGATTTTGTTGAAACTGGACAGAAAAACCAGTGCTTTAAATATACGCAAAGCATTTCACCTGCAAATATTTTTCATGCACTGAGCTGTAATGAAATTAAAAGTACACTGAGAAGAAAAACATACTTTAAAATTAAACAAAAATTTTTAAAATAGAAATTTAATGCAATTTTCCCTTATTATTTCTTTGGATAACAAAAGAAAAATTGCTATTTGATATTGAATTAAAAAATTCTGTGCAGACCATATCGAGTTTATTTTCGCAAATCTTATTTTTAGCACCCATTCTCTAGGAAAGTTCGCGGGTAGCGAAAAAATTGTGACATTTGAAAATTCCATACATTTGATGGGTACTCTAGCAAGTATGTATTTACTAAACTTAGCGTATGACAGGTCTTTACTTTTTGCGAACCCCATAGCACCATTCTACCCTAGTTGGGACCTTTATGGTAAATGTATTTTTAAAGACGAGCTTATGGATGTCATAGTCCGTATTCAGAAAAGCTAGTACCGGTGGCAACGAGCTATGTATGTTTCTTTATTCAACTTTTCCAGTTGTAAGACTCTGTGAATCTTATCGATCTATGTGATGCGGTGAGTTTGATATATAGATCTATGGGAAGATCTTGGAGAAAAAATTTCTAAAAATGGGCACAACCATCTATCATTTGATTTCCTTTGTTATCATATTTTAACAATTCCTTGAATACAAATATAATATTAATAAATTTGAAAGTACTTCAAGGTCCTTGAAGTTCTTAAAAAAGTATACTGATGCTATGGAGAAAATCTGATGAAAAAACACTTCAAATCTAGCTTTTCTAGAAATATTGATTGAATATTGAAAAGTGCTGTTGCCACGGTATTTGTATAAATATGCGTTGTTCTAGCACGGAGAAAAAAATGGGCTTAAATCAAGCTCAAAATGTTCTAACTGAAATTAGCTCAATAAAGCCCAAAACCATCTCAAAACATGCTATTCTTGTCCGCAGTTTATGCCAGAAATTGGGCTTGAAAAATTTTTTTATAAACACGTCAATTTGTGCTTAATACGTGTAATTTTGGGCTTGTTTGTAAAAAATTAATTTTTTTGTTGTTTATTCACATCAAAAATATGAGAATAAATTAAAAAATTATATTTTTCTTTCCGAATTGGATGAAACATATCTAATTTGGAAAATGATAATGTAATTTTTATTTTGTCATTAGGTAATGTTGACGTTTCTGTTGGAAACTACCATCTGTCAGAAAGAGCGCATTTAATCCGCCATTGCATACAATTAATGTTCATTGCTCACATTCAGCGTACTCAACAGCTGGTAACTGTTAAGTCAAAACTTGATGCACATAAATATGAAGTTTCGCATTAAAATGCAAAATTTTGTATTTTTCGATAAAATTTCCATTGCTAATTGATACAAAGCTTGACATTTCATCAACTTGGCAACTTTTCTGACACTTCAACACCGATAATAACGTTCCGCGATGTGTCGCCATCACAACAGTTGACACAGCTGAATGTGGCCAACGCATATAACAATGAACAGCTGTTTTTGACAGGAACTCGTTTACTTGTAGATGAGAAAATCAACACTTGTCAATGCTACCTCTATTTTTTGTACCATGATATTTGACATATTTCGATAAAAAATTATAAAATTCCTTAGATTGGGCATATTAAATGTTTTAATATCAATCCATAAGTGACATGCATTGGACACAAATAAGTATGTTTTTTGTTTTTATAAACAATACCAAAATGACTTAAATTGGACTCAAGTGAGCATATTAATTTTTTGATAAATAATCCAAACATCAAGTAAAATATGCACGAATGAGCGTGTTCATTTTTTGATAAACAATCGCATTAGGCCTTGATATCAAGAACATTATGGCTTAGCTCAGAATCACTCCCAAAATTATTTGGCTTGGGATTGTCTTCAGCTCAAATTTCTCTTCGTGTATCTGCAGGTGTCACTAATTTTGATATGAGAAAACATAACGATATAGCTGATTGTTGAGAGCTAAAGCTTAATAACTTATTTATGGATAATCAAACAATTGCGTTTTATATGTGTTGGCTAATAAAATCATTTTAAATAAACTTTCTAAAGTCGCTTAAGAGATTCACTGCTTTTTATGAACTCTTAATGGTAACCAACTAATAAAGACGTAAACTTTCTCAATCGTATTGAAATACAAATTAAGTGTGGCAAAAATTTAAACAATGTTAATAAAAACTTTGCACTAAAACTAGAAAGTAATACTTTGTGATGGAATTTTCGAAATTTAATTAAATTTATTTTAATTAAACATGGTTGTAGCGTTTCCATCCGGATACACCGACAAGCGTAAAGTCAATCGAATACACACACAAACACACACACGCACAAGTGCAGACTGTTATACCGATAAGAGACGGACAGACAGACAAGTTGGAGCATAGATAAAACAACTCCCAGTCGATTTGCCATGCAATGGAAATAAAATTTAGTATCGTTCACTTTGGTGTTAAATTAGACACCTTATAGAGTGAGTGTATGGGAGTGTGTGTATGTGTGTATGTGTGTGTGAGTGAGTGAGTGTATTTGTGAAAGCGCAATCGCTCTATTTGGAACATAAATTAAAATGCTTTCAACAATGCTTTAAAGTTTAAACAGACATAGAAAAGTACTAATACAGCAGATGAATCTGCATATGTGAGAGTGTGGCAGGGAAATATTGTAAAAATAACAAAAATCCTGCGGGATTTAAAATACGAATTTTATATAATATGCTATGTAAATGTTAGCATAAAAATATATATTAATAACTCTGCTTATACAGAGACAGTGCAAAACCAATACAAACAAAATTACACAAAGTTTTTTTTTTTTTCAAATTTATGGCCAGAGCTTTAAAACGTATCCGCCACTGTTGTTTTAGACTTAGTCCTGTTTTTGTTTCATCAGAATTTATTTTATTTTATTTCAACTCATAGAAAATTCTATGAATATGAAAAAGTGCGATAATTGAAATTTTATCACTTTGTGCGACAGACGCGACTGAAACAACAACAACAACAACAACAACAACAACAACAACAACAACAACAACAATAATTCACATACACAACGTGTGAACATAAAATAATAAATTATTCACTCTCAACTCTGTCAGCTGTTGATGCTGCCATGTTTTGTTGTTCAAGTTGTTGTTAGTTTACGTTTTTATTATTGTTTTTGTTGTTGGTATTGCTGGTTTAGTGTTGTTGTTGATGTGATGTTGTTGGCTGCGGTTGCTATTTATTGTTTCGGTAAGTTTTTGTTTCATTTTGAATTAGAAAAAAGTTTCATGAATGCTTTCATGGAATGCTTGACGTCTCAAATGGTGGAGGGGTCTGATGGGCGATACGCTTCATTAGTTAGAATTTAAGAAGCAGCGAGTTAATTAAAACTTCTGCAATTTATATCAAATTGAAATGATTTAAATTCTTTACAAATAAATAATTGCTTCATTGTAGAGTGAAAACTTTTGCAGGCAAATGTTGAA
Organism: Tetanocera ferruginea; assembly: GCA_958299015.1. NCBI lineage: Eukaryota > Metazoa > Arthropoda > Insecta > Diptera > Sciomyzidae > Tetanocera > Tetanocera ferruginea. The sequence goes on along the minus strand of OY282642.1, from coordinate 103,374,853 downwards.
AATATATGAACACTAAATTTAGTTAATAGTTGTTTTTTTTAATTCGATGTAACGATCTTATAAATTCAATAACAAATTAATATAATTTTGAAAATTACACCTATATTTTTAGATTACACCTATTTCTTTAGCTAAGAAATTGCACAAACAATTTTTTGAAAAAAAACATCAGCAAATAATTGCGAGCGTGATAATATAAAAAATAATCGACCGATCATATTGAAATTTTGTTCATGCATAGAATGAACTATGGACAGAAAGATCGGTAATATAGTTTTTGAATGTTTAGCCGATTTTGGGCATAAATAAATTTGTCATTTTCGAAACAACGCCACAAAATGTTGTTATTTTTCGACCAAAATATTTTTCTTCTATTTCATTCCACGGTGTTTTCGATGGTGATTAAGACCATGTTTTTCAGATGTTCCAGTGAGTCGCGATCATGCCCGCAATGATTTTTTTTTATGTTTTTATGAAATTGTATTCACCGTAAAATTAAGATACTCTTTAAGAAAATGTAGCCTAATTTCTGTTTCAGTTGTTATGTACAAAGTGTTGTTTTTCCATAATTCTTATACCCTTAAAAGTTTCCAAATTGTTGTTTTTCATAATTCGTATACCTTTAAAGTCGGTCTTATGTATGTGTACACTAGACCGTATCATTGTATGGCAGAAAAGTAAACCTATTTATTTTAGAAATAAGCGAGTCCGGTTTAGAAAAGTATACATATTCTTGATCAGAGTCACCTCGCGAGTCGATTTAGCCCTGTCCGTCTGTCCATCCGTCCGACTGTGTGTTGTCCGTAAACACAGGATAAGAAGAAGGAGTTGAGATAATTGCATGAAACTTGGTACACATGTGCACATGAACCCAAGGATTTGCACTATTAAATATTTTTGGAATAAAACTGCGTAAGTAAGCTTATGATTATCTCACAGAGATAAAATTTGGTACGTATGTATTTTATGACAAAACGAAGATGTTTTAGAAAAATGGGCGTCATCTATTTACGGGCACGCCTACCTCCGATACTACCCAAAAACTGGAAATCTCCATAAATAAGCCTATCTTTAACCAACAGAGATAGAATTTTGTGTGTATGTATTTTATACAAAATCTAAGATGTGTTCAAAAATTAGGCGTAATTCGTCTACGAATTTTGTTTTTAAAATACTAACCAAACAAAAAGCACAAATGCACCCTTTGAGATATGAGCAAATTAAATTTTTTTCAAAAAGTGGGCAATTCTAGCAAAAAAATTCCAAAAATATTTAATTGTTTTTCAAAATCGCTTTTCAACAGCTTTTGTTTTCTAGTGATACTTCATATACACCGTTGCCACTCTGAATTTTTATTCGGAACCAAAATTCATTAAAAAAAAAGGGACCAAAACGAAAAATATAGGACCAATTTCTTCGGTCTTTAAGTGCACGGTCGAAAATTTGAGTTTAAATCTTAGATCCTTGGAATAATTTTTGGGGTTGTGACTAGTTTCTTAAACCTTAAAGTTTATTTTAAAATTTTGTCCAGGTTTACTTTCGAAATATTCACAAATATAAAAATTTAGATTTAGAAACAGGTTAAATATATATATGTTTTGTGAGTATTAAACTCAGTCTTTGAGCAATTTTTTCGAAAAACATATTTCCAAATTGTACTTTAATGTATACTAGTAAACCTGTTGCCCAAATTCGAGCCATTCAATAAAAATTAAGTGTTAGAAAAATTATAGACGTTTAATATATATTATTCTATTCAAGAAACTATAACGAATAACGATATATTTAGTCTCAATAATGATATAAAAGATCATAATCTGAATGGTTTGACTTGAAACGTATGATCTGACACTTAATTTTTTAATGTAACTGTCAAAATACGAAAACGGACTTACACTAATATTACTACTGAGACAAACATTATTACTATTCGAAAACATCGCAGCTTAACTCTTCCAGCTATAAATGTTAAAAAAAAAAACGCAGTAAAAAATAGATTTAAGAAATAATGCTAAGATATATTTCAGAAACTAGTAGAAGGTACTTACAGAACACCTACAACATCGATTTATAACACATTTAGATGAAAAAACACCAACAAACCCAAAAAAAAAACTTTTTTTTTGAAAACCACCGTAAAATTTGACTGAGTTGTTTGCTCGGCAAATTGGAATTTTTGATTTTGGAACTGCATTTTTCGGACAATTGACATTTGTGGAATGCATAAAAGATAATTTTGGTTAACAATTTTTAGTTTTGAAAAAAATTCAAATTTGATCAATTTATAAGCTCTTCTCAAACTAAATTTCAAATCGATAAAATAACGGATTTTTGTACAAACATTTTATTTCTGTTTTAAAAGGTTGGGAACCCCCTGAAGTGAAATCACAATTTTTAAAAGTGGTTTGCACATATACAGCCTAAACCTGATTTAATGACATCTAAATCGATAGAATCGGTCCATTGGTCTGGGAGGAGTTGAAGTCACAAAAAAAAACCTTAGCCTATTAATTATATAGATAAGCAGGATGATTAAAACAGATTCGTGGCTATAACTTTTAATTGGTTGTAGCTATAATGAAATTTTTTTCAAATATATTGTTTTTGAAGCTTATTGAAGATTTAAAAATTATAAGAACAACATTTTAAAAAAAAAACATTTCGAGCAAAAAACCATAGGGGGTAGCCTTGTTTTTTCGATGACACATAGTATTTATTAATTTTTCTGTCAAACAAAAACCAATTCGTCTTACATAAGCTATACATAATGAAAGGAAAACAAAAATGAAAATTTTAAATTTTTTTATTTTTACAACAAAAACAATTTTTAATACATTTTTTGAGGAAACATTCATTTTATTGGACTCTTTTTAAAGGCAATGATTAAAATATAAATAATAAAGTAACGGTAAAAACTTTGTAATTATTTTAAAGTCAATTAATTGCAATTAAATACAAAAAAGAAATAAATGAAATTTTTTAAAAAGTGGCAAAAATATTCGCTTCCAAATACAGAACTTTAAATTTCAGAGAGTTTTTTCTCTGTCTTGGCGTTTGATAAAAATACACGTTAAACAACTAAAGAAAATATTAAGAAAATTCATTAAAAATACATTTGGCAAGATAATTACCGTAATTGCCAACACATTTCAAAGAAAATTAAACAAAAATTTAGAAAAACAAAAAAAATTTGAAAACCGTTAAAATTTGACTGAGTCGTTTGCTCGGAAAGTGTAATTTTTGATTTTTGAAACTGAATTTTTCGGACAATTGACATTTGAGGAATGCATAAAAGATAAGTTTGGTTAAAAATTTTTAGTTTTGAAAAAAATTAAAATTCTATCAATTTATAAGCTCTACTTAAACTAAATTTCAAATCGATTAAATAGCGGATTTTTGCACAAAAATTGTATTTCTATTTTAAAAGGTTGGGAACTCTCTGAAGCGAAATCACAATTTTTAAAAGTGGTTTGCACATCTACAGCCTAAACCTGATTTAATGACATCTGAATTGATAAAATCGGTCCATGGTTCTGGGAGGAGTTGAAGTCACAAAAAAAACCTTAGCCTATTAATTATATAGATAAATCAGAAGTTTTGACAATTTTTTGAGTCATTTAGGTTACATATTTTTAATTTTCTCAACGATTAAACGATTCAACTAAACGCTCGTTGAATCGTTAAAGCTTTAAATACTTTAACTTTGGAACAACAAGAATTAAATCAATATAAACTTTTTCAAATTGAATAGAGTTTTATTATAAAAAACATGACATGTTTTAATTTTATGGAATTTTTTAAAGTTATGAAGCGTTTTTTAAAAAATGTATGAAAATTTCAAGAAAAATTGAAAATATGTTACCCAAATCACCAAAAAATTACTAAAATTACTTAAAACCAAGTTTTGACATTTGCTTTTCGAAAAAAATACTCAAAGACTAAGAAAATTTAACAACTTGTGTTTAAAAGTTGAAAATTTTCCGAAAAAGTTGAAAATTTTAGTAAAAAATCGATTAGTGCGACCAAAATCCAAATCCGATTTTTCAAAAAATCTCAAAAATTCCTTAATCCATAAGCTTTCAAACAACGATTGAGCAACTATGAAATTCGATAAAAAATTCATTTGGGACACCTTTATTGAGATATAGTCAAATAACTAAAAAAAAAACATGTTTTGATGATATTTCGAAAATTATTCATAAGAAAACAAGTATTTTTTTTTAATTTCCAATTGTAAAACCTTAGTCCCAAACTAAATTTTTCACTTCATGAGATTGATAAGTGTTGATTTTAGTTTATATATTTTGTCTGGTCTAAAGAAACATAGAACATTATATTGAGTTATATATGTAAACTTTTTCATAAAAGGGACCAAATGAAAAAAAGCGGACTAAAGGTCCAAACGTTAAAAAAGGGACCATTTTTGGGCTAATTTGACCAAAATGGCAACCGTATTCATATACAAAAATAGGGTGACATAACGGAGATATGATTCGTTGGAACATTAGATTTTTAAGATTTTTACTTATATCAAAAATTATATTAAATAACTTTTGAAAAAAGATGTCAATTCTTGGGAAAAAAACTTGCATTAGTCTTGGAATGGCCGTAGTTTGAGTCAATCAATGACTCAAAAACAATAATAATTGCAGTTATCTGTAAGCTACAGTGTTTGGTTGACTGCGTAGACCATTGCGTATGAGTGACAATTGAAAATCTCGGCAAAGCCTAAGGCCGCGTGCATAGCAAACGCCGATTCAGACAGGCAGGCAGGAAAACAATGCAAACAAACGAGATACAAATAGCTATCAACTCGCTTGTTCACACACATTTAAACCTGCCTGTCTGAATCGGCGCTCACTATGAACGCACCTTTATTCAGTATAATAAACGCTCAACATGCAAAATAAAGCAAAATAAAGTTCTGCGTTAATTGCTGTCAGGTGCATAAATAAAATGCTGTTGCTGGACAGTTGCTGAACCACATCTAAAATAGCTACAAGCGCTACATATATGTATAATCCCTTTTTAACTGTGCAATAATTAGAGCAGCGTTGCCAGCAAGCACTTAATTCATAGCAGGCAAATATTTACCAAAACCAACTTCGGAACGAATATTTCTGATTTTGCTTTGTTGTGTTTTTTTTTTTTCATAAATTTTGAATTTGAAATTTGTTAGTTAATTTCTGAGTTTAACTTTATTTAAAACATGCATTAATTATAATTTAAATTTTTTTTTGTTAGTATTTTTATATTTTTGTTTTGTTTTATTTTTATTATTTCTCTGCTGAAAACCAAAAAAAAAAATGATTTTAAACTGTCATTTATTTTTAATAACTACAAATTAACGAAAACAAAATTAACAAGCTTCTAAAGTTGCAGAGCAACAAAAACTCTTCTGATTTGCATAACCCAATTTTGTGTTGGCAACATTTTTCGTGCATAAACAAGCAGCAAAAAGCTACTTAAGAATACAACCAAAATAATAATAATAATAATAAAAATAACAACTAACATCATAAAAACAAAAACTGTATAAAAATAAACACCTGGTAACGTGGTTGCAGCACCTAGAGCGTGCTACTAGCTATGTTTATGTCTTATAAAAGCGCTCAAAAGTATGCTATAAACAGACAAATATTGTTGAGAATTAGTGCCTGGGAATGCGGCAACTGTTGCACAATAAAAATGCAAGCACTGCGGTGGCTGTTGCTGCTGTTTCTGCTACTTCTGCTGCTGTTGCTGAGACTCATTTAAAGTTTCAATTTTATTTATTATATAATTTAACTGAAATACTTACAGCTGCTGCTGCTGCTGCTGTTGCTACTGCTGGTGGTGGTGGTGGTGATGGTAAAGAAAAAACTTAGTGCACAGCGCATGCGTCAAGCCATTTAGCAGCGTTAAGCACTTTATTAGTGCAATAAACGAGTTCAGCCCAACAAAAGAGTGCAAAATAGTAGTAGCAAGTGCAACACGATAAAAAAAGTAACAACTTATGTGAAAATGTTGCTAGAAGGTGGAGTGGAGTAAAGTGTTTTGTCCTTTTTACTGAACTTGCCAAAATTTATGAGTTGCAAACGTTAAACAAGTTGTTGTTTTTGCTAATGTTGTGATTGCTGTTGTTGTTGTTTTTTGTTGCTGCCAAGTAAAACTTTGCACCTGACTGATGCAATTACGTATTCTTTAGTTTTATTATTTGCTCAAGCTGCCAAGACAAGATGATTTTGCCGAGCCAGAACGGAAAACTTAACTGTGTAGGAAATGCTGCGACGAATTCAGTTGACGCCTGCCATTAAATGAAGCATAAAAAAGTATGTAATTCTCAGCACCGCAAAGCAATTTTGTAGATTTATACAAACATTTTGTGTTAATGATAAAGTTTATCATGTTTGTTTTTAAAGCGTTTCATAGCTTTCATTGTTGACTCGTTTCTAGCTATTTAAAATAAATATTGCACTATTAAAGTAAGCACTTTGTGGCAAACATCTACAACAGCGGTTGGTGGTTAGAGTTTTGTTATAAGCGTAGTTATATTTTTAAACTCTTAGAAGATCTAGAGTTATCTTATCTTATAAAGCTTTTTTAAAACAATACTTGCTTTAAATTTATATTTTGTAACTATATTAAATACATAAATATTTGATTTTATATATTTGAAAAACATTATATCAGATTTATAATTAATAAATATGTTTTATTGTAATCTGCCAATGTGTTATTTCAGCACATGAAAGTATTTTTTCCAAGCTTCTAAAAAGCAAATGTCTTGCATGTCTGATTGAAATGAATTGATCGAGAACCAACATGTTCTACATATATTAAGCCAACTCCCAATGAATCTTGATAGACCCCAGTTCATATATCCATTCGTTTGGAGTCGGCAGAGAGCCATGTAGGTTCAGTTCTCGTTCAAAATGTGTACAAAAATTTCCACTCCGTCAAAGTCCTTTCAAGGTTTGAAATGTCGAATTCATTTTAAGGTAGATTTACGTCTTACAGCGCGGTTTGCATGGCATGGTTTTTACAAATTCAAGCACATGCAACGTTTTTGGACAACACTTTAGGGTATACCTACAGCCTTAAATACCCATCGTTCAAAGATAATATAAATGCTAAAATATAAGATATATTGTGAGCTTCACGAATATCTAATTTTGGTTTCTGTCACTTTTTTATTAAAGTCACAAAATAGCCAAATCTAAGAAGAAAAATTTACATTTTCATATGAGAAAATCAATAATAAACTATGTTATTTCTGTTCCATATGAACTGACTTATTTACAGCACTGGTTCTCTACTTTACCCAAGAGGGCATTGCATGCATTGGATTTTTGTATGTGCTACTTTTAAAGTGTACTATGAATCGAACTCTGAAACAATCGCATAAGAGTCGAATCATCGTGACATACTTCTACTGGATCATGGATCAGAAGTCGAATCATGGATGAACAAAAGACAAACTAAGCACAAACAATTTAATATTTCAGTTTTCGAAAACATCATATGAGTTTTAATAATAATTACCAAACCATCTGACTTATCTGAACACTCATTATAATTACTTGCAGAAAATTAGATTTCATTAAAAATATTAATTAATTGCCCTTAAAATTTTTTTACTTATTCCAAAACTTTTCTGAATAAGCTGTTTGAAAGAAAATTTTGACGTTAACCTTACTAAAAATTATGCTATTCAAACTTCTAAAACCATCAAATTAAATTTCCAAGCAGATTAGCCTAAAATCAGGCAAGCGAAAATAAGAATGCATTAGAGTAGAACTCACTTTATTCTACCGCATTGAAAGTGTAGCAAAAGTTTTGTTGAATTATTAGCATAGTTTTTACGTTACAACCAGCAAACTCAAAGCGATAAACACATTTCGCGAAACCACCAGAACTACTGCCTCTGGCAGCATAAAACTAACATTAGTGCGCAGCGCGCGCTCTCTGCTGGAAATTGTGGCAAATAAAAATAAACGCACTGTGCAGTTAAAGTGTTGCAGCAACATGTGCGCAGCAGCATTTTACATTTACAAACTACTTCCTCGATTAAGTTTAACAACTTTTGTTTTTCATTTTCAACTTGAGTGTAGGTTGGTTTTTTTCAAAAATTATGTCAACTTAAAAATAAGTAACTTTTTCCATTTTGCTGCTGCCTGCATTTATAGCTGTTAAGTCTGCAAAGTTGCAATATTTTTGAGCGCAACGGCTAGATATGATTTACTTCATTTTGCGCCTAAAAATATGCTTCAACTTTTTGTTAGACGCAAAACACTTTTGCATTTATTTTTTTTTTTGCACACTCGTAACATAATAACACAAAAATTAAGTGAGTCGAGTTCTACTTTTCGAAAAACTTTTCCAACTGCTATAATTTTTCCTTTTTTGCATGCGTTACTGCTGTCTGAAAGAGGCATAGAAAACTTTTTATTGTCCTTAGATTTTTATTCATGTCCTCGTTTTCTTTTTTTATTTTTATTTTTTTTTTTTGTGTGTTTGTCATGTCGACCCATATTTGGTTTTGCTTATTTTGCAGTCTGTTGACCAGATTTGATATTCCATGCAAGATAGCAGATGTACGGATGTTCTTGGAACAAATTGTTATGGACTCTGCCTGGCTTAAGTATGCTTCAAAAATATTTTTACTCTGCATAAAAATCAACACTGTTGGTTGCTGTTCGCTTTCTGCCCTGAGAGGATGAGCTCAATTAAGACATTTAGTGAATGAACGAAAGATTTAAGTATAACTATTTGGCTTAACTTTAATGTTGCTTGTTGGAAGTCGAGAAAAGTTAACGATAATTACATGGTACAATAGCAAATAAACAACCGTCAAGTCTGTCAAATGTTTGACGGTATACAACTTTTACATCGCATATGTCAATAGGTGTTTAGTATATTCGGATGACGTTTGAAGCCAGAATTTGACTTTTTATGGCAAATCTTATCTAAGCGTTACAATTTTGGGCTTCAAACGAGAGAGAATAATATCTCTAACTTAAAAACTTTATTTCTTGATTAATACAAATTGTTTTAATTATCACAAAATATTCAGAGGAATTTGTATCTGAAAAAAATGTAAATTAAAAGGTGAAAAGGTGTGTTTAAGCATCATCTTTCTTGCTTAAGATCTGTCTTAGTATACGCAAAGAAATTTTTCGTTTACCGTCACTGAAAAATTCACCAACTATACTTCGTTTGCGAACTGTATTTGCTGCAAACGAGTATTCAGTTGTCATCAACTTAAAAATATTCTTGCTTGAAACGAAAAAACATCGAACTTAATGAAATTTTGTCATTGTTTTGAAAGTTCAAGTACTGGCCGAGCGTGCTGGCGTTCGAGTTTAGAAACTTGAGTGACCTGGGTTCAATTCCTAACAGGAACACCAAATATTTTTTTTTTTTAATTAATGTTTTTTATTATTTATTTTTATTATTCTTATTTTGACGGTTATTTTTGACGAAGCAGTTAATGAAACAGAATACGAATTTCAATAATTAAATTAAAATTTTTGATACTTACACAGCCAAAATTCGAAACCACGTCTTCCGCGTGACAGTCTAGCATGCTTCCATTGAGCTATTGTGAGATATTGTGTAGAATGATTTTTCTAGATTACAATGTGTGTGTCATAAGAAATGGATCTTTTTTCTACAAATGAAGTTTTCAGTTGAACAAAAAAAAAATTTTTCGGTTGCTGAAATTTAAAAACAACTTACGTTTATGGCAATCGAAATTAATTTCTTGCAACTAAATAACGAAACTGACGAAACTGATTAAAACTGACTATTAATTTAACAACAACAACTAAAATTTTTGTTAAGATAAAGTGCAAAGGTAAAAGCGAGATGCCACTTGTGTGGCTGCGCTTACTTAAACTGTAACACATTCTTGTTTTTTCGTTCATGGCAAATATTAAACATTTGTCATCAACGAAAGCGAGCTGTGTAGCAGTTGTGTGACTGCGCTTGTGATTCACAGTTGTGTGTCTGTTTGTTCACAGTCTTTAAATACTTCCCTTTCGTTGATGGCAAATATTAAACACTTTTCATCACCGAAATCAAGCAACTTTTTCTGTCAGTTGAGAACTATTTGCTTATAACAAAATAATTTTTTTTCCTGCAAACAAAGTTTTCAGTTGGAAAAAACAAATTTTTCGGTTGCTGCAATTTAAAAATCACTGCCGTTTATGACAAACAAAATTTATTTCTTGCAACTAAAAACGTGTTTCCCGCAACTAACCGCAACTTATGCCAACTGTTCAAACGTTTACAAACAATGATTTGAAGCACGACAAACGAAGTTCGTTTGCAGCAAACTGGCGATAAACGTTTTTTTTTCTCTGCGTGTAGCTAGTGTTGCCATAAACAAATTTTGAAATTGTTACTTTTGTGTTCTGCTTGCCAATATATATAGCAAAAAACCAGAATAAAATAATGAAAATTATTTTAAAATTCTGTTGCTGTAACTAATGTTATTATAACTAATGACTTTTTTACGAAGTCAAATGGATAGCTAACTTTGTGTAGCATAATTCACCTCAGGTCAAACATTTTGAAAATCTGACAGAGCAACTCTTTAAACCTAGGAAAACATATCTACAGATTTTATTGCAGTAAACTTTCAAGCTTTCTAAACGAAAACCAATAGCCTACACTGAAAAAATAAGTTGTAACTATAAATGATTTGAGTGTATTCATACATAATCCCATGTAAAATACAAGAATAAGTTATGTTAAAGTGTAAAAACTTTCAAAACACTGGCATTCAAAAATTAATGAACGCTAACACTGTTTTCGAGAATTTATTTACGGGTTAAGTTTGTGTATGAGTGCATGAAGACTGCTGCATAAATTCAGAGCTTTTCTGTTATGGATTCCAAAAAAGCTAAAATCCAAAGACCAAATTATGTCCGTTTTGGCGTGTAAAGCCCAATATTTACATAGGATGTATGAATTTTGTGTGGTGACCGTGGCATGTAGGTTAAGTGTGTGGCTTAGCATGCTCGGTGCCCGGGTTCGATCCCCAGCAGCGGCGAAAAAGTTTTTTCAATAAAAAATTTTTCTGATCGGTCACCACCTCTCTGCAGACAATGGCAAACCTCAGAGAGTAAATAATGCCATGTAAAGCTTCTTGAGAACAATAATAAATAATGCCATGAACTTTAGCCGTTCGGAGTCGGCATAAAACATTTAGGTCCAGTTCTCGGTTAATTGTGTGCAAACATTTAAAAACACACACAACACAATTGATCATTAGAAGCTCGGTCAAAGTCCTTTCAAGGGCTGAAATAGCCAATTTGTTTTTTTTTTTTTTTTTATGAATTTTGTTCACTAAACTCATCCATTAGTTCACGTTTCCATTGTATGTTTGTGTGCATGCGATCCACGCATTTTTGACACTTGTCTTGTGAAGTATTCTTGCTTCCTCTGTAAGTATTTCTATTTGGATTACATGAATTTTCATCATATTGCTCATAAAGTAATTCACGTTGCCCTTGTATATGTACATGATGTTCATGCATTTGAGTAACTTTTCATGTAACTCATGAACTGTTCTTGTGCTTCTTGTAAAGCGTGATATTTGAAGCAAATGGTTTTTTAAAATAGATAAAAAACAGGAAATTTTCAATAGTTAATAAAATATTTATTTGAAACAATACATTAATTCCTGCTATTTACTTTTTACAGACTATTTTGTTAAAATTTTGACCGTGGCTATGCCTGAGGTTGTCCATCCGTAAGCTCCAATTTCGACGTACTTTGTAGACGACAGACTTGACGGAGCCCCAAAAAAAATAGTCTAGTGGGTTCAAACCCCATGATCTTAGCGGCCATTGGACTGCTCCAAAAAGTAAACCCCAAGAAATGCACCCATTATTTGTAGATGAATTTTAGGAATTCTATACACAAAACTTAAAGATGATTTATGTTCCTCTTATATTATTTTTTTTTTTTTGGCATTTAAGAATTTTTTTTTGTTGTTCATGAATCTTGTGCTTTAGCGTTGGGATAGTGTACAAATTTAAGTTTTTGAAAAAAAAGGGGCATGGAAAAGAAAAGGAAAAATTTTCTACAAGTTCTTGTAAAAACTGTTTCTCAAAGATTTTCAAAAGTTTTGTAATTTTTTTACACGTGTAGAAAAGCTTTTTATTCAGACTTTGGCGTCTGTCAAGTAACAGAGCTACCAGATTGTATATTAACTTATGCCTCGGAACTTGAATATACTGCATTCTTGAAGAAACATACAGGGACAATTAATAAGGGGATTCAAGTCACTGCGTAGGTTTGCGTATTGTTCTTAGTTTTAAAATAAATCACATCCAACATTAAAATTTCTAAATTTATATTAAATAATGATAAATTTAAAATAAGAAGATAATGTAAAAACTATTTTTTCAATCTGTAAAAGCCAAATTATTGTAGATACTCGTGCAACAATTACAATTTTTTAAAAAATTTAAAAAAAAATTGTAAAATTTTCCTAATAAATACAACTTCAACCCACAATTCGAGAAACACCAATCTGGCAACATTTTGCAACTGACATATTTAACAACAGCTGTTTACTTTGCAGTTATTATATTATTTTGATTAATTTAATATATCCTAAATGGCAATTAAAAGCAACCAAAAAATTCAATTTAACGACAAATACTTTCATCGAAAGATATTCTCTTTGGTACATTTTCCGAAAAAATAACCAAAGAAATAAAAGTGGCCGAGTGGTACAAACTGACGCAAAAGTTTTTAAATCCTTGGTCTTCTTATAATTATGACTTCCTCCTCACTGTTTGAATAACTTGACCACATTTTTTTACTATTTTAAGTATTGGATATTTATTATAACTAGTATCGCCTGGGGTCAAAATTCGACCAATTTATTGATTGCCTATTTATAATTATATCGCACACTAAAAACAAAACAGTCACAACTCAAAAAACATGACTTTTCAGGATAAGCAAAAAATAAAACCCTTTGGTTGAAACTGGAGAAGAAAAGCAATTTTCATTTGAACACACAAACTTCATTTTTCCAGTTAATGAAGAAAATAATGAAAAAGATAGTGAGATATTTGTTTTGTGAATGGATTTATAACAAAAAGTCCATATAAAAAATTTCGAGTTGTGACTGTTTTGAATTTAGTGTGCGATATATGCGAGATGATAAAAATAAGTTCGAGGCTATAACTCTTAATTGATTAGAGATATACAGCTATTTTCTTCAAAAAAATTATTTTTTTATTTTATTATTTTGTTCAAAACAGAAAAACAACATTTTAAAAAAATTTAATTTTGTCAAAGAAATCATAGGCCTTGATTTTTTGATGGCACGGACAGTTTATTAATTTAGTGTCAAGACAAAATAAATTCACCTAAAATTCGGTATAGACTTTGAAAGAAAATCAAAAATGCAATTTTGAGTTTTTGTTTTTTTTACAACAAAAATCATTTTTACCCCATATTTTAAGAATAAATCAAATTTTATGGTCTTTTTTTAAAAGGAATAATTTAGATATAAACAAACAAAAAACGGTATTATTTTCAAAAGTTTTTTTAAGTTAACTAATAAGACTTAAATACAAAAAAGAAATAAATAAAATCTATTCACAGATGGCGGAGATATTAGCTTCCTAATTTAGAACATTCAATTTGAGACACTTTTTTTCTCTCTCTTGGCATTTGGTTGAAACACACGCTAAATAACTAACGACAATATTAAGAAAATTCATTAAAAATACTTTTGGTTAGAACTTAAAAAAAAAATTAAAAACCGTTGAAATCCGACCAAGATATTCACATGGAAAGTCAAATTTTTGAGTTCAAAACACATTGTTGCGCCAACAAGCTCTTTTGTTGGCTCTTGCTCGATAAAAAAAAAATACGAATTATTTTTTTTTATTAACAATTTTTAATGTGTTTTGCTTTATTGACTGTCGAATTACAAGTGAAGTTAAAGAATTTGCATACATGTTTCATAGTCTTGGCATGCACAAAAAGCTTTTAATACAGTAAGCATTAGAGTAAATATTTAACGTTAAACAATATAAATGAGTGTATTCGTATAAGAGATTTTAAAACTAACCAATGCTCATGATCATAAGAGCGACTTTCTATAAATACATATGTGTGTTTTTAATAAAATTGAACATGAAAATTGTGCATGCCAGTGGCGTGATTAATTGTTCTCCGAACATTCTCACCCCGTTGGAAGGGTTACGCTTTCAACACCATCATCTTCTTTTGGCAAAATGCAAAGTTTTCCAGTGGCGCGCTTGACTGTGCCGCTACTGGTTCGCACAACTGCAACACGGACTACCCCATCATCACCTCTGATTGTTTCTATTACCCTGCCCATCTGCCATTTTAGTGCTGGAAGATTTTCGTCCTTTAGCAAGACCATATTTCCGACCTTTATATTAACTTGCGATGAACGCCATTTGCTTCGCTGCTGTAATAGGGTGAGATACTCCGTGCTCCACTTTCTCCAAAAATGTTGCTGCATGCAGCAAACTCGCTGCCAACGCCCCAGACGATTGATGTCTAGATGAGTCACATCAGGTTCCACAATGGATGTGAAAGGAGCTCCAATCAAGAAGTGGGCCGGTGTCAGTACCTCCAGATCATCAGGATTCTCTGTAAGAGGATATAAAGGGCGCGAATTAATAATAGCTGATATTTGACAGACTAGTGTTCGTAATTCCTCAAAATTCAAAACTGAGAGACCAACTACTCGATAAAAATGAGATTTTGCCAGCTTGACTGAGGCCTCCCAAAGTCCACCGAAATGGGGAGACCTAGGCGGAATAAATTTCCAATCAATAGAATCTTCCAGGCATTGTTCCTTCACTGCATCTTGGTGCGTATTGCTCGAAAATAATCGTATAAGCTCGGCCAATTCATTTTTGGCACCAACAAAATTCGTCGCATTATCAGACCAAATACATTTCGGCCTTCCACGCGTACAAATAAACCGCTTTAGTGCTGCTAAAAAAGATGAAGTAGACAGATCCTTCACAAGCTCCATATGAACGGCCTTGGTTGAAAAACAAATAAATAAGCATATATAGCACTTGATAGGCGGCCTATTTCGGACTTCTGATTGATAAAAGAAAGGGCCGCAAAAATCGACTCCTGTTATGAAAAAAGCTCTGCTTGCCTGAACGCGCTCCGCTGGTAGATCCCCCATGATATGCTCCGCCAATCGAGGTTGAGTATGAAAACATCGAACGCACTTGCTGACAATCCGACTGACCGTTTTGCGACCACCAATAGGCCAATATTGCAGCCGAATAGAGGCCAACAGAGACTGTGGACCAGCATGCATAAACCTTTTATGATAATAATCAACGATTGATTTTGTAAGTGGATGTCCTTTTGGTAAAATAATCGGATGACGGGCATCGAAATCTAACATCGAATGCTTTAACCGCCCGCCAACGCGCAACAAACCAAATGAATCCAAGAAAGGTGATAAAGAATAAAGTCTGCTTGAAGATGATACCTGCTGACATTTTCCAAGAGCTTTGAATTCTGCGTAGAATGATGCTCGCTGCACCATTCGTATTAACAACTGTGTGCCAAGCTTGATATCTGAGGCTGTAAGCATGCCAAAACGCGATGTTCCCCTTGAACCGAATTTATAGATGTAGGCATAAATGCGCTGTATTTTTCCAAACGAGTTTATAAACTTGCAGTCTAAAGATAAATCAATGTTGCTCGCGTTCACAATCAGAACCTTTTTACGGCGTTCAGGCAAATCATGAACTAGGCCGGGAAATGCTGGCCAATCACTACAAGAACCCTGCAAGAACACAGGGCCATGTTTCCAGAGTGTCGAATCAATCAAAGTGCGTGGTGAAGAACCCCTTGACAAAATATCTGCTGGGTTTTGTAGTGTTGGCACATGATGCCAAGTCATGCCGGAAGTAAGTTGTTGAATGTTGCTAACTCGATTTGCTACGAAGACGTTAAAATTTGACTGTTCCTCTCTCAACCATGACAAAACCACCATTGAATCAGTCCAACAATGAAAATCACAATTAAAAATTCCCAATTTTGTGATCACACTTACAAGCTCTGCCAATAGCAAGGCAGCAGATAATTCCAATTTCGGAATAGTTAGTGTTTTTAATGGAGCAACCCTAGACTTTGAACACAGTAAACTCACTGTAATGTTTCCTTTATACTCTGATCTCACATAAACGCAAGCTCCATAGGCAACTGAACTCGCATCACAAAAGGCATGAATCTCTAGCTTCGAAAATGGAGAAAACACAAGACGAGGGAAGCTAGGGTTGCCAACATCGGTCAGTTCAGATAACAACTCCGTCCATGCCGAATGCAACACTTGGGGAAGGCTCTCATCCCACTCAAACTTGTCTTTCCATAAAATCTGAAGAAATATCTTAGCCCTAGTAATCACAGGTCCTATTAAACCTAAAGGATCGTAGAAGCGAGCTATAGTTGACAATACTGATCGCTTGGTGACTCTGGATACATCACAAAATCTAAGAAATGTTTCCTTATCCTTTTCTGAAACTCCACGTAATAGCTGTGCGCTATTTGAACACCATTTCCTTATTTTAAAGTTTCCTCGACCAAGTAGCTCAGTTGTTTGTTGCATGATTTCACGAGCTTTTTCTTCTGAATTCTCTCCAGTTATCATGTCATCGACGTAAAAATCTCTGCAGACTATTTCCGCAGCAACTGGATACTCCATTTTTTCATCATGTGCCAACTGGTGCATAGCGCGAATCGCTAAGAATGATGCTGGCTTTGTACCATAGGTCACTGTGTCTAACTTGAATACTTTAATTTTTTCTTGTGCAGTATCTCTCCATAATATGCACTGTAAGTAGTTATCCGGTTGATGAACTTTAACACATCGATACATCTTGCAAATATCTCCAGTAAGAGCGATTTTAAAAGAACGAAAACGTATTAAAATATCGAAAAGTTTTGGTTGGATGCTGGGGCCCGCCATTAAAATATCATTGAGTGAACGACCATTAGAAGAAGCTGCAGAGCCATCAAACACGACTCTTAACTTAGTCGTCGAACTATCTGCTTTCAAAACACAATGATGTGGTAAGAAGTTAATTTTTACTCCTTCTTCTACTCTAACTACTTCGGACATATGTTTTAAATCAAGATACTCTCTGATGAACGACGAATATTGTTTTTTCAGTTCTGGGTTGTGATCCAATTTTTTCTCAAGACCTTTAAATCTTATGAGCGCTTGATTATACGAATCACCGAGAATCTGTGGATTGAATTTAAGGGGTAAACGAACGGAATATTCGCCTGTGGCTAAACGTTTATAATTATTTTTAAAATGACTTTCACATTCACGTTCTTCCTTCGTCATTTTCAATTCGCTATCTTTGACATTTTCAACTTCCCAGAATGTCTTAACAATCTCATTCAAAAAATAGTCGGAATCGTTCTCTATTGGAGATTTATCGATAGCAGCTAGTACTGAATACTTTGCATTTATATGTTGACCTACGCCAGAAACCACCCAACCTAATCTGGTTTTCTGCATAAGTGGTAAATCGTCACGGATTCGGATCTGGCCAATGCAAATAAGATCAAAAAATAGACCTGCTCCTACCAAGGCATCAACACGTTGCGATTTATAAAATAATGGATCAGCAAGCCTTATGTTAGTTGGTATATTCCAATCGGACGTATTTATATTAAAACTTGGCTGCTGATCAGTAATGGTCGGTGTAATGACAGCTACAATTGTTGTTGAATAATCTCCAATTTGAGACTGCATGAATAAATTAACGATGCTATCTGCCACAAAATCGGACTCACCGATTCCAGATATAACTGTAGGTGACTTGGTTCTCTTAAGTTGAAGTTGATTTACGAAACGAGAGGTAACGAAATTAAGCTGTGAAGCTGAATCCAAAATTATACGACAAGGCACTAACGATCCTACTCGGTTCTTAACGAAAACAACAGCCGTGGCTAGAAGTACGAAGCTATCGAGTTGGGCCTTCGCATCAACACGACGAGAAGCTGACATTGAAACTAAAACTGCTTGAGAATTATCCACGGGCTCATTTGCAATAGGAGAAGACAGTGCATTGGAATCTGTAAGTGGGCTTATGTGCAGCAACGTGTGGTGCTTTGCCGAACAATGATGACAACGACCAGATTTACAAGCACCGAGCCAATGTCCCCCCTTCAAGCAATTTAAACAGATTTTTAATTTTTTTGCCTCTTTGAGCCGAGCGGCAGGTAATAGATTTAAGAACAATGTGCAACCTGTTATTGAATGTTCATTGGATTTGCACAATAAACAGTTTTGTGACGAAGAAGTAGATGCGACTAAAGTTCTACGGGTATTGTTAATGTTTTGATACAAAGCTTTTCCCACCTGTTTGCCTGGTGTCTTGGGTACCAAAGCACTTTCCATGTTTTCGAGGATCCTGCATCTGTTTGCCAAAAACGTCGACATCATATCCCAAGTTGGTATTTCACTTATAAGTGTTTTTTCTTCCCATTTGCTCTGTGATGCGCTGTCAAGCTTGCTTCCTATAAGATGAATGAGCAAACAATCTGCAATCTGCTCCTTGTTGCCCATGGTTTGTAAAGCTCGTAAATGAGCGTTTACCTTATCACTTAACTCACGAAGCTTAAGCACCGAGCCGGCTTCCACATTTTTCAGGCCGAAAATGTCACGGATGTGTGCCTGAAATGTTAAACGTTTATTTTCAAATCTATGCTTTAACAAAGTTATAGCCTGATCGTAGTTATCTTCAGTGATCTCCAGGGAGCGAACCGTGTCCAACGCAGACCCTTTTAAGCTCGAACGCAAGTGCTGGAACTTTTCAATTTTGCTTAAATCAGCATCTTTCCCGATGACAGACTCAAACATTGAAATAAAGTCGGGCCACTCTGTGTAGCCACCACTAAATGTTGGAATTTGTAGAGCCGGTAACCGCGGCTTTGGCTGTGCAACTATAAACGAAGGATGAGCCTCTTCTGGTAAGAAATTTCGAACGGTCGAAGAATGCGCCGAGTCTGCAGATCGGCGTGCATTCAGCTCTCTATAGAGCATCGATTTGATTTCGAGGAACACCGAAGAAACGTCTGCACGAGTACCACTGTCGAACTCATTGTGGTTCTCTGCCTCAAGATTAGTCTGTGCCTCGTCAAATTGTTGAAACAAACGCTCATTAAACTCAAGGCGCGTCTGGATAAAACTTTCATCGAGAGCCTGCAAATGTGATGAAGTTAATTCCAACTTCATGTCTACCAATTGTTTGCCAATTGATAAAGCCTTCCGCTTCTTAAACGTTACATCTGTCATCGCACCATGCGGAGAATCTAGCGGCATTTTCTAATAAAAACCCAACGGAGTTTTTTATTGCAAACGTTGCAAAAATGCGTTACACTGTCACACGCAAAATTAGTTACTAAGTGGTTAACAGTATGTATGTATACTAAACTGATCGTGATCTTTTCTCAAGATCACGTCGGGGTCACCAAAATGTTGCGCCAACAAGCTCTTTTGTTGGCTCTTGCTCGATAAAAAAAAAATACGAATTATTTTTTTTTATTAACAATTTTTAATGTGTTTTGCTTTATTGACTGTCGAATTACAAGTGAAGTTAAAGAATTTGCATACATGTTTCATAGTCTTGGCATGCACAAAAAGCTTTTAATACAGTAAGCATTAGAGTAAATATTTAACGTTAAACAATATAAATGAGTGTATTCGTATAAGAGATTTTAAAACTAACCAATGCTCATGATCATAAGAGCGACTTTCTATAAATACATATGTGTGTTTTTAATAAAATTGAACATGAAAATTGTGCATGCCAGTGGCGTGATTAATTGTTCTCCGAACACACATTTTTTTACAAATTTAACAATTGATGAATGCATAAAACTACATTTTTTTAAGAATTGTTACTCCAACCAAATTTCATATCAATCAAAGAGCAGATTTTTTCTCAAAAATTTAATTTCTCTCTTAGAAGGTTGGGAACCCCCTCTATCAGATATATCATTAATATATGCATTCTGCACATCTGGGCAAGAAAACCTTTCGAATGATATAAGTTTCATTAATTTTGAGTTTTAATAAATACCAAAAAAGCGTACGACAAACTTTAATGTTCACGTATTAATATATAAGATTTCGTGTTTTCAACTTGTAACTATTTTAAAGAGACTTGCAAGACTGTCGAAATTTTTGACACTTGATCACAAGCTACAAGTTTCAAAACAAGTTTTGAGAAACAGAATTTAATTTACTTTTTACACTTGTAAATACGACAAATAGATTTGTAACTTGTATCCTACAAGTGTCGATTCAAGAAACAGATACTTGTAAAAATCTTCCATTTTACAAGTATTTCTCTTTAACCGACTTCAAAAAGGAGGAGGTTCTCAAGTTGGTTGGTTTTTTTTTTTTTTTTTTTTTTTTTTTTTTTTTGTTTTTGTGAATGTATGTACATCGATTACTCCTAAAGTACTTGCCCGATTGCCGTAATTTTTTGTCAACATCAGTGTGGCCATTTTAGCCTTTTCGAGGCTAGATTTAGCCTTTTTATTTGCGGTTTAGCCTCGAAATTTACGATTTAGCTTCGTGTTTTTTTAGCCTTTTTTTACTTTGAAAACAGCCTTTTTTAGATTAATTAACAATTAAAAAACCGAACGGTGTTTATTTACATCACTTACCCGGTGTGATATGACAAACTTATCCGATCGGTGTAAAATAAGAAAGGCATAGAAGAAAAGCAACATGGAAATCACGTTAACATTGACAAACAAATTGAAAATTGAAATTTCACAAGACTGAAAATAAAAGTCCAGAATTATAAGTCATGTTCGTGAAAACAGTTCTGGCCAAAATTGACATCAAAGAAATAAAATAAAAAAAACGGTTTAAATAGAATTAAATCCAATCCAAATTTTGAGCATGAATGCCATTATATTTGGTTTAACATTATTTTTAGCATTTTGAATGAAAAAATTAAAATTCTAAAAACACATATTTCCGAATAGTAAAAAATTACACCTTTCGGTGTTAAAAAAAAAATCATAATTTTGCGTATTCTAAATAAACACCTGACAGGGTTTGACACAAACATCCTTCGGATATTTAGTTATTAACACCGATCGGTGTGAAAAATGTCCCCTTTCGGATATAAAATTCTAGCATTTTGACACGGTGTTTTTTTAACACCGAACGGTGTAGGACTCTCTGGAACACCGATCGGTGTAAAAATTCTATACAAATTTTTTAGTGTGTAGTCATGAAAATTTGCATCTGGCAGCAACGCAGGACCCTTAAGAGCTCTCTCGTTTCACATGTAAATGAATGTTAGATCGATTTTTTTTTCTATTGAAAATTCTCATAACGTTGTTAAGCCAAATATATTTTCTCATTTTGCAAATGTTCCGCAGACGAAGTTACCTCGATTGAGCTTCAATGGCGAAAACTATTGACACGTAAATGGTCAGGCGTGTCCTCTTCAATTGAGTGTTGGGTAGAAGTAAAGCACTTTTAAAACTCGCTGCCTGAAAATCCTTTTCTGAGCTCGTCAATTTGGTTTTCAGTTTCTTAGTTTTATCACTTAGTAACGCTTTTTAGTGCAATGAAAATTGCACAAAATACAAAAATACAAAAATGTTGTCATGACTTTGAGGTAACTGATGATCTCATACGTCTGTTAGATTCACGTAGTGCTTATGCAAGCTGCAGTTCCTCCGATTGATCTGATGAAGAGGGAATAATGTATCTGAGATATAAACTATGTTAAAATAATATAAGTTCCTAGCACGACAGTGATAAAATTTCCAAACCTTCAATTTCATTTGAAATTTCTCCCGAGAATTGGAAAAAGGAGATTCCCATTTTTAAGGCTCAAGAAGTTTTGGAAAATCTTAAACAAATTTGTTAATCAACCGCGAATATTCATGAGTCTTTTAAGTTAAAACTTTTAACATAAAGTGTGATGTCTGTATCCTGCTGTCTTAAAATTGAGAACTCCCTTTTACAATTCTCATGAGCAAATTATTCCTAATAGGACTTAATGTACATATACATCAATATACATCAATTCAATATTCATATTATTTTCATTTATATTTAAATGATGAAATGAAAGTTAATGCAATGAAAAGTTAGTTTAGTTAAAGAAAATTAATTCATTCTGAATTAAAAAGGCTGGTAATATTTTGTTTCATAAATATATACCATATGATTTTTTGCTTTTTACAAATTTGTACCTATGATACTGATGTACCTATATTAAAAATGAATGTTATGTTAAAACGAAAATAAAACTTGAAGTTGTATGAAAAATCTGGATTTTTTTTAGCTTCTTTTTTCAAAATTTTTAGCCTTTTTTTGACTTCTTTTTTTGGCCAATTTAGCTTCTTTTATTTTCTGGTCGTGGCCACACTGGTCAACATATAGAGATTATCAACGCGGAGGTGCCCGTTTATGAAAGGGGGCGGTATTCGGAAAAGGGGCGTGTCTCTATAAGAAAAACACTGTATCTCAGTAAATATTGACACTACGGTAATATAATTCACAGTAAAATTACAAGGGCAAGTACAAGTATTAAAAATGACGATTACTTAAGTGGGCGTAATTCTAAAAAAGGGTGTGTCAATATTGTAAAAACTCTGTATCTCGAAGAAAGTTGACACTAGAGTACTGAAATTAAGTACAGAGGTAGGTACAATTATTGGAAATTACTATAACAAAAGTGGGCGTAATTTGACTAAGGGGTGTGGCAATATAAGAGAATTACTGTGTCTTGAATAATATTGATACTAGGGTACAGAAATTTATTACAAAGGTAGGAAAAATTACTACAAATTTTTGTAAAAAAAAAAATGGGCGTTAATCGAGAAGGGGAGTGACAATATTTAAAAAAACACTGTATCTCGATTACTATTGACACTACGATACCAAAATTTAGTACAAAGGTAGGTACAAATATAACAAATTACTGTCAGTAATGTGGGCGGTGTTCGATAAAGGGGCGTGTCACTGTAAGAAAAACACTATATTTCAGTAAATATTGACACTAGAGTACTAGAGTTAATAAAATTCACAGAAAAAATGCAAGGGTAGGTAAAAAATAATAGTCAATTAAGTGGGCGTTAGTCGACAAAGAGGTGTGGCAATATTAGAAAAACTCTGTATCTCGAATAATATTGACACTAGAGTACTAAAGTTAACTACAGGGGTAGGCACAGTTATAAAACAATTAATTTCAATACAGTGGACCTTGTTTGATAAAGGGGTGTGGCAATATATAAAATACACTGTATCACGAATAATATTGACACTAGAGTACTGATATTTAGTATAGAGGTAGGCACACTTATAACAAGTTATTGTGAATAAAGTGGGCATCATTCGACAAAGGGGTGTGGCAATATTAGAAAATATAAATCGAATACTGACACTACTAACTGAAGAAGTACAGACGTAGGCACAATTATTACAAATTACTACCGAAGAATTGGGCGTTATTCGACTAAGGGGTGTGGCAGTGTGTAAAAAACTGTATCATATTGACTTAAGGGTGGTAAAATTCATTGTTAGAATGGGTAGAACTATTGAAAACACTATAACAAAGAGTGTGATATTCTCAACAAAGAGGCGTGTCAATATTATAAACACACTATATTTCAGTCAATATTGACATTGGGGTAGTGATAAAAATACAAGAGTAGGTACTGATAAACATACTGACAAAGACCAGAATAAGAAACGACAGAAAAGCATTTTCCATATTATGAGCATAAATAATTGGTGTTTAATTAATTTATACACTTTTTTAATATATATCATTTTCTCTAAAAAGAAAGAAATAAAAACTTTTTAACAAAAAAAAAAACCTACTTCAAAATCACTAGAAAGTAAAAAATAATTTTAAATTACTTTTACTATTTATTTCTTGGTCAAATTTGTATTTTTATAATAAATATATTTATTTTTTTATGATAATAAGAGCTTCGAAGTCGGCGCTAATATAATCAGATTTTTTATGCAGCTGCAACACACATATAGCATTTTAATTAAGATTTAAGAAAAATTACGATTACAAATTAATACAGCGTCACCCAAGCAGGATATTTACAAATAAAAAAGTCTTAAATAGAGTAGGGATGGCGAAAAAATCATGATTTTACGTCAATGATTAGCGCTGACTAGGAGCTTTTATAAACATAAAAAAATAAATATATTTATTATAAAAATACAAATTTGACCAAGAAATAAATAGTAAAAGTAATTTAAAATTATTTTTTACTTTCTAGTGATTTTGAAGTAGGTTTTTTTTTTTGTTAAAAAGTTTTTATTTATCACAAGACTTGTATTTTTTGAGAAACAGGCCCCACCACTATCCCACACCAATTTTGCACACACTTTTTGAAATTTAACACTAGGCTTATGAAGTATTCAACTCTTTGTGTTTTCAGAAGAAGTCAAAACTTCTTTTGCTGCGTATACAACATACGGTAAACTAAACAGGGAATAAAACCGATGTTACACTTTAATGAAACGCAGCAAATTCCTGCTATTAAATAACTCACCAAAAACCATTTTAAAATGGTTTGAGTCCAAACTAACGAAACTAACCAAGAAAAAGACCTAACGAGCTAATGATCAAAGTTTATTTTAGCCATAAGTTAATTTCTGTTTACGAACACATAGTTGGCATATCAGTTGTCATAAGGCATTTTAGAAGTTGATTTCAAAAGTTTTATAAAGGCTTAACTCAAAATTTCTTATAAGCTTAAAACAAAATTGTTTTCCGATGTTTTGAAAAGTTTTAATTCAAAAGAACTTCGGTAAAAATAACAAACTTAATTGCTGTCACCAAGCCTGCAAAAGATTTCAAAAAATCTTTATTAGAAGCATTATCGAAGTAACATGAAATTTTTTTGTATAGATTTTTAAAGCCTGAGAATTTTTATAACTCGAAGCGTTAGCAAGGAGATGAAGTCAAAGCTGGCATAACTTTTTAACGAATCTGTGGAAAGCAGATTATCTTCATCTGCATCATGCAACATTTGGAAAGCTGAGATAAGCAATAACAATCGTACTTTTGTAAAGAGATGGAAGATTAAAAAAAAAAACCGAAAAAATCATTTCAAGCATGAAGAACTCATGCTTGAAGAAGCAACACTAACTATTTCATAGAAGTCGCCGCATAAAACATTCATTAAAAACGCATTTAAAAGCTACAAAATTTAATATTCTCTCTATATTGTAGAAACTACCTTGTTTTATTCTATTTATGTAGTTTTTTCTTTGAAATTAAAATCAAGTCTACTGCAACAGAGTACTCTGTCTTTAGTTTGCGTGCTACAGAAAACTTGTTTGGGGAAAAAAAAAAGTACTCGTCTGATGAATTTGAAAGTTTTATGCACAATGTTTGCTCTGATTACAGCGCAAATAGCTTTTGATTCCACAAATCAAAACTTTTGTCAGCGCACGTGATTTATGTGCACAATTTGCAACAACTGCGATTTGTATTTGTGTTGGTGCTAAACACTTTGTGTGTGTGTGTTTTTGTGTTTGTGGCTATGTGTGTGTGTGCAACTTAGTGCGGTCTGATCTGTTCTGGTCTGACCAAAACACCCACACGCGCAATCAGTGCTCTCGTACACTGATTGTATAAACTAAAAACTCTCCCTCTAGGAATCTCATGCTTCAAATCTGCGCACTTTTGGCCAACAACTAACTACACTGCGAGCGCGACCAAGATATGCACGGCTTCACGCACTAAAAAGTTGCACCAACTTTGTTACCGTTTTGGTGCTGCGTTCGCATCACAATCAAAGATGTCGGCTAATGTCATAAAATAATAAAAGTTTCTGTTACCGCTGGCTGTTTATTGCACTGCAGTGCTGAACAGAAATAGCAGCAGCAGAAGCCATTAGTTGTAATAACTTTGCCAAAATCTCGCCAAAATAGAAAAAACATCTGAAAATATTTACGTTGTTTTGCGACTTTCTGACTGCCAACTAAATGCATCATTTTTTTTTTCCACGTATTCAACATGTTCATGTTGATCATGTTGCAAGGGGACCATCATTTACAAATTTTGTATTTTGGTTTGCAATGAATGAATCCTCTCGCAGTGTAAGCGACAAATTTTTTTTTACATTAACGAGTTCGTGTTCGAGTTGCTAATTATTTTATCTTTGATAAAATTTAATGAATGGATTTCAGACATTTTTTTCACAGCTCTTAAAAGACTTTAAAATTTCAACTGATTTATTGCAAAAACTCGAATTCTTTATGCTGCTCTTTTTCATACATATTTTCTTTGAAGCATTCCTTTAAGATTCAACAAACAATCACTGTAGCCAATTCGTCGTTGACCACAACCGGAAGTGCGCTACTCCGCCTGTTTTCACACATAAAATAAGTGGATTTTTTGTTGTTGCTTTGTTACACTTACTGCCAATTCTTATCCTTGAAGATTTCATTGACCATTTTAAGTTGAGTTGTCCTAGCTTGTTGTTGATGTTCTTGCTTGTTGTTGTTGTTTGTATGTGTGCTGTTTGTCTATCTTGCTCAATAAATCCTCTTCGCTCTCATTCCATTGCCAACAGTTCGCACCATTTTTGTTTCAATCGCATTGCCATCTTCTCGTTTCGTTAGGTTTGCCGCCATTTTTATTTATTACCTACTTCTTTGTTGCTGGTTGTGGAGCCAAGCTGTTGGTTTTGGCTATTTTTTTTCTTTTTCGTTGCTTACTTTCGTCGCTGCTTGCAACTGAACTGTTGCTCTGTTTAGCTGGCAATAAAATTCAACAAACCGAATCCAATTCATGGCCATATGTTGGCAACAAGATGAGTTGCACTCAAATAAAGCAACAACACATTTGCTGCTTCGTTGTTGTTATTGTTGTTGTTTTTCATTTAAAGCAATTGGTAATGCATGAGCCAACATTCCGAACATAATGATCTAATATAGCGAGCAATGCTTTCATTGTTCACGCTGCTGCGTGTTATGCTGCCTGTTGTCTGACGCCTTGCAACGCACATTCAAACACAGATTCCAACACACATTAGTACACGTTGTCCTGCAGCTATATTATTGTTGTCGGTGATTTCTTTTGTAAAATTACTTACTGCATTCAACATACATAGTTAGTAAATAAGGATATGGCTACCCAGTTATTGCTTGGATATCAAGATTTTTGTTTTATCTCTTAAGTATGAGTTCAACATGAAATTAAGAAGTCCTAGGAAAGAAATGTCAAGTCAAGCCAGAAGTCATTTTAATTTCTGGAACTCTATTAGTTGACTTCTTTGAAAATCACAACCATCGAAATATATTTAAAACAACTTCAAAATCGTTTTCGTAAAAACTTGTTGTTTTTTGTGTTATTTTCTTTATTCAAATCGAAATGTTGCAAGCAGGTGTCGTCTACATGACGTCTATTTCAATATTTATTTGAATTCAATTAAAGGTTGTTGACTTTAATGCAAGCAGCATTCTTCAAGGAACATGCGTTTGTTGTACAGTGGGTACGAAATGATGAAATTTATGTGAAAAATTCTAAAATGTTTGTAAATTCATTTGTACCTAACTTAACCTTTTTCCTGCGTAAAGTGGCGAATCTGACGATCACCATCTGTCCACTAATATGCATTTTTAAATTTCAGT
This sequence comes from Tetanocera ferruginea, assembly GCA_958299015.1. Lineage (NCBI taxonomy): Eukaryota > Metazoa > Arthropoda > Insecta > Diptera > Sciomyzidae > Tetanocera > Tetanocera ferruginea. The sequence goes on along the minus strand of OY282642.1, from coordinate 103,347,174 downwards.
TGATTAGACATAAGAAAAGAATTGAAGAAAGGTTAAAGCGTGGCACCATGACCTGGCTAGGATTCGAACCTTGGACCTCCGGATTGACAGTCAATCAAGCTTCGACTACCAAGGCCGAAAAGTTTGTACTAATGGATTGCATTGGAGGTGGAATAATGATATTTTTTTTCCACACATCTTAATTTTCATGAAAAATCAACATATATACAAAATTTTCTTTTTTAGTCCAGGCTCTACTTAAATTTAATAAATTGCGAAATTTATTAAGTTTAAATTTAATACAAAAGAACTAATTTTTAAACCAATCGCTGAAATAATTCATTTTTTAGTCCATTTTTCATTAGAACTGATACATTCCAAAATACTAGAAATTTTTTAAGTCAAGGCTGTACTTTAATTTTATAAATTTGGAATAAAATTTGAATTTTAGTAACTCAGGCTTAAAATTTAATACAAAATAACTAAATGGGAATAAAAGCTGTTTTTTCATGCTCTAGCAAGCAACAGATTAGCGCGAGGTCAGAACTCGCGACTCTAAGTCCGCGATTCGATCCTTGGATGTGGCAAAAATTGAATGTCGTGAGATGTGGAATACAAATTAATTTGCATTAAAAACGAAAGTTAAAATTTTACGCCATCTATTGGGTAAAAGCATACAACGAAATATGATATAACTCGTTTTTTCATAAGAGTTAAATCTAACTGGATCACAGATCTATTTCGTTAAGTTTGACAGTTTGAGTTCATTGACTGAGTTGAAAAGAGGTTGTGATTGACATCTTGTGTTAAAATAGAGCACTCATTTCTAAGTAGTACATACAAGAACCCAATAAAGAAGTAGTACATACAAGAACCCAATGAAGAAGCCTGCGAATCAGTTCGTATAAAACAAAAACAATTTCTTCTTATATTTTGCTATTTTGTGACTTTAAAAACATAGAGACAAAATCTATAATTAGGTATTCATTTAGCGCAGAATATATCTGTTATTTTAGTATATATATTATCTTTGAACGATGAGTATTAAAGGCTGTAAATATACCCTAAAGTATTCGTCAAAAAAGTTTCATGACCTTAAAAAAACATGCTAAAACGAGCCCATACAAACTGTGCTGTAAGACTTAATTTTACGTCAAAACAGTAGCTAGCAGAAGATCGAACCAGGTTCACTCGGATTCATCAAATCAAATCGACAACCACTTAACCAACTAAGCAACGGAATAATATTTTTTTCGCGTGCCAATTGTGTACTTTAATGTTAACGAAATTTCAAAACTAAACCGAAAAGAGTATAAAGTATAAATTTTCAGCCCATGTGGGACTAAAAATGTATTTGACGTGGTTTTAATTTTAAAACAATTTCGGTGTAGTCATGTAGTACAGTACAAGATTAACTAAAATGTAGTCCAAGTATTTGAACAAGGTAAATGACAAAAATTAAAACAAGAATTAGTATCTTCTTAGTAAGAATATATCCGGGAATATATCCGGTGGTTCGAGGGCAAGATGTTATTACACAAGGGTTTGGACAAATATAAGCACAAGAATAAGCACAAGGGACAACTTTAGATTTAGAGAACTATTTAGATTTATATGAGGCTTAAGACAAGGATAAGATTAAGATAAGAACAAGGGTTTGGACACGTGTTAGGATAAAGACAATGATTAGAACAAGAAATAAGACGGAGATAAAGATGAGGGAGATACGAATTTTATCATACACTTGAATAATAAAAGTCGGACTTGAATCAGTAGGAGGATAAGTAGTAGAACAAAAATTAAGACAAGGATAAAGAAAAGGATTTTAATATGGATTTATTAATTATAAAGACAAGGACTATATTAGGGGGGCCTCGGTAGTCGAGTGGTTAGCGTGCTTGACTGCCAACATAGAGGTTCCGGGTTCGAATCCCGGTCTAGCCATGGTCCTACGCTTTTACCTTTCTTTAATTCTTTCCTCATTTCTAATCAACTGAAATTAAAAATTCATCAATATATACTTTGGAAGTTGTAGTTGGTGGTAGATATGTTTGTGGAATGAGATTGCTTATTAACTTGAATTGACTGAGGTAAAGGCATAACACTTGCCTCAGATTCAAATTCGCATGTTGACATAGCACTCCGCCACACATACAACATACAACATTACACTTGTTTCTCTTGATTTCCCTTTATCTCCTACTTATCTATCTCCACATTTCCGAACCAAGGCAGACTTGACTGAATAGGTTTGACACCTGAAATCCTTGGTTCAAAGCTAAAAAAAAAAAAAAATGTCAGGTATTAGGATAGGAATTAGAACAATAACGAGGATAAAGAACGAATATTAGAATTATGCTTGAGACAAGGACAGGCAAAAGGATACATGGTTACGTCAAAATATCAACGGATGTGTTGGTGATGCAACCCAATACATACATTTTTCTTAATATGTTTCAAAACTTCTCAATCGGATTATGTCGTGTACTTGTAGGGGACAATCGAACGTTTTTGTCTAGGACAAGTGATAATCTAGTACAAGTGATTCATTGTTCTTGTAAATCAATTGTTTCTATGCCTTTCCGTTGCGCAGCTCTTATTAAAGACATGGGGTTTCCCACAGAATATTAAGTATCAATTACTTTTTAGTGATATACAGTAAAGAGAGAGTTTTTAACAGCAGTGCTATTTTTTGGTGCAGTTTAAATTTATAACTTCTTGGATAAAATATCATCACATATAAATCTACTATTTATATGTTAAAATTCAACCATTTAAAAATGTGTTTGGTTTTGAAGTTGAATATCGTCTTACAGCGAGTTTTGTATGCAACATTTTTGTTCACTGTTTGAGGTACATTTAGAGCGTTTAATGGAGTAACTTCGCATATTGTGAAATGGTTGGGTAATGTGATATACCTATATATTTTGTTAAATACACAATTTTCCACAAGAATAAACATGTGAACATAACGGCAACAGAAAAATACACGTACTGCAGCTTGCTTAATGAGCGCTCTCATTCGCTGTGTTCGTTCTAATTGTGAAATTGTTTTATCGGTGTAGTCGATTCTTTTTTTTTTTAGTGCGCTTTGCTAGTGAATTACAATTAATAGAGCAGAATTGTAAACTGAAATAGAAAAATTTGTTAGAGTTTGAATTAAATTAGCTACAAATGAGGTGAAATTTCGATTTTCTGCAGCGTATTTTTACAAAAACAACCTTTTTATTTTGAAACCCGAATTTGTCTATTGTGATATAGTCAAAGTTGGGTAATGTGATATACCATCTATTCATACCGTATCTATTCATTCCTTTTATTTTATCCTTTGTATTATTTTTTGTTAAGTTTTTTCATGCGTTGAAAAGCTCCTAATTGGATTACGCTATAGAGCTCCAAAGTAGTGTAACACTGCAAAATGCATCAAGAAATATCCTGTGTAATGCCGTTTAAGCTAAGGTATGAAAGTTACTAGTAGTTATAAATTTAACAAGTAAAGAAACTCTAAAGTTGGTCTAACCCGACTATGGAATACCCTAAACCTCCTATCATATTAAAATATATATTGATATATTTAAACAAACGTAAATAAATTTTTGTTTTTTCAAAGTCCATGTATTCCTTTACAGTTTTTAACAGTTTTCTTTAATGTGGGTTGTATGGGAGTAAGGCGTCTTCATGGGTGGGTGGCGCCCATTTTTTGTGCGCACCTTAGTTTTGATATAAAATTCCCTTATACAAAGATTAATCCCTGTAAGTTATATACAAATCTTTTTATGGTATTTTCAATATTGTAAGTTGTATGGGAGGTGGGCGTGTACGACGGCTATTTTTTGTGCGCACCTTAGTTTTAAAATAAAATCCTCCCATACCAAGTATAATCCCTGTAGACCATGTATAAACCTTTTTTTGGTATTTGCAATATTGTGGGTTATATAAGAGGTGGGCGTGTTTGTGAGCGGATCAGGCCCATTTTTTTTACATGTCTTAGATTTTGTACAAAATACATACATACAAAATTTGATCTCTGTAAGACAAACATAATCTTATTTATGCAGTTTTTGGTTTGTATGAGAGGTGGGCTGTCCGTGGGTGGATGACGTCCATTTTTTAAAAACATCTTAAAACATACCAAATTTTATCCCTGTATGTTGAACAGAATCTTAAATATTGATTCCTCAATTTTTTGGTTATATGGGAGATGGGCTTGTCCGTGGGCGGATGATACCCATTTTTCGAAGACATCTTTATTTTGATATAAAGTACATACGTGCCTAATTTTATTGTTGTAACTCTAATTACGAGCTAAGTTATGCAGTTTTCAATTTTTGCGTTGTATGGGAGGTAGGCGTGCCCGTGAGCGGATTCCGAAAATATTCAATTGTGCTGATCCTTGGGCCCATATGACTATGTGCACCGAGCTTCATCCAATAATTTCAACTCCTTCTTTTTATGCTGTGTTTACGGACAACACACAGACGGACGGACGGACATGGATAGCTCGACTCACGAGGTAACCCTGATCAAGAATATATATACTTTTCTATAACGGACTCACTTCGTTCTATGCGTTACAAACGTTTGCACAAAGTTAATATAGCCTGACCTTTCAGGTTTAGTGTATAAAAATATCTTTATCACATTACCCGAAATTACTCTATATTTGAATTTTGTGAATTTTTTTCTTAGGAATTTTTGCGGCCAATTTTTTGTATAAAAACTTATATCTATTAGACCGTTTAATGGTTGAATCGGGTGCAAGAATTTCATATCTGGCTTCCATTTTCCTCTAGCTGTGCATGTTTTTTAAAAAATTTTTAAAAAATTTTTAAAAAATTCCTAAATAAAAAATAGTGAGTATGATAGGGTATGATGGACGACACTACCAAGCCCAGCGTTTTTTTGTTCTTTTTTAATAAATTTTTATGCCCGAATCGAAAATCGGCCGGGCAACATCGGTTTTTTTTTCCTCCATACAAATCGACCCAGCCTAATGTGTATGTATACAATAAAAGTACATATTTATCAGCTTTCGTTCTTGTCGTCTGTTTTTCTTGTTTGTTAATCTTCAGCATTTTTCTCTATTATTTCATAAAAAGGAATCGGTACTATCGAAACTATGTCTTTTTTACAAAGATTTCTGTGTTTCTTTGTGTGTTTGTCCCACTGTGCATTGCTGCTTGAAATAAAATTAAAATTACTCGTTATCCTTACAGTTGTTGGGCATTGGATAATTTTTCTGACATATTGTTGACATGTGTGACGCACGTCTCAATTGCTCCATACACATACACACAGCCACACACAACCAAAGACAGACACACGCAAATAGAATTCTATCTTTTACGAGAACTGCAATCATCCCATCCATTGTTCAATGTGGTTGTCGTTTTACAACTATGGGTGGCATCTACTTTTTTGCCATCCCGTTGGATACTATTTGGATTTCAAATAAATACCACCATCTTGTCTTGCACGATATTCCTTGTTGTTGTGGTCGTAGGTCTCAATCCGACACAGCAGAATTGAAGCATTGAAGCGCACCATTGTTATTCCTCGGCAAGGAATTCACAGCAGAACGTTGCCAGTGTCATCCAACGCCTTGGCTTATTTCACTGACGACAGCTCAAGCGATTGTGTGCAAGTGTCCTTTGTGTGCATCCAACCTCTTGGCTCTTAAGATGTTCTCTTAAAGGTTTATCCAAAAATCCTATTTCATTTATATATATATTAAGTCTTTTGCTACAGGTGCTTGAATTAAATTGATTTCTGCTCAATTTTTGTGCAAAGTCAAAAACTGAATTGTGAGTAGAAATGAAGCGAAAGTGAAGATTTGCAACAAAAAAGATAGGAACGTTAAGGTTGGTGGATAAGAGCGAAGACAGAGTATGAGTTTTGGAAAATTTTTTGCAGGTAAAAAGTACAAAGCTTGGATTGAATAAGCTGAAGAATTTTTATCTATATCTATATCTATACTATATTATAAAATTGAAGTGCATATCATATGGCTGAAGTAAGCTCCAAAACTACTAGGCCGATTTTTATGAAATAAATTTTAAATTATCATATTTGTGCTGAAAAAAACATAGGGTGGGGGGGTGATATAATCAGAAAAGTCAGTGGCGAAGCCGCGAACCACTGTGAATATAAAAAACTAATTTGTTTTTAACAAGTTGCCGCCGGCAATACTTTTAAAATCAACCCATAATATATCTGTGTCCACAAGGAATAACCGCTAAAGTCGAGTTAGGACAAATTGAGGTTGTTACTTTCATAGCGGTTTTTCGCAAAGAAATACACTAGTACGCAAATTTGTATGGTTGTACCATAAAAATTAAATGTTTGAGGACATCAAATCTAATCAACAAAAATTTGAGTACTCTGATATTAGGTTGCAATTTCAATTTCAAAAAGGCACTCCTGAAATTTTGAGAATGAGTTTAGCTGTTATTTCTTGTCGACACAGATACATTCACTTAAAAATAAATTCTTAAAATATAATTTTTTGTTAAACTTTCTATAAAACACCACTGACCAGTCTAGTTTATTTTTGTCGATTTGTTTTTTTTTGTTAAATTTCAATTTTTCTTCTGGACAAATGCTTTTAAAATGTTCGAATTGCATCTGTCTTGTGCATACTTACTAGATATCGTACAAAGTTTGCTATGCTTATGAAATCACTTTTTTTTTACTCACAGTTTTTAAGTAATTCATTTTTTTACTTGATGTCTGTCATTGTCAGACTGTGTTTTAACAGTTTTGTTGATTTGGCTACTTTAAAGTTTTTAATCCGCTTTGTCACAAAAATTTCCAACAACAAAGTTATAAATGCGTTGGTTTAAGAAAAAAAAAATAATAATTCCTTGAAAAAAAAATGAATTCCTTTCTTAAACATGATCATTCATGCGTTCTTCGACATGTTACTATTTCTACAATCCTCGAAATTTTCTTTAATTCATTTTGAATTTAATTTCTTAGTTTTCTTGACTTTTCTTTATTTTCTGACTTCATCATTACTGCAGTCACTTAGAGTATTAGTTTATTTTTCATAAATTTTTTTTATTGTAATCTGAAACGTTCAGTATTTTAAAGATTAAAGCTTAGTTGTTTTTTTTACACCTTGTGGTTACATATTATTAGGGAAGCCTTATAAAATATTAAATCTAACAACAATAATAACATGTAGGTTATGTTCAACAGACTGTGCAATAAGCTAGAGTCACTAAATATGGTTTAATATTTCTCATCTAGCTAGTCCGTCCACAAATCCATCGTATTTTATGTGGTTTGGCACCCTTAGAGCACACAGCGCTCTTAGGTGTGTTTCTTTTTTTGTTCAACTCGGCAGGCACTGTTTTTAATTATTTTACAAAAACCACAAGACCTGCCGACCTAACCATAATGCAAGCTTTACATTTGAAATTTCTTAAGCTAACTGTAAACAAAAAAAGCAAACAAACGTTGAAGTGAAAAATTTTAAAATCTTTTAAGTTAGTACGTAAAGTATAAAAGAGAAACTTGTAAAAAATAAATGGAGAAAAGGTTCATCAATTTCCAAACTGATTGAAAATATTATTGGAGCGAGCGAAGCTCTTATGGAACTAGTTGTTTGAAGATGTTTAGATTTGAAAAACTCTCGAATGAATTGACCTATCTTGAAATTTATTTTTCTGAACTGTTCTACGCTTCCTTACTAAGGGTTTCCCTAGACAGAATTTTCAAATTTCATTTAGCTCAAAAGTTAATTAAAAATAATATTTCCATGAGTTTTGTTGTTGATATTTGCTGAAATAGTTTTCTTCTGCATCAGCTATTTATCAATAAATAGTAAAAAACAAGATGTCGCAATTTTTAAATATATGAAATCTGTTAACTGTATATATTTGCATATGTAATTTCAGCTCAGAGCTGTTAATGTTTTGCTTTTAAAGAAACTTGCAGCGCATATAAGTCAATGTTTTGTTCTTTACTGTTACACTAACTGTTAACTATAAAACAATAAACAATTTTAAGTGTGCAAGGAACAATGAGCGCATAATTGTCGCAGAGTATTTTAAGAGAAACGTTAATCACATAAAATTTGTATGCTTCGTATTTTCTCAAGAAATTTTACACAAAACTACAAAAATCAACGAACGTTCATTTTAACCGTTCAATAAAAATTAACGTTTGAAGAGAACGTTCGACAACAATACAAAATTGAAAACAATAAAAAATTAGAAAGAAAAGTAAGGAAATCAGTCTGGAAGAAACATTTAGATAATAAAGTGCCGGTCGTGAACAAAGTTTCTGAATTTTTAATTTAAACGCTCATTTTGAATGAGTGATTACAAATGAACGTTCGTTGTTTTTTTTATTGTTTTTAAAAAAGTCGAAATAATCCAATTGAATTTGTATTGCCTTTAGGTGTTTTTTAACCAACATCTTTAAATTTGAGTGGTAAACAAAATATTTTAAAGAAACTTATATAATTCACTTAAATAGCATCGTTTTAAAGCTTTGGGCTATTCAAAAGTGAAATAAATGAAGGATTATTTTTTTTTTGATTTAGTTAAAACAAGTAAAGAAAGTCTAAATTCGGTCTAGCCCGACTATGAAATACCCTAAACCTACTTCATCAAAATGCAATAATAGTATTGAAAATTGGCGTGACCGTGAGCGAATGAAGTCCATATCGATGGTTAAGCGCACTAAAGTGAAATTGAAGGCATTTCAATTTTGATGAAAAATTTTAAAAAATTTATAGAATTTCAAGTTTTATTCCTGTAGCTCACATGTTAATGCCTTCAAAGTATTTTCGCTATTGTGGGTTGTATGGGAGGAGGGCGTGTTCGTGGACAGATTGCGTCCAATTTTTGAATAGATCTTTGTTTAGGTATAAAATACATACATACCAAATTTTATCTCTGTATGTTAAACATAAGCTTATGTACTGAGTTTTAAATTTTTGGATTGTATAGGAGGTGGGCGTGTCCTTGTGCAAATGACATCCATTTTTCAAAAACATCTTTGTTTTTTTTATAAAATACTAACGTATCAAATTTTATCTGTGTAGGTTAAACATAAGCTTATTTATTGAGTTTTAAATTTTTGGGCTGTGTGGAAGGTGGGTGTGGCCTTGAACGATGAAGCCCATTTTTCGAAGACATCTTTGTGTCGCTATAAAACATATGTGTACCAAATTTAATTGTTGTCGGTTAATTATTTATTTGTTGTAGGTTAACTGCTCATTTATGCAGTTTTCAATTTTTACGTTGTATGGGAGATAGGCGTGTACATGAGCGGATTCCAAAAATATTCAATAGTGCAGATTCTTGGGTACATGTGATCATGTATTCAGAGTTTCATTCAATTATCTCATCTCCTTCTTCTTATCCTGAGATTACGGACAACACACAGACAAACAGACGGACGGACGGACATGGATGGCTCGACTCACGAGGTGATGCTGATCAAGAATATATATAATTTTCTATACCGGACTAGTTTTTTTCTCTACGTGATAAACGTTTTCACAAAATGAATATACCCTTACCTTTCTTCCAGTTTTGAGGTATAACAATTTATGACATTTTGTAGCGATGACAACAAGCATAATAAAAATTATATTTTCATTGTCCAAATTTGATATATTTGATCCGATTAGGGCAGTAAGAGCTCGAACAGAACCAAAGCGGATGACGGCTGGCGGATTCGCCGTTCAGCAGAATACATTAAAATGTATGCACTCGGCAAAAACTAATTCGCTGGGCGAATCCGCGACGGAAAAACGCCAGAATAGAATCTATTCTATTTTTGCTATGGCGGCTGGCGGTCCTCTCTCTGAGTAACATAAATGTTGCCATACTTTTGCTAAGAATTGGCTGTGTTTAATGTAATTTTTATAGTTTTTAGTATATTTTGACGTTTTTTTTTTTGTGTCTGTGTTATATTTATGTGAACTCGCAATAATATACGAAATAATTGTCGTCATAATGGATTTTGATGAACACTGAATTGAATAAGTCAAAATTTTTTCATATATGTTAATCATGTTGTCCGTCTGTTGCACCCCTATCTGTCAATTGTACCACTACCGTGACAAAAAGCAACTCTGTTCCGACAACCGCCAGCCGCTCTTGTTGTAGACGTATTTCAGCTCAATTCGCCGTGAGAGGACCGCCAGCCGTCAGTCGCTTTGGTTCTGTTCGGGCTCTAAAATATAATTTTTTTAATTTATTTTTTGCACTTTTATTCACTTTTATACTAACAGGAAGAAAAACCAATTGAGAATTACGTCGTTCGTCGGTTGTTCATTTTTTGAGGTGCAAAAACAACTACAGCAAAATTAATTTTTTTCAAGCAAGCCCAAGATTACTCGTATTTAGCACAAATTAACGTGTTTATCAAAAAAATGTTCAAGCCCAATTTCTGGCATAAGTTCCGAACGTAAATAGCATGGTTCCGTGTCATTTTTTCTCTCCGTGCATTAATGTTTTAGGCTCTTTTTAAAACTTAAAGGCTTAAAGGCTTATTTTTCATGAAAAAACATTTAATTCTCGCAAATATTGTCTATTTTTATGAACTTATTACTGCCATTTTTGTATAAAAACCATGATTTCTTCATTATAGAACTCCCGGCTTTTATCGCTGAAAAACTGACGCAGGTGGTTTTAACAGGTTTTTTTTTTTAGGTTAATTTCTTCCCAGCAAGATTATTGAAGAGATCGGAACAAATGATAATCTGAGGTTAGGACTATACATTGCATGCATCAAAACTTTCCAGTCAAATTCTCTTATTTTTGCTGGGTTAGTAAAGATGTGTGTTGCCTTGCGTTTTCATGATGATACACAACATCTTTCCTGTTGATAGATTCCGGCTTCGTTTTTTTTTTAAATGGCTCGATTTTGTTTCGTTTCAGTAGCAAATCGCAGATAGAAATTCGGTCCATTACATATTTTGTTCGAAGTTCATGAGGCACCCTAACATCAAGCTTCTTTTTGAAATCAACTTTAAAATGGTTTAAACTGTTTTGTGGTCGATCTTCTGTTCCTTAGCGATGTGGTAGCTGCTCACATGGCGATTTTCTTGAACCTTATCCATTGTTTCATCGACTTTACGGTGATGGGTCGACCAGAGTAAAGAGCATCTTTAACTTCAAAATTTTAAGAACGTAATCGAGCGAACCATTTCCCAGCAGTTGATTGGGAAAGAGTATCTACACGATAAACCTCACAAATCTTTTCACATGCCTCTGATAATTTTTCCCTTTATCGTAGAAAAATTGTAAAATATGACGTATTTTTTCTGAAATTTCACTCATCTTTGTTTTGTAATGATTTTTAACACGATGCACCAATATCAGTAAAATAATCACAAATAATCAGCTGATTTGTCTTCTGTTAAGAGGAAAAAAAAGAGTTGCCAGATGCACTTTGAAATCAAGTGAACTTAAAAACGCTGAATACTTTCTCCTCAACTCCAATATAATAGAAGGCTAAGGATATTCTATAAACGGGCTAGATTGTCTTTAGAGATTCCTTGCTTATTTTTAATAAAATAATATCGTATGGTGATTTTTTTTTCGTTCAAGACGCATTATTATTTCATGCCTTCTTAAGGTTAGTACTCTGTTCGTTTGCGTGAAATTTTGCTTGCAACATTCATATTTTTCTGACAGATATTTTGTTGCGAAGAAATTGAAAAATTTGAGAAAGTCATGCTTTACTTCTCAAAATAGAGAAAAATAAATGTATAAAAACAAAAAATTTATGACAGCTGTCACTTTTCACTTCAAAATAAATAGGCAGTACAATTAAATTGTCGTGAAAAAATGTTGCGAGTACATTTCACAGCGGAATAGAGTACTTCTTTGACGAACATGTTGTGAAAATTTTCACGAGTATTTGACAGCTATCGTTCTTTGTGTGGAAATTCGTGTGGAACTTCATATGAAACTGACTCTGTTCTACTACGCTTATATTTTAAATTTTTTTTTTTTAATTTTGCAAATGTATTTTTGTATGTATATATTTAAATAACATATATGTAGATACGTATTGATAAAAGAATTTATCATTAAAACTGAAAATTTTATTTAACTTTCTTCTTCATGCCTAGACCCTGTTCTTTACACTCGCTGAGCCCTGTTTTTGTACTGCACTGTTTTCGCGAAAAACATTTTTACAAATACGCACACTAAGACAATCCAATTAAGCTTTGGATGTGCGCCTATTGCCACAAACCTAGAAAGATTTGTGCTGCGAACTACAGGCATTTTCTATTTACTTAAGTTCTTCAGCTCTAGCTAAGTGGTAATTAAAATAATATCGGCTTATGAAAAAAAAAACAATTGATTTGAACTTAATTGATTGAAAACAGTTGACTGCAGATAAACAAATAATTAAAATATGATGCAAATCTGCGAATATGAAGTGCATCGAAAAAACTGCGGTCGCGACTCGCGGATGATAAACACGGATCAAAGACTGTTGAAACGATAAGCTAAGCGGGCCTTCAACTTGTTTTATATGCAAAAGTGTGTGCATCAAAATTAGTCGCTATTTTGATTTCATAGTGAACGCTTGTTGTTTTGCTGCTCATTATAAGTGAATTAAGAAAAATCATTTGAAAATGCAGTCCGACCCAAGAGAATTCTATTGGCGCAACAAGGTGGCCGTTATAACTGGTGCATCGACGGGCATTGGGGCAAGCATTGCGGTGCAATTAGCTAATGTTGGCATGGTAGTGATTGGTCTGGCGCGTCGAGTGGAACTAATCGAAGTATATGTGAAATGTTAAAATCTAAAAAGCACTTAATCTAAAAATTGGATATCTTTTATATGTGTTGATGTGAAGGAACTCAATAAGAAGGTAACCGGTTCGGGTAAAATCTTCTGGCGCTATTGCGATCTTAACAATGAACGTAGTATTTTGGAGAGCTTCAATTGGATACGTCTTAAGTTCTATGTTATACATGTGCTCGTTAATAATGCTGGCATGTTGGTGCCCGGCATGTTAATAGGTAGGTTTGAAAGGACATTTAAAAAAAAGTATTACGTAAGCTGTGTCGAAATTGATTTGTAATTTAAAATAAAACATACTTTGCTGTTATTGCTAGATGTATGCTTTTATATGTCATTTTTTAAAATATCCTAATTGTAGAATAAAAATTGGATGATGCTTTTTAAAAGCAAACTTTTGAAAAAGTTAAATAACACTTGTGCCACTAGAGAGTTTATAAAATTTGCACACTTATTATTTTTAAAGGAACACATTTTTTTCAAATCTTTCAACAAATATATGTTCAATCTTAAATTTTTCAATATACAGCTGTGTGCAAAATAATAGCAGCGATACAAGCCAGATGTTTCAAATATCAATACAAATAGATCAATACTTCAATTCTGTTAATTCTTTTATTTAATTTTAATATTTGCAAATTAATTTTGGCAAATACCAGTGATTAAGCAATAATAATTTTTAGTTCAAATAATATAAGAAACAATATTTAAATTTAAAAAACTCCACTCTCCCAAAAATTTGGTATGCAAAAAATGTTTGACCTTTTGACAAAAATAGGTTTAGGGCATATTCCACTCAGCATAAAGCAGCATGATAGATTCTTAAATGTCAACGTACATTTTAATATCCATGTTGCCTTTAATTCAAAATATTGGACCGGTGCCATTGTAAAAGAAACATCCCCAAACATTTTTTTTTGCACCGCCGTGCTTAACAGTCTTTAGCACGAACTGTGGGTTATATTCTGTATTTCTCGGCCTTTGTACGTATTGCCTTGATCCAGGTGTACCAAAAAGTACTACTTTGGACTCATCTGTCCACAAAATATTACGCCATTTCACACACAGGCCAATCCAAATGGGAACGAGCAAATTTTAATCTATTTTGGACCTGTTTTTATATGTCCCAGAACAAAGGGACCTTTCTGGGACATCTGCCAAACAAATTTTTGCTTCTGAAGACTTCTGCGTATAGTTGAAGTTTGAACTTCCAATTACAAATCTTGCTTAAGCTTGAAAGATGTCAGAAATGGATCATTTTGCACCATTCTCTTCATACGCTTAACCTCAAAGTGCTGATTTTTGCAATTGACAATCATTGGTGGGGAACTTCCAACAACAACTTGTAGAAATTTGTACGTTTTACCTTCAGACAATAATTGTTTTATTAGTTTTCTTTTCTCAGAATTGCAGTGTTTTCCGCAGCCCATTTTGACATGTTTAAAAAAAATTACTTACCAATTTTATAAAAATATCTAAGTTAAAATAGTTAAAATTATTGTTTTTATCCAAAAACGCGTTGCACTACTATTATTTTGCACAGATCTAAAACAATTCAATTCCTAAAAAATAACGGGATTTGGATAAACTCGCTAAAAAGGAATAACAATATAATAATAGCATTTGTTGATCACGGATACAATGTTGCCATATCATGAGTTTTTTTATAGTACTATTACCACCTATGTCAAAATGAATTTTTCAAAAAAGTTTAATGCACTACTATTTTTTGGCACACAGCTGTAGCTAACAGTTGGGCTGAAAATTAAGCAGGCTTACATATTAAAAAACTTTTGTTTTTTGGTAAAATTCGATTATATTATTTTGTTATTATTAATATGTTGCCATTTAGGGCGATACAATGGTTAGCGGTCATGTTATTTTTCGATATTATTTTTATAGAACAACTTCCGATTTGCCTCAAAATAGGCCTCAGTTTCAGTGATAACTTCTTCATTAGTGTTGATTTTTTTCCATTGAACACTGAACACGTTATATATAACACGCTGAAAACAGAGCTTTTGCATTTCCAAATAGCTATTCATGTACGATATGTCCAACACGCTCTTTTGATGTCTTAAGAGTCTCAATAGGGCTGCCAGGTCCCGACGCGGGTTGTCCCGATTTTCAGCTTAAAAATGTGCGTCCCACAAAGACCTTACGCGAGACGTCAATTATCCAAATTTTCCAAAATACTTTTATTTAGCATTATTTGTATTAATTTTTAAAAATATTTTATGTTTTTGTTAACTTTTTTTATTTGCTTTTCTAGCTCGATATTATTATCATCGATATAAAGTTTCGATATTATTATCGTTCAAACAATTAAAATTGATCTATGAAAAGTATTTCTGCATTTTCAACCCAGATTTTTCCATGTTTTTAATTTTGACTTTAAGATATCCATACATCTAGAAAACATGCAACATGCAACATACAAAATTCTTTTTTTAAAAAAAAA
The DNA here is from genome assembly GCA_958299015.1 of Tetanocera ferruginea. Classification (NCBI taxonomy): domain Eukaryota; kingdom Metazoa; phylum Arthropoda; class Insecta; order Diptera; family Sciomyzidae; genus Tetanocera; species Tetanocera ferruginea. The sequence goes on along the minus strand of OY282642.1, from coordinate 103,331,951 downwards.
AAACAAGGTTAGCAGCCCTAAGTCTCAACTATTTCGATCAACTTCACTTTACTTTACGATAGTAAAGATTCATAGATTCGATAGATTCATAATTATTTTGTGTTGTTTTTTTATGTTTTGGTCCTTAACAGTTTCGTTCGGGCGTCCACTGTGTGTATTGTCTCGGCGATCATTTTGCCTCGTTTAAATTTTCTCAACATTGAAAAGTCAAACCACTTCTTTTGTAATAGTCAATTGTAATAAATTTTCGAAAAAATTGTCAGTACTCTTGACTGTATACCGTCAACTTTTTACCCTTTCGTCGCTTCCGATGTGCGGCGAATTGACTATCAACTCGGAGAATTGATTTCAAGTCTTGATCAATGTAACATGGGTCTTCATGCACTCATACACGCTACATTTAAATCATAAATATTTTCTCGAAGACAGTGTTCGCGTTCAGGAATTTTGTGCACGACAGATATGTTAAAATTTTATCAGCGACCGAAAATAACTGTTATTTTGAAAATTTTTTAAGGAAAAAACGCTATGTTAAAGGAACTGGAGAAGAATGTCATGTACACCAAATTGATCCTTGTTTCATTCATATTGTTTCATTCACATATATTTATGTTTTAATTTTTTTAAGTTTTATATTAAAAATCATAAAATAATTGTTATTTTATTTATTTAGTTTTATTTTTTTCACTCATACATAAAATTTATTTTTTGAGTTTTATTTTATTAATCGGAAAATAAAAGTTATTTTTGAGTTTAATTTTTTTCACTATGAAATAAAACTTATTTTTTACTAAGTAAATAACACTTATTTTTGAGTTTTACTTGTTCGATCTAAAATAATACTTATTTTTCGAGTTTTATTTTTTTACTGAGCAAATAAAATTTGTTTTTGAGTTATAGTTTTTTACTCAGAAAATAAAACTTATTTTTTGAGTTTTATATTTTTACTCGGAAAATTATACTTTATTTTTTAAAAATATGGCACATAAAAACAGCCATAATTAAGCGAAAGTCCAATTTAAGAGTTGTTATAAAAATTACAAGAGTATTATTTTGTAATTAAAAGCCCAAAAATTAAGTGTTATTTTCTGAGTAAAAAATAAAACTCAAAAATTAAGTGTTTTATTTGATTGAAAATATAACTCAAGAATAAGTGTTATTTTCTGAGTGCGAAATAAGAAAAAAAAACAAAAAATAAAACTAAAAAAAATTTTTGTGAGTAACAAAAAAAACTCGAAACTAAGTTTTATTTTCAGAGTAAAAAAAAAAAACTCGAAAAATAAATTTTAAAAACGAATTTTTTTAATAAAACTCATAACAGTTGCGGTTCCTTCAATTTTTTTTTATAATTTAATATAATTTTTACAGAATTTATTGTATTTTGCATGGGCATGTGAATGAAAAGACTCAAGCCTCGTATAATTACTTGTAGCTTATGTACAAGTACACATGGTCAGTGAACGCAAAATTTATGTTTGTTTTTTTTTTTTTTATTTTAGATTTATTTCAGGTTTATATTAGCATACAAGAATTGCTCTTTTAAATGCAACGAATTAGAATATTCTAAGTAAGAATTCCATATTGAAATTTAAGAATTAAAACATAAAAAATTAAGAATAAAAAGTTATAAAATAAAAAATTAATATTACAAATTATAGATTTCAAACTGGGATAACAACCTCTTAAACAGCTATAACAATAGAGAATAAAATAACACGGTACAACACTCAAGAAATCCCAAGGGGTTTCTCAACGGTTTCATAAGGTTTCGGGTTCGCTGAGTCCGAATCTGAAGTCAGAATTTTCGGGTCACCCTACGTTTTCGAGTTACAGGGATGCCAGAACCCTAACCTCCTACTGTTAATGAAATCAATATGACAATATGATATTTTTATGAAAATTTAAAAACAAAAACAAATTTTATTAATATTAATTTATTGGAATACAAAAATTTGCTTGAAATTAATGTAGTGTTTATTTTTAATATATTTTATTATTACTATTTATTTTTGGTATTTCCTTAATTTAATGTTTAGAATTCTACATAATTATAAAAAGACAAACAGAAAATTTGTCGAGTTTTTTGTTTTATTAAAAAAAGTTCATACAATAAATATATGAAAATCATAAAATTTGTATAGGAGCCCCCATATGGAGGGGTCGGAGGAGATGGGTTCCAAGGCAAAAAATGTTCCTCTTAAAAAAGTAATGGGGGTCGGTCATATTAATTTAATTAACAGTAAGGGGTTAAGGTTCAGCCTCCCCTGTAGCTCGAAAACCTTGGGTGACCCGAAAATTCTGACTTCAGATTCGGATTCAGCGAACCCAAAACCTAAGGAAACCGTTGTGAAACCTCTTGGGATTTGTAAAAACTTCAGTTTTGTTGTTCAGTGTAATTAATAGGATAATAATAATTTTAACTTAAATGTAATGAAAACGTTCATAGAAAAAATAGAAAAAGTAAAGTGTATTTGTTATAAGTAATTAAAGTAAGAGAATCAGAAAGAAAGTTTTAAGAGAAATATTCAAGAATCAAGTGTTTAAAGTTTGTTGTGTTGTTTACGCGTTTTAAGTTATTAGGTACACTCAGAAAAAAGCTGCCATGTAAAATTAACATTTTTTAATGTTATTTCCAATGTAAATCAGAAAATGTGGATTTTACGTAAGAAAATGTTAAGTTAACATGTATTGTGTTGAATTGATAAGAAAAATATCAAATTGATAATGCAATGTTTTACGTTGCAATATCAATTATTAATGTTAAAATAACATTTAAAATGTTTTTAGTTTATCATTTTTTACTGTACAATTGATAGTATTTCATATCCATTTAACATTATAAATGTAGATGTCAACAACAAGCAGATGTAATGTTTATTTGAGCACTGAGCCGTTAAGACATACAGGTGACCGTGGCACACAAGTTAAGAGTGTGGCTTAGGATGCCCGAAGCCCAGGTTCGATTCCCACTCGTGACAAATTATTTTTCAATACATTTTTTTTATCTGCATTAATTTAATGATACTTTTTGATATTTTAAATGTTAAAATAACATTATTATGTGACAGTTATACATTTTTAAATGTATGTTTCGTAATGTAAAAAGTACATTACGATAATATCAATTTTAACATTTTTTAATGTCGGACGACTTTTGTCAACTAAAAATGTCAATTTTACGGTTGTTTAATGTACTTTTTTTTCTGAGTGTAGGGAATTCCAAAGCCTGATTGCGTTTATGAAAAAAAGACGACTAGATTCATTATATCTGAACTGAGGGACAATAAAGAACACATTTCTGGTGGATCTGCAGAATTGGAGTTTTTCAAACAGATAGTTAGGGCTTTTCGAATTTATAAGTCTGTGCATAAAAATACAGTTTCTTGCATTGAGAAAACTTATGATATTGCAGCCAAGGATACGATTACTAAATGCTGATATATGGTCGAACCTACGGATATCATAAATAAATCGAGCTGCATTGTTAAACGCCACTGATAGTTTATGTGCTGACTTTGAGTCTAGTTTGCTATATACAACTTCGGAATATGTTAATATTGGCACAATTAATTGTATGACCAGTTTTCGTCTTGTTTCAGTGGGAACCAACGAAGCAGTTTTCCTAAGATTTCTTAAGGAATAATAAACTTTGCTAACCACACTGTTGATATGGTCTACACACGTGAGAGAGGAGTTCATGACAAATCCTAGATTAACTACTTTTTCAACAAAATCAAGTCTGGTTCCACTTAGGATAATAGGGGACAGATCATCAATTGTGCAACTTGATTTCACTACGGGTAGGACATACGACTTTTGAGGATTTAGCCTGAGCTTATTTTCTTTAGCCCATCTACTGATTTCAGTCAGGTCTTCATTAACCCTGACACAAAGATCCTCTATAAGACATGTGGGTCGGGAAAGATAGAGTTGGAGGTCATCTGCATACGCGTGCATTGTGACATTGTTGCATAAAGAAAAAATGTCATTAAGAAACATAGTGAACAGAAGTGGCCCAAGTACTGAGCCTTGAGGTACCCCACTAACAATAGATTGGAAACCCGAATATCTATCTCCCACCTTAACCCTTTGCGTCCTTCCGTCTAAATAACTTTTAAGGAGCTGAACAGCAGTGGGTGAGAAGCTAAAGCAAGTTTCTAGCTTTTTACATAACAAAGGGTGACTTACACTGTCAAAGGCTTTTGAGAAATCTAAGAGGCACACTAAGGTGATATGACCCTTATCAAAATATGTTCTGATATCATCCAATATTTTAACAACAGCAGTGGAACAGCTATGCCCAGGGCGAAATCCCGACTGGAGGGGAGACAAAAGGTTGTTAGCATTAAGATGGTTAGAAATCTGCTCTGCCATAAGAGATTCGAGCACTTTTGAGAGTGACGAAAGAAGACTGATAGGACGCAAATCGCTAGGTACAGCCGCAGTTGGCTTTTTGCCAATAGGAATTATTGTAGCTGTTTTCCAGATTGAAGGAAAGCTAGAGCTTGTGAGGCAGAAATTAAATATATGGACGAGGGGGCTAATGACATAAGGTAAAATAAGCTTGACAAACTTAATGTCAATCCCATCTTCGCCAATGGCATTCGATTTTATCTTCAAGATACATCTCACAATGTCTGACTCATTTACCGCAGTAAACTGAAATTTCTGAGGCAAATTGGGGTTGAATATATTAATGAACGAGTTAGAGTTAGAAGTTTCTATTAAGGGACTAGATACGAAGTATGCATTTAGAACGTCAGGATCTAGTTGACAACCTTCATCTTTAGTGTTACCTATTCCAATTTGCTTTAAGTTATTCCACAGTTTCTTAGACGGCAGTGATGGACTTAGCTTCCAGGCATAGAAATTTTTTTTTGACAGTTTGACTGCAGATGTAGCTTCGTTTCTAGCCCTTCTATAGGATTCCCAATTAAGCGCGGTTGGATTTCGTTTCCATCTACTTATAGTATAAGCCTTATGACGTTTTTTCAATGCTTGCTTTATAGAATTCGTGAACCATGGACAAGAACTGTTTGTAATCCGAGATGAACGAGAAGGAACATGAATGTCGTACATATTAGATATTTTGCTCAAAAAAAAGTTTAATTTATCATCAACTGTATTAAAGAACCAGCATTCCATCCAGTTGATATTAGAAACATCAGCAAAAAGAGCGTTGAAATTAATGGATTTTTAGTCACGGTAGGAAAATTTTCTACTCACATTAGCAGGCCTGAGATGAATATTGAGCGTACAAAAGATAAGATCATGGTCAGAAAAAAACGAGATCTGATCAAAAAGCAAAACCGTCGAGATATCAGACACCGCAAAGAAGTCGAGGAGACTAGGAGTTACATTATTTCCAAAGCGAGTTGGCTCCTCACAGTTGACAATATACAGACCGACTTCAGACAGATCATCAAGAAGTTTGTTGCATAAGCTATCAGTGCAGAGCAAATTAATATTAAAATCACCACATACTATCAAATGGTCATAGTCAATTAAACAATTGGATATGGAAGAAAATAACGGGTCAAGGCTAGAGCTGCGACTATGATTATAAACACAAGAGAGAAAGACTTTAACTCCGCTATCAAAAATTTCAATATTGAGAAACTCAACCCCGGACCCATTAGATGCACTCAAATATTTAACATTTAAGTTAATTTTGCAATATATAGCAATACCCCCTCCCCTCCTATTCTGTCTGTCGTGTCGGTAAAGTTTGTAGTTTTTTATATTAAGCAGTGAGTCTTTTATATCATTATCAAACCAGGATATTATTAAAGTATAAATAATTTATATTTTCAGTGTACGTTATTTTAAAATATAAATAAATAGATAGATGTTTGTTTTGTTCATTTTTTTCAGATGCAGGAAAAGCTGAAATTGATGCAATGTTCAATCTGAATGTAGTTTCAACATCAGTTTGCATAGGTGAGGCCATGAAGCATATGCGTTCCATGGGTGTTAGAAGTCACATCATAGTAATAAACAGGTGAGCCAAAAATAAGCCTTAATAAAACTTCGCTCACAATTCAATGAACTGTCAATCAGAATAATGAAAATAAAATTCGAACATATTTGATTGAACTGTCAATCAGAAATAAGTAATCAGAAATAAGTTGTTCAACCTTTGACTGATGCATGATTTTTTTTAAAACATATGTTAAGCTTAAAGTAGATAATGAGTCGAATATTCAGAACATATTTAAAATGTTCAACATTATATCTACAGTGTTGACAATTGGACGATACAGCGACGATAATAGCAACGCATTGACACATTGTCTGAGTGCTGCTGTCTCTACTTTTATGTGTTGTGGTATGTTTCTGGGTAAATATTAGCGCATTCTGCCATGTGACGCAATGTGTTCCCGCAGAGCAGCACTTCAAGTGTGATTATGCTGCATGCAAATGCAATATTATTAAAACTTAATTAATTAAAAATACATTGCTATGCGTTGTTTGTGCGCGTGGGTGTCACCAACCAACAAGAGAAAACACACACAGAGATGCAGGTGTCATCCCTTAAAAATTCTTTCGGTAACTGCGGTAGCTAAAGACACATACGTTGTATGCATGCGTTGCATATTTTTCTTTTTTTTAAATACATTTTCATTGAAAACGCTTCCTTGAGCTTATGTGTTTTTTAATGCATTATTGCTGTATGTTATTTTTTTAAATAATTTCATTATTATTTCTTTGTTTTCTTTCTGCCGTGACCCGTATAGCATTTTGGGCCATCGCATACCTGAAGTACCAGTACCGTTATTCAACGTTTACCCGGCCACGAAGCACGCAATTACTGCACTTTGTCAAACAACACGTCAGGAAATACATTTTCTCAAGTTAAATATTAAATTAACGGTAAGTAAAAATACGCTACAGCTCCCCAAATAGTCTTACGGATGCAACGCAGCAGCCGCTGAGGTCAGTTAACCAACAGTGACACGTCGCACGACACTCAGACGGACAGACAAAGTCAGACGGACGTATACGCAGACACATCTGTGCACAGACAGGACAAGCATGTGTCAGCAATTATAACAACGCACATTTTATATACATTAATTTTATTTTTATTTTTACTTTTTGCTACATTTGCGTATTAAAATGAGTTGCAGACGCAACGTGGACAGTTTTTTTTTTTGGAAATTACCGATGAGTGCGTTTATATTTTTGTTGTCAACATTAAAGAACGTTCGTTACTACATGTTGATAATTAAAAGAAGTCTTTAAATCCAAAAATAATTATATTTTTCTCATAAAATTGGTGTTATAACCCTCATGTATGTAGCTTGAGGGTTAAAAATATTTAAATTCTCTTTTATCAAAGCTTTACTTAAATGAAATTATTCATACTAGCATCGCCTGGAATTTTCTGTTTGCCTATTTATAATTATAAAAAATAGTCGGTGCACTCCTTCTCCGCACTCTGATTATATTAAAAAAAAAAACAATATCAAAATCAGTTGAAAAAAAACGGGAGAAAATGGTTCTTAGCCAGGAACCAAAAATAACTTTTATCGGTCAAAAATAATAATAATTTTTTGACTTTTATTTTTTCGGTCAAAAATAACGGGCAATTTGTGTTTTTTTTTTTTTAAATGTCGCTTGACAGATTGAACTGTTGACACCTTGTGAAAAAATCTCTCACCGATGAGATGAAAATAATGGTATCAATAGTTTTTTAGTAGGTAAAATAACCTGTGAAAAAATACAAATTGCCTGATATTTTTGACCGAAAAAATTAACTGCAGAAAATAACTGTTATTTCTTGACCGATAAAATAAAAGTCAATACCAACTGTTATTTTTGCCAAAAAATTTAAGGCACAAAATAACTTTTATTTTTGTTGGAAAAAATAAAAGTTTAAAGATAGCAGTTAATATGTGACTTCTTCGATAAACAAACCGTACCATAACCGGGACGGTCCTTGTTATTAAATGTTTTCTCTACGCCTATTTATACATAGAAAAATAACAGCTATTTATTAGTCGTTTGCTCAACTTTCTTTGTTATATGAAATTGTATTGGTCGTATTATTAAATGTTTGCACACAAATTATCTAGAACTAGCTCTACAAGTATTATGCGGATCCCGAACAGCTTAAGTACATTTATCAGAAAAATTATTTTCAATTGAAAAAATTATTTGTGTCCAATGGAATTTGAACCCGGTGTGTCTTTGTTAAATTGACCGAGAATAATCCATGCACGCTTACCTAGAAGGCTGAAACATAGAAAAAAACGAATTGCATAGAGAACAACAGTAAATTATAAATTGATTATTAGAGGAAGTACATTATCTAAAGAAATGTTCGATACATACCATTAGGAACTGAACCTTATGTTCAAAATTCAACCGGACTACGCAAATAAAGCAACAACGGTTATTCTTCGATATTAAATTTATCACCTTCAAAATAATCACTATCAAAGGCGATACACTTATGCCAACGGTTTTCTCCATACTTGAAAACATTTTTGGTAGGCCAGGCTCATTTCGGGGTGGCTTACGAGATTTGTTTTTGTAATTCTATTTCATTACAGCAGTACGCTTTCATTACAGCTTCCATCCCAAATTTCCTTAGTGCATTAGTAACAGCTTCAGTCTCAATGTTGTGAAAGAAACCTTTCATATCGAAGAAGGTTGTCATTGTAAGTATATTCCTTCTGATGAAGGTTTTTTCCATGATGGAGAATATGGAGAGGGGAGCTGTTTCTATGGATTTGACTTTGGCTTAAGCGTGTTGTGCCGCTGAAAGTGGATTTTCTTATATTTATTGTCTCATGTGGAATCTATTAATCTCTCGATGGTTTTTAAGAAGCTCTTTGGGGTTTTTTATAACAAGTAATTTGCTCTTCTCTTGAGAAATCAGGTATATTTGTTCATAAAACATTTTAACGTTAAGAGTATTTTATTAGTCTTTTTTTTTTTTGAAAAGGTTTATAAAAGACATATAAAAATCATAAAAGAGGTTTTACAACATTTTTGACATTACAGTCTTCATTTTAACTCACCCAAGTTCAGAGATTCAGAGTTAATTTGTGGTGATGAAATACATATATATATATATATATGCTGGTCATTTATAATTTAGTTATATCATTTGTTTTACAAATATTATCTTTATTTTCATATTTTCACTACGTATAGAGTATAAGCCCTGGAATGGTGGATACTAATTTACTAAAGGCTTATTCAAAAGCAGTCGACGAATTGCCAAAGCTTAGCCCAGACGATGTAGCCAAAGCCGTTCTTTACGCATTGGATACACCAGAAAATGTGCAGGTAGACGTAAACTTAATTTAATTATTTAATCTATTTAATACTCTTTCTAATCAATCATCATCTTAGGTTGAGGATATAATGCTACAAGCCATTCGAGTGCCTGAACAGCCCGCAAAAAAAGACGATGATGAAGAATAATAATGGCATCGAGCTAAAGAACAATTTTTTTTAATCAAAATATATTAATCCACATTTTTTACATATCAAATTATTTTTAATTTAATAAGTTATAAATAAACAAACACTAATACACAAATTTTGATAGGAGGTTCCACTTAAGGTTATAGCCTGTTTTAATGCAAAATGAGTTTTTTTAGTTTCTGTACTTATTATTTTTAAAGCTAACACATATTTTATAGCGTTATTTCTGGCTCTTTATGTACTGTTTGCTGAACTTTGTTTATTTTTTTTTTTTTGTCACATGAATCATCTCCTCAACTGCTTCGGAAATATTTCCAATTCAAATTTGAACTTCCTAAAATTCAAAACGCATAATTGCGGTGTTGTACCGACGATCTGAAGCAACCTGCACCTAAGGGGAGCAAATTAAAATAAATTACATAAAAATATATTAAAGGGATTCATGTCACTTCGTAAGTCTGCGTATATCTTATATCGTATTCTTCGTATATGAAATTGACATGAACGAACTTTTAGGAACTTTCGTAGCAGTTTTTGTAAATTGCTTGCGTTTTGTGTGTATGAGCGCTCAGGTAGCGATTTAGCACAAAGCGCGACTATTTGCTTATCGAAAATTTGATTTTGATTTGTCCTTTTGCTGTCATATGTCCCGGCCGCCGAAGTGTAAATTCATGAGCGGCCCGTGGATGGCAAGTCAAACGCTACTCGATGGAGCAAGTACGTACGAATTTCTCATTTAGGAAATTATAGCGACCAAATTTAAGCGTTTGAAAGTAAGAGTATGTCGAAAAGACAAAAACAAATAAGGAAGCAATAGGAAAAAGCAAATTTCACCTACAAAAGACATGATAAGCTGATAGACAGCAGCACTCCAGTAAAGAGGGTTGAAGAATCTCGCTCAAGATTATTGTGCATGGAAGCAGGAATTTGTTTAAGCTCAGATGTTTCCAGGGTCGCTATCCTTCAAATATTCAAATGTTCAAATATTACTTCTCTGCGTTCATTAAAAATATTTTCAATTTACGTACAAAACTTTTACTATTAAAAATCCTTAGGACCTACACAGAACCTTTTATTCAAATACAAATACAAATACAGATCATGAATATGTGAACGAAAATAACATATGCCATGAGACTAAAATGATGCAACTTTCGTTGAACTATTTGATGGTTTTCCTGAATAGTCCTGAGCCTGGTCAACAGACTTGCTGCCATCCTGTAGTTGTAGCTTTTCTAGTGATTTAACACTCAGATGAGCTGGTGCAGTCTGTTGAATCTAAACGATGATCTCATTCTGTTGGAGTGCTTGACTTGGTGATGGTGGTGCCTTGGCAAAGAGTAGTCATCCGATATAATTCTGTGTCGACAAGGAATAACCGCTAAAGTCGAGTTAGGACAAACTGAGGTACTTACTTTCATTGCGATTTTCCGCTACTAAAAACACTAGTACGCACATTTTTATGGTTGTAACTTGAAAATTAAATGTTTGAGGCCATCAAATCTAAACAACAAAAGTCAGGGAGCCCTTATATTAGGTAGCAATTTTAATGACACTTTTCCTTTTCGACACAGAATTGTTAAAACCACATTCTGAGGATCATATAATCTTTGAGATAGCGTAAACTTGCGTACAAATTGACGTTTAATTAAATCATAGTCGTATTCACATTCCTCATGCTTGCTATCACTCACAATTGTTTTGTCCAAAGTCTATAGAGTCGGTGCATGCGGCTTAAACTTGGAAACGTCAATGCAAACTTGAAAGAATTCTTTGCCAGTTTAGCTGCGACGAAGAAACTTCGCGCTTGCCAACATGCTGAATTTCACCACGACAAGGCACAGCATGATGGTGCCGACCACACGGTAAATGGTGGTGAAGGAGATGCAGGAGCATTAGCACTGATGCACGCGATGAACGGAAAATACTCATGGGATGTATGCCAAAGTCAAAACATCGGCTGTTTTTTTATTGCTTGTTAAAACAAACTAAATTGAATGAAGCTTTAAAATTTACAAAAATATTTTTAATAATTTTTTATTTTGACAAACAACACAAGTTAACGATAGCTTATAGGGGATTTATACAGTGAAACTAGTCGCATGAGACTGTCAAAAGTGAGGGTGCGCAGTATGAAACGAAAATGAGGGGAAAAAGTCTCTTGGGCTGTGATTTCATGAAACTTTTTGACGTTATACTTTCATATTTTCGTTATTGGCTGAATTTTCAGAGCAAAGTCTCTGCAACTCAGTTTCATCATGTAATTTGAAGATGAAACTTGAAAAGAGAACTTCAGAAAATCTCATGCGATTTGTTTCATTGTATAAATCCCCTCTTATTTAAACATAAGCATCGAAATTGATTCGTAAAGTTCAAAAATATTCGTATCTCAATGTTCATATAAAATATTTTTGACATTTCGTTCGATAAATCATGAAGTGAAATTCTGTTTGACAGTTTATTTGCTCACCTCAAACTGCGTTGCCGCTTGAGTTGAATTCTACCAAATGTGGTAGATATTTTCTTCAAATAAGCTTTTGCTTATTTGGTAGATTTTTTAAAATTTTGTAGATTTTAATAGTTTTTTCAATTTTATAGCATGATACAAATAATAAGGTACGGTATTCACCACATCGGTGACACACTTTTTCGGAGATTCACCACATCGACGAAAAGTTATTCATCGGTTTTTTAATACTCTCCACATTTGCTGGTTTAATGAGGCAAGTAAAATACTGTTGGCTACAAATAAATAAAGTTATTTTATAATTCAAAACAATTTATTATTTTAAAATTACTGCGTGCTCCAGTTCGATATATCGCAGGAAATACAACTACAGAAAATCATAACGTTTGGTTCACCCAGCTTAAAAATTCGCACTTTGTAACCCTTCCAAAGTATCATATTTTCAAACGCTTCTAAATGAAGTTACAAAAGAGAATATTATTATTTATACTTACTTACTTTTACTCTACTTTATTATTATTTATATTATTATCAAAAAGCGCTTAAATAAAACTTACACTTTGTGCACTATGAATTATTAGGAATGAGCACACAAAAACTGCTAATATTCGTTCATGTGCTTCTAGAACTCCAAGTATACCATCTCTTAGCCTATTCAAACCATGTTCATGAACCAAATCATGTTGTCAAACCTGCAGATGTCGCTAGCATTCGATAGAGAGTCGTAACTGTCAAAATTACGCAGAATCAACGAAACTTTTGCAGTTGACGTTTCTACGCACATATGAAATACATAAGTAAAACAGAGACAGCCAGCTGTAAACTGTTATCAAAAGCAGGTCATTACCTTCACACTAAATGATGATTTAAAAGAGATTTGAAGAAAATTTATCAATTTCCCTTTTGAATTCGTTCACGTTTTCGCTATTCTTTAATTTACAAGTGAAGAATTGAATTTTGCTGTCGTGTTGTCTGTCGCCTATTGTAGTCTTCGTCGTCTTCGCCGTTTTTCGTTGTCGTGTTAATAAATTAATTACAATAAACGGAATACGAGCTGAAGCAAATCATAATTGTTTTCTGTTGAACATTTTAAATAAATATATAATTTAATTTATAGGTAAATATTTAAAAAAAAAAACTTAACACGCTTAACTTCTTTGGTAGCGTATCAGTGCGATTTGTATTCAAATGATTGGTTAGGCAGGGCGAGACTGGTGCTCCGCTAGACAGAAACTTGAAAGTATGGTCTTAAGTGCGAAGAAGAAAGCATGATCGCAAACTTGCCTTAACTAGTCCAGACAGCAGCGAAAATGAATCAAAGTTAAACACGCGAGTTATCACGCATTTGGCATAAATTTAAAGTACTACGCCAATGGGTTGTCGGTCCAATGTTTCTTCTGAAGCATATGCAAAACGCAATATATGACAAGAATTAGTTCCAAGTGCATAGGTTTCATGAGCCAGTGCTGACTTTAACCAGTCTAAATATTTTTGGTTGAAAAAATTATGTCAAGGCCGTAGAGCCTACCACATTGTTAGTTAGCCACTGTCTAGCTGTAAACGGCATGGCAATTGATTTTTTTCAATTCCAACCAAGTTTTAACAAATTAATGAATGAATGTTACGAAGCCAAATTGAACATTGAACTTGCCATTTGAGCTGAACTTGGATGAAGCGGAAAAAATACAATTTCTTTGAGCTGAAAAATGTTAAAACTTGGTATAGCCTCTCAGACTTGGCACAGCAGCATTTGTAAACAGTTTAAAATTACTGCAAATGGATTTGTAAAGATTCATCAGCAGCTTTTTCGTTTTTGGTTTTTTTTTTATTTTTTTGAGTGACCAGCAAATTCTCTGCTAATATTTGCTTAACTTAAGTATATAGGAAGTTCAAAAATAATTAATATATTCATTTATCGTATTCTTTCAGCTTAATACACACTCAGCCAACACTCCTCAATATAGCAAAATGTTCATCTGGGACTGGTTTACTGGAGTACTAGGATATTTAGGTAATTATTATGTAAAACAAAATAGCACATATATAAATACGAATAACAGCTGTTCATATCCGGGGCATGCATAAATATCGTTTTGTATAAAAACATGCATAATGTATTTGATAACTTGCCAACAAAGCATTCATAAAACACTGACCAACCAGATGACATGCAAATAAACGCTGCGAAGTCACCATGAAACAGATTAAGAAAAAAATAAAGTTAAAAAAACATGTATTGTTATGGCATGCGGTTAGCTCATATCATAGCCATACATATCTTCTTAACCATTTTCTTATCAGCCAACATCGCTACAGTTTTATGAATGCATGAATGCAAACGTGTTGACACACTAATGCGTTACTTAAAATTTGCTTTTTCAATAAAATATAAAAGCATTTTTTAATTAAGTTTATGAAATTTTTAAAATAAATTACATAAATTTTCTAAAATCTTAAACTTATTTCGTCTAGGTTTATGGAAAAAATCTGGCAAACTATTGTTCCTTGGTTTGGATAATGCTGGTAAAACAACATTATTGCATATGCTCAAAGATGATAAATTGGCGCAGCACGTTCCAACATTGCATCCCAGTAAGTTTTTCTAACAATTGACTATGGAAACAAGCATGCATTTTTGTTACACTTTGTTTATCTATGGTTTTTTTTTTCATAACATAGCATCCGAAGAGCTGTCAATCGGTAATATGCGATTCACCACATTCGATTTAGGAGGTCACACTCAAGGTAAGCTTAAACATTTATAGGTGAACATTATAAGCGAAAAGTGTAATACAAATTTTTTTTGGCGATTAGCTTGCACAGAATTAATTAAGTCTCTTTTTGGGAATCATCTTACTATCTAACTATCACTAACTACAAAACAGCACAACTCGAAATTTTTTTTATCGACTTTTTGATATAAATCAATTCACAAAACACATATTCCACTATCATTTCATTATTTTCTTCATTAGTTGGAAGAATGAAGTTTTTGCGTTTAAATTAAAATTGCTTTTCTTCTGCAGTTTCAACCAAGGAGATTTATTTTGAGCTTCTTCTGAAAAGTTATGTCTTTTGAGTTGTGACTTTTTTATATTAAGTGTGCGATATGTTACTTTATCCAAAACATTCAAACATAACCAAAAATTAAAACATTTATCCCCTATTGGTACGTGGAATTGAATGAGAATAAAACTCTGGTCGATGATATTCACTTGTGTTAAGTAGAGAATTTATATCCTCTTGTAAAAACTGAACAAACTCGGGCTTCTTCTCAAGCCGGAAAAATAGTGTCGTCGATAACGCAAGGACTTATGAGTACCGATAACTTCTATAATGTTTTTGATTGATAAAATACCTGTTATGATAAATCAATGGCGAAAGTAAAGAAATGGATGAAATATCGATATAATGACAATTATATTAAGAGAATTCAAGAGATTTTAAATTCAAAAATAAAAAATCATAGTGTATCGTAACGTTATAAAATTGTTTAATATGTTTTGAAGATAATTCCTAGACAACATTGAAATCTGCGGTTACGCTTAATTTAAATTTCTCTAAATAAAAAATATGTTTTCAAACTAAAAATAAACAATTTAAAATGTCACAATTTTATAACTCATTAGGGATATTCACATTGCCTTGGGTAGTTGGGTAGATTGGCAAATGCCATAAATTTTATTTTTGTAAAAGTGCCATTTTACCCAATACCAATCTACTCTAGCTTACCCCCTGACTTGTTTGGTTAGATTGATTGAGTACTTTTTTCATGGGCCTGCCGCCTTTTCTAAAAGTAGGCACTTATTGAATTGACAAAAAAGTAAACAAATTATAAGTGAATAAAACAGACAAATATGTAAAAATGAGTTATTTTAAAATTTTTGAGATAAAAATTATTAAATGCCGCAAACGTTCACGTTAAAAATTACTCCTATATAAAATAATTTGTTTACGCCCGAACAATGGCCTCAATTTTTCTCTCATAAAATGACATGAATAATATGGTGGCAACTCTTTTCTAGCTCTCACTCATCAGCTGTTATTCTATAAGTCCTCAATTGCAGTTAAGGGTGCTCGCAGTAATCAAAAGTACTCAATCTACCCGTGCCCAACCACCCAAGTCAGTGTGAATACCCTTATAAAAATTCCCTGTGAATACATACTTTTTTTCAATTTAAGGCTTTATGTTAAATGTGTTAAAATGGAGAATTTGACCTTGTCTAGTACATCTTGAGAAAAGACTGGAATAATATTTAGAGTATTATCTACAGTCAGATCTTGTAATCCAATGAAGAAAGAAAACTAATGTTAGCTTGAAATCAAACTCAGACCCTCAAGATCATAGCCATGAAAAGTACGTTTTCCAAAGCATGTTAAAAAATATTTGAATACCATGCCGAAAACATATTTTTCAACACTTATTTTTTTCATTCGATAATTTATTTATGATAGACTCGACCTGATTGGTGTATTCGCCAGCTGCTGTAATTGTACAGAATTACATTTTCCATCAAGTAACTAACGTCCATCACAAAATAAATCCAGCACTATTTTAAAAATATTTCGATTCGCTGTCAAGCTTATTTTCAATAGAATTTAATAACATCGGCCTAATTCTTAGAAGACGCCTGAGAAACAATTTGTGTCCGTACAAAAGTATTCATGCACAAAAGTCCCGAGTATCAGACTCAATTCCGTTATTAAAAGCCACAAAAAACTAACTAAAAAAGTAACAAAAAATTACGAAGATATGAAAAAAAAACTAATTGCACATTGATGTTACACCGAATGCAAATGAGCTTTAGCTAAAAAGACCCGAGAAAAAATTCATATATCATTCATTATGTGTATTATAGAATCTTAACTATAATACACATAAATTCATACCCTTGAAAGTCTACCGAATTAGTACCGTGGCCATATTATGGCCAAAAACGAGCGACTATATATATAATAAACCAACTAACCCGATTCGGTCTTCGTTCATGCACTGTGTCTGCCCAAGATGTTCTAGAACTAGCACATCATTCAACGCAAATCTCGGACATTCACCGACACAAGCACCGGATATATATCGGCTACTTTATTGCTACTTTATTGACGGATTTAGGTAGATTGAGCAAACCTACATCTATGCCCGTTTTTAGTTTTTAATGTTTATATGAAAAAAAAGGAAGGTAGAAAGTTTGAAACAATACATCGTAGTATAAACTCCATATAAATTAAACAGTTTTCTTCGTTTCCTGAGCAGTAAATGATTTGTACTTAAATCATATTAGAATTAGGCCAACGATATGTATTTCGAATAACCATCGAAGAACATATCACCTGTATTCTAGAAAGAAACTTGATCGGATTAAATCGGATTACAAAAAAGTATCTAAATTTAAGTTTCGGAGAAGAAGAGTACATGAAATTTATATCTTGAAAAATTATCTCCAAATAAAACTAAATTTTTAATTCCAGTTTGCTATAAATACTCTTTAAAATGTTTCTTCTTTAGAATTTCGTTTTTATTTAATTTTATAAAATAATGTCTGGCGATCTTTCAAGATAATTTCAATAATAATGATATTTTTCAATAATACAAAAATTCGTACATTTTTAAAAAGCAATCTTCGTTCCTTAAATTGAATTAAAAACCAAAAAACAATAAAAATTAATTTATTTGTAAATTCTCAAACAAAAAATCAAAATTTGCATTCAAAGTAAAAGCGAAAAATAATGTGTTATATTAAAACATAAAAATACGATGAAAATTCTTTTCGCTTTATATGCTGATGCTTTTTCACTTTCACCTTATTCCATTATTATATATTATGGAAATAATATAAATGCTATAAAAATAAATTTTAAAAATTGTTCAAGTGTTTCTCATAAATAAGCAAATGCTTTTCTCTTCCCCATTCACCCATTTTTGAGATAAATAAAGTGGTTTTTTTTTGTGCACAATCATCATGAATGCAAAAGAAAATAGAAAAAAACTAATTTTCTGCTCAAATTTATAGCACTTCAGAAGTCACTTCAAAGATACTCGCTCACGAGACAGCAACATCTAGAAGGCAAAAATTATAATATTTTCATACAATGATTAGGCAAAAACAACAACGCGTTTTATATCTACTACATATATAATGAATACGTGCAGTAAATACAATAGAATAACAATTGATAAGAGAACAAAGACAACACTTTGCTATAAAATAATTATATAAAATAAACAAATTAACTGCTAATAGCAACGTTTTACTAATATGTAAGTGAGGCATCGTTATCGAGTATTTAATTGAACTCAGAACAATAGTGTATGTGCCCATTTCGTACTTAATTCTTCTATTCATGTAAAAGAGTATTAAATAGACCATATAAAAATCCTCCAATGAAGTTTTTAAATATTCATAAGTCACTATAGATATGTATAAGTATAGTTCAATAATTATAAACTATATAAATAGGGGTTTTGATGAAGGGATGAAAAAAATTTGGGGCTGAAAATTTGCAAAATAATTTTTTACTTAAATCTTATTCCGTATACAAATAAAAGCTATTTTTTCTTCTTAGCAAATTCTAAAAAAAATCTATAAATAGCTTTTGTTCTAAAAAACGCAATGAAACCCCAATTAAAAGCAAAATTCAATAAATCGTTACGTATTATTATTATTCTACAATCCCCCCGCATACGCCGTTTGTTCTGAACTATGGGTGGTAATATCCAGTTCAAGTAGATATAAAAAAGACTACAATATTCTTCAACATATTTATATTAAGGGTCATTGTCGGTTTAAAATCAACCTTAATCCTTTATGAAATTTATAGCCATCTTGGAATAGCTTAAATTTCATGCTAGATTCGTTATCAGTGAGTCAATTTTTCATATTTAATTCATTATAAATAATTTTGACTTGAGAATAAATCAATCAAAATTGAGTAAAAACGAGTCCAGGAGGAACTTGTGGAATGGAAGAACTAGATTCACTTAATAGAAGACACTTAAATTTTATAAAAAAAAAATTGTATGCGGAAAATTTGGCATCTCTTAACTTTTTACTTAGAATTGAATATTACCGCCCATAGTCCTGACTCAAAGCCGATACCAAAGTTGTGTATTTATTTGAAATGCAAAAAAATTAAAGACACCAAAAAAATTGACCAAATTTTATTACCGGAAATCTTTAAGATATTTAATAAAAAAAAAACCCAATAGAATTAAATTTTTGCAACCAAAGAAAGACTAAAAGCCTATTAATGTCAAAAATGGCAAGAAGCAAAAAACATATAATAAGAAGGCCTCCAAAATTTTAATTGAGAATAATTTCGAGAGATGGTGATGAACCAGCTAGAAGTGAACTTTACTTCATGTCACGTTCTGAACTTAAGAACAAAGCATGTTTCACTTCTCTCTGGATCGTCATCTTCTCGCGTGTAATTCTGGTTGACATTTTGGAGGTCAAGACCCAGATCCCTGTATAGCATTTGTGCTTTTGTAATGTAGCCATAACTGGAAGGTTAGGAAATTTATGATGAGCTATAAAAATGAGCCATAAAATCTCCTTCACAAATTGGCAGAATTAAAGTTTCACCACAGTACTTGGCATACATTTTTAATTTATTAAAATTAATATTTTAATCGACAATTATTTTTGTCGAATCAAGATTTTAAAATAACAAGCTTCTCTGACTCCCAAAACCAATAATATTTTTATAATTGCACTTCTTTATCAAATTTATTTTTATGTAATCATTAACTTTTTTTTATATAACTATTTCAGCTCGTCGCGTTTGGAAAGATTATTTCCCCGCTGTAGATGCTATTGTTTTCCTCATAGATGCTTGGGATCGTGGCCGTTTCCAGGAGAGTAAAAATGAACTTGATTCCCTGCTGACAGATGAGGCTCTGTCAAATTGTCCCGTGCTTATTTTGGGTAACAAAATTGATAAACCAGGTGCAGCCAGCGAAGATGAACTCAGAAATGTTTTTGGTCTCTATCAGTTGACAACTGGCAAGGTATTAATTGATAGTTTTTTAAGTTCATAATAGCAACATAAACCTTTAATATTAAATTTTTCTCTCACTCTCTCTCTTTCAATTAAGGGTAAAGTGGCACGATCAGATTTGCCAGGACGTCCATTAGAATTGTTTATGTGTTCCGTGCTTAAGCGACAGGGTTACGGCGAAGGTTTCCGTTGGTTAGCGCAGTACATTGACTAAGCAGCCATAGCAACATTTTCAGAACTGCAGAGAAGTTTTGATTAAGAAAAAAAAACTTCGAAAAAAAAATAATCAACAACAACAACGCGTACCACAAAAGCATCAAAAACAACAATAATAAGGGAAGAAGGCGCAATTTTTAATTTATAATTAATAAAATAAAATACAAAAAACAATTCAAATCAATTAACAACTTTTACATAAGATTGATGAAATTTATATAATAAATTATATTTATTTCTCATGCAGTGAATAACGATGAATGTGAAGTGTATAAATAAAGAAACAATGTCAACAAGTTTTCTAATAAAAGTGTGTACTTTTTATGCAACTTAATTTACATGCTTATTTTGAAAAAGTTTAAAGAAGTTAGTTAAAGTAAATTTTCATTCCATCTATGCACTCCTTTTGCAACAGCAAACAAAACTAATAATTTTGCTTTTTTAAAAATATTAAAGTTTGAATATAAATGAGGAAATATATTCTAACTTAAATTCTCAAAAAATTGCTACAATTTTATTGCTAAAAAAATTCAATAATGCATCGGTTGAAAATAGAAAACAAAAACATTTATACTGAATAAAGAAGAAAAATAGCATAAAAAAAGAAAAATATTAATAAAATTCGTTTTATACAAATTCAAGGAATTTTTGCTTTTATTCGATGGCAGATGTAAAAATACACATGTAATACAGCGTGAGGAATTTTAGCTTTTAAGGGTTTTGTTTAATTTCTGGTCAAAAATTTAATTATTTATGAAAAATTTGGTAGTCGCCAAAAAAAAAAAAATTTTTTGGTGTTGAAAAAGCAATGGTAGGGACCAGGAAGAACTGTTAATTCCCACAAATGTTTACAAAATGATTTTTCAAAACCAGTCTTTTTGAACTTTGTTATGTGTTCACTTTTCTTTGACTAGGAATCATAGTCCTTTGTTATTGCTAGTATTTTCGAGTTTTTCTGCATTTATTTAATTAGATTAAAAAATTAATGAAAAACAAAATATTTTTGTTCATGTTTTATTTATTGGTGTCAGTTTAAATACTTAAAAAAAGTTATGTAGACATTGGAAGAACCTGATTTTCCTTCCATATTATACAAAATTGAAACAAATATACTAAAACAAAGCACCTAAGCATTATTATTATTCACGGTTTAATTTTTTATTTTGTTTTAAAGACAATCAAAAAAATTTTACGCTAATCAAGTTCTTCCACGAAAACATACATAAGCTATTTTTTAAAATCGATGTAAGGTATTTGCTATGACTATGATAGAGCAACAATTGCAAAATACATAATTTTTTAACACATTCTAGATTTCAATTTCGTCATATTAACCAAATTATAACAATGAAGTTGTTCTTTAGGTATCTTACAAATTGGTACATTAATTCTTACTATCCTTTATCGTCATTCAGAAAATTGTCTTTAAACTCTAATTCCGGTGTCGAAAAATTAGATCCTTTACCCCACCAACGCATTCGTCGTAACTTCTCACCGAAAGGCCATCATGAGTGAGATGACATCATGCCGCCGCCCATGCGACGTTTTTTCTTCTTTTTCGCTGTAAGACTCTCCTGTCCACTGTCCGTGTTGGAGCAACTGTCACAATCGCTGTCTTCACCACCACTAGATGACGATGATGAACTCGACGATGAGCTAGAGTTGCTAGAACTGTCTGATGCAAAGCCTGTGCTTTGGTCTATATTAATACTTTCGGCTATCTTAAAAAGTTCTGGTTCCTTCTCCTGCAGCACGCGCAACCATTTCCGCGAAAGCTTGGGACGACCGCGCACCGATTTATGCCAAACAACAGGAAAATTTGTCCGACTGCTAAAATTCTGCGTAATTGCAACAGTGTCATCAAGATTCAACACAACGTGCCACCAGCCGCCAGGAACAAATACCGTTTCGCCAGGTTTTTGCAATATTTCGATGGGCTGAAATTCCGATGGCCAGTCAAGCATTTTGGTTTTTGGATATATGGTACTGAACCAGGTTATGGCTTCATCGCGCTGTTTTCCTCCCAACGACCCGGGAACCTTAAGCATTTCTTTAGGCGTGTTCGTGGGAAACAGGCACCAGCGCTTGTGGCCAAAAACAAGCGCATTCCAAGCACTTGTACCCAATGGATCGATATGTATACCGGTACCGGATCTTTCCGGTCCCATTACAAACCAACGATAAGGTGGACGCCGATCTTCGCCACAATATTTAAAGAGGTCATCTTGGAAATATTTGGGAACCTTGTAGTCTTCAAGTAACTTTTTGCGTCGATGATGCTCTCCGAAACTACTATCGAATATATACAGAGGACTATCGTCTTTGGTAGTACGCATGTATTCAACATAGTACTTCATTTTCATCTTGACACTATAGCCCTCATTGTCTTCGCCACATTTAAATTTCTGATTGCGGTATTTTTTGGCTAGACGTGGCAGTGTCCATTTTTCCAACGCATTCCAATCATCTTGGCAGCCCTCAATGACAACTGGTAAATATGGTTGCTCAAACCTTCTTATGAACTCTTGGCAGTCGACGTCGTTGACATGTATGCGCTCCACATTGTCGGTGAACTCTTTGAACTGGTCGAAGCGATCGTAGTAGCGCAATGCAATCCAAGCCTCCTTTTCGCCTAGCTCAG
The DNA here is from genome assembly GCA_958299015.1 of Tetanocera ferruginea. Classification (NCBI taxonomy): domain Eukaryota; kingdom Metazoa; phylum Arthropoda; class Insecta; order Diptera; family Sciomyzidae; genus Tetanocera; species Tetanocera ferruginea. The sequence goes on along the minus strand of OY282642.1, from coordinate 103,309,188 downwards.
GGCGTGCTTTTCGCTTTACTTCACGCAACCTCTTCCGTGACCTTTTTGGTAGTTTAAATTCTTCATTCATTTTTTTTGATTATTTAATGATTAATTTGTTGAATTTCCTAGATTGCAAAATGTTCTTTATTCCAGCTGCTGTTAATTTTGATATAAGATTATACAGAACAAAGTGTGAGAATTGGTACGTGATTTTTTTCACACTCGTCACAGTGCTGCCAAATCTTACAAAATTATCCCATTACAGGCTTTCATATACTTAAAGCCCTAACCAAAATAGACGAAACGAGACGATTGCAACTCGACGAGCGTGTATACTCGTTACGTCTGTTTTGACATTTAACCCAAAATGAAACGTTCTTGAACTCGTCTAGGCTGGTCAGCTGCCAACTGTTTCAAATGCATATAAATGCCTTGTTCATCTCTAAGAATGGCTATTTATTCATTAAAATATTGTTTCTTGCACTAATTGATAAAAATGCAACAAAACTTGATGTAAAAATTCTCTGCACTGTTGTTGCTGACGAGTTGAGACGCTAAAAGTTCGGTTCTTACGGAACAAAACGTCTCGTCAACCCGTTTCGTTCAGTTTCGATGTGTTTACGTTTGCTTATTTTGGGCAACAACATTGAATTGCATTCAAGCGAACATTTTTGTCTTCGCTCGTTATGGAGCAAATCGTCTATTTTGGTTAGGGCTTAAGGCGTTTTCGTTTATAGGCGATTTCGTTTTTATGTTGAGAGAAGAGCTAGAGCGCATTGAGTACATTCTACAAATACTCTACTCAGTGTTATTTCAGAGAATTCTGAATTAATAAAAAATCAAACAGTGCATCAAACATCTTAGCTGTAATTTAAGAGTATTTTCTGTTAAATTATTATTTGCAATGGGGAGATTACGATTTCCGGGGCACCGCAATTTGACGATGGATTCGAAGAGAACTCTCAATATAAATAAGAATAGCCAAAAGAAAAGTTGATATATCGATTTGTTTTCGAGTTATCAATTTTTTAATTTTTGTGTTTTGTTATAAGGTCTATGAAGGAAATTGGTTATATTATTCTAAATATATAACCGATATTAGTGATAAAAGAATTATTTAAAAGGCTATATATATGGCTTTCAGAATAATTTAAAGTGAACGAAATTTGTTAAGTACTTTGTATTTTATATGTATTTTTATGCAATTAAAGAATATTTTCTTACACAAAACCGTTATTTTCTAAAAAATTACCGTTATTACTATGAATTATAAAGAGTAAATTATTAAAACCTGAAAATTTATCTTTCATTTGGTATAAAATATATATGATTTATTTGACTTTTCGTCGTTTTTTTATGATATAATAAGGGTATTCATGCAACTGGGCAAAACCCTTATAAACGGTATAAACCGTATAAGTTTATTCTCCTTATAAATGAACTGTCAAAGTTTGTAAGAAGAAGCTTTTGCACAAACCAGATATCTTTGCTCAACGATTTAGCTGAGCAAACGAACAGGCAAACTTATAACATCAATCAGCTGATTTATTTTATTAAAGCAAAAGAAAAAATTAGAAGCAGGAGAAGATATAGTCAAAATTGTAAAACTAATTAAGTAACATGGAAGAGGTAAGAATGGAAATTTTGTGAATTGAAGGAATTAAAAAATATTTATATACTTCATTTGCAGAAAGCAAACCCTGAACTTGCAAACAGCTGATAAATGATGCAAATGCTCAATCGACTTTAAAGGGATGCTCATGCAACCTGCCTGATAAAAATAACTAATTGCCCAAATTATATTCTTGCCTCTTTGCATGAATACCCTTAATGATTTGCCCTTGTACGGAAAGTTGTTTATTTCACTCATATTTACCTTAGATGTTTTGCTTTTTTACTCCATTAGCTCGTTTCTGCAACTTTTGCGACAAATAGTCACTTTTTCTCTCGTCACACTATTTCGTTCCAAAATACTCACTTTTACGAAAGCTAGTGTTTCTGCATTAATAAGTGAGAAAATACTGCTCTGTGATGAGAAAGATACACAAGTGATAGGGAATATATAAAATTGAAACAATTGACATTTTTTTTTTTGTTTTGATTTTTTCAAAAATAAAAAAATAAACAAAAATAAACAAAACAATTTTTTCATGTTTTGACACTTAGTGATGTTGATATTTATCAAACAAACCCTATCCATGCGTTGAGATCCGAGTATTCTTTTCATGCGGTTGCTCAATGCAGTGATACAAATTTTTATCATGGAATAAATCTCATTAATAAAATATTTAAGTTCGTTTATTCAATAATCTATACATTGTAATACTTATAATATTGTGTATATTATATATTTATAGTCTAAATGAAAAATTAAGTTGATACCTTGTACCGGGTAGAAGTATTAGTAACCACTTCATTGAAATCGAAAGTTGCACTATCAACCACAAATTGTTCTCACCTAATCAGAACATAGTGACAACTTCAGCCGACTCGAGTCGCATATTTTAGTTTACAGAAACACTTTGGCTATTAAATTCCTACGAAAATAGAATGGATATCCGTTACATCTCTAATTTATATTCATTTTATTAATGGTATTTTCGAGCCAGTAAAAAAATTTGTAATTTATAATCGATCAGTTTCGGACATTGGTTTCTATTTTATTAAATTGAATAATTGATATATGCTTATTTGCCATTTGCCAAAAAATGCATTAATGATAAATTTTAGATCCAGATATTGGCAAAAATATAGAACATTTTTTGAACAGATTTTTTAACTAACAAAAAAATTGGAAAATTTCAATTAGTATTAGTAATAGCTGTGTTTTTTACCAAGCGAGTAGTCAAAAAACGACTGCTTACTCGCTTAAGAATTTTTTTAAAACTTGGAAGCATTTTCTGAAAAGTCAAAAACGTTGTTTATGTTCTGATCAAATTTTTGTAAACAATTTTTGACAAATTTATTTTATACATAATAAATTTTCAGATTTTAAGCATTGGAGACTCGGTTCTGAAAACAAACCCGATACTCAAAAGATTTCAGTGCTAAAAGCTTAAGCAAACAACATAGTTTTACATAATGAGTATATTTGATAAATTTTGTTTATCTTACCTGTTAAATTATTATGTATTTTTATTGAAATATTGATCTAAAGCAAATTATGAGTATTTCGTGAAAAGTATTTGGTACAAAAAAATTTCATTTCATACATCACTATTGACTATCAATCAGATATAGTTGCCACCTTTGTAGGAAATTTATACAATTATTGAAACATAACTTGGAAGCATTTTTTTTCGTTTGGTCGGCAAACTTTTAAGCGACTAACAGTTTCCTGTGTTATTTAAGCGAGTATACATATGATAAGCGAGCGTTTTTTTACAACTCGTTTGGTAAAAAACACAGCTAATATAGTGTGAAATTTAAAAACAAATATACATAGTTTTATATATCAAGCAAAAGGTGTAGCTGCAAGCTTTTCAAAAAAATATATTTTTAGTAACTTAATAACGTATTTTTTTTTAGAAAATAACTGTTCTTTTTATTGAAAAATTCAACTTTGGAATAAATTCTCTTATAAATCTAAAAATATTGTAATAATAATATTTATAATAAATATATTTGAAAGGTCATGAAATGACATATCAATCTTAAAGATCCATTGAGTAACGGCAAAGATATAGATGTTTTTTGAACAAATCTTTTATCAAAAAAACATTTTTAAAAATTGATAACTCAATAACTCATAGAATTGTCGATTATTTGTTCGGCAAATCATGTTTTTTTGTTGTTCTCCGCCAGAAAACACTTTCAAATCGCGGCGCCCCGGAAATTGTAATCGTACCTTTAATTTTTTTCCAACAATTATCAACAAATGGAAATTAAAGAAACAAGATAATTGCAGATAATAAAAGGAAAACATTTATGTGGCTTTCACATCTGGCACTCGTATGGCAAACAATATGGCGGCTTGTATGTGTTCGAGAAAGGGAGCGTTCAAATTACGGAATTTGTTTAGCACACACAGGGTTACATTTGAGAAGAGTAGAAATGTTCTCTTAAAAAAGTATTTATTGCTTCGAAATAAAATTATTTTTGTGTGGGGAAAATAAAGCAAAAATGCTCTCCAAGTCTTCCACACCTGCTTACTTTTTTCGAAACAAATTTTTTACTGAATCCAAACAAAGTTATCACGTATACTGTATGCAATTTACAAAGAGTACTACCAAATAGAAAACAAAAAGTACCAAAAATTTCTCATATCGTGCTTCAATCATTAAAATGTACTCCATATAGTACTACACTTATGTTTCAATACAACCCGAGTTTCGTTATGACTATAAAAATGTTCTTTTTTTGCTTTGTTGGACAGAGAAAATCAAAAATTTTTTTTTTGTGGCACACACAAACGCAGATTTGTGCAAAGCCTGCTTAACAGTGAAATTAAATCACATGTACATCATGTACACTTGTAAATTGAATGCAGTGTGAACATTACATGATCAGAAAAAACTACGCAAATATATTATATTGCAGCCCTGCCGAGAGTGTCATAGAATAACAAATCCATAGTATAATTAACGAAGTAATATCAGGATTGAACGTACTCTCTCTGTCAGTACCATAAATGTCAAAATCGGCCATCTTGCCGAATGCAGACAAAGCAAACAAGCCAAAGCAAACAAACAAATCTAAATTCAATGGAACATCGTGTTGTGTTAAGTGCAAATAACATTTAATATTTTCGTTGCGATATTGTTTTATTATAACAATAAACTAGATAAAATAAATATAATACAATAACTGAGGAATAACAGTGACTTCAAGGTGTTTGCAGCGAATTGTCTGAGCGAGAGGTCTGAGTTTCCGCAGCAGCAACAGTGACTGCAAACAGCATCCAATGAATTGCAGTTTATTCAATTTGCACTTTTAATTTTATTTATTACTTGTTTATTACTTTAACAATAACAATAAAAATATTATACAAAGCGACAAATCACAATTTTCTACAATTATTTAACATAAACACTCGAGAGTTGGTAGCGGATCATTGTTAACATTTTGCCTATTCTTAGCATTCTACTCGTTCGTAGATTTTGTATGAGCTCTCAACTTAGTTTTGACAATCACGGTAAGCTGCTCTCCTCCCTGATATTACTTCGTTAATTATACTATGAACAAATCTGATATTTTTTAAGAACATAAAAGAAAAATAAGAGAATATGAGAGTTAAGAATAATTTTTTTGACATTTACATGTTATTTCGTCAATTCAGTTTCTATCCTCTTTTTAACGATTGCGCAACATCTAATAACTTAAAACAACACTCAAAATGGTAAGGAATAACAAAAATAAAATATCGGAATTAATTTATGCTAAACACTTTAGGCAATTCAAAGACTTCTGTACGCATTCGGTCATCGCACCACAATTCCACTCATAAATTCGACAAATGTCCGCAGCATGTGTGCATCGGTGCTGGCAACGGAATCGTCATCGAAGGGTATGATCATTCTGAATCGTCCTAAAGCTCTTAACGCTATCAATCTTGAAATGGTACGGAAGATCTACAAACATTTGAAAAAATGTGAGAAATCAAAATGCCTGATGATCATCAAGGGAACGGGTGAGAAAAGCTTTTGTGCCGGTGGCGATGTGCGTGCCGTTGTCCAAGCCGGTGCATCGGATGAGTCAAAGAACTTTTTCCGTGAAGAATATTCAACAAATGCACTCATTGGCAATTACAAGATACCTTATATTGCGCTTATAGACGGTATAACAATGGGCGGTGGTGTAGGTCTTTCAGTGCATGGCAAGTACCGCGTAGCAACGGAGCGCACGATGTTTGCCATGCCGGAGACAGCCATCGGTCTATTCCCAGATGTTGGCGGTTCCTACTTTCTACCACGTCTGCAGGGCAAATTAGGTCTATATCTAGGTTTAACAGGTCACCGACTTAAGGGTGAAGATGTTATGAAAGCTGGTGTGGCAACACATTTTTGTGAGAGCAGCAAACTGAGTGAATTGGAAGCAGCACTACTGAATTGTCCAGATGCTGATGAGGTGACAGCTATTTTGGAAACATTCAATACACCTTCAAAGAAAGAATTCATTCTTCAGCCACTTATGGAAAAGATAAATAAATGTTTTACAGCCGATTCAGTTGAAGAAATTGTGGCAAATCTAAAGAGCGACGGTAGCGAATGGGCAATGAAAACACTACAGGTAAATTGAAACTAAATTTATACAATTTGCTGTACCAACAATCAATTGAAATTGAGTTGCTGGAAAGAATTGATTGCATTTAAATTGATTTCGTTTAATTAATGAAATGGGATACGTAGTACATATTTGAAAATTACTATTTGTCTACACCTACAAGACTTAAATGGTTTATTGCCGGCAAATGCTAGATAGAAATCGTTGAAAAGAAAAAAAAAAAAGCATGTACAAACCAATTTTTGAAGGAATAAAAGTTTTCAAAAATACTTAATTCTGATCTTATAACCACAGTAATTATTAAAAAAAATTCGAACATTTGCTTCAGGAACGCGGGGTCAAAAGGGTTATTTATTTGAAATTCTTTTTACTTTTGAATACTTTAGCTTGCAGCTGGCCAAATAAGTAATCTAGAAATATCTGATGACTGCTGTTAAGTTGAAATTTAACGAATTGGATTGGTTTTTTTATTTTCATTCTTCAGAAAAGTTCATTAACACGTCGAAAAATAAAATGTTTAAGAAATGCTTTTATATCAATTTATCTCATTATGATTAAAAAAATTAAATTAAGTTTAAATAATATGTTTGCCATAATAGTATGCAGGAAAACAAAAATGTAATCGCGTAATTATATAATACTAAGACATCTTATATATGCTTAATACATGCTTATCTTAACCAAAAACAGTTATAAATTGAGTGTTAAATAAATAAATTAAGTTGAAAATGTTAATAGATGGCTTAAATTGCTATTTATATAATTACATTATATCTACAATATATGTAGTAGGCAAGACTAATAAACAAACTTGAAATAGATCGAAAGATTCGCAAAACAAAGTTTTCATACATCAACAGTATTTATGTGTATGCATATTTGTTTATCAAAGCTGAGAGCTGTTTACAAAAATAATCATTTATTTAGATTAATTATTGCTTGCTTAAAAGCTTCATTAATATTAAAGATATGTCTTAAAAGTTGATTAACACGTATTTGCTTTATTTTTATTTCCATTTAAATAGACAATGGAAAAAATGTCACCCACTTCACTGAAAGTAACCTACCGTCAATTGGAATTAGGTGCTAACATGTCACTGACACAATGCCTTAATATGGAATTTCGCATGGTGGTGCGTCATTTGGAGAATAGTGACTTTAAAGAAGGTGTGCGCGCATTACTTGTCGACAAAGATCAAAAGCCTCAGTGGCAGCCATCAACACTTGAAGCTGTGAGCGATGAACGTGTGCAATCGTTCTTCGCGAAACTACCTGACACTGAAGAACTGAAATTGTAATTAAATAATTCCGTTGCTTATGCTTGCTTTAGAATAAGGTTTAAAATGCACACTTTTATTTTTGAATAAGCCTAATTATCTCAATTTCTTCTTAACGTCTCTTAAATGCACATAAAAATGTTTAATTGCTTCTTTATGTTCTTTTGTATTCAATTTCATGTTCGAAATAATTTTTTTTTTGTTTAATATCATGTGTATTAATTTTAAGCTCAAACCATAAAGTTGCTAAGCATACTAAGGTGTAAACGACAATGACAATTGTATGTCATTAAGATTAACAAAAATATTGTTAACATATTTAGTGCAATCGTTTGAGTCTCAGAATACACCAGAGTGCTTGGCAAGCAGCTGATAATTTTCTGCTAGGGAAAACACGGTATGGTGTAACCTTGAAACCCTTCAGTCCCGAATATAGTATAGTTAATTTTTGAAATTTGGTACGTTTCTTATGTGAAAAAGTACTCAAGTTACTTGAACAAATTTAATATAAGAATTAATTTTTTATTATTTTTTCTCTTTTAAAGTTGAGGTTAAAAATTTATTTAAAGGTTATGTGTCAATAACATATTATTCTATGTTTAAATGATCGTGCCTTCTATCTATTTCGATATTTCAAATAATTGATTACACATGAAGCAAAGATTTTCAAAATTAAAAATAATTTATACTAGTTCTTAATCGGAAATTTCTAAAAGCTTAAATTCTGACAACATTCGGCTCTATCAACATAAAAAAAAAATTAAAAATTGGTGTTTTGGTTTTTCTGAAATGTTTTTATTTCATTTATTTATATAAAATTTGTTTTATATGAAATGTTTTGATGGAATGTTTGCGGTATATATGTTTGCACTCAACGTGTTAAAAAATAAATGTTGTAATCGCTTGAAAGACGTTGTTAGCTTGCTTTAAGTTATTGCATTATTAAAATTATTGAAACCTTGTTTTATATATTTTACTATCTAAGCTTTATTCTTCATCAAACATTACCAAGCACAACAGAAATAAATATCCATCTCTATGTGCGCAGTACATTAATATCAGTCAATACATTGTACAGCTTTTAATTGAATTGATTAATACAACTATGTTAATTTGTAGTCAGCAACATTTAAATCTATAAATTAATATAAGATTCACGTTAGAAAATTGTTTTGGTTCTGTTGTGTTTTTCTCACATTCCTCTTCTCTTGCAATTTTCTGAAATATTTTTTTTTTTTATTTGCAACAGACTCATTCCTAACTAACATTATGCAATTTCTTTTCACAGAATTAAATAATCTTTAAATTCAACAAATCTCAAGAAAAGTGAACGTGTTATCCAAGCATTTATATTTTTGTAAAAAATACAATAAAATTAAATATACAAATATTTTTCTACAACAAATACTCTGAAATTAAGTCAATTCTTTTGTATATAGCAAGATATTTAATTGCTTTAAAATTAAAAAGCAATCATGCCAAATATGTGCTTTAACATTTTTTTTTAGAGCGAAATAAAATATTTATATACTATATGCAGTTGTTGGTTTTTAAATTTTCAGCAGATTAGTTTAATTCAGCTTTTATTTTAATACTTTCTTCCACAATATTGTTCAAGTTGAAAAGTTTTTCAATACCAGTAGGTAAGATATTTAATTTTGAGAGTTCGTCAGTCCAAGCTTTAACATCGACACGCAATTGCAAACGAATTTTATCATCATCTGACATGGTTTTCGTTGATATCGCTGCTGCTGCTGCTGCTGCACCAGACTTCAAATTTCGCAATCTACGCAGGGATTCTTCTGTTTTCTGCACTGAAGTCAAAACATCCGAAACAGCTGTATAGTAACTGCATAAGTACAAAAATAATTCAAATAAATTTTAACATTTTTCTATTACAAATAATACGCACTCGTTAGTTATCCTGCAGCAAACTTTCATCAAAACATCTTCCACTATTTTAGCTCCTAGATGCGCTGATTCTTGTTCGGCAAATGCTTTTAGAGGTCGCAGCATCTGTTCGACGTACATTGAACTACGACATGGAACGTCACGATTGGTCTTACGATAAAGTCGTGGTAAATCATTAACTTGGCGTATATTTTCCAAACCACTTTCCATTATTAAAATATTAACCAGCGAGTTTTCAATTGCCCTCAGATGCTCACTTAAATTTTCAAGCAAGTCTTTAAAGGAATTATCGATGGTATTCGTTACGAGCGTGTTACCGGGCATTGCACTCGATATATTTTTTAAAATGAGCGCTTGTATTGCTGGTAAGTGATCACAAAACTTTGCCACATCTAAGTGAAGAGCTACCAACAAGCTGGTTTTACTTAATTTTGTTGATAATTCTGCGTTGGTTTTACTGGTAGTGATCAAGCGTATAATATCCTTTATCCAACGAGAAAGGCGTAGAATTATTTGCAGGGTTAATTTAAAGAACTTTGGAAAAACTTCTACAAGGAAGACAGCTTCATCCCAACAGCGTTCGATGGCATTGGATGCGCTATTAAATGGTTGGTAATGAAACTGCGTAGAGGAATTAATTACTTGTATGGTATCCTCTCGTAGTAATGGTTCTAGTGTGCTCTCAAATTGACCAGCGATTTCCTGAAATTATGGAAAAAATAAAACTATTTTGAGTCAATTTAATAGAAAACTATCATTTATTATTGACCAAAACAGATCATTAGATTAGTGTAAATTTTTGTTATTTGAGTCATGCCAAATAACAAAAAAAATTAAATTGTAACTTAAATTAAAAATTAAATTGGGTAACTTATTTTTTAATTTGTTTGTCTAATAGATGAATTATATTTGTTTTTGAATCGTTCTTAAGTAGTCAGTAAGAGTTACTCTGCTTGATAAAATAAAGTATCAGTGTATACGTTTAAAAGTTTACTCTTATAGATGGGTGAGGTATAAAATATATAATAAAATAATAATTTAGCATTGCTTAATTATTGTGAAGTTATCATTTTTAATTATTATGAAATTATTGGTATATGACTAGATGTTTGAAAATGTTTTATTTTTTTAGATCAATTAACTAAATAGTTATTATTCGATGACAATATAAGGTCTACTCAGAAAAACTTGTCCAAATATAATAAGATCGATTTTATGCAACGGAGCAGGGACTATTGCCAGGTTGTTAAGATGGCATCTAATTTCGAAATTAATATGGCATCTAATGATCGATAGTAGAATGAACGATACTCATGAAGGGTGAGCCATATTGAATGAATGCAGTTACTAAGCAGGCATCCTTTCTTTTTTTATTTTTTTTTTTTTTGCAATTTTGCTCTTTTAAGATTTATCATGTGTGAAATTAATGACAAAATTTCTGAAATTAAACGCTAACTGCTGAGTTGAAATCAATATATCAAAAGATATTTAATAAATTCAACTTATCTAACTAACAAGTTTTAAAAAAATCTTATTCTTAATTTCTCAAATACTCACTTGAAAACATATTTGAAAATAAACTGGTAAATTCCAACGAGCTTGAAAACTTTTCGTTTGTTTATGTTGTCTGAATCCTCGTACGGCTACTTCATTTGATAAAAGCTCTTCAACTTTTGTTAGAAAATCTCTAGTGCATTTATATTTTGCATAGAAAATTTCAGAATTTCCGGGTGCAAAAATCGATGTCATGTGCGTTTCCAAACGCATCTCAACATCAGCCCAAAAACTGTTTACCAAAAAGTTAAAGCCGCACAACTTATCGGTGTATTGGGTTAGCCGTAGCAAATCTGTCATGTGCAATGATATGAAATTCAAAATTTTACTATAAATTCCAGCTAATCCCTGCGGTGAGTTCTGCAAAGCATGCTCTGATATAGTGGCACTCATGTATGGTGTCACGGTGTCCTCTTTAAAAACAGCTTCAGCAATATTGCATGCATCCAATGTTATATATATGCGCAAAGAACGTTCTAGATTTTCTGAGCATGTACTTGTAGCCGTTTTAAGTGATTCATTGAAAAACTTTCGCAACTGCTCGAGTACGGCGCTATTGAGTTTTACTATGTTATCTTTCTGATCCTGTTTCAAATACTCTTCACAAAATTTTTCATTAAATTTCAATTGTATGAGTTCAAGTGCTGCACGTTCCAAGTCAACGGCACGTACTTTTTCGCCACTTAGTTTATGTGCCAGTAAATCACTCAGTTTATCCAACGTTTCGTAGACTTTTTTCAAACTCTGAAGATTTCGTTTTAATTCGCTTAGTTGTCGTTTCTGCTCCAAGTGCAACCGTATTTCAGTTTCATTTTCATTTATAATAGTTTTAATGCTGTCGATTTCTTGTCGAAATTGTCCCAACGGTTTATGTATAGTGTCAATGGATTGATCAAGTCCCACCAGATTGGCAGAGAGACTGACAAAATCGGCATAGTCCACGTTAATCAAATCTATCATCGATGAACGCAACCCTTTCAAATATAGTCCCAGATTGTCGCGTAGCTGTTCCAGACTAGGAGCACTGCGGTTTTGGTGTAGGAATTCATCAACTGAGAAATTCGCCTGGAAATTAATATTTTGTCATTAACGATTGTTTATATATTTGAAAAGTGATAATCTGCGAACCTTCATAAATTCATTTTTATCAAAACAAAGAACCTCCGGCTTTGAGTTTGAGCTACTGCTATCCGAAGATATCATTTTTAAGGATTTATTTTCACCAACTATATGTTTCCAATTCAATATTTATTTTGTGATTTTGCCACGGATAAGATTGTGTCAGAACATAACAGCTGATTATAATCGATGATGAAACAAGGGATGGCTTGTAACTGCGTACAGGGCTGTCATGTCTAGCAGAATTCTTAGAAACAGCTACTGTTTTTGAATACTAAATACCAGGGTGGAACCATGGTACAATAGTGGTCCTCATGAAATCTCGCAAATGCCTAGAATACCACGTAAACCTCGCAAGTTTTCACTGCGTATATCAGCTATTCTCTTATTCCAAAGAAAAAAATTTACGAGGTGCTCGCAAAATTTGTATGCATTTTCAACTCGTAAAATTCGTATGCAAACCTCGTATTGGCATTTTTAACTGAAACAGCTAATTTACATACTCGCATCTTGTAGAGTGTGTTCATTAAATGCCGTATACAAATTTGCACAAATATAAATATGCAAGCCTAATAGCGTTTTCTTTTCTCAAAAAATTTTGAATTTTTTCTGCCCCGTTTGATTTTTTTGCATTTTTTTCCTTCTTTTCTCAAATAAAATTCTGACCTCTGAAATTGAATCGTGTTCATTTCTCGAAAAGATTGACCTTAAATGTAGAAAAAATGCAGAACCCTCTCTACTTCGACGGTTCGAAAAATTCTGACCTCAATTGCTACCAACTGAATAAAAAAATAAAAGACATATGTGAAAAATAGTTAACGTTACCATTGACAGTTCAGAAAAGATTGAGCTCTTCTACGGAAAACATTATGGCATTTATAATTATGCCGCGTTTCCATGCGATCTTCCAGTATCTTATCCTATCCCATATCATAAAACACTTGCTATAAAGAGCGAGATGCATATATGTACCTTTTGCTATAAATGTTTGACATATGGGATATTTGTAAACAAATAAATTCATTTATTTTTTGTCGAAATGTGTTTTTAATAAAAATAAGGAACTCCAGTGGCAAAAAAGCCGGCACTATAACCAAAACAGGAAGATGTTACCAGGAGCAGCAGTCCGTCACAAGGCAGCTTGGAATTAAGTTCAGGGGAATTCAGACAAAAATCAATTTTTAGTTATTTAATTGTTGTTTGTTTTCAATTGTTTTAATTATAAAAATAATAATCTCAAACTTGTCGTAGTAAATTATTTGCATTAATTTGTCAAGCGTTAACATCGCCGCCATTACTTGAGCCACCAACGGGGAAACCTTTCGGGTTGTAGACTGTGGCATTTGAATCTAAATTCGAAGAGACAAAGTGTTGCCTGGTGTTGCTACCGAAATGGGTACGATGCTAGCACATAGCTGATGTTGTCATTGTTTCTGTTGCTGCTGATGTTGCTGTGCTTCTGAAACAACCACGTACTCTGTTGGCGCATTGCCACACGCATTAAATGAATGACCGCCTTGTGCACGTTTGCTGTTGACAGGCTGCTGCTGTGGAAGCATTTATGTTGCTTAATATAGGCAAGGAAGGTCCTGATCACCACCAGCTCATTGCAATGGCAAAGTTTCGTCCATACGTAGCGATGTATTGTTGAATTGGCGCCTGTGGAACTGCATTGTGGCAAATAGAGCGAATAAGTTGGCATCACACGGTTGTAAAATGTTATAGCAAGTCATACACTTTTATTCAAGAAATTGAACTTTTTCTATCTTATAGTATGTCATGAAATCACAGAGGATATCACATGCTTTAAAATTGGAAAATATATGCCTATTTCTCACTAACTGTTGGCAACTCAGCAATTAGCGTAAGGTGACAGTATCAGCACTTCTTTTGTTTGCTAGATTCCCGACATTCGCCGTAACTGTTTCTTTTCTACTTTGATACTTTTTACTATACAAAAAATACAACATAATTTTAAACGGTAAAGTAAAAATTTGCTAAATTAATTGGAAACTTGACCCGCCGTCGAAACCAATGTAAGATCATCTTATTCTACATACTAATGTATAAATTTTTATTTTAATTTTATTTAATTTGTATACTTAGTACTTAAAAGCAAGCCTTGCGCTCGATCACAAATACAATTGAAATCGGAGTATTACTTAAGTGTTTCAATTTGGCGGGCGTTGCTGCTCATAGTTTGGTTTAGAACTCGTGACAGAAAGAATTAAGACGATTGACAATAGCCAATTCCATAAGATAGGCTTCGCACGCTAATTTTTTCTTACAAAAAAAGTGATTGTGGGAGATCGTAGAAGATAGCATGGAAACGCGGCATTATGCTTATTTATGCACAACGCACAGCATCTCACATGTATATTTTTATTGGTCACTATTAAATTTGTTTAAATCATAAATAAAGTAAACTTGCACGAGTTTCTTTATTTTGTTCAAATTCACCATCATCCGTTTTGAAAAGGAACGGGGAAACATAAATTTACCATTTTGAGAGAGAGAAGTGTCAAACTCGCTATCACCTTCTTTTTGCATCATGTTTACGATTGTAGTTGTGTGTTGTGCCGATAAAATAAAAAATCGTTAATAAAAATTTAAAATGGTAAGTATAAAGATTCTAAAATTTATTGAAATTTATTAAGATATTCCAATTAAATTAATTAATTTGCTGTATTTTGATTGCAGAATGGTCTGAATTTTGAATAAAACTAAATATTTTAGTGAACATAATATTGAATTAATTTTTTGATATTTCTCAAAATTGCATACTATTGCTTTTCAGAATTTTCACAGCAAAATTATCAAATGTCAAAATTATTTTATTTAGGGGATTAAAGTCACTGCGTAACGGCTGCGTAACTGTTTAACTTATTCTTTTTTACGCAATGTCATTATTTTATATGAACTTTAACAAGCGAATTGCGTAAAACTTTGCGCATGAAATTTGATGCGTATAGCGTATAATAAGATTGCGCAAGCAGCTGCCCTGTCAAAATCGTTTATTAACCCATCACCGCCGTGCGATGCGACTGAGAATTTCGGGGTGAAATTTTCAGGGTTTACTACTAGACTTCCTAGAAAGATAACTCCATCATCACATTTACAGCCACCGACCCCCCAGTACACGATAAACATATAATCGCAACAAAAATGTGTGTGTGGGTGATTCAAGAAAATGTTAAAAGCATTGTTTAGCTCATAATTACCTTTGCTTGTGGTGTAAAAGCATGTAAAACATACACTTCCCAGCAGTATTTGGCACTAGTACAGAACTAGCGATTTCACTAGCCCCTAGGTAGCCAGTACTAGTTCTACTTCAATCTACTTTCTTTGCATTCAACTGGCGAATTTTAAGTTAAGATATCATAGGAAGGAGTCAATTCCTACCTTTTACATTACCATTCCCTAGCCACTTCACTAGTGCTATAAGGCAAGCTTATTCGCTAGTCAGAAATATAAAAAAAAACAAAAAACCTAGGCATTGAGACATCAATCTTCAGTTAAATTGTTTTTATTTATTACAATTTTGTATTCACGTTGTGCAATGAAATTGAAAAGCCTCATTTATCATGCTTTTTTCCGAAAAAGTTGCTTTGAATAATATCAGCCATTTTCATGAGAGAAAGCCGTAAAAAACATAAACAATAAACAGTACGAGCTTCAAGCAGATTCAACTGACCCGTCTATGCATTACCTACACCGAAAAAAATGTGCGGAGTTAATTCAAGTTTTTTCGTGAGTTGAATAGTTTTTAAATAGTGAAATACGTTTTGTCGCAGTAAAACTTAAAATGGATTGTTTCAATAGTTTTTTTCTTAACGCAAAGCTTTTTAGGCCATTTCCTCACGGAGCAATTCAAAAGTAATGCAATTGCAACAAATGTTGCTAACCCATGTTACTATACCGAAACCTTCACATGGAGCAACTTTTTCAAAACTAGTTGGCAACATGTTTGCGATAAGTTTTATGCAACGCAGCATGCTGCAATTTATATCACTAACTTTTTATGTTTTTTCTTTGGTCATTCTGTACAATGCTAAAAATTTAGCATCACTTTGTTGCAACTCTTTTACTGCCCCGAAGAATCTGCTGTTTATGTTACTTTTTAATGTACGGATGGACCCAAATCTTTTTTGCCGTTTGTTTTTCGCGTATAGTAAAAGAAAAGGAAAAATTGTACTTTGGGGCCCACGCCGCTTGATTTTTTTTTGGAAAAATCAAAAAAAGAAAATTATGCCTATATCAATAAAAATAATCAATGTTGCGTTGTAACATGTCTTGCTCTCCTGAAAGCATAGGTTGCAATTATGTTTTGAATTGCAGTGGTTTGAAACTTTATAAACAATTGTGTTGCAATTGCACTACTTTTCCATTGCTTCGTGAGGAAAAGGCATTATGCTTAAAACAATTTATTTTCAAAACTTGAATTAAATCTGCAGCAGCTTCATATTAACTCTGCGTCTTCTCTGAAAATTTGTCATATTAACTCTGTTTAAACTTATTGCAACTATCACCGAAAAAAATTTGTGAAGTTAATTCAAGTTTTTTTCGAGATTTAATCAAGTTCTTGCGGGGTAAAATTCGTTTTATCGCTTTAAAACTTAAAAGGCATTATACCAATATTTTTATTTGTTAATATAAATCTTTTTCTGCTTAGAACAAATTCATTCTCAAAACTGGAATTAAATTTGAAGCAGTTTCAAGTCAACTTTTCATTTTCTCCATACATTTGTCATTTTAACTCTGTTAAAGCTTATTTCAACCATCTACGAATATCGTATTTTGTATTTTAAAGCTAAAACGGAGTTTTGTTGAGCACGAAACAGAGTTCGTTTGAAAAATTTTCCGTTTGTTTGTTTTAAAAAATTTTAAAAATTTGTGCGTGTTTGGTATAAAATGGAAAATTTGGCATTTATTAATCAAATTAGGTTTTATCAAAAACCTTTAATTGAATGAAATAAAACAAAAAAATCTCATTGAAATAGTTCTGTTAACTTTAATTTTTCTTTTCATTGTTGTCTAATGTAAGCAAATAATAAATAAAATAAATTGACTTAAAAAAACGAGTCTTGATTTGACTCTTTTGTGGGTTGACTTTTTTATTTTTGTAAGCTTAATGCTACATTCAAATGAGTTGGCTCAAGTTTTTTCTTGAGTAAAATGAAAAATTTCATAATTCTCAATGCAAGTCTGTTAACCTTAATACAACTACAAACGGAGTTAGCACGACTTCTCAAACAAAGTAAAATTTCGGAGTAATTTTAACGCACAAACGGAGTTAAATATAGTTTTTACAGCTTTAGCTAAATACCATGCATGAAAAGACTTAAATTGAGCCCGAATATTGCTTTTTTACTCCGTTTTTTTTTTGGGTGTTGGGACAGAAAAGTAGCTAGTATGTAAAGAACAACTAAAATAGCTAGTGATAAGTAGGCAATTGGTTACTTTCAATACTGGCGGGTTACTACTTTGATATATTATAGGTTAGTCATTTATATTAAACGTCATTTGAACGACATTTAAACGACCATCGACATTTCTCTTTTTTGTCGTATCGTAAAGTCACTGTCAATGTGTTCCGTTCATTAATGCTGGCATGTATGATTGTCGGTAAATGTAAAAACGCCCATTTAGTGTTATTTTTCCCAGAACAGCCCTGGTATTCTACCGCTCGATTTGTCGTATAAAAAATCGGCAAAGATAAAATCATAGATAAAACTGCAGCGCAATTTCACAAGATTTTGTTTTGGATTGAAGAATTTTCTTTTGTTATTCTAGTTATCAAGGAATTATTTGTGAACATAAAATTAACATAAACATTGTACTGGAGCAATGAGGCCAATGGATGCAGTTGTGTCATCTGAACCATCAACAGAGTGCCAGAATAATCCAGACGTTGTAGAAAGCAACGATGAAAATCAAGGCGCATCGTCCTGTTCATCTGGTTCAAATAGTTTTCGAGTAAGAGATGTTTCCGAAATAAACGATGTTAAAGACACAGATATTGCTAACATTGGTTTAAAAAGAAAGCATTGCGAAGAATATTCTGTTAATGAAAGAATTAATGATAAAAAATCAAAATGCGACGAAGAAGCTACGTGCTCCTCCAGTACAGGCAAGGATTTACAACAGGATGAGGACGAAAAATTGGAATCGGATACGGAAAATAATGTGGTTAGTTCAGATAAAGAGTGCCATTTGAATGGGAGTAGTTTAGAAGAGGATTCCAACCGCCCTATTATTTCTGCTTCAGAAATAGAGAATCGAGATGAAAAAGTGGCTGTCAACGATAGGGATCTCGCTACAAACGCAGCTTGTGAAGAAGACATTAATAAATCAAACAAAGAGGATGATCCTTGTAGTAGTTCGGTTGGTATTGTAGAGCTAGTAAAGACAGAGCCACTAGATACAGACGACTCGATGGTTGTTGTAGGGACATCCGCATCAAATACCACAGATATCAAACCAAACCTAAATGTGAAAAAAGAGGAAGCTACATCAACATCTCGTGAATCTTGCAAATATGGCATACGGTGCTACAGGTATGCAGCACATATTTCGTATCGGTGTATTAATTGCATATTTTATTTATTTTTTCCACCATCAGACGCAATCCTATGCATCGTATTGAAGAGGCACATCCCGGTGATCGTGACTACAAACGACCGAGTTTCCCACTACCTCCTGCAGGCACTCCAGACTGTCCTTTCGGTGATGCCTGCTATCGGAGAAATCCAGCGCACTTTGAACAATTTGCTCATCCCCCAGAAAGTAAGTAAACAATGATCAACTACTATTCAGTTTATTTTAGGTTATTTTATTACATTTCACACTGCATTAAGTTTAAAAAAAACAAACATTCGCATTTGTCACTTAAATTTTAGCTGATTTTGAGCAAAACTGGAAAAACTTTAGATTGCGTTTACGTCAACGCCGCCAGCAAACCCAAAACAACAGCGATAATAACGTTGACGGAAGTGACCACAGCTCAGATCTAGATGATTATGATTTAGAAGATCCCTTCATTAATGATGAAGATTTTGATCAGGATTATGTACCTAGTGACGATGACGTTGATGATGAAGAATATGATGAATGCGATAAGGCAGAGGAGTGAATTTGATTTTGTTTTAAACAGAAAAAATATATATATAAATTTATACAAATAAGTTTTAAGTATTAATACTAGATTAAGCTATTTTTATATTTCTTTCTCCACAAAGTTTCAGTACAATAAATTTATGTTTAGTTTCGGAAATCCGAATTTCTACTAGTTCCATAAGTTATTTTTTATACACTAAACCTGAAAGGTGAGGGTATATTAACTTTGTGCAAACGTTTGTAACGCATAGAACGAAGCGAGTCCGGTATAGAAAAGTATATATATTCTTTATCAGCGTCACCTCGTGAGTCGAGCTATTCATGTCTGTCCGTCCGTCCGTCTGTGTTGTCCGTAAACACAGGATAAGGAGTTGAGATAATTGGATGAAACTTGGTACACATGGACCATGGACCATTTGGAATCTGCCCACGGACACGCCTACCTCCCATACAACCCAAAAAGTTTAAAACTCAATAAATTGTTTAAATAGGTTGTTTGTCATAGAAAGATCAAAGTTGGTATGTATGTTTTTTATACGCCCATTTAATTTTTTTTTTTTAAAATTAGATTTAGGGTATTTCATAGTCGGCCTAGACCGACTTTAGACTTTCTTTACTTGTAAGTATGTAAACCAGTCTTAATAAAAATTGCTACAAAATTTTAAAAATAAAAATTGGAAACGACAAATTTGTACTCATTGCGGTGGCTCGAAGAAATATATACTTACCGGAACTCATTCTTCTCAGATAATTTAATTTCCACTTAAATATCCTATGAATGTACGATTGATAATTTTTAATTGAAAATTCCATTCGTGGAGCAAATAAAAAAAAAGAAAAATTTATTCAATTCATGCTTAAAATATAAAAAATGTGTATGCTTTTAATAAAACCCTTCGTCAATATCGTCGCTTGGCTTGCTATCGTAAGCATTCACTGCGCCCCATTTTGCAGCTTCCCCACCGCGGACCTTAACGTTGTAACAGACATTTTCAGTTTTGACGACACTCTGGTGCATGGTATAAATTTTGCGCGATAATTCGCGGCAACGATATACCTTAAGACTAACATAACTGGAAGAAATAATATTGTAAACAAATTTTGCCTAAGACTCAGAAGAGGCAACTTACCCTGTATAAAAACGTTGCAGTGCCTTGCAAGTTTCCATGCAAGTTTGTGTCTCTCCGCTGCCCAAAGAGTTAATGCAACGTCGCATAAGTTCACCAGTGAGATCAGACAATCCCAAAATATACTCAGTGGGATCAACAAAAAATATATATTTCTTCTCAGATACTAAATAGTGTTTGTATTACTATGGAACTAATATATATTTTTTAATTTTCTTACTTATGTCCGTAGACACCAAAGTATTTTCCTCAGCTGCTTCAAGTTCGGTTTCATTATCATTTTTTTCAATCTCTAACTTCTTTTGTGGTAATTTCTCCAAATAGACCATTTTTTCGTGCAGTGAATTCCAATCAGATAATGTACTATCCTCGCCCATCATAAACTCCATGAATGTATAAGCCTCAATGAATTCCTGCAAGCCGGGCGAATAAGCCCCCTTAAATTGATATGGATCTAAATCACCCAACTCCTTTGCGATTGCTTTGAAGTTTACTGAAATAAGCTTTTCTAATCGTTGTTTTGCTTCCTCAAGGATCTTATCCTTGTTATCGAGTCTTCCATCAACTGTGTGAAGTAGGAAAATAATTCGTTTTGATTCAATGGTTATGTCGCGACTCAATTTAACGATGCGTTCATAACGATCATGTTTGTCATCCAACTCTTCCCGGTAACCACGGAAAGCTTGCAGAATTGGATGATCTTCTTCCAATTGTGTGGCCTCGGCTTTTTTTGGTTTCTGAGGCCGATGGGTGTTATTACGGAATCCTCCTCTTGCCCCACGACGCATTTTTAGAATTTATTTTTATTTAATTTATCAAAGAACGCGATGGTTTTCGCTAAAAATATTTATTGTTTGTTTTGGCTAGTGATGTCGGAAAAACATCGACGCATCGAAAATATCGATGTTTTGCTTCGATGCATCGAAAAATTTTCACTCGATGTTTGAATAGCCGATGCATCGATGCTTTTTAAATATCGAAAACTGACATCACTAGTACAGCGAACCGCCATTTATATGTTTCAATTATGGAAAAAAATAAAGCGAGCATTCACAGGTTTTCTTATTAATACTCTCTCTCTGTAAGTCAAATTGAGAATAGATTTTTAAAATATAGATTTATAAAAACCTTAAAAATGTAGGGAAAGTTTTGGAGGACTTAAAAATGTAAATTTTTGTGATTTAACGAAAACGTTTTTGATGCGGTTCGATAGTCCATTAGAAACATAAATAGCTCAGGTATAGGAATTAATTTGAAATTACGTTCAATTTTGCTAATAACATATTTTGTTGTTTGGTAAAATCTTAAAAATCGTCTACAAATCGATGCATCGATGTATGCCGTCCAATGCATCGAGAGATATCGATGTACATTTCGATGCATCGAATCACAAAAAACATCGATGTATTTTTATCACTGACATCCCTAGTTTCGGCCAGGGACTTCAACTTAATATATGCAGAGATGCACAAGATTTTACTTTCGTTCTACTTGGACGTTTTTATTTATAGAGTACGAAGATAAGGTTTAGTATTATTTTATTTTCAAGTAGGTGGGTTGAGGGTACTTTGTTAGTACTGTTAGTTTGAGGGGAGATAGTTTGTTTTTGCTGAGTCCCATTTTAGAAACGGCGATAGGTCAACAATTTTACTCAGCGACTTTCTTAGTTTTTCTTTTGTTGCATTGTTTCGTCGTGCATACGAGTTCAGCTGAGCGATTTTTGCTTCTTATTTCTTTTGTTGACATTATCAACATTAGTTAAAAAACCATATTGGTTACTTTTAACTTATAAATTTATGCCAAGTAATTGTAATAATAGCTAAACTTTTGTTGTTGATGAAGTTGGAAGAAAAAATCAAATCAAACGGTGAATTAAAAACGAATTTAAAGCAAACATGAAAAAATCGTAGCAAAATCGCTGGTACGGCCGATGCGTACCAGTGTTGCCGTTTGGATCCAAATGGATCTATTTGGATAATTTATTTCTTCAAAAATTGATGGATACTTATTTGGTGTAAATTTGGATACTTTAATTGAAAAAGCCCCAAGTTACCAAAAATTCAAAATCAAGTTGTTGATTGATTATGATACATTGCATCCAAATATATGTTTATGCAATAATTTACACTCCTACTAAAAACAACAATTTCATTCACAAAATTAATTTGAAAAATATTGAAAAGCTTGGTTTTTCAATTTAGAAAGTTTTTTGTTTAAAAATGTAAAATTTTTCAAATGAAACTTAGGGCTTGTGTGTTTTTGTAATTTTGTAGCAATGTGTGCAATTGAACTGCCACTCTTTGCTCCAATTAACGTACAGTCGAAAATAAAGGTCTGTTACGGATAAAAAATCGATAACTTTTTTCTAAGTAAAGATAGTGTTGAAATTTGGCATTAATAGAAGATTGTATATTTTATTTTTTTTTATTCAGAGCAAATTGTTGGCAGCTCAACAGACTCTTGCAGCCGCCATTTTTAATGAAAAATACCATAATTTTTGACGGATAGCACTCAGCTGAATCCAACAGGTTTCGTGGAGTTTTCTTGGGTTTAACGAATCTCAACTCAACCCTCGTCTACATGCAGAGTTAACTCGGGTTTACTCGTATGACAAAGTATACGACGCTTCTAATTAAGCACTTTTTATAAAAATTTATTGATTTAAGTATCAAAACTACTTTTTGTATTGAAGAGGTGAATACAATATCGTTTTTTGCAATTTGATACCTGCATACTTTTTTTAAAGTGGATACATTTGGATACATTTCTGACCTTTTATCGGTACTTTTTTTAGAACAGTCGCGGCAACATTGATGTGTACCTTTCCGCTTTCATCTCTAATCCATACCACGAACAAAAAATCGGTGGTAAAATCATCGCAATATCGCCGTGTCTAAAATGGGACTTAGAACGGTTATACCATGATAGAATAAAGCTGGAAGTTCATTCGATGCATTTGCGTTTTTCATCCGTTTACTCGATGGCGTTATAAAATAGAAGTATGTGAAAGCTTATGGGAGCGAGTTCAATGGTTGTGAACGTTACGCTGGCAAAACGCTAGTTACGCAAGAAATATGAAATTATTTCAACCCCGTTCAATTCTGAATTACCCCGTTCTCAATACGCAATCGCAATTCAGTTTTACAGGGCGAGCTGCAAGGAAGCCGGAAAAATAGCCACATACTGGCGCAGTTGCAAAAGTACGTTTTTTCTAGTGTCCGACCGAATATTCGGTTTCGGTTTCGGCCAGTTTCGGCCCTTTTAGTCAGTTTCGGCTATTCGGCATCAATATGGCCGAAACCGAAACCGAAACCGAATAACTCTAAACACTAAAAAGTTCCTTAAAGTGGTATTAAAAATATTCTCTTTATTTATTATTTTAAAGTTGAACTTTAATATTCAAAGAATATTAATCGTATGTATACGTTATTATTATCTGTTTGAATTGTTTTGTTTTTGAAAGCTTTTAATAAAATTTAAAAAAAAAATAAAATGTTTTTAAAAACAAATTTGTATGTAGACTTCCAGTTTCGGTTTCGGTTTCGGTTTCGGCCGAATATTACAAAAATGGCCGAAATTCGGTTTCGGTTTCGGTTTCGGCCAAAATTTTGGTTTCGGTCGGACACTAGTTTTTTCTATACATTATTTTGTATTATCCATTTGTACACTTAATAGTACTTATTTATTTCAATAAATTTTTCAAGCAAAATACTTACTTTGACTGCTGACAGATATTTGTCTTGTTTTATTTATTTTCTCTCTCCAAGTGCTGTTTTCGATAAAAATTAGAGATGAAACCGATTTCGACGTAATTCAGAATGTAATTCAAACTGAATTATCTTCGAATGATTAATTCGGATCGTAATGCAAACTGAATTATCTTCGAATGAGTAAATCAGCTTGTCAAATTTTGTGTGGCGAATTACGTTGTTCAGAACATAATTGAGCTGTGAATTACGAATGAGTGCCGAATTACATGCAGTAAGACCATGCTGTTAAGTACAAACCGGTTTGAGAAAACCGAATCGACAACTTTAACCGATAACCATCAATTGTTATGTTACGTTCTGTTAAAATATCTGGCATCTCTCTGGCTGTTATCTCAAATGTTTTTTTTTTCATAAGGAGCGGCTGTGAACTTCGGTCGCATTTGAATATCACTAACACCAAGGGTTACTTAATTGCAGGTAATTATTGCATTTTATTTTACAAATGCTAATTAATTCTTTACCGACTCATATTTTTCTCGATTAAATTTATTTACCTTAGAGTAAATTTAAACTGATTGCAACATAGCAAACAAAATGTCTGAAAAACTTGATGTCGTCATTTTTGGAGCCTCTGGATTTACTGGCAAATATACAGTGTTCGAGGCATGCTCTGTGCTGCAGAATTTAAAATGGGGTGTTGCTGGACGCAGTCGATCAAAACTGGAGAACGTGCTTAAAGATATGGGCCTAAAAGCGAACAAGAATCTTTCAAATATACCCGTCATCATTGCAGATGTTGATAACGAGTCATCATTACGTGAGATGGCAAAGCAGTGCAAAGTGCTGGTCAATTGCTGTGGACCATATCGGTTCTTTGGTGAAAAGGTGGTCAAGGCTTGCATCGAATCTGGAACACATCATGTCGATGTTAGTGGCGAACCTCAATACATGGAAACAATGCAAATGAAGTACAACAGTCTTGCTAAAGATAAGAACGTGTACGTGGTTTCTGCATGTGGCTTCGATTCAATTCCGGCTGATATGGGTATGGTTTTTATTGAGAAAAACTTTGATGGCGTTGTCAACTCTGTAGAGAGCTACTTGGAAAGCTATAACAAAGGTGGTTCTGCTGGAGGTGCGGGCATACATTATGGAACCTGGGAGAGCGCAGTATATGGCTTGGCACACGCCAATGAACTACGTGGCATACGCTCCAAACTCTATAGCGAGAGACTACCAAAGTTCTATCCAATTCTTAAGAATCGTCCAGTAATGTTTAAATCTGATGTTGTAAACGCCGTCTGTTTACCCTTCCCAGGCTCGGATCGCTCAGTGGTAATGCGATCGCAACGCTTTATGTATGATAATGAAAAAAAGCGTCCAGTACAAATGCATGCGTATATAGCCTTTCAGTCGTGGTTGGCGACAATAATTGTAGCTATGGTGGGTGTAACCTTTGGACTTATGACCAAGTTTGCCCTGGGCCGTCGTTTGCTATTGAAGTACCCCAGTGTTTTTTCTTTGGGCTTTGTCTCGCATGAGGGTCCCAGTGAGGCTGCAATGGAAAGCACTCGTTTTAAGATTACTATGAAAGCACTTGGTTGGCCACAAACAGAACGTCTTGCAGAGGGTAGCGATCAATACACCAATCCACCAACCAAGTCTCTGATGGTTAAAATTTCTGGCAGTAATCCAGGCTATGGCGCAACTTGTGTTGCATTACTTTGCACAGCATTGACCATACTCAAGGAGAGTGATAAGATGCCTGGTACTGGTGGTGTTCTGCCACCCGGAGCAGCTTTTGCTAAGACAAGTTTAATTGCTGAACTTGAAAAGCATGAACATGGCCTAAAATTCGAAATTTTGGCCAATAAATAAGTTCACTTCTTGTTGGAGATTTATTTAAATGACTCAAGCATTTGAATTGAACGCAAAACATTAAGTCTGTGGTGGTAATATAATACTTATAATGTTGATTTCCAAAAATTATTGAATTTTATATTTTATAATAAACTTGTTTTTGTTTTAGATAAATTGTGCATTCCTTTGTGTCAAGTGTTAATAATGATTGATATTTCATAAACTACTAGCTGGAATTTTTGGGTGGGAAGTGGGTTTGTTATATACTTTTTTACAAAATCTAATATTTTTTTAAAAATTTAATTTTTTAAAATTTTGTTTTCCGAAATCAGAAATAATATTAGGGAAATCAATTGGCTAATTTTAAATATATAGTCGAACATAAAGTTTAATTGATTCATATCAACAACAATAACATGTCTGTGGTCATATGGAAGAGTAACTTAAGTCAGATGTCTGTGCTTCAAGAACTCTTGCTTCAAAGTTTTTAATCCCCGTATAAGTTATATGAAAGGTTCTTCGATATTTGTATCATAACTTTGGCAATAATAACGCTAGACTTAAGCTGCACTTCCATATGATCACAGGAATTGTCAAAATTTAAAATTCCTCTTCAAAAATTCATTAATTGGTTTTTATATTGAATTTGAATCAATGTACGACACGGAAAATGTTTTGAGAAATGCTCTTTTTAAATTTATATATAGATTATTAAGCTAACGAAGACATTAAGTGACCTTTTTCCAATCCTTCAATATAATGTTTTCTTTCTGTAAATTTGTTGAAAATCCATAACGAATGAATGATGTTCAATACACAGTTGAAATAAGTATTTTACACCGAGAGTTATTGAAATTTAAAAACAAAATCGGCGTTTCTGAACATTTAAAATTTTACACTTATC
Organism: Tetanocera ferruginea; assembly: GCA_958299015.1. NCBI lineage: Eukaryota > Metazoa > Arthropoda > Insecta > Diptera > Sciomyzidae > Tetanocera > Tetanocera ferruginea. Next base: position 103,282,406 of record OY282642.1, on the reverse strand, counting down.
ACTTTAGTGCGCTTAACCGAGTAAAATCATAAAATGACTACCACCGAAATTTGTATGATTCAATTGCTATTGGAGAAGACAGTATGAACATCCATATATTTGGTTGTAAAAATAACTCGGTAAAAAAGTGTAGCTAACGTACTCGTAAGTTAGCCTAGATGCGGGACTTGGTTATTTACATGATATTGCTATTCTATTCGATTTAATCAGGCATGTTCTTGAAATACACCACGGAAGTAGATAGAAATTGGTATTTATTTCCAGGAAAAGTTTATACTTTTTTATGTAAAGCATAACTATTTTTTGGAGGCACGAAAATGAAATACTTTATGTAGAATGGAAAAATTGTATAATAACTGATTCATAACCTTCAGTTTAATTTCGGAACACTTTAATGCGGTTCATACTTGTAGACAGATTCAGTTTACATTTGTTGGATTGCAAGGTATGGTTGTCTATAAAAGATACTTACAGTCGCGAATGGCAGTTTTCGCCAATCGAATCAAAAGAAGGGGCTAGATATAGTGGCACACAGAGGTGGTTTAGTTGAGCGTATGTACAGAACTTTGAAATAGACGTAAAGCTGTAAATCATGCAATAAAGGGTGAACTTAAGTTCTGTTAGGCACACAATCATCTTACAACGAAAACCTGAAAGTACCTCGAGCAGAGGGCGAAAATATAGAACCTTCCGAAGATGTTTTTCTGACTGAAAATGTGTCATAAAATGTATACGTAACGGTGTAAAAGACCATTAGCGAAATGTTATATTCGGCCTTTTAAAATAAAAATAGTAAAAAACTAGTAACGTATATCTTCGGCTTGAGCAAAGTTTAAATACTGCCGATTAATACCCACTGCCGCTTTGTAAGGGTAACAAATCTTAAATTGTATCTCTTTTTGTATGAGATTTTTAAAGTTTTTACTCTCATGAAGGATAAAATTAGCTTTGTATGTAAAATACATTTTTTTCTGTAGCTTAAAGAGAAGCCTCTTTATATAATTTTAAATTATGAGCTTGTATGGGAGGTGCGCGTTCGTGGACTGAAGACGTCCATTTTAACATGCCTTAATTTTAATATAAACTACGCACACGACGAATATTTTTTTCCTTGAATATTATCCCCTTTAAAGAGTTTTAAATTTTGGGGTTGTATGGGAGGTAGGCGTGGTTGTCATCTGATTTCTCCCATTTTCAATTTGACCAACACTCTTTAGCAAGAAGCTCAAATAACGAATTTCATTACGATAGCTTCAAAATTACAGCTGTAATCGTGTCGACAGACGGACATGGCTAAATCAACTCAGGTGGTTGAGCTGATCACGAATATATATACACTTCTATACCAACCACGCCTACTTATGGGCGTTATACACGTAGTCACAAAAGTAATATACCCAATACGCATGAGAGTATACAAATAATTTGTTCTTAGAATGGACTTAGATTCTAGAATGTTCTTAGAGTATACCAACTAATCCAATTCTTATCTGCAATCGTCTTAAAATCTTTTCCTCAAAAACAACTTCGTTTTTGATAAGGGGAAAAATTAGGGAAAATATTCAATTGTTGTGATTTTATTCATTATCTTGAATCTTTGATAATGCATAACTATATAAGAAGCATACCAACTTCTAAACTAAAAGCATTTTAAAGTTACTTGAATCGGTTTTTGAGCGTTCAAGACTCTATTCCAGAGCTCATATAAGCTTTATTTCGCCCTTGACTTAATTTGGCAACAACATTGTCCATTCTGCTCCTCTTTATAAATAATAATCCCTTTGTCTTAGCCAGAAATATTAATTTTATAAAAAAATATACCCGCAGCGGTTTTTTTTGCACAATACAATACGAACTAGAAAAAACCGCTGAAAACCGGTTAGAATAAACCGAATCTGCCACTTCAACTGATAACCTTCAAACTTCATGTTACGTGATGTTAAATATATTTGGTATCTCCGGCTGTTATCTGGAGTGTTTTTATTTTTGGCTATGAACGAAATGGCTGTGAACTTCGATCGCATTTGAATATTGGCAACAGCAAACACCAAAGGTGAGTTTATTGCAGGATAATATTATTGTAATATTTTACTTTTTAATTGCGTTGTAATAATAGAGTACCGGCAAATAATTTTTTTAACCGGCATACATTGTTCTCAATATCAAAATAGCTTTGCACCATAGAAGAACTTCAACTGATTAAGGAGAGATAACCGATAGCTATACACATAATGTCTGAAAAACTCGATGTCATCATATTTGGAGCCTCTGGATTTACTGGAAAATATACAGTGTTTGAGGCATGCTCTGTGCTGCAGAACTTGAAATGGGGAATTGCTGGACGCAGTCGATCAAAACTGGAAAACGTGCTCAAGGACATGGGTGCAAAAGCGAAGAAAAATCTTTCTAATATACCCATCATCATTGCAGATGTTGCTAATGAGTCATCATTACGTGAGATGGCAAAGCAGTGCAAAGTGCTGGTCAATTGCTGTGGACCATATCGGTTCTTTGGTGAACAGGTGGTCAAGGCTTGCATCGAAACTGGAACCCATCATGTCGATGTTAGTGGCGAACGTCAATATATGGAAACAATGCAAATGAAGTACAACAGTCTTGCTAAAGATAAGAACGTGTACGTGGTTTCTGCATGTGGCTTTGATTCAATTCCCGCTGATATGGGCATGGTTTTCATTGAGAAAAACTTTGATGGTGTCGTCAACTCTGTAGAGAACTATGTAGAAAGCTACACCAAAGGCGGTTCTGGTGGAGGTGCGGGCATACACTTTGGCACCTGGGAGAGTGCGGTACATGCTATAGCACACGCCAACGAATTGAGTGACATACGCGCAAAACTCTATAGCAAAAAAATACCAAAGTTCTATCCGACGTTAAAAAGTCGTCCAATTATGTTCAAATCTGATGTTGTGAACGGCGTCTGCTTGCCCTTCCCGGGTCCAGATGCCGCAGTAGTAATGCGTTCGCAACGCTTTATGTATGATAATGAAAAGAAGCGTCCAGTTCAGATGAATGCATACCTAGCCTATAAATCGTGGATAGCGGCAATAATTGTAGCTATGGTTGGCGTGACCATTAGACTTATGGCTAATTTTAGTCTAGGTCGTCGTTTGCTATTGGATTATCCCAAAGTGTTTTCTTTTGGCATGGTCTCACATGAAGGCCCCAGTGAGGCTAGAATGGAAAGTTCTCGTTTTAAAATAACCATGAAAGCACTTGGTTGGCCACAAACAGAACGTCTTGCAGAAGGTAGCGATCAATATAGCAATCCGCCAACCAAGTCTCTGATGGTAAAAGTTACTGGCGGTAATCCAGGCTATGGAGCAACTTGTGTTGCAGTACTTTGCTCAGCACTGACCATACTCAAGGAGAGCGATAAGATGCCGGGTACAGGCGGTGTTATACCACCTGGTGCAGCTTTTGCAAAGACAAACTTAATTGCTGAACTCGAGAAGCACGAACATGGCATAAAATTCGAAATTATGGCCAATAAATAAGTTCATGTTACTTGTGATTTTAAACTTAAACTACTAGTGCAATTAAATTGAATGCAAAGCATAAAATCTGTGGTGTAAATAAATCTTGTTGGTTTTCAAAATTAATTGAACATCAAATTTTAAAATAAATTTATTTTCCTTGTAGATAATTTTTGTTTTATTTTTCCAACTAGCTATGGTTGGAGGTCTGTATCTTGATTAGCGAAATCTTGATGTATAATCTTGTTTAAAGTTTTATTTTTCGAATTCGAACAGTTAAGAAAATTCCAACACAATTTAAGTAGCTTTTTTACAATATTTTGAGCAAGCAAACGATTTAAAGCCCTGATTTTGATTTTAAAAATAGAGTTCTTTTACAAAACAAATTCTAATGCAATTGCGATGAGTATAAGCATAAGAGAAGTACGAAGAAGTGGTGGACATATCCTTACATACAAAACAATTGATCATAAGAAGCTTGGTAAAAGCGCTGAAATAGCCTATTTAATATTATTATTAGTTTTGTTGTTGAAAGTTTTCTTTAGATAATTTCTGATGTAAAGAATATACTGGGTTTTGCCGTGAGCATTTTTTTTTTGCCAAGCTGCTATATAAACTGATAGGTGACTGATACATTCGTTGAGTTTCATCAGGTTTAGCATGCCAGATTTGGTAAAATATTTTTGACATTATTCAGATTTTCATGAAATATTTTCTTAGTGGTTAAATTTTCATTAATTCTTTTTTTATTAAATAGTTTTACCTTAAGCAGATTTTTTAGTCGCCACCAATTGCCTCGTTACTTTTGTCGTAACCTCTGATGGAAACACCTTTGCCATTTTTGCTGCACAATCTAAGCAAAATGTATTTGTATAGAAAATGCTACAAGCAGCATCTCGACACACTGTGCGTTCGCATTTCGCACATTTTGCTCCAAGGGCAACAAAATACTCAGGCTTTGGCTTCCAGCGTGGTGGTGGTGGCTGAAACGGATCCTGCATAACGTAGGTATCTTCTAGGAATTTTATGCCATAAGCAAATGAAGGTTCTTTGCCATAGTAGTGGACCATTTCATGCATATCGCACTTTTCACAGTGGAAGACTAATTTTGGAATGCGATCATCGTCAAAAGGTGCTGTTTTCTTGTCATCTACTGACGCTTCAGGAAGCTGTAGGCACGCTATTTCTGCTTCTTCGTCCTTGATATTTAATGTAAGAGTTTCATCCTCTAATTCGACGGCAGCGTCGTGGCTCTGCTTTGATGTGCTCGGCAGTATAGAAACATCCATTATGCTGCAAAAAATCAAGGAAAAAAACAGAAAAGTATATATAATAAATAAATATATATTTTGTCAAACGTTTAAGATACGAGTAATTTTTTTGTAATTTTCTACAATGGGATTAAAGATAAATAGATTATTTTTTACAATATGTATAAATAACTAGATGTAAAAACATTCTCATCATCTGCGGACTAGTCTACTGATTTGCATCGGCTCTTCATTGTCTTGCTTTTAATTGCTGTTCATTGGGCCACCAATGCGGTTTCTCGATGTAACAAGTTTCTCCATCGATAACAAATTGGTTATCTTTTAACGCATGATCTAAACGCATCAGAGCCAGACCACGATTATAGCAAGTGGAACGCAGCGTGCCAACCGTTACGCCACCTAATAACTGGACAGGCAAACCTTTTTCAGTGACTTTTGTCGTCAAGCGTATAGGCATCAAACGTTTTCGTATAACACCTGTATGATAAGAACGCGCTGTTAACTCCTGTCCAATATAGCAACCTTTTTGGAAATTGACGCCATGCAGATAATCGCAGTTGGACTCTAAAGCAAAGCATTTTCCTGGTGGCAGGTCGACGACACCCTCGCCCACACCGTAGCGATAGCGTTGGAGACGGTAGTTGCAATCAGTTGTTGGCAGATTAATGCCTACTTCGCCAGCCTTTGAGAAATATTTTGCTAAATCGACCCAATTTTTGTCATGCTTCATTAGTATACGTATGCCTAATTCTCGCAGTCGTGGATCTGGGGTGGTTAAAAATTCATTAGCAAGGCGTGTTTGGTCAATATTAGTTTCCACCTGATTAAAGGCTACCCACGGTGAGTATTCTTTATCTATATTGTCTATATCTATTTTTCGCCGTACACGATATAAACGAAGATGTCTCTTAAATTCAGAAGTCACAGATTTATCACACTCCAGTATGAAGGTTTTGGGATCCTCTGTGCGATATATAAAAGTATCGTACAAAACTCGTCCGGCATTATTCAAAAACAAGGCATACATAGAAGAGCCTGATTTCGCAAGTTGTGCTATATCATTGGTTACCAGGCCTTGCAAGAAGGCCTCGACCTCTTCACCTCTAACACGTACTAGTTCACGATCCACCAGCGGCTCTATGATGATATTTTTTGAGCTAGTGCTTGCTTTTGTTTCGGCCAAACGTGCACAAGCTATACGCAATGGAACTAATTTTCGTAACATGTTCATGTTTAACTCTATAAATTTTAGAAGAAAAACACAATTTAAAAGAGACGTTGTACTGCTTGGAAAAAGTGGACCACAAACCTTCAATGTTTTGGTCTGCCCTTTTAATTACAATTACAATTTTTTTTGGTTTATGTTACATATGTACGCACGCAAGCAGCAATATTTTTCTATTACCTCGCTATGCAACAGCTTAGGAACAATATTCAAACTCTTACTAAAGTTAACTTAATTCCTTTAACAATTCTAAATACAAATGATTTTGTATTTATTAATAATTTTATGAATTGTAATTTTTTTAGAACAGTGATGTTTAGAGCAGTGATAACAAGATTTAAAACGTCAAATTATGCGATGTTCTCAAATAAATTGTCACAGGGCGACTCAAATTGATGAAATGCTAAAAATACTTTTCAAGCACACAGGACTGTGTAAGAATAATTTTTAAAAATTCGTCAGTGAATAGTTGAATGTTTGGAGTTAAACATTAAATTAAAATATTAAATATTAAATTATTAAAATATTAAATAAGTTAAATATTTCATTATTATATTATAAAATTATTATATTATATATAAAAATATGTACTGAAAGATTGAATTAATTCAATATCAAAAATTTAAAAAAAAGAAGATTTATTATTTAAAATCTTTGTTTATAAAAATTGTTAAAAAAATTAATAAAATCATTTGTATAAAGATATAGAATAATAAAAATTGATGAAAAATAATAAAAAAAATTTCGCTATTGCTGAAAATAGCATCAACATTTACAACAATTATGCCCTTGCTAAATTCTGCCCAGTTGCCATTTTTCACATTCGCTAAAATTTGCATCAACTTTTGCGACAAATGGTAAGCAAAAACAACAAACGCAACAACAAAACAGTTGTCATTTTGTTGTTTTCTTCACTGACATGTTGACAAGCTTGTGTCCATAGAGGAATATGTTTCATTCCGACTGCAACATGCTTACGGTCTGGCTGGCAAAGCAACATGTTTCACTTCAAGTTGCTTCGTCGCCTTCGCTCGCGAAAATGGTCGAAATTGAGTTTTTGGAGGTCTTCTCTCTATGTTTTTGGTTTTCTTCACAGACATGTTGACAACCTTGTGTCCATAGAGGAATATGTTTCCATTCTGGCTGCCACATTGCAACATGTTTACCATCTGGCTGGCGATGCAACATGTTTCACTTCAAGTGGCTTCGTCAGCTTCGCTCGCGAAAATGGTCGAAATTGAGTTTTTGGAGGTCTTCTTTCTCTATGTTTTTGGTAATAATAATTCAATTTTGGGGTTGGGGGATGTGGGCGTATTTGTGGGTGGATGTCGCCCATTTTTCTTACACATCTTAGTGTTGATATAACATGAATTAATATCCAATTTTATTTTTGAGCTAATTTTATATTTTGAGGCAGAAGCCTCTATATAAAGTTTTACATTTTGGGGTTGTAGGCGTGGTTTTCATCCGATTTACCCATTCTCGAGCTTTATCGAAACAAAACGAGAAGCATTTATATTTTTGAGAATACTCTTTCGGGTATTGCAATATTTCTATAGAATTAAAAAAAAAAACAACCTTCAGACCAAAAAAATGTACAAGTAGTTAAAAAATTCAGCACTTTTTTCCAAATTGACAGTCAAATTTATTTTTAACCTTTAATCAACAAAATTGCACCATTTTTTCCTACGGCCATTTCCCATAACCCATTTGAATATTATTTTCCAAAATTCGTTGTCAAGAGAAGTTTTTGATCGAGTAAGTTACACGATTTCGAAATTATTCATTTTGTGGAACACAGGATTAAAATTCACCTAAATCGAACATAGCTGTTCACTGAGAAAACTTTGCACGTCTAACGTATATTTACTTTGAAAACGTACATTTTAAAATTAACTTCTAAAACGTTCATTTGATTTTTTATAATAAACAGTTTAAATGAGCTTTTAAACGTTCGCTTCATATTTTAAAATTAACATTTTAAAAGAATTAGAAGAAAGAATTAAATTAAAATGCCGTTTTGTTTGATAAATAATTTTCTCACAAGTTCATATTATTTTTAATGCTCAAGATAAAATCTCAAGAAATAAGTGCAAAAAATTTTCAATTCAACGAATAGATAAAAAAAATTGGAAAAATATCTTTTAACCGAAATTCCACTAGTCGTTCAATTGGGTATTAAGCCGGATCATTTAATTGCGCATTTAGAAAAAGTTAAACTCAAGAGTTCCGAGGAACAGGAAGTTAAACATTCTTTTAAAAAAGTTAAAGCAGATGAAAAATTAGTTCGAGTACTCAAATTTTAGGTAAACTAAAATGAAAACAAAACTTTTGGTAGTTATATATGTACATATATATATATAATATATATTTATGAGTTTCATTCATCAAGTATTTGTTATACTCATAAGTTCTTCATGATAAAACTTAAAAAAAGTGCCTACACTTTTATTATGTACAAAATTTTCGCTAATTCAGCGATTCTTTAGCTTTTGGAGCAATTTTCTTTGCCATTTGCTTTAGTTGACTCGAAGGTTTCTTTTTCTTTTGCTTCTTTTTGATATCATTAACTTTTACACCGCGAAATTCTGTTTTTTTATTATCGATTTTATCCTGCGGTGTTGTTGAAGTTTTGCCACTCTGTTTCTTCTTTTTATTGTCCAAACGTTTCTTAGCCCCTGTTGCTGCCTTTTTAGTTCCTTGCGCTGAAGATTTTTGAAGTTTATCGCGTGCTTCTTTTGCTCCTAGTTTTTTGACAGAGTAGCGCTCAACGTGTATGGGACGCTCGTCGAGAATTGTTTCATTGAGTTCCAAAGCCAACCCAACGCTGTCGGCTGTTTTAAAACAGACATATGCTACGCCATTGCAGCCTTTTTCTCCAGCTTGTAAACAGCGTACATATTCTATTTCACCGCAACTCGAGAATATTTCGCGTAGTTTATCCTCCGTCGCCGCTATTAAGAAAAATTATAACCAATTAGTTAGGTTGATAGTTATATGAAATACCACTTACAGTATTTTAAGTTTCCCACAAAAACCATATTTTTGGCATCAGCATTCCCAGCATTATGCGCATTCTTGCCGGCTAGGGTTACGCGTAGGTGATTCGTCTTGAATTCCTGGCCATTTAGCTCAAGTGCCATTTCCGCGGTCGCTGCATCTTTCAGTACAACGTATGCGTTAAGTGAACCGGCCTGTTTGCGTTGTTTATGTTTCATTATAGTCTTGCCGCCAGCAGTACGGATTCGCATTGCACTAACTGGCCCATATTTCTCAAAGAGACGAACTAATTGAATACGTTTTGTGTTCACTGGCAAATTACCCACGAACACAGTTGCTACTTCAAAATCAACCGTCGCACGTTTTGAGGGCTCTTAAAAGAAAGAAAGATAGTTTAAATTTTAAAGGGTTGGCATATATTTTATTTTGAGATTTACCTTCATCGTCACCTTTAAGCTTTTTCAATAAATTTTTCTTTTCGACCTTGCGCTGCTTTTTCGGATTTATATTTTTGGGTTTAATGGTTTCAGTGGATTCTTTAGCTGCGGGTTCTTCCTTTGAGGGAGTCGAATTTTGGTTTTGTTTTGTTTTCTTCTCATTTGTTTTGGCATCTTTTTCTGTTGCCTTTTTCTTACCAAGTATCGCCTCTTTAAGATTTTCTTTCTTCTTATTTTGCTTTATGAGCTTCTGCGATATTTTCTTTGCTTTTTTCTTTGCAATTTTTGCAAGATCCTTTTCCGTTGGTTCTCCCTTCGTTTCTGTTCCATTTGCTGGTACTTCCTCTTCAATCGCTTTCAACTGCACTTTTTTCACCTCATTTGTTTGTTTCTTTTTACCTTTTTGTTTAATGCCTTTTTTAATTTCTCCCGCAATAATAACTTTTTCCAAACTTTTCTTTGTCAAATCCTTTTGCGTTGCCTCTTCCTTCGTTTGCAAACCATTTGATGGTTCTTGAACTATTGGATTTATCTGCGTTTTTTTCACCTCATTTATCTTTTTCTTTTTACCTTTCTGTTTAATGCTTTTTTTAGCCTCCCCCGCATTGACAACTGTCAACAGATCCTGACCGATCATTTCACCCATTTTCCCCTTCACAACTTTTTCAACTTGTTTCTTCTTGTTTTTGGACTCTATTTTATTGGTTTTATTTTTAACATTTGAACTCTGGATTACTTTTTTATTTTCTAATTCACTATTTTTCATTATCCTAATGTATTTTTCACGTGTTTGAAAATATTAAATTCCTAGTACTTTCCGCGATATTTACCAAGTTAACAAAATGTGGTTTAAGAATTCCCCTCCACACGCGTTTTGATGTTGACAGCTCCAAATGTCAAAATAAACGATACTATCAACGATGCCAGATCTGTGGGTTATTGGTGATTTCTTTTTAAATTTTTGTTGGATGTGCGAATTGAATTGCCATGGTATAGTTTAATTTGACTTGGGCATTTTTAATACAATTTAATTTTCGTCACCCCCAAGCTATTTTTATGCAACATGTATAAAATCTAAATTTTACTTGATATAATAACTGTGTTCGATACAGAGAATGGAAAAAAACAGTACCGAATAAAAATCGCGTGCATTCAAACATTTTTCTCTCTATTCCGCATTTAGCTCTTCGACTCAAACACAAGCACAATCACAACCATGATAGAATAATCAGGTAGGCTCATGTTAATATGAATGCTCAAATGTCTTTTTTTACACAAACAATGCTGTGAGTGCTATAAGTTTCAAACGAAAAGGCAACAACAACAATTAGAACAATTCAAATTCGAACAGCTGATTTTGACATCTAGCGCACTTCCTCTCCAATATGCGCCTACCTTGTTCTTCTACCATGATCACAACCACGCAGAAGAAAAAGAGCTGAATAAAATGGAAAAGGTTGTGCTGTTTGATCAAAAAACATTATTTGCTCTGTTGTGCTTTTTGATCGTGATCAAAAAACCTTACCTTATGTAGCGAATGTTAGCGTTGCAGAACTTAAAAAAAAACGTGTTGGCGCATGCTACAATTTTGTATTAAAGACGCCAGTACACAGTGTTTCGTTTATTACAAGTTGGACGGAGAATATTATGTGTGTGGCAATTGAATTGAAAGACTCAATTGATAATTGGATTGTATTGTGTATGGCTCGCATAATACTGTTTTTTTATGCACAAATAATTCAAATCACAATTGTTATATCATCAAATTAACAATTCAGCAGAATTCGTCAGAATGGCGTTTCTTTATGAAGTGAAATTATGAAATTTCATTTGGCAGTTTATTTTCTTGCCTCAAAAATTTTTAATTATTTTTTTAATGTGCATTGGTTGACTTTGAAATAAATATACAAAATTAATAAAAAAAACAAATTGACCATTTCAGCCCTTGAAGGGACTTTGACAGAGCTTCTCATGATCAATTGTTTAAATTGATTGTTTAAATGTTTTTAAATTTAATAACACAATCAACACAATTGTTCATAAGAAGCTTGGTCAAAGTCCTTTCAAGGGCTGAAATGGTCAATTTGTTTTTTTTGTTTGTGTTATTAAATGTTTGCACACAATTGACCGAGAACTGGACCTACATGTTTTATGCCGACTCCGAATGGCTTAAGTTCATGTTATCAAGAAGCTTTACATGTCTTTATTTACTCTCTGAGGTTTGCCATTGTCTGCAGAGAGGTGGTGACCGATCAGAAAAAATTTTTATTGAAAAAAACGTTTGCCGCGGCTGGGGATCAAACTCGGGCTGAGGGCATGCTAAGCCACACACTTAACCTCCATCACTTAACCTCCGTCACCACAAAAATAATAAGGCAGGGTTAAATTAATATGGTTGCTCAAATGTCTAATTTTACTCTGACAAAACTATATGTGCGACAAAACATCAGACGATGAAGGAAATAAAAACAATAAAAAAAAATTAAATTTGAACAGCTGACTTTGACATATAGCTTACTTCCTTGTTATTTCACTATGGTCATAACACACGGAAATCAACCTGCGGCGCGATAACGTCTGTCCTGTAGGCAGATTCCAGGATTTGCTATCGCTAAATTTCGATCGCTAAAAAATGCTTACGTCAGTTTTAGCAAATTTTAGCGACAATCCTACAGATGATATGTGAGTCAGAATCGCGATTGTCGCTAAAATTTGCTAAAACTGACGTAAGCATTTTTTAGCGATCGAGATTTAGCGATAGCAAATCCTGGAATCTGCCTACTGGGCAATTAATTATAAATAATTGACTATTTCTAGAATAAACCCAATAAAAAACCCAAGCTTAAGTGGTTTAGCAGATAAAATTCGTCAAGTTTAGAAATATTACCATTTCAAGCTTGTTTTAACATTCCCTGCAAGGGCAAATCATTTCTTCATAGAAAAACAATAAAAAAACAAAAAATCATGCATATCATTTAAGGTAAAATGGGGAGTTTTGAATCACACTTTGATTTTGTAACATATCTTTCTCAAAAATCAATATTTTTTGATCTGAAACCCTCTATTTGTAGATAATGGTAATACCTTACTACCTCCAGATGCATTTATTTAAAATTTTTAGTTTAAAAAAAAAATTCGAAGCTTGAAAAAAATGAGATTTTTGGATTTTCTAAAAAAATTGGGGAGTTCTGAATCACTACTATAAATGGTGAAGAACTAATAGTTCTCATGACAAAAATGAAAAAAAAAAAAATAATGACCAGTTTTATGTTTTTTGACGAAAATTTATTTTTATGTCGCGGCATGATGTCTGAGTAAATCTTGAAAAACAACACATAAAAATTTAAATTTACTTTGATTTCACATAAAACGTTCATTAAATTCATTAATAATGCGAAACACGACAGAAATGCGAGCCAGTTGTCAATTTTGAAAACAAGGTGATTCATAATTCCCCACATTTGTTGATTCACAACTCCCCATTTTAAATGTTCGAACATAGGCGACGCGTCATCAGCACACATTGTTATTTCTAAAAAACCTCTTCGGTGGGTTAAAAGCCCATAGATCAGAGATAATTTTGACGATACTTAAGTTTCGATACACTTCCCAAATAGTTTTCAAAATTTTATCCGCGTTGATCCTCCAAAAACTTTTTCAGCACGCAAAAAAATAATTTTTTGTAAATAAACTCTGAATACGTGTTGATGGCACAAATGTTTATAAAAAGTGAGAGCCCAGACTAGTAAACAATTTTGACACTAGTTTCCTGATTTCAAGCAAATTCAACATGGCGGATATTTGAGTGATTCACATTTCCCCATGATTCAAAACTCCCCATTTTACCTTACCAAATCAAAGATACATTTTTAGGCTTCAATAAAATGATTCAAAACTCCCCATTTTACCTTACCAAATGAAAGATACATTCTCAGGCTTCAATAAAATGCTTTTCATAATAATAACAATAATATGTAATAACTGTTATATGTAATATATTCTATATTCTACTTATATAATATATTTTATATATTATACATATATAAATATATTAGTGGTATTCACACGTTGCCTTGTTAAAGTGTTAAATTGCTGAAATTTTGAACAACGAGTGAACACACCTTTTCAATATATTTTATGCACATACTCTTTTGTCAAATTTAATTTGTAAAAGTCAAATTAAGTTTTTCTTTCATATATAAATTTTTTAATTTTTTTATATAAAAGAAAACGTAAAATTAATTAAATATGCCTAGAAAAAGTGATGATAATAATTATAATAAGGGATTGTGGATGATAATAAGGCATTCTGTGGCTGTCTCTGAAGAGGCAACTGTGATGCCTTGAGTTGATGTGTATGGTTGTTCATTGGAGTCCACTGCATAGCTTTCACACAGCGTCTCATTCAAAAAAGACTCTTCCGACTCGTCAACAGCATTACAATTTGTGGACTCATAAGCATGTACTTCCAAGGCTGACCGTTTTTCACCAAAAATTTCCTGAGGCGATCGTAATGATCACTCATTACATTTGGAAAATGACGTTTTTAAATTTCGCATCTTCCCGCGTACCATAGTCCAAGTGGCATCAATTCCAGTCTCATCAATCAATTTGCGGTAGTAAACTTGCGCAGTGGGCTTCTGATAACAAAAAACATATCCATTTATTGACATTTTTTCTAAGAATTTATTTACAAAGAACATATATTTACCTCCAATTTTCCTGTTTGCAAGTTATAATCAAGTATTTTACAAGTTCCTCGTAGCTCCACTTTTTTACTTCTGTTAGAGGTGTTCTTTTGACTTTCTTTCCGATAGATTGCATTAAAATTTATTTAATAAAATTTTCACATCAAATTGAAAAATTCTGAGAAAAAAATTTAGAGAAAAATTAAATTCAAACTGACAAAAAAAGTATTCAACACTTTAGCAACGTTTTTAACAATAGGTTCGAGCTTTTGCTAAAGTATTAAGTTGCTAGGTCGTGACAAAGCATATATTTTGTTGTAGTGTTGCTAAAATTATTAACACTTTAGCAACCTTACACTGTTACAATACTACGTGTGAATACCACTATTATATATTATAAATACATTATACATATAATAAATTTTGTTTATTTAAAATTTTTTTGAAAGCTTGTTTTATTATCTTTAAAATGATGATCGTTAAACACTAACATAAGTTCTTTAGTAAGACAATTTTCCGCAGCTTTCTTAGAAGATATTATTAAAAGAATATTATATTAAAAAATCGATTGCTCCAAAACGAATCGAATTTTCCTTTGGTCATTCTTATTTGTATTGAAAGCTATTAACAATCGCGGCACCCAAGAAATCATCAAGTCCCCAACGAATTATATTTGATAGCTGGTTTTAGATAAAACGCATTTATAGAAAATTTTTAACTTTGTGAATTACTCATCTGTGTAGTGTACCCATATTACACTCTGCGTCAGTCCTTAAGCCTATATGACACTTGCTTGTTTTCAGATCTTTAAACAAGCAAAGGATAAAAGAGACAGCAATGTCTTGTGTGAATGGGATGTCTGTAGAAAATTTTGTGAAAAATTCAACAGCTGTTGCGACAAAAATATAATTTATTTTGTGTCAAAAATCTACAACTTGTACGAATTATTTAAAAATAATTACGAGCTCGAGCAGCGCAATTGTTTTTTATTTCAATTAAAAACATTTAAATGCAACCAATTGAAATGCAAAAACAGCATTAAAATGTACAACGGCAAAAATGCAGAATGTCTGCTTCACAAAATATTTATCTTGTTCTTCTTTCTGCTGTAACAAGGTATTCACAATGACTTTTTCGTGATTTTAAGCTGGTAGAAGCTGAAAAAGTAGAAAATTTTTGTATATTCTAGCGCTTGATTTGCTTGATTGCACATATAGCGTAGGCAGTCATATCAACGGAAAATTGTAGTGAGCATTTATCGTACTGCGCTTTATTTACAATTTAAGCGCTGAAAAATACTAAAACTAGCCAGTGTCATATAGGCTTTACCAACATACATAATCCCACAATTCTCGGATGTCTGGCAACTCTTTAACCCAACATATTGCTGCTATTCACAATAGCGGCAGATTGTGAACAAACGTCGACGCCAACCGGCAAAATTTATTAAATTTTCATTCGGTGCAAGAAGTGTGTGTGTAAATTTTGCATCCATTCGCATTTTAGTGTTGGTTGTTTCGGCACGTTATTCAACACGTACGTTTGTTCGTTGTGCGATTGTGAGCGGAGAATTAGTTGTTTCCTCCTTTTCGCTTGATTGTTCTTTATTTTCCTCAAATTTTTGTGGATATACCGCAAAAAGCAGAAACAGAAGTAGAAGCAAAAGCAGAAGCACAAAACCAAAGCGAAATAGCCGTGTGCGAACCGCTCCCATTGGGTGTTTCTCGTTGATTTTGATGTTCGTCGCAGCTAGCAGGCCAGCAAGTCAGCAAGTAGACAGAAAGTAACAAGCAGCAGCAGTGTACGAACGGCAGTAAAGACGGCAAAGATTTAACATTTTTGCATTTCAGGCTGATTTAATCAAAGATTCAAATAAAATTAAAGTAAAATAAACAATTTAAACATATTTGCCTGCACTGGGTATCTGTGTGTGTGTGACACTAACAAAAGAAAGCAAAAAAAAATAAAAAGCGAAAAATAACTAATTGTGCGAAAAAGGTGAGCTGGTGAATCACAAAGCTTTAAATTGAATCATTAAATTATTTTGTGCGAATCGAGTGTCGAAAATTTAGCGGAAGGAGAAGATTTCGTGTTAATTAAAATTTGCGAAGTTTGCAAATTGTGAAATTTTTTTTCGTCTACGAAAAACGAAAGAAGAGGGGAAATTCAGAAAGTCCGAAATTCAGTATAACAGAAGCTAAAATGGAGCACGAGGATAATAATACGCAATTTGGTAATAATTATTTGCGTGGAAATTTAGACGAATTTTCGCTACAACATAATCAACAGAATTTGGTGGAAAATCTGCAGAATGCTAGTGGATTTGGAGCTGGTGGAATCGTCGGTGTAGTAGAGGACATTGTTGGTGGCGGTGTTAGTATTGGGGGAAAGTTCGATAAGGAAGAACATGATGAAGAAGAATGGAAGTATGTACAAGAAGTGCAGCAGAGCGAAAAGCAGCAGCACCAGCAGCAGAAAATGTTAAAAGTAGGAGAAGGAGTTGGCGATGGTGTTGGTGGATTAGTAGTTGATTATGATGAAGACGAAGGCGGGGATGAACAAGTGCTATTGCCAACAGCAGAGTACGAGTATGAAGAGGAGTCAGCAATAATTAAAAATGATGGCGATTTTTCAACAACTTCTAACACCACGTCGACCACGGTAGGTGAAGAAGAAAACTCAGCAGCAGTAGAAGAAGAAGAAGAACTTAAAGCAATGCATGTTGATGATGATGTTGTGGCATCACTTTGGACGCAAGTGGAAAAAGTGGAAAAAGAAGTGGCAATTGAATTGCTCGGAAAAGAGAATAATTTACCAGAAACGGTTGGGGAGAAGAGTTCATTGGCCACCGGCGAAAATTGTGAAAATCTACAGCAACAACAACAATACTTAGATGAGCAGCACGAGACACAGGCGGAGAAAATACACGATAATATGTTTTCGTCATCATCACCGCCGCTTTTCGCGGCTGCAAGCAACATAAGTGCAGAGGAAGAAGAACAGAAGCACGAAGCAGACAAAGAAAATGCAGACCCCGCAGTTGCTGCAACAGCAGCTGTTATGGACCCCCTTGAAGACATCGATTATGCAGCAGTTAGTCATACTGAGCCACAGTCACTACGTCCAAGTGAACTAGATTTAGAAATGCATTCAAATTTGAATCCAGATGCAAAGGAGTTTGTGCCCGTCTGCTCAAATCCTACATCACCAATTTCACCAGAAAAAACAAATGATTTTCTTAACTTTGTTGGTGCTACTGAGGAGAGGCCAATACAAACGAATGCGTCACCAGTTCTTGACTTTGGCGTTGGCGACAAGAACGAGACCGACAATGACTTTGGTAACAGCGATAAAGAAAACGAGAACGATGTCGACGATAACTTGCTGGGAGATGTTGGCGAACCGGCACTGTCTTCGTTGTCAGTTTCACCACACCCAAATGCTGTACCCAGGCACATGATCGGCACTACTGCTGTTGCTGATGATGTTGTGGCTCAGAGCCCACGCAAGGGACGTGGCTTAGACATGGATGAAATATCGTTGCCAGCTGTTAATGATTTCGAGCTTGAAGCAAACGAGCGGCCGCACGAAATAGAGCAAGAAGACGTCGTCGTTGTTGGCGTTGGTGATGGTAGGAATGAAGCTGATAATAAAGATGCAGTTTTTAAGCAAATGGAAAATGGCGAAAGCATGCATCGTGGAGCAGGTGATGCAGACGTTGACTTTGAAGGCGCTGAACATCATATGGAAATTTCTACATCAAAGGATTACACCGATTTCAAACATCCACTCGATCATGGCCCAGAGACTTCAGTTGATTTGGATATGGATAGTCATGATGTTATGAAACAATCGTTTTATATAGA
This sequence comes from Tetanocera ferruginea, assembly GCA_958299015.1. Lineage (NCBI taxonomy): Eukaryota > Metazoa > Arthropoda > Insecta > Diptera > Sciomyzidae > Tetanocera > Tetanocera ferruginea. The sequence continues at coordinate 103,264,425 of OY282642.1, read as the reverse complement.
AAATAGTGCAGTCAATACCATGGATACCCAAGAAGAAGAAGAAGAAGAAAGAGGAGAGGAAGATGGACATGAAGATGCTAAGAACCAGCCTATTGAGGAATTGCTCAACACAGTGCAGCCGATTCCCACCGACTCTGAAAGCATTAATAATTCTTTTGACGACTTACTTGATATACCCAGCAAAGAAATGCTTAACGTTGAGGAGAAGGAGGTCATATCACAATCGCCTTCAACTGAAGAAATTCAGATGCAATTCCAAAATGAACTCAATGCATCCTCAAAAGATGTATCAGCAATTCCAATTGATATGGATAGCATTGGTCATATGCAGGATTCATTCTATATGGAAAACACTCACAACCAAAACACAATGGAAATGGAAACAGAAACAGAGATAGTAACTGAAACTTCGCATGAAATTCATGCAGCTCATGCTGATGAGCTTGTATCACTTCCCACACTGCAGGAAGCAGTATCTCCATCACCAGTTCCAGCTGATGAACTAGTATCACTTCCCACTCTGCAGGAACCTTATCATACCGACATTATCACACCACACAAAACCGATGAAAGTATTAAAGAGAACTATGAGTTCTTGACTGAAACAGCACAACCAGAAACTGCTGTTACTCCTATTTCGGCAGAATTACAATTCACTGACTTTCCTGAAGAGAAAGAAGCTAAAGAATTGGTTACACCTTCTTCGCCCTACTCGACTGAAGAAAAACATCTCATGGAAGACACTAAAGAGCATATTAATCTAGACAATGGCTTGAATGAACTTGAACAGAAAATGGAAGATCTGCTTTTGGAGCACGATAGTAGTCTACAAAAGGTAAGTTCACATATTAATTCGAAAACTAATTATCTACAAAAACCATTTATAATAATTAATTTAGATCAACTTTCTTTTATTAAACTTGTGTCTTCGAGATAAATCGACCTAATCGATTTCTCAAATAAATAGTTAAAGATTGCTTCCCATATTCATTAATCACAATTCAAATAATTTTATTGACTTGCTTCAGTTTTAATTGAGATCATTAAGAAAATATTTTTTTCTTTTAACAAATTTTAAAACATTCAGATTTAACAATAGTCACCCAAATTTAATAACATTTAAAGAAAGTTGGAAAAGGAAGTGGCTAAATTAGTATTTGTTTTAATCTATTTGTTACTCAGTAGAAAGGTGCAAAGTTCATTAATCTTTGATATAATAAATGACATCTTAATTTCAAAAGGTATAAATATAATGATCGTTAAAATTAAGAAATTTTTAGTTACACAAAGCTACAAAAAAAAGTGACTAATAGCTGGGAATTGCTAAAGAAATTATTGGATTTGTTGAAGAAATTTAATCTTTAGAAGTTATATAAATTCTTCTACAAAAATAACATGAGTACAATGAGTATTCGTCAATAAAAAAAAAAAAAAAAAAAAAATATATAAAATTTGAAAACAAATTTAAAATGATAAAAGTTTTCAATTTATTTTAAAAATAGAAGATAGAACTTGACAAAGAATCGTTACAGAACCGCTCCTTAAGCGTTATTTTATAAGATAAGAATAAGATAAAGATATGATTCGAAAACTAATTTTTTTTTGTGACTAACTTAATAAAAACTACAGGAATATTAGAATTATTATTTAATTGCTTTATTTGTTTTTTATTTTATTTTTTATTGTATTTTTTTTTAATTTTTGATTGTATTTTTTTTAATTTTTGATTGTATATTTTAATTTTTGATTGTATTTTTTTATTGCATATTTTTAATTATTTTTTCTTACTAAACATTTTTTAATTTTTTTTTTCTTACTAAACAATTTTTAATTTTATTTTTTCTTTGAAAAATTTTTAATGTAACATCTTGGGTACCCTTATTTGTAGAGGAGAACAAAAGAGCGACTTTTAAAGAACACAAAAGTCCCCCAGCTGCTTGAATATCATAATATTTCTTAATACAATTTATCTTAAGAATTTTGAATCAATACATATTCTGCTACTTTTGTATTTTGAAGCATCCATTAGATGATTTTTATAAGTTCAGCGACTTCACAGTGTCCAAGCTTGAAATATTTTCAAGAAATTATTGCCCTAAAAAATGCAATCAAAACAATGCATATTTATTTCTTTTTATTTTCTAAGCAGTAAAATATTGAAAACACATACTTTTTATAAAATAAAAAACACAACAAAACACTGTACCATAGATTTTTGTTGAGTAGATCTTGGTAGTAGAAAAAGTAATCCTTGTCATTGGAGGTAATCGAAAGCGCTGTCACTTGAAACAACTAAGCGCTAAAAACGGTTGGTAAATAACTTATTTCACGAAATTAATACTTGAATAACATCTTTCAAGTTGATTGCCGTGAAGGCATTGTTCGTATAATTCGTATAATTGTATAATAATTCTGTTGTTCGTAATACTATTAATTTCATATTAACCTTAAACCTATCCACGTAGATTTTGTCCTCGCAAATTTCAATGTTATAACAGAAGTTCTTATAAATCGACAAAAACTTTAAATTCTATTCTTATTGAATTGTATTTTTGACTATAACAAAACGCAATATTATTGTCTTTTGTAAGTAAAGTATATTGTAGTTGTTGAATAAACATTAAAAACACGATTCATTAACAAATTTTTGTTTTTAGTAATGCAGCTCGAAGACTAGCATAAAGATTTTTCTCTCGTAAAACCCGTCACAATATGTATAACACCCAACATCCATTAAAATATTAAATCAAAAACTTTCTAAAACATTTTTCTAAATTTTTAATGCAAGGTTATTCTTCAAACATTTCATTGACAGTTATTAATTTTAGTTTAGCTGAATTTCACAAACATTCAGATTGAAGCAAGATTTTAGAATAGTAACATAAAAAATTACACAAACATTGGTCATGAATTTAAAAGTTTTTCCCACATACGGATATAACACCATAAAAGTAATTTATGATGACTGCAAAACCTTAATAATTTCATGTATGTTAACATGTTCATGTTTAAAAGCATGCAATTGTAACACCCGTCACAATGGAATGCTCCAAGGGTATGTCAAATAATGGGATAACCATATAATTATTGAATCATAGGCTCTTAGTAGATAATAATACTTCAAAAAGTATAAGAAATCAGGATTCGAATAATGACATTCGTGATTGAGTGAATTTTATCTGTTTTAAGCGGATTGGTATGTAAGCTTTCAAAAACGTTAAAAGTAAGTGTTCAGTGATGTGCAAAATTTATCGAATTTTCGCATTATTTCTTCTGAGAACAAGCATGTTTTTGATGGAATTTTAGAAGTTTAGTGGGCACAATTTACAAAATTTTCAAAATTTTTAAATTTTCGTGGCAGCCATGGGTCGTATGTGTTAAGTAAGAAAGAATGTTCGAAAGTTGATGCTGTATAGATAGAAACAAGTAGTAATTAGAAGGGACCAAGTCGGGCATAACTTATAGCCAATATTTTCCAAATAAATTTTTACTAACTTGGTTTCCAACATGTGAACTAGATGGAAAATAACTTATTCGTATCTTTAATACACCATTACTTTCTAGTACCAAACAAAAATCTAAACAGATCTGAAACTTTGAAATGTGAAGTATTTCGATATGTTAAAGGTCTATTGATATAACAGTTGAAAGTAAAAATAAGCTTAATAGTAGAAGCTGTTACAAAAAATTTAATTACATTTTCAGAATTAGAGTGTTAAAACTTGTATTGAAAAGTAGTAAATTCTTAGGCCATAAATGAAGTTCGAAGTAGTTTGAAAAACCATTAATAATGGAATACCATATTTACATTTAATTTATGGTCAATGCGTTTTATGATGCACAACAGAAAAAGTCATCAAATATTTGACACTTAAGGTTCAATTTGACACTTCAATTTGTATCTTTAACAAGCATAAAGTAGATAAAATTCAAAACACTTAATTATACGACTCATAAATTTCCCTCAACATTTTCATACGGAATATGTATACTTTTTATGTTACATTAAATCGATACAACAATGTGTCTACACTGATTTGTAGGTTGGTTGGGGGTTTGGTTTTACGCCTTCTTTTCGTTGCACATTGCATTTTTGCAAATGCATGCATAACTTTTTATTAAATTGGGTCATTTTGGTATCATAACTTCCTGTAGGCATGAAAGCAATTTAATTATTGCATTTCTTATGGTCTCTTTGCTTTTACTACTCTTCTTTTTTTTGTGTGTGTGTGGTTCTTTTTCTCTTATCATTTACGACGCATATTCATCATTGTGTTGTGTCGTACTTCTGAATTTAATTTGTTTATATTTTTTCTTTAACATTTGTTTGTAAATATTGCTGATAACATATTACAAAGGCAAAAGTAGTTGCTATGATACCGATTCGCCGCCGGTTCTTTTGTAAACATATAAACAAAATAACAAAAACAGCATTTCGGCTACTTATATGCTCAGCATAAAAATACAGTTAATGTGTTGGAATAACATTAATAAAATCATCAGAAATTCAATGATTCAAGCTTGCTTGCTTGTGAGCAATATAATTTTCCCTACAATCTATTGCTATCTCTCTTTAGTCAGTCGAGCTCTTTAATGCTGTGACTTTTGAAAATATGACTAATAAATGCAATATCTCCCCCCTCCATATATCAAACTATTTTTTTATTAGAATTATAATTTATGCATTTCCTTTTATATGTTATCTTATTTATACTCTTAATTGACGAACATTTTATATTGTTGGTTTTGTTTGTAATTTCCTTTTCAAACAAATGAAATTTTGTATTAATTTTATTCAAAAACGTCAACGCCGCGCCGCATAAATTGAAGAGATATAAAAAACAAGTGTCAAATAGAACAATCAAGTCTACCCACTGAACCAACACCAAAACAAAGGTTGGCTAAAAGTGAGAGTTTTACGAACAATTTTGAGTAGCTACTTTTTCTTTTATAAATTCTGTTTTCGAACTTGAAAACTCAAGTTATCAAAAAGATAAGAATGCACGTTGTGTTTTTTGTATTGTGTCGAGAAGATAAGTTTTCACAAAAATAAACATTCATGGATATTGTTTTTAAATCAAATTTTTTTTTTTGCTTATTTGCTTCTGACTCATTCCATAGGGACGGATGTGACGTTTTGAATTCTTTATCGTGTTGAAAATGGTATTAACTGGTTAAAATTCAAGTAATTTACTAAAATGTCTATTAGAAGATGTCCCAAGGATTCAAAAATGTTAAAACATAATGCTATTATTTATACTAGTTTAATAGTTACATTCATTCAAACACCTGGGACGGGTGTGACAAGCACAAGTTTAAAATCCAAAAATTCTGAGTTTAAATTTTTGGACTGAAATTCAGTCCATCTTCCACACTGAGAACATTCTTGACTTACATATCGCACACTAAATACAAAACAGTCACAACTCAAAATTTTCCGATACCGACTTTTTGTTCTAAATCAATTCACAAAACACATGTCTCACTATCTTTTTCATTATTTTCTTCATTAACTGGAAGAATGAAGTTTGTGTGTTGCAATGAAAATTGCTTTCCTTCTGCAGTTTCAACCGAAGAGTTTTATTTTTCGTTACTCCTGAAAAGTTATGTTTTTTGAGTTGTGACGGTTTTGTTTTTAGCGTGCGATATAGTCGAATTTAATATATTTTCTGTTGAATACTAAGTAAAATATTTTAAAAAAATGGCAACAATCATTATTTTTTAAACTTTTTTTAAATAGGACGGGTGGGATGAGTACGAATTATGTGGGAATTTTATATAAGAACTTAATGGATAAAATAACAATCACATTTTTTTGACACCAAAATCAAAAAAAAATATGTTTTTTAATAAATTTAAAAATAAAATACATATTTTTGGAAAAAATTTTTTTCGAAAGAATTTTTGATAAAATGAACAAATGCCTATAAAAATTATTTCGCTATATATGAATTTAAAAAAGTAGTTTTAATCAGAGTCATAACTGTTATATATCTTTAAAAATTGGACCATAACAGTTATATTGTAAGAAAAAAAATATTTATAAATAATAACTATTATATAAAAAAAAAAAAATAATTTTTCTCTGAAATAAGAGTTATGAATGAAGAAAATATTTTTTCGTTGCTATATTTTCGTGTTATATTTCCAATTGTAATTCTTTTTCTTGCTCTCAGTAAGGAGTTTTCACAAAATTAGGCATTCATAAAAAATGCAGTTGTGAATGCAACGTTAGTGTATTCTTAAATCGTATTTTAGGGCAACAGCAGTACAAGTGATTTTTCGGAAAAAAATTAGTTACATAAGTATGAGAACGCAAAGAAGAAATTGATTTTTCATTCAAAAAATCATTCATTTCAGTAATTTCACATGTTATTTCAGCGAGTAACCGCGGATTTCACAATTTTGTGTAAACGTATTTAAATTGTTTGTTAGAGAAAGAGAAGTACAAGTGCACTTAGACTAGACTCCAGAATAGAATAAAATTTTTGTTAAGGCGAACAGTAGTATAATTGCAGTTGCTGTACTTCTTTTTCAGATTTTTCTTAACCAAAAGAAGTAAGAAATTCAAATTTTGTATAAAACTTTATCACACGAAGAACCAACTATTCATTTTAAGAAAAACCAAAAATACAGTAAAAAACAAGCAACTAAAAACGATGCAAATGGAAGATTTTTATTGGATTGTGACAATAAGGGCGGTGCCATGCCCTCTTTCCAAAGATTGCTGAAATTTATCAGTAGAAGGGCACGACTCAATAGTTAGTTCTAGGTCAGTTATAGGTCAAAACTTGTGTTTACCGAAAATTTCTGTTCTTAAGAAATGCAACGCCACTAGTGGGTAGGAGGGTGAAAACAAACCTTACGACCTATTCTCATACCTACCAAATATATAAAAAAATTTCGACTACAAACACCGTGATGCCATATTTTTTATATATTAGAAATAACTTAAAAATTTATTTCTCTGCAATAACTCTTACCAGGCAACGTAAAAAAAATTTTTTTCAAAATAAAAGTTATGAGCAACGTAATAAATTTTTCCTCGTTTATAACTGTTATGAGGCAACGTTAAAAATATAAATTGAAAATAACTGTTATGAAGCAACGTATAAAATATTTTTCAAAATATCGACAACTTTTTCGACCTAAAAAAAATAAATAACTGTTATTTTGGGTCTCTGGTTTAAATCAAAGTAGGTATTCATATACATGCAAAAATTAAATTATTAGAAAAAATTTTGAAAACCGTTCCGGGTGTGACGAAATTCTTGTAATGGATATAAAGAATAAAAAGAAATTATTTGATAAAAAAGTTAAAAATTTATGTAAAACATCAATAACCTTACTTTAGGGAAGTTTAATTTTCATCATAAGTCCATGTTGATTCTTAAATCTAAACAAAACATTTTCAGTTTTTCTCAACTTGGAGTTTGTTTACTTAAATTGTGAAAAAGACATAAAAGAGCATTAAAACTAAAAATAATTTTGCAATAGGGGTAACTTTAGATTCCATTTTAAGGCGAAATTTGGTCACAATACCTTGAATAGTCTGTTCGGTGGGCCGATTATGACATATGACCATAAAATAATGTAGTTTGCGAAACACATTCCTCACATACCATGAATTTTGTTAATAAAATCATTTTCTAATCTATTCATGGTGAAATGGCAAACCTTAGTGCACATTTTTGGTTTTGCCACATGTTACGAATCACGCGTGAGGTGTCATAAAATGTGCATTGAAAAAACAAATGGCAAAAAAATCACTTTCATAAGACAAATTTGTCTAAGATTGTAAACGAACTTCTTTTCTATCACACTTCCACTGATATATTGGTAACGAAAAGATAATAGTAGCAAAACATATTTTAAAACTATTGGTTTGATGTTGAGTTAAATGATGTCGTGTGACAAGCACAAGGGACATGTTCAGCAACGAAGTAATATCGAACCTGTTCTCTGATAGGTATAATATGTTCTGTCACATAAGAACTGCTTTCTTCATAAGGATTAGACAACTAACTGACAACTACTGTTTATGTGTTAAATGTCATATATTGACGCCTATCAACTGATTAATGAAAAATTGGCTCGGGAAGAACTTTGTGAAATTGAGAACTTAGTCACAAAACAAAGTTTATTTGATAAGATGGACTGGATAAAATAAACCTTGAAAGTTCCCACTGATATGAATTTATAATAAAAGTTGATTACTTAAATTGTCTTATGATTATGAAATGCACTTCATGAAATTTATGAAATTGCTTGCACATAAAATACAGTATTGTAAAATATATAATTTTTATTTCTTTTGCGAACTCATTTACGAACCAAAAGAAGGAATTTTTTTGAGAAGCAGTTCAGTTCGATAAAGGTTAAAAAATGTTGTATTTTGAAATTGTACGGAAAATAAAATTTTTATTTAAAAAAATAAATGGTTCATTACTGAATTTAAGGGGATACTTTTGGTTTACTGGGTTGAGTGAGTTCACACTCGAGCTCACATTCCACAATCTGCGAGAACTAAGCAGATGGAGTACATTTTTTTATGAATCATAGCGAATGTTTTCCGTTATCGTTGTTTACAAGCATCTATTTTTATAATATTCAAACACCACCACAACAACAATTTAAATTTAAAGCTTTTGCTACTTATGTCGCGATCGATAATTTATACACTGGATTATCTCCAATCGAATGATGTTATTGATTGATTATTGTTAACAAAAATGGAACAGTACTTTTTAGCTGACTGACTACTTGCTACCCGCATGTTAAATAGTATGGAAATAGATGGCAATAAGTTGAAATTGGGTTCAAAGTGCAAATAAGAATTTATAATTTAAACTGATAGAAGTAAAAATTTGCATTAATTAGCGACCATTTAGATTGACAGTTTTTGCAGTTATCATTCATGCAAATTGCTTCTCATAAAGTATCATTTACATTTTTAGTTTTCTATTTTTCGTTTTTTTCGTTCAAACATCATTTTATGTAATCAATATTTGTGCTAAAAAGAAAAAAAACAAAGAAAAAAGCATAAACATGTTTTTACACTACTATGCAGCGTACAACTTACTTGCGCTTATATAGATATGCTTCATCATTGCTGTTATTTTTGTAACCGTATCTTTATGACGTCATGCTCTTTGAAAACCATTCCTCTACATGACCACATAAAACTGCCGTTTTTCTTCTACTACATACGAGTAAATACATAATTGAGAAAATCGACGAAGGAAATTAAAAAATAAAAATCTATCTTCTTTCTAAGAGTAATAAAGATATCTTTTTTTTACAAAAAAAAAAAAACAGAAACTTATTTTAACTAACAAATGGCTTAATTTTATGAAAGTTTTTCTTCTTTTAAAAGGCCATAAATATTAAATGATTATTCTCAAAATGAAGCCAAGTTTAAGGTGCATGACCATTAATGCTTGAGGGGAAATGTGCGCTCGGTGGTATATAACTGATTTTTACTAATTAAGATATTGTTGTTATTGTTGTTGATTTTGCAAACATTCATATTTTAAATGATTTTAACTTTTACTGCTTTTATTGATTCATACCCTCTCTCTGTTACTTTATCGATCGATTGATACCTACCAAACGTATTAAGGTGACTAATAATTAAACAGCTTAAAGATTTTCAAATTTTTTATAATTAATATACATTTTTTGCTTTCAATCATCTTAATAGAAATATTGTGAATTGAAGTGGTGTTGAAAGTTGTTAAAATTCATTGGAAAAATTATTAAATTCTTTATTAATTGCCTTTTAAAATTGCTGTTAATTAAGAGCTTAACACAAATCGATATTAAATATCAAAACACCAGCATTTTATTCAATTTTTTGATTAATGCTTAAGATTTAGTTTTTATGATCTGATGATTTAAATAAATTAACTTAATTTTTATAGGCAATGTTGACCGATTATTATGTCTCTTCTCCATACAATATAGAGATAATAGTATGTATCGATATTGTGAGATCAAACCAAGTCCACTGTTCAACAGAAAAAATAAACATTTTTTGATAAGTTTCAAAAGTGGTTCAGCTTATGATATGTAAAAAAGGAAATTTTTTGCCTTTTATTTTGTCGGGAAAAAAATAACGTTTACTTTTGACTTCTATTTTATTGGCAAAATATAACAGTTATTTCCTGCCGTTTATTTTTTTCGTTCAAAAATATCAGGGAATTTGTATTTTTTCAAAGGTCATTTTACCGACTAAAAAACTATTGATACCATTATTTTCATCTCAGCGGTGAGACATTTAACACATGGTGTCAACAGTTCAATTTGTCAAGCGGCCTTTAAAAACACAAATTGCCTGAAATTTTTGACCGAAAATATAAAAATTACTATATAACTGTTATTTTTGACCGATAAAATAAAAGTCAGAAGTAACCATAATTTTTTCCCGAAAAATAAAAAGCAAAAAAAACCGTTAACTTTAAAAAAAAACGAAAGGAGTTTAAAGGTAGTTGAAAATGAAACACACTTGTTTTAAATTTTGTTTTGTAGAAACGCAAAGGCGTTCAATTTATATTTTAAAATTTTTTGTTTAATTTTAAAGTATGTTTTTTTTTATCAGTGTAAGGAACCTGTGCCATAATATGAGAAATATTCTCAAAGCATTATATTCCCGCCATGTTTAATCTCTTTTATAGTGTGTTGAGGGAGAAATTCGATATTAGGGGGGAGGGGGGTCTTCTCACAGGGGGGTTCTATAAAGTGGCTCACGAAAGTAAAATTGACCGTAGAGTTGAAGAGAAGTTGTATAAAAATCGAACTGAGCTAAGAATTTTTGGCATTTTTATATATTAAGAGGGAAGTCGTTTAGGAGACACCACTTAGCGATAAAATCTAAATTATTTTGTAATAACTAGGAATCATTTACCGACTCAATAGATCGAAATAATTTAAAGTCAGCAAATAGAAGGCACTTAGAGTGATTTACATCATGGGGAAGATCATTGAGAAAGAGTAAGAAAAGAAGAGCGTCAAGATGGCTACCCTCGAGGACACCTAACGTAACTTGTATCGTAGATGAAAAGCATACATTATTCTCTTCTACTCTTCTGCATACAATAAGAATAAATTTATTGAACATATTTCGTAGACCCCGTTAAACCGTTTTATTTAAAATTTTTTAAAAATATTTACTTTAATTAATTATGTTAATTAACATAAGTCCCACGTTCTGGTTGGTGAAAATCACTTTCAGTGTTTAATATCACATGCCAAACCAGCATACTATTTTCTAATGCATTAAAAGAAAACAGCTCATAAACTTAATTATAAAAAAGTAACTACATTACAATCGTACCGAATTTTCTGTAAAAAGAACATAAAAACTTGAAAAACTAAAATATTGTTACAACAAGAATGTGCCGGCAAATACCCAAAAAGATTCAATACATCAACTACAATTTGGTGCTGTGGTTGGTTTGAACACAATAATTTCTGCTTTAAGCGATCATAAAATAAATTTCAACTTGCCACAACTAATGTGAGCAGTACAGCAAATATAAAGTGAATGCAGCTAAGTTCTTAATTCTTACATTTAGCATTTCCATAAATAAATGCCGCTCTTACCCGCTAATACCGCTCTAGAGTTTGTCTAAGTAGCATTAAGAAAATAATGATTGCTATAATAATGAACAGAATGATATGATATGAGTCTAAACGATAAATGTAAAAACAAATAAATTCATAGTTCCCCGAAATCCGTCGCACTTTATGGATGGTTGTGTATAATATACAACAGGTAGAGTAGAACAGGTATTTTCCAACTGGTCTATTTTGTGGTATTTAACATTGTGCGCCGAATGCTGCCAAAAACTAAGAAACAAACAAGTTTGGCATTCTTAATTCACAAATGATTTTTTTTTTTTTTTTGAGTTTAAAGAGTGGGCTTTACTGGATGCTAGCTGGTGAGCTGTTCGAAAATAAAATGACGTAGGACGACAATGCAATTACCGCTAGGCTGTGGTGCACCAATACTTGAGTTTAAGCTACTTCACTCAAGTAGTGCACTTCTTATTAACTCTGCAAAAAGAAAGAAGTTGCCGCTGTCTATACAGAAATGCGTGCGCAATATTGATTGAAGGACTCTTTGTTTTTTTTTTTGTTTTTTTTCTTTTATTGTTTGACTTTATTAAATTTGAATTGATTTGCTTTGGAAAACCTTTCAGCCCTTTGTAATGCTTATCAGCAATTGTGCGCATTACTTTTCTATCTCAAATTGTGATCTAGAAACAAACAAACGGACAGACAGACGGCACGGCACAACCTCATGGTTTCAATGCACTCGCCCGTTCGTTCGTTCGTTCATGTTCCGTGTGCATGCCGCCGCTTTCCTGCCTGTCTGAATGGCCTGCCTGCCAGCCTTCATGATACACTATTTAACCGTATGCACGAAAAAATCGACTCACACACAAGTTTCGTACAAGTAAGTATATATTTTATATAAAAAAAGAAGAAGAAAAAGGTACATATAGAAAATTATTTTTATAATTAACAAGTTCAATAGCTGCAAAAAACATTGAATTTCAATGGCTTGCCTTGCGTTTGTTCGTCATCGTCAGCAGCAGCAACAGCAGCAGCAGCAATCGTGTGGGCCATAGCTGCAGCTCTTGGTGCTCAGTGGCGTGGTGTTGGCCACATTTTAAAAGAGTCGCACCTCCTGCTAGGGAAATTATAACCTTTAAGAGAAATTAATGCACTCTGGAGGCACAGTGACACAAGAAGAAAAGAACAAGCTGAATAAATAGATAAAAAAAAAGTCATAAAAACATTAATTAAAAAAAAATAAAGAGAAGAAATGCATTGTCAAGGGAAATAATTATAATAATATAATTTCAGCTTTTTTGTGTTCCAAAGCAATGCTTGCCGCTTGACATCAAATTGTTCCAACCAATTGAGAAGAGTTTTTGTCGTTGTCGTTTCGTTACTCTCTGAGGAAGTGACAGTTAACAGCTAGGAGCAGCAGTGCATTAGATGTGATGATTTTTTATGACTCACTTTGGCTAACCTTAAAGTTTTTGTCGTAAACTTTTAAAGGTGTGCGCGTAGATAAGAGTTGTTCAAGGTTAACGCAGTCGCAGTTAGTATGCAGTAGAATCTGAACTGATTTGAAAAAAAGAAAGAAAAAAATGCATAAACCGCAGATAAGGTCTTAGAATATTTTTAAACACTCGGCCGTAGCAGTTATTTTGGAACCAAAATACTAAATAAAAAAAAATAGTTTACTTCTAGTGAAATTAGATCTAGTTTGGTTCAATTTAACGCAGAACAGTCTATTTCGTATAAAGTTCAACAATATGTTTGAACAAATTTTTGAAATTTTTATTTAATATTATGTAATCTGCTGCCGAAAAAGTTCTACTGCCATGCTTTTCAAGTAAAAACTACATCACTTTCAACTGAAATTCAGAATTAATCAAATGAAAGTCAGAAATTACCATCGAAATTCAAAAACATCTTTTAAAATTTAGAGAATATTAACACATTAAAGCGCGGCCAAGATCTTACGATTTTAATGAAATATGAAAATAAAAAATTTGAATTTAAGTTTTTTGTTTTTTTTCCCCAATAATTTTTATATATAGGGGGCTTTCCATTCAGGAATTGACAAATTTTTTCTTTAAAATAAAACTCAAACCATTTGAAATATTTCAAAAACTTTATTATCGGCTCGAAGTGCAATCAAAAAATTTATAAATGGAACTTGAATTCTTTCATGTGGCCATCGCGGGCACGTATGCAGCGGTCGATTCGTCGTTAGACCCAATGTTCGATGATTTGGCCATACATTTCGGCCGAAATTACGAGTTCAATGTAGACTCTGAGCTCTTCCAACGTCGTCGGTATAGACCAATGACGAAGTAGCCCCAAAGAAAAAGTATAGAGGCGTTAAATCGCACGAATAAGGCGGCCAATCGACTGGCCCATTTCTTGAGATAACACGCTCTTCAAACTTACTCTTCAATAAATCGATTGCAACGTGTGCTGTGTGGCTTGTGACACCGTCCTGTTGCAACCACATGTCGTCCAAGTCCATATCTTCCAATTTGGGACAAAAATAATCGGTAATCATTCCATAGCGATAACGAGGCCATTCACAGTAACGTTACGATCGTTATCGTAGACGTAAAAATATGGTCCAATTACGCCGCCGGCATGTAAACCGCACCAAACAGTTATTTTTTGTGGATGAAGTGGTGATTTATGAAGCACATGTGGATTTTCACCCGATCAATATAACGCATATGGGCATCTCCCAAAAAAGATCCACCAAAAGTGAAGAAAAACATTAAAATAAAGCACTCTAACAGCTTTTAACTTTATTTTTTTTTATTTTGATTAGTATTTCTGCTATGTAACTTGAATTCAACTTATTATGATGTATTTTTATTAAAATTTATAATGAACATCTGTACTGTATTTTACTACTGTGGAAAAATTTGTCGCTTATTTTCATAAGTCTACGAATAATAGTTATACTTTGACCTCCATTAACATGTATATTATAAATAAAAAAAAGTTCTCAAAATTAGCTAAATTTTGCATATTTCTATACGAGCTTAAAAAAACTTCTGTTTTTTGTCGCGTCCGTTCCATTGAATGATTGCTTATTACTTTGTACTAATTTGTACTAAATCTCGCCAATATTTTTATAAAATGTAGCACTCTTTCGTCGCGTTAGAACACTTAAATACATATCGGCTCATTTTGTTTCTTTCTTGTTTTTCGAGTAATTAAAACCGTGCGAATGTCGCGTCCGTGCCACTGGGAGATGCCCATATTTTACTTATGGACGAACCCATTGAGCCAAAAATGAGCCCGTTTGAAACTCAGAAGACATTGTTGGAAATAGAGAAAACATAATTTTATATTAATAAAACATTTATTGAACTTAAGAAATTCCACTTGAAATTAAAAAAAATATTTTATATTCAGAAAACATCAATTGAAAATCACAAATTTTAAATTTTATTTGAAATTCAGAAAAACCCAATTGAAGTTCAAAAACTACATTTCAAATTCAGGGAACATAAATTGAAATACCGAAATTCAATTTTGAATTTACCGTTTAAAACTCAAAAATTATCATTGAAATTTAGAAAATCAGAAAACACCATTTCAAATTCAGAAATGATCAAATGAAATTCAGGAAACAATTAAAATGCAAAAATTTTATTTTAAATCAAGATTTAAACTAAAATAAAGAGAAGCAATTCCGAAAACACCATTTGAAAATCAGAAAACACCATTAGAAATTCAAAAAACATAACTTGAAACTCAGAAATTAAATTTTAAATTCAGAAATAATCAATTGAAATTCAGAAATTGCATTTAAAATTAAGAAACCATCAATTGGAATTCAGAAATTTCATTAGACATTCAGAAATGATAAATTTTATTTGAAATTCGGAAAATACCAATTTGATGTTCAGAAACTAATAATTAAAATTCCGAAATTCTAATAGAAATTCAGCAAACATCATATAAAATTGATAATTTACACATAATATTCAAAATTAAAGTTTAAATTTAAAAATGATCAATTGATATTAAAAAATTTCATTTGAAATTCGGAAAACATCAATTGATGTTCAGAATTTCGATTTGAAGTTCGGAAAACATCAATTGATAAAATAAAAACTCAAAAATTACAGTTGAAATTAAGAAATTACCATTTGAAATTCAGGAAACATCTATTGATATATAGAAATTCCGTTTGAAATCCAGACGACATCATTTGAAACTCAAAAGATATCAGTCCAAGTTTATTAATGTAGGTCGACATCTTCAACATAGAGATTTCCCCCGTAACATCCGTCACAATTCTAAAACGTATTTATAATTTTTTTGTTAATTCTGGGTTAATCGTCAAAAAGTACTGAATTGAGAGTTTGGCTGAATTTCACAAAAATTCAGTGGAGTCAGATTTTTCATTGAGCACTCGTAATACCCGTCACAGGTACCAAATAAAAATGATACAAACATTGACCATGATTTTAAAAGATTTTTCCCCATATGGATAGACAACCACAATATAAAAACGTAATTTTTGATGACTGCAAAAACTCTAAATAATTGCATGTATGATAACATGTTCAAAAGCGTGAAAATGTAACACCCGTCACCGTGGAACACCCGAATGTGGAATGATTGATAAGGATGTCTTATCAAAATATTATAATTTAACTACACAGGCACATTAATGCGTCTCACGGTCCAAAGAAAAAAAGTTGTTCGGCACAGTTGCTCAAAATAGTCCTTGATTTATGTTATGACTAGTTTTTTCCCGTCAAAAATGACGGGTCCGGTTTTAATAAAGGAAAAATATGAAATATTGATTTTCTTTAAGCTGAATTAGAAATCAGCGATGGTCACATACACGATTTTAAGTTATGAAAATAACAATTTTTAGTTCCAAATATTTATAAAATAACTTAAAAGAAAAATTGAAAGCACAGTAGGTACGACGAAATAAGTTTAAACAATTTTTGTTAACATCAAATTTCAAAATAAAATAAAATATAAAAAGTTTTTGAAGTTGCCTAGAAATATGCTATGTAATTTTTCAAGAAAATCAAGCGTTCCGCACTCACATTTTACGGAATTATGTTATAGTACTAGTTCTTTCTCGTCAAAAATGACGGCCCGGTTTTTGTATTGGAAAAACATGAAATATCGATTTTATTTATGTTGGATTATAAATCATCGATGGTCACATATTCGATTTTATATGGTCCAAATAACAATTTTTAGATCCAAATATTTATAAAAAAACCTTAAAGTAAAAACGGAAATCATAGTAGGTACAACAAAATAAGTTTGAGAATTTTTTCGTAAAACTGAAAATTTCAAAATGAAAAAAATATAAAAAGTTTTTGAAGTTTCAATAAATCAGTAAACAAAAAAATGCCTAAAAATATGCTATGAAATTTTTCAAACAAATCAAGCGTTCCTCACTTACATTTTACGGAATTATGTTATAGTACTAGTTCTTTCCCGTCAAAAATGACGGGCACGGTTTTCCGGAAGGAAAAAACATGAAATGTTGTTTTTCTTTAAGCTGAATAAGAAATCAGAGTTGGTCACATATTCGATTTTAAATTTTTAAAATACCTTAAAGTAAAAACGGAAACCGTAGTAGGTGCGACGGAATATGTTTAAAAATTTTTATAAAACTGAAAATTTCAAAATGAAAAATATAAAAAGTTTTTGAAGTTTCAATTATTCACAAAACAAAAATGCCTAAAAATATGCTATGAAATTTTTCAAAAAAATCAAGCGTTCCACACTCACATTTTACGGAATTATGTTATAGTATTTCAAACAAATCAAGCGTTCCGCACTCATATTTTACGGAATTATGTTATAGTATATGAGTTGGAATGGTTTGAAATAACCTCTAATTTTTTTATTTTTATTTTAATATTTTTGTAAAAATATTGGCTGGTGTGGTAGTTTAAAATATAAAAACGGTCAAAAACATTAGATATATAAAGAGTTCTTCCAATCTGCATCATAATATTTCTTCCCAGAGTTGGAAGAACAAGCAGATTTATAATGAAATTTAAATTCTCTTTGAGAACTCACTTAACTTTCACGTCGATTTTAATTTTATCGAAATACAATTCATACAGTACAATCATCTTCGAAAAAATAACTCAATTGGTAGTGGTGGTAACAACTATTTAAGCCAATTTTAAAACAAGTAAAAAATGCAATTAAAATAAATAAACCATTGATGGGTGGTGTGTGTTATAGTGTTTCAATAACAAAATAAATGTTAATTTATTTTATTTCGTAGAAAATGACAAAAATTAACCGTGGAGTTAGTAATAATAATAATGAAACAAAAATTATGTTTAACCTTTAAAGATATTTTCAAAGTGGCAATAAAGTGCTTTTACGTCTTGAAGTTAGTCATAAAACTTATATATATACATAAATGCTTATTATTACATACAAAATATATGCAAGGCACTAAAAAAAAAATAACATTTTACAATATACCGCAAAGTTTTTAGTGCTCTTTCTCTTCCTTTGGTATATATATATATATAGTTTTTTTAATGTTACAAGCTAATCTATCTAGTGGAGACTGCTACCAAGCAGGTAGCTAGCTTTAGCCGCTATGGTTGTATCTGTTGCAATTCTTGTTGGTTGTAGCAAGCAAGCAAGCTAACTTATAATATACAGAATTCACTTGATTAACTAACTTACCTCAGCCAGGTGTTTTGTTGCTATTGTTATTGTTGTTGTTGCTGTTTTAGTTGTTCTTTTATTATGATTACCATTATTTTGTCTATTATTTGCTGTTAATGTATGTTTCTACATAGCTAGTTTTTTGTATTCTATTTTCTATTCTACTTTTACATTTAAGCATTACCATAGCTTGGCGTGTCCAAGTTTGAGGCCAATAAAACACTAGCAGTGAATATGCATTGTGAAAAAAAAAAATATGTAACTCTCTACTTAATGCCAGACACGTTACCATTTTGTACAACATCTGCTTGTTTTATTTCTCAAAAACAAAAATAAAACCAAAACCAAAAAAATGTATCTATTTTTTGCAAATTTTGCTAATTTCTGCATACAAAAATAAATTAAACTTTCTATTCATTGAGGGAAAAAAAAAACAAATACAGTTTTCGTTAGCTGTGTGCAACGTTTTCTGCCATTGAAGAAGTAGTTTTTCGCAAGACCGACCGACCGCATATTTCGTCAATTCAATTCAATTCAATTCAATGCAATGCAGCACAATTCAGTGTTGTGGAACGTTGCATAAGGTAACGTATTATTAATAAAATAACGTTCACAACACGTTGGTTGTTGCCATAAACCTAAAAAATAAAAAATACTTACAAATATAGTTGGGCTTACTTTGGTTTTTTTTTGTTTTTTTTTTTTTTCTTTAGTTTTTGTAATTGTTAATGTTGTCGCTGGCAATGCTGGCTGTAAGCGGACACTTCATACTTTTTTGTGCTATTTGTGCGTTTGTTGTAATTTATTAACTTTAATTGTTTAATTGCTAATTTTGCCATGTTAAGCACGTAATTTTGTGCGCGCCTAACTTTATTCTTTTTCTCCACCTCCACACCTACACATAAAAAAAAACACATACCTTGCTCCGGTAAAAAATTTCTCTATTTTTGATAATAGCAATTTTCTCTTTTTCAAATAAAATTTTCTTCAATTAGAATAAATTTTCACATTTTCGAAGAAATATTTCTTTACTTCTTAGAAATGGAAATATTTCAATGTCTCTAATAATGATAAGTATTTTTCTCGCACAAAAAATTTCTCATTTATAGAGAAATTTTATTGAAAATGAAAAACTTTTCTTATATTTTGATAAAAAATTCACTATGAGAAGTATTTTCTTCAATAAAAACAAATATTTTCTCAAAAAAAAAGTATTTTTCTCTAAAAACGATATATTTTTCTATTTCTTGGAACCTTTTTATCATTTTTAGAGAATTTTAAGTATCGCAATTAGAGAATAGCATTCTCTGGAGCAAAGTCTATGCCATTTTTCTCTAAATATGATGACTTTTTTATCATATTCCGAGACACTTTTTTCTGAGTGTACCAAACGTCTAGACTGTTCTATTGAATTGTGTGTCTGGAGCTTAAAGATAAAACAGAAAAAATTATCAACTACAGTTTGAATGATAACGTCAAAGTTGTAAACCGAAGTAAATTTGCAATGCACGAGAGAACTATTAAGAATATTATTTGTAGTTATAACAGTCTTAAATGTGTTTTCAGATTTGTTTGAATTATGAAAAAAATGTGTCATACATATCATATTTTGAAAAGTTTTTCGAAACCGCTATCCAAATGTTCTATAACATTAAAGTTAACTGTAGAGTAGACCGAAACGAAATTTAGATTTCGCCGGATACCTACTCAAAGGCTAGAGGGATTCTTAAAAACTATTTTTACATAATTTTTTTGGTTTGGCGAAATCCTCATGGAGCGGTTTTGGTTTCAGGAGAACCCCTTTTTTGGCCAAAATCAAGTATATTGCTTATAACTTTGTTTTCTTCAAAATGCATACCCAAAATAAGCAAAAAAGTAAAAATTTTGAAATTTGTTGTCTTTGAGACAAACTTTTTGAGACTCCAAAAATCGATATATCGTCATATTCGAAATATGTTTTTTTTTAAACTTCTCTTAATATGTATTTTTTCATGATATTCACATGAATTAAGGAGGTACATAATATTCGCGGCAGAGAAAACGGACTTTTTTTTAAAAAATTCATAACTCAGTTAAAAACAAACATGTTTCCAAACATTTTTTTATTATTGTAGAGAATTGAACAAATTACAAGAAAAAAAATTTAAAAAAAAATATTTTTCACTCCAACATGGTTTTATAGAGCTCCAAACTGGCGGCAGAGAAAAAAAACGGAGCTTCGTGGTTGCAGCGCTGGGAGTCGCAAAAAATGTCCGATCTGGAAAAAAATGACTTGACTGATCGGAATTTTCCAGATCGGAAAATTGGTTATCGTATGACAGGAGCTTTTTTTCAATTTTTGGTGATGTTCCAAATTTTAAAGTTTGTTTTTTCGAAAACACTCGGATTTTTCCAGATCGGAAAATTGGTTATCGTATGACAGGAGCTTTTTTTTAAATTGTTGGTGATGTTCCAATTTTGAAAGTGTGTTTTTTCGAAAAAAAAAAATCGAAAAAAAAATTTAAAAAAGCTCGTGTCATACGATAGCGAATCTAGTTTAAAAAATACAAAAAAAAATTTCGTCAAAAAATGAACCCGCTAGTGCCGCAACCAGTGTTGCCGGAGTTAATTTATTTTTATATCCAAAACACAAAATAAAAATAGCCAAAATGTAAAAAAAATAGCCAAAAGTTTTATTAATTGTATTAGAAAAAAAGAAACAAAACTAGCATTCATACGTTTTTTAACTAACTTTGTTTTTTTACAACATAGTACCGTTTTTTGCTGGAAATAGATTTACAAACATGTTTGTTTTTAAATATGTTATATAAAATTATATATTAAAAATATAAGAGCATGTTTTAAACATATTTAGGGCATATATCCTTTAAATACAGGGGCCTTTAATATAGAAGGACTTTAGCTCATTTATTTTATACTTGATAAGAGTAGAGAAAACTTCATAAAAGTAAGGTTTGCATTTTCGGAAGTAAAAAAAGTATTGCATTTTTTTTTAGCTTCGAACCAAGGATTCCAGGTGTCAAACCTATTCAGTCAAGTCTGCCTTGGTTCAGAAATGGAAGAAAGATTAGTAGGTGAGAAAGTGAAATCAAGTGAAACAAGAATTTTTTATGTTTGGCGGAGTGCTTGTCAACTTACTTTTCCATGCTGACTTACTTAATTTTACTTTTGAAAACAAACCACAATTACTTTCAATGATCAAAGTTATATACATTGTTGCATACTCTTATGTGCCACGTGATTCGAGATGTCACATGTCAAATTATTGGATATTCTTGCGATTGGCTACACGATTAGCATAACTGGCAGGTCGTGTTCAAATGAAGAGAGAATTCACTCTCAAATTTTAAATCATTTTCCTGCAAGCATTTGGAAGACGATTGGCAGAGAAATGAATTTTGCGATGCACCAGAAATTCGCCCAAGTGTTTTTGGGAAAATGCATCGCTTTTCAAATGCTTAAGCAATGAATGCGCGCGCGAGTCACAAAAATTTTCAAAATCTTCCTTCGCTCATTTCGGCGATTGTTGGAGAATGGATTTTTGAAAAATGTTCAAAATCTATCTGGGAATATGAAGCAGGCTCTGAAAAATCGTTAAAATTAATCAAAAAGTTGAATTATTAAAGTTAGGAAACGTCGCATTATATCGAAGCGAAATAAAAACAAATTCACAAAAAAATTCATTGAATTCGGACAGAACAACAATGCTTTAGAACAAATTGCTGAGGACTCTTAAAAGGACTTCGTTTGCCACACTTTTCGGCGTATTTATTATTGGCGAATATTCCCGGCGAATCAGCTTACAGTCGGTGATACCCGGATAATTCTCAGATGAGCTCAAAGGCAATTGCTTGATCTACCAAGCAATTCGCTTGCGATTCACAGGCAATTGAAAATGTTATATGTAAAATAAAATATTAATTTTCGCCGTAATGCAAAAACATAGCCGTGTAAAAAAATAGCCAAATGAAAAATAAAATCACCAAATAGCCAAAACTGATCACGATAAAAAAAAAAATAGCCACTTTTGGCTATAAATAGCCAAAACGGCAACACTGGCCGCAACCAGTACGAAAAACATGGTTTCGAGATAAACGCGTTCAAAGTTTGTGAACAAAAAAAAATGCAAGGAAAAATTAAAATGCGCTCTCACCAATCCGGCTGTAACTATTGAACCCGTAAGAATTTATACAAAATTATAAAAAAAGTCAATTTAAGAAAATGGCCAATGTCATGTCCCCCGTTAAAGCTTATTGAAAAAGTATTGAACATTTCTCTCCATTCATAAATCTGATGGTGCGGTTTAACTAAAAACTAAGTGCCATATTTATATAAAACGCAAGAAATCGATATTCAAATATGATTTTTTCAGCTTAAGGGGGGCGATGCACCGAGAATCGCGAAAAAAGCCAATGTTCTGCATTTTTTTAAAGGAAACCCATTGCAGTAATCAAAGCGATTCTTTTTATAAATGACAGTTCAGATTATTAAGAATATAAATATTTTATTTTATTGAAAAATATCATATGTTCACCGAGTAGGTACCTATAAAATTCCGTAAAGCACCTATAAAAATATTATATATATACATATAAGTACCAATTATGAAATCAACAAGCTTCAAGACTTGCATTTTATGTGAACAAAGTTTTCTTCTAACTTTTGTTGTTTTGAGCATATAAACAGTTGTATGCGGTCTATAACGTTACATTTTTGGAAGTGAGTTTCAAGGTGGAACCACATTGTAAAAAAAAATTACCGAAATTGACGATGAAAAAACCTAAATTAAAGTACTATATCGAAGAAGAGTGTTCAAATAAATAACCAAAATTGAAGCAATGAAAACAAAATGTCTTGCATTTCGAGAAATTAAAATGTATGGTCTTTAACGTTACACGTTCATACCTTTGTAGTACGATTTGAATTTTTTCTTGTTATGGTTTATAAATGAACGGAATATAATCGATATGGCTGAAAATTTTTGAAAAATCTTCAAAATATTACATCTATAACAAGATTCATTGTAATTTATCAGCGCTCCAGTGATATGTATATGAAAGTAAATTTTTGCTTTGCTTACCGTAATTTTACAAAAAACTATAAAGATCACTCACCTCGTTTATTAAGCACTCTAATTTTATTTCTATTTCTATGCTATTTTTTATATCAAAAGTTTTTATATAAGAAAGAGGTTGAAGCTTGTTAGTAAAGTTATTTCCGTTGATATTCGTCAAGTCATTTCCGTTCAAAGAAGAAAATTGATGATTTATAGTTGAAAGCTTTATTTTGTTGGCCTTCTTATTTTCAGATAGTAATTTTTTTGTGTGATGGTGTTTAACTAAAAGTGTTGAACTAAATTACACTTGCTTACGAAAATTAAAAAATAAAAACCCATCAACACGAATATTTTCTTTTAGTGCGTTAGAGTGTCATTGCTTAGTTGAGAAATTTAATTTCATTCAATCTCGATTGAAAAACTGAAGATAATTAAATAAGATAAAAAATTATATATAATTAAATTTATTTGAAGTCAATAATGTATGTGCCAAAAAAGTTAAACTTCAGATTTAAATTAAGTAAGTTTATTGAAATCTATAAATGTCTGAAACACAATTTCATTTCATATAAGATGATAGATTAAACATTATAATTTGTCAATTAATAAGAAAGTTGAGATTTTTAAAAGAATTGCCAAATTATGTGCACTATTTATTAATATCTTCAACACCCTATCTTTTTTAAGATTTTGACTGTTTAATGAAAAGTTTTGAAAACAATGTTAATTTCTGACATTCTGCTGTTAAATCGTGTACATAAAAGGATATACAAATTTTTTTTTCCAATATGACGACCCTTTCTTTTATTTGAGACACCGGTTCGTCAACTTTTTTCGATCGGATCTAATCAACAAAGTATTTTATCATTTAAAGGCTAGGTTAGGTTGACCATCTGTCTCTCTTTAGAGTCCCATATAGACCATACGGTCCTTAGTGGTGCCGGTTGCTGAAAGCCATTAAGAAATTATTGGAAATCCTAGAGGAATTTTGTTTGCATCTGTTAATAATTTTTAAAAATATTTCTCATTTCTAAGAACACTTAAAAAAATTTGAAGCATTCAATTCATTCATGAGTAAGATCATTGAAGTGAGATCATTCATGAGTAAGACATTCCAATAAATGGTAAGAATAAAAATGGGGTCTATCTCCCAAATGAGTTATAGAAACTTTGATGGGTAGGTATAAACTTCTTTGATAAAAACGTATGATTCTTTAATCAAAAGTAATCTCTGGAACTATATATGGTTCTTATGAGCTCTTGGATCCTGTGGACTTCTTGGACAAAATGTTTATTCGTTGACATATTGATTCCATTGAAGTTATATTTGAACCTTTATCTTAAAAAATTGTCAAACTTAGCATTTTATTTAGCAATTTTTGTGAGAAACATTCATAAAGTTATAAAATTTTAAAGAACAAATTTAATTTGATTTGGAGCAATTAATTCTGTGTTTAAATTTTAAGGTCAAATTTATTACCATTTTTATAAATTTGTTCACACTTTTTGTATTAAAAAGAAATTTTAGTTTTTTCTACAACTTTAAATAACTTGATAATATTTAAAACAAAAAATTTTGTATATAAAAGGTTGCAAAAAAGTCTGAGAAGATCTACCATAATTTCGGTCCAAGATGTCTGAAAGAAATTCCACCTCGATTTTATAAGAAACATAAGTAAATTATTGAAAATTGATTAAAAATAGACGGAATATATAAAAATGTTCTAATAAAAACATTTAAAAAATACTTAAAAACAAATAAAAAATTTGGTAAGAAATATAGAAAATAAAAAATAAAAAAACTATTTAAAAACAAAAATAAAATCAAATAAAAATTAAATTTGAAAACAATAACAAAATTAAACAAAAGTAAGTATACAAATATCAAAATAATAAAAAATTAAAAACAAAAAAGTAGAAATAATAAATTGAAAATAATAAATAAAATTAAAAAGAATAAATAAACATCACAAATAATAAAAAATTAAAAAAAAAAATAAAAATTAAACATTAAATATAATCAAATAAAAATTAAATTTATTAGAAAATAAAATATTACAAAAAAGTAATAGAAAGTTAAAAATAACAAATACAAAATTAGAAGCAAATAACAGAATTCAAAATTAAAAACAAACAATACTTAAAAATAATGAATAATAATAAAAAAAATAATGAATACTAATAAAAAATAAATGAGTAATAATAAAAAATAATTAATAATAATCAAAATAATGAATAATAATAAATAATAAAGAATAATAATAAAAAATAATGAATTACAATGAATAATAATAATAAAAAAATAATGAATAATAATAAAAAATAATTAATAATAATAATAAAAAATAATGAATAATAATAAAAAATAATTAATAATAATAAAAAATAATTAATAATAATAAAAAATAATGAATAATAATAAAATTAAAAAATTAAAAAATTAAAAACATAAAAACATAAAAACATAAAAAATAAAAAAGTAAAAAAATAAAAAAATAATAAAATATAAAAATTAAAAAAAATTTAGAAAATTACAATAAAAACAAATAATAAAATATATTAAAAAATGCACAATTAAAAATAAGTTAAAATAATTATAAGACAAAATCAAAATAATAACAAAATTATAAACATATAAAAAATTTAAATTTAAAAACAATTGAGAAATAATAATTATTTCAAAATAAATAGTAAATACAATAGTAAATAATTCAATATAATAAAAAATAAATAAATGAAAAATGATAAAAATTAAAAATAAATAAAAACCCAAACATTAAAAAGAAATTCAAAATTAAATGATTCTGAAAGTAATAGAAAAATTATAACTGATAAAAAGCTAAATTAAAAATAAAGTAAATTAAAAAATAACAAATGCAAAGTTAAAACCAAATAAAAAATTCAAGATTAAAAAAAGACAAAAAATTCAAAATTAACAATGAACAAAAATTAAAAATAAGAAATATTAGTTATAATAAAAAATTATAAAAAAAATTAAAAATAATAAAAAATAGTAAAAAATTAAAGTAATAAAAAAATCCGAAAAAATTAACAAAAATATAAGTTTATTTGAACTAAAATTATTTGAATTAAATAAACAACTCAAACAATTTAAAAAAAAATACAAACTTTAAAAATAAACAAGAAATTATAAAAAATTAATTCAAAATAATAAAAATTAAAAAAATTAAAAGGAAATCAAAAATTAAAAACACAAAAAAAAATATTAAAAAAAAATTAAAACTGTGGAAAAAATATTAAAATTTTGAAACATTTATATAAATTTTAAAAAATAAATAAAATAAAAAAATAAATAAAACAAAGAAATAAACAAAATAAAGAAAAAAGTAAAGAAATAAGTAAATAAAAAAATAATGAAAAAAAAAAACAAATTGGCCATTTCAGCCCTTGAAAGGACTTTGACCGAGCTTCTTATGATCAATTGTGTTGTGTGTGTTATTAAATGTTTGACCGAGAACTGGACCTACATGTTTTATGCCGACTACGAACGGCTAAAGTTCATGTTCTCAAGAAGCTTTACATGGCATTATTTACTCTCTGAGGTTTGCCATTGTCTGCAGAGAGGTGGTGACCGATCAGAAAAATTTTTTATTGAAAAAAATTTTTCGCCGCGGCTGGGGATAGAACCCGGGCTCCGAGCATGCTAAGCCACACACTTAACCTGCATACCACGGTCACCACAATAATGAAATTAGTAAAATTTAAAAATAAATAAAATAAAATAAGAATATAAATAAAATAAACAAATAAATAGTATAAAAGAAATAAAATAATAAATAAATTAAACAAAAAATAAAAGAAAATAAAAAATAAATTAAATAAAATTAAAAAAAAAACAGCAAACACATTTTAAAATACCGCGCCCACTTTTTTCACAACTCTCAATTCTTCCTGGAGGACGTGGGTGCATTCCATTACATTTTGAAGATTGACAAAAATAAATAAAAAAATAAAATAAATTAAAATAAAATAAAATAAAATAAAATAAAATAAAATAAAATAAAATAAAATAAAATAAAATTAAATTAAATAAAATAAAATAAAATAAAATAAAATAAAATAAAATAAAATAAAATAAAATAAAATAAAATAAAATAAAATAAAATAATATAATATAATATAAAATGAAATAAAATGAATTAAAATGAAATAAAATGAAATAAAATGAAATAAAATGAAATAAAATGAAATAAAATGAAATAAAATGAAATAAAATGAAATAAAATGAAATAAAATGAAATAAAATGAAATAAAATGAAATAAAATGAAATAAAATGAAATAAAATGAAATAAAATGAAATAAAATGAAATAAAATGAAATAAAATGAAATAAAATGAAATAAAATAAAATAAAATAAAATAAAATAAAATAAAATAGAATAGAATAAATTAAATAAAAAAAATAAAACAATCAAACAAAACAAAATAAAATACAAATGAAAAAAATAAAATAAAAAATAAAATAAAAAAAACAAAAAATATAAAAAAGCTTAAAAAAAATATATTACTTGTTAATGGCAATTTAAAAATATATCATTTCACAAAATTCAAACCTGCAAGTAATAATTAAAAAAACCAATAAAAACATCCCCTTTAACATAAGTGTTATGTAATTAAAATTGTTTATCATTTCAGCCGGTGTCAGTTGATGTTGACGTAGAGTCATTAAATGTTTGTGCAATATTTGTGTTTTAAATTGTTGAGTTGTTTAAAGAAATTTTGTAAAATAATATATGTATATGTTATTATGTGGTACCTGTAAGTGTTTGTATTTTTACATCTTTTGTCATTTTAATAAATTAGTTTAACTTATTATTTTCGTGCTTGACTTCTGTGCTAGCTGCTTGTTTTTTATTTTCTTGCATTCCTCTTTGTGCGTTATTTGTTTATTTATATATACATATTAGAGCACAGGCATACTGTTGCTGTTGCTTCTAAACTGTTTAAAGTGAATTGTTAACCCTTTAAGCGCTATTTAATTTTTAACACGTTTGCTCACAAAAAATAATTAAAACCATTTATTTATTTTTTTTATATTGATAGTTTTTTGTTTTATTGTTTATTTTTGTAATGGTTTATTTTTCTTCAGATAATATGGCTGCTTGTTCTCTAAACGAGCTTTGCAAAAGCCAAAATATTCTGAACCCCATGTTCAATTGTTCTGGGCCTTGTGAGCAAATGTTCCATTCTTCTTGCGCGGGTATCTCCAAGTCATGTCTTGATGATTTAATATCAACGAGATCAGGTCTTCGTTGGTATTGTGCTTCGTGCAGGGCCCTTTCCCCAGATGAACTTTATTCAAAAATAAAGCTGTTTGGGGAAAGACTTAACTCGTTGAATAACAATTTCAGAGAAATTGTAACATTTTTCAGCGAAGTTAACGCCACACCCAATACCAGCGTCTACGATGAGATTTATATTCCGGAAAATACCATTCCTTCTCTGTCTCAGACAGTTTCATCCGGGACTCAAACTAACAAAGACCTTAATAAAACCAAAAACAAGAGGAAAAATAAAAATAAAAATAACAAGCGTCGCAAGGCGTCTCTTAATAGCCAACAAGCTATGCAGCCCTCAGCTATGCCTTTAGAAATGAATAATGTAGTTATTTCTGCGTCGCCATCAATTACTCCTCCATTGACTAATAGTCCAATTTTAACTCAGCCCAACAATGAATCAAATTTAATTTTGAGGGCAGTGTCGAGGAGAAAAATGATTTTTATTTCACGCCTTCAACCTGACACAACTACCGAAAATGTTATGACGTTTGTCAAACAAAATAATTTAATAAGCCATAATGCATTCTGTTCATGCAAAAAAATAGGTAACAAACCCTCCCACGCGTCCTTCATTCTCACAGTTGCAGCTGAAGAGTTTGCAACTGTTTTAAACTCTAATTTGTGGGGCAATAATATTCTCGTTTCTGAGTTTCAGCCTAAAAATAAGTCTAGAAGGTCCAACAAACCCGTGCGTCAGGCTCAAAAAAACTAAATAGGCTATCCCTTTACTATCAAAATGTAAGGGGATTACGTTCTAAGACGCATGACATATTTTTGTCAACTCAGAATTTTTCTGAGGATATTATTGCGTTAACGGAGACGTGGCTGAACGGAAGCATTACAGACTTGGAATTGTTTGACAATAGTTTCCAAGTTTTTAGAAAGGACAGGCACACTGACAATACTTCTGCTGTTGGTGGTGGTGTCTTAGTAGCTGTTAGGAACTCCTTTGTTAGTTCCTTTATTGATATTCCCTGCTCTTTCAATATCGAACTTATATGCGTTAAGGTTGTACATTGTAATTCCAATGTATATGTTGTTAATGCGTATGTTCCTCCAAAGAGCAGTGCTGACGTCTATGCAAACCTTGCAGACTGCATAGAATACATTATAAATTTACTTGACGTTAATGACGACATTTTATTGTTGGGCGATTTTAATTTGCCTGACTTGAAATGGCATTCTTCTGACGATGATACATATTTATGTGTATCTAATTCGAAGACCCGCCAAGAATATATATTTGTTGATAATATATGTTCTGACTTACAACAAGTTAGTTGTATTTATAATAGTCTTAATCGACTTCTTGACCTGGTCTTAACTACAGACAGTAACAATGTCATTGTTAAGAGGGCCTTCCATACTCTTACAACTGTTGATGAATACCATCCACCATTGAGTATTTGGTACAAATCAGATAGAGAAAATATAGTTAATTCAAATTCCATAGACAAAGTTTATGAATTCAACTTTAAAAAAGCTGACTTTTTGAAGTTGAATAATTTGATTCATAGTAAACTCAATGTAATTTTAGAATACATAAATGAAAATAATCTTGATAGTTCCATTAGTTATTTTTATTTGGAACTTTTTGCTATGTTTTCTCAATCCGTACCATATAGCCTCCAATTTGCGAATAATTCGACGTACCCCTGGTACACAAAGGAATTAAAAACACTTCGCAACAACAGAAACAGAGCATGGAAGAAATATGTCTGTAGCTTAGACTCAAATGACCTAGAAACTTACAAATGTTTGTTTCTGGAATTTGAAAATCACTCAGCTACGTTATATAATGAATACTTAGACAATATTAAGCTGAGAATTTTGTCTGATCCAAGGAAATTTTGGGGATTCATAAATACAAAAAAGAAATCCGATGGATTCCCTTCATCATTTAAAACTCTTGACGGATTTACTGATGATCCCGTCATAATCTGTGGCCTATTTGCTACTCTTTTTAAAGAATCATTTTGTTCCGATTCTTTTAACCCTGATGTTGGGTATTTTGATTATATGAGTTCTTCACCCAAGGTTTCTTTGGAATCTATATCCTTTACCGCTGAGGATATTTTTAATTATATTGGATCGATAGATGAAGATTTTAGCGCTGGACCTGATGGAATTCCTGCCGCTGTGTTAAAACAATGCGGTTCTTTTTTGTGTCAACCACTTTCTTTGTTGTTTAATAAATCTATAAATGAAGGCCTTTTTCCTCAATTTTGGAAAAAATCGTTTATAAGCCCCATTTATAAAAAGGGTTGCAGGAATGATGTTACTAATTACAGGCCCATTGCTAAACTATCATCGATTCCAAAACTTTTTGAGAGAGTGGTGTATGATCGGGTTAAGAGATACTGTGGAGAAGTCATAACAACTCGTCAGCATGGTTTTGTTAATGGCAGATCCACTGTGTCCAACCTTCTCGATTTTACATCTTTCTGCCTTAATACAATTGAATCAGGTAACCAGGTCGACTGCATTTACACTGACTTTAGTAAAGCATTTGATAAATTACCACATAATTTAATTTTATTTAAACTAAAGTTATTGGGATTTCCACAATATTTTGTTAGCTGGATTAAATCGTATTTGACAGAACGATCTTATCAAATACGATTCCGAGGGGTTTTGTCTCCTGAATTTGTTGCGGAATCAGGTGTTCCGCAAGGCAGTCACTTAGGTCCACTTCTGTTTATTTTAGCCATTAATGATGTTACCCACATTATTAAACACTCTCACCTGTTAATTTATGCAGATGATATGAAAATATACAGAACAATAAATGCTAAAGACGACTCCAACCTACTCCAGGCTGACTTGAAATCTTTTGAAGTTTGGTGCTTTAAAAATAATATGTTTCTAAATCCTGTTAAATGCCAAACTATGACCTTTTCGCGCAGAAGGAATAATTTAATTTTTGACTACAATATTAAAGATACTGCTTTAAGTCGTGTTGAGGCCGTCAAAGACCTTGGTATATGCATGGATTCTAAGCTATCGTTCAACAATCATATTGATTACATTTGTAAAAAAGCATCTTCAATGCTTGGATTTATAAAACGTTGGGCCAAAGAATTCAATAGCATGATTACAACTTCTACGTTGTATTATGCAATAGTGCGCCCTCACTTGGAGTACGCAAGTCAAGTTTGGTCCCCAAGTTATAGTGTGCATGTTGAACGTATAGAGAGAATCCAAAAACGTTTTGTTCGGTTTGCTCTTAGGGGCTTAGGTGGGATTGATTTTTTGAACCTTCCTCCTTACGAGGATCGTTTAAAACTTTTAAAAATGCAATCTTTAAGTGAACGGAGGAAGTCTGCACATATCGTCTATTTACACCAACTCATAACCGGTGTATTCGATTGTCCGGAATTACTTTCTCTTGTAAACTTTAACTCTAACCGTAGAAGTAGAAGAAATGCTAACAACTTAATTTATCTACCATTTAGTAGAACAAATTACATGGCGACTGCTCCCTTGAACCGCATGAGTGCCTCTGTAAACAACTGTACATTTTTTGATGTTAGTTTGTCAAAAGGTCAACTCAAAAGTAGATTGAAAGCTATTGTGTAATTAGATCTGTGTTTGTGTATGCATGGTTAGTTGTTATGTCCTGTGTTGTCCCTGAGCCCAATCCATTCTGTGGTGGGTAAATTTTTCCCACATTGATTTGTTTGGAGCCACTGGAATTCATTACATTGAAATATTTCAATGAAATCTGAATTGTGGCTTCAAATAGATTAATGCTGAGAATGTGCGAAAAAGCTGTAGTAGCTGAACTCTATTGTTATTGCATGGTTCATTCGTTGTTAAATCGATTTTGTTAATCTTAACTGCCTGCTACTCTTCTATTTCAATTTCTACTTACATTAATTGTAACCCAATTACTTTTTTTTCGTTGAATTACTTTCGTTTTGTAAAGACTTAACGTCAACATCAACTTGTATAAGTATATAATATGACTACATTAAATCATTCAACATTAAATCAAATCATTCTTGGAACTATTAAAGGCCAAAATACTGTTGAATATAAATTTTCGTAGAAAATGTGTTTTTGTGATTCATTTTTATTTTTTGCTTCGTTAATAGTTAGTAGTTTTCTCTTATAACAACATTTAACTCATCCTGCAATTTCACTCCTACACTGACACCGAACGCAATACACCACACCACATTTGCATCTGTCCAAACTAACGACTTGCACAACATTTACAAGCGTTTGTCTTTGTTTTTATGTATGCCGCATTGTATAGACTGTGAATATATTTCACAGTTACTTGTCTTGAAATTCAATTGAATCACTTTTTTTTTTCTATGTTTTTGCCGTTTTTGTAAACTTTGCGCTACTTCGCTCACAGGGTCCGATTGGGTCCCGCTACTACCCGTTTGTTTCTTTGTCATCGTCGTCGATATCGTCGTCATTTCGTCAAATTAAAAATAGATCTTACGATATTCCTCTTTAGACATATTTTTGGGATAGCTTTACATTTTATTATTTTGTTTTCATTTTTGGTTTTCGTTAAAGTTTTATTTTCTTTTTAAGTTGTTGCCTTATAAGTGTTTCACTTCGTGTTTGTCTTCTTATTTTGTACATATGCGGTGCGTTTTCATTTGCCATTCCACTGTCATTGCCGCCGTTCGAAGGAAGCCACCACAATTAATGCCCAACGCTGCTGCTGCTGCTGTTTGTCACGCATTATTAAGTATTTATACTAGATATAGTAAAGTTAAATATGAGCATTTTTGTTGCTATGATTTGGCCAAAGTGTGTATTTTAGTATTTTTTGGTGTTTTTGTTTATGCATTAAAACTCCCAAAATAGTTGAGGAGAAAAACAAAAATGATATGCCTACAAATATTAAAAACAAGTCACCGGTTGCTGCCTCGTGCAGTTGATGTCATCGTTCAAACATTTTAGCTTGAGCTGATGTGTCAATAACTTTTATTTGATAATAAAATTACCAAAAAGAAAATAAAAATATTTGCAAAATAATGTGTTAAGTTTTTTGGTTTTGTTTTGTTTTTCGTTTTATTTTTTTTTTTTTGCAAATTAACTTTTTGAGTAGATAAAAATGGTATTTAATTAGCAGATATCATAAATTCACATTTAAGCACTAAAGGTTAAATGTGATATGTGCACAAGTGGTATTATGTTCATATTTTGCACTGCAAAGTTTCAATAAAAGAATAATCTTTTGTTAGAAAAACCGGAGAGGAGATTTGAACGGTGTAGTGTTCTTTGGCGAACCACTGCGTTTTGGCTTAAAATAAAGAAGCAATCTTCAGCTTTAAAAAATTAAAAAACAAAACATGTTGGCCATTTCAGCCCTTGTTATTAAATGTTTGCACACAATTGACCGAGACTGAACCTACATGTTTTATGCCGACTCCGAACGGCTAAAGTTCATGTTCTGGAGATGCTTTACATGGCATTATTTACTCTCTGAGATGTGCCATTGCCAGAGAGGTGGTGACCGATCAGAAAAATTTTTTGTTGAAAAACTTTTTCCGCGACTGGTGATCAATCTCGGGCCCAGGCGTGCTTATCCACACACTTAACCTGCACGCCACGGCCACGAAAATTGTCGTGAGCGGATAATTTTCGATGACTCTTTCTCCATTTCGGCCGATATCTCAGCTATGGCCTGACGAATATAATATTGGTGTCCAATGCCTCAAGAGTTGAAGGATGATTGCTGTAAATCTTCGACTTAAATTAGCCCCAACGGAAATAATCCAAAAGCGTTAGGTCGCACGATCTAGGCGGCCAAGCGATGGGACCATTTCTCGAAATTAACGACTAGCCGAACTTATCGCATAATAAAGTCAGAACGAATGTGATGATCGTCTGGCTTCAATTCTTGTGCCAACACGAACAGCTTATATGGATGCAGACCCAAATTCAATCGCAAAATTCGCCATCTGTTCATTCTGGAGAGTCCCCCCAACTCTTGAGAACGGCGCGAAACAGACAGATTTGGATCTTCACGGACACTGGTTTGAACAGCGGCAATGTTTTCTTCACTTCCGCTATTTCTTTGTCTTACAGGCATCTTTTAATCGTGAAGTGTGAATTCACTTTTAAATTTTGTTTTATGCTATTAATATCGCGCTCGGAAAGAGCATTATTTGCACGAAGCTCTCTTACTGTAGCGACAGGAGAAGGCGAATTTGCGTCTAAAATTTTTGCAATTTCCAAGCGTTGGACCGAAGTTAAACGTGTCCTTATCAAATGGCAAACCAAACTGAACACATTTGCTTAAAAAAATCAAAAACCTCAAATCAAAAATCATATTCGAATATGGCCGATCTGTCACGATCTGTCAAAGTTAAGTCATCCCTACCCTTTACATCAAAGAGCAGGTTATTTCTCCAACATTTTATTACTCTCTCTTAGTAGATTAACTTCGGGTATTGTGATATGGTCGGGTAATGTGATATACCTACATATTTTGTTAAATACACAATTTTCGACAAGAATAAACATGTGAACATAACAGCAACAGAAGTAGACACGTGCTGCAGCTTAATGCGCGCTCTCATAAGCTGTGTTCGCTCTAATTGTTGTGAAATTATTTTATCGGTGAGTCGATATTTTTTTTTGAGTGCGCTTTGCGTGTGAATTACAATAAATAGAGCAGAATTGTAAGCTGAAATAGAGAGTTTGAATTAAGTTAGCCACAAATGAGGTGAGATTTTGATTTTCTACAGTGTATTTTTTAAAAAAAAACCTTTTTATTTTGAAACCCGAATTCGGCTATTGTGATATAGTCAAAGTTGGGTAATGTGATATACCATCTATTCATACCATATCTATTTATTTCATTCATTTTATACTTTGTGTTATTTTTTTGTTATGTTTTTACATGCGTATTTATATTCAGTGGATTTTGTTTGTATTTTTGTTTTCCTTTATGTAAATTCCACAGAAATAATAAAATTGTATCAACCTAACATTAATAACACTAAAACAAAATTTTTTCTTTTCAATAACATGATTATTTTAAAATTTAGGTTGAAAAAACAATAGATACTGCTGTTGTATCACTATTCGGGTAATGTGATATTGGTATTTATGGTATATCACATTATCCGAACGTGGCATATCACTTTACCCGCCAATTTCATTAAGGGGAGTTACATGACTTTTTTTTATTTACATGATTGTGTTGAAAAAGCTCCAAATTGGGTCACGCTATAGATCTCCAAAGTTGTAAAACACTGCAAACAATGCATCAAAAAATATTCTGTGTAATGCGGTATAAGCTAAGGTATGAAAGTTAGTAGTAATTATAAATTTAAAAATACCTATATCACATTACCCACAGTTACTCTACTCTGTTAAGTTTCATGTGAAATTTTACTCAAATTTCCATACAAAAACAATAGCTGTGAAAAACGCGTGGAAATTTGTACAACATGTTCGTCAAAGTAGTACTCTGTTCCGCTGCGAAATATACTCGCAACATTTTTCACGACAATTTAATTGTCATTTATTTTGCTCATTTATTTTGAAGTGAAAAGTGACAGTTGTCGAACATTTGTTGTTTTTATATATTTATTTTTCTCTATTTTGAAAAGTACAGCATGATTTTCTCAAATTTTTAAATTTTTTCGCAAAAAAATATTTGTCAGAATTTTGACGCACCAAAAAAAATTATTGTTGCCGGCGAAATTTCACGCAAGCAAACAGAGTACTAGGCTTAAGAAGTAATAAAATTGGTTTAAGGGTTAGAAACGTTAAATTTGCACAAGCTTAAATTGTTATTGAACAAGTTTTATTCAAAACTTTTATAGTCATATTAAATTAAGCCATTAAATAGTTAAATTAAACAGTTAAACTACTCAATCGTTATTTAATAGTTAATTTCGTTGTTTCCCTTTTGTGAAAAGGGCTAGAAAAGTTGTGAAACTTAATCTTAATAACGATTTCATTGAAGTTAACCTTAAAGTTAATTATATTAGTTGGATTTGCCATAAATTAAGGTATTTTCTTATTCGATACTAGTTTTACGACTCATAGTTAATTTGCTTGAGAAGGGCTGACTGAGAAATATTAACTTTCCATATAGTTTAATATATCTGCTCGATTCCTCTAGTAGTCACTCTTCTCAACTACATATAAATTATGTGCAAAAAATTTCTTTTAATGATTTTTTTTTTCAATTTATTTTGCATTATTATTGTTTTTATGTTTTTTCTATCGTTTATAATTTATTGAAAGAAAGTGAAAATTTATCGTTTATAATAATTTTTGTAATATTTTGAAAGTTTATTTATTGCATGCATGTTTATTTTGTTTTTTTTTTTTAGTTTTAATATAACAAAAATTGCAATTATAAAAAAGGCGTTTAATATTTAAATGCTTTTCTTTCCTTTATTTTACTTTCTGTTGCTCAAACATAAAATGATTAATTACAGTTTATTCTGATTCATTCATTTAAGTTTTGAAGCTGAATGACCTCATTATTTTCTCACAGCGCGCTTAGTTTTCATTTCAGTCTGTCGCTCTGGTCATTGACATTCTCCACTTCGACTGCTTGCCACAAATGCGGCAGCTAAGTTTCCTCCTAAAAATTCCCAAACTCATTCACAGCCAGTTAGCGCGCTATACATTTTCAACAAAATAATTCCAACAAGTGTAACATGAACTCCAGCCAAATCCACTGCGCAACAGCAACAGCAGCAGCAACAACAACACCAACTTGCCATTTCTTGTGGTTCAGTAATCATGAGCTCAACCCAGAGATAGCAGCTCTTCTCCAGCAAACACATTAAGAATTGCTTAATCTAATATTAGCTGATATATAAATATCTATGTACATATATATATATATAGTATATTTAAGATCAATTATGTAAATTGATATGCTTAGCCGCGAAGTACTTTCAAAATTCCTTTAAAAGATGGACCAACATTATTCGACTGTGTTCTCTTTAACAATTATTGTTGTTAGCTTTTCTTACTTTGCTTTGTGTTAAGTAGCTTAAAGTAGTATAAATATTTTATGGCACACACACACACACACACACTCTCGTCTATATTAATCACTTACACAGCTATACAACACAAATACTTTTTTGAAATGCTCAACTTGAAGCTGGTATTATTATTATTTTGTTTTTTTTTTTTTTTTTTCAGCAGTCCTCTTGTGCTGTTTTTATTGAACTCTGATATTCTCTCATTCCAATGCTAATTTATTGCGAATTTTTGGCAAATGAATACGCAACTAATTCATTCATACTGTTTGTGGATTTGATGAATCAAAATCAAGTTAATTTTGCAGCCACAATAAAAATTAATGCATATCTGAAAACATGTTTTGTTTAAAATGTTTTTCTTATTTCACAAAAAAAAAAATGAATGGATGAAGAAGTAACTGTTGCCAACGATAAAAATTCACATACAAAACTACCGTTTAAGCTCAGGCCCCTAAATAGACGAAGAACGAGCTGGTTAAGATTTTATTTACATGATCGCATCAAGATTAATTTCTAA
Organism: Tetanocera ferruginea; assembly: GCA_958299015.1. Taxonomy (NCBI): domain Eukaryota; kingdom Metazoa; phylum Arthropoda; class Insecta; order Diptera; family Sciomyzidae; genus Tetanocera; species Tetanocera ferruginea. The sequence continues at coordinate 103,226,328 of OY282642.1, read as the reverse complement.
TTCAAGCCGTTATTTTCTTTTTTTTTTTGGCTATTGATCATTAAAATTTAAGTCTGGCAGCTGGCCGTTCTTAAAATGTTTGTTAATTTACGTGATAACACCAAAGCTGATATATGTATTGAAAATCAGTTAAACAGTTCCGAAGTCAGACTAATTGTAGCGTCCGAAGAGTAACCAGATCGTCTTAAACATGTCAGAACTAAGAAATTATCTTTGACTTGACCGACATCTTTAATTATAATAAAGATTTTATTATTCTGATGACGTCATTTTGTTATCTAAATTTTAAACTCTGTGTACGCTCAGTTCACATATATAGTTTTTGTATAATTTATGAAGGTTTCGACATTTTGATAACGTCACTTTGTAGAAAGGTAGTCGGAGTTTTCAAGCGATTGTGCCAAATTTCACATTCACTCCATATTTAAAACTAAAGATTATGTGAACATTCCTTTTAATGGATTTTAAAAGGTTTTTGTCGTTTTATTTGCATCACTTTGCTTGGAATGTAGGCGTGGTTTTCATTTGATTTTGTCAAATTTAGACAACAGAATGCGTATTTGAGAAGTCATTGCATTACATACATGGTTAATATCCTATTTAAGTTCGAACTTCATCTTTACATTAAATAGAGCCACTTTGGTTGCTTGGTTTGAATGGTGATTCTTCTTCTTTCCATAGAAGAGTTCCTTAAGTGTTCGACAACCAAGGGCGCGATTCTTCTTGGAGAATCACAAGCCTGGAAAAACAACACCTTCGTACATGCATCTATTCTGAATCTCTATGGAACTGAGGAATCAAAAATAACAACCGACTACATCACACGTAGGGTGCGATTCGGTACTTAATACACCACATACATTCCCAGCAGACAAGAATGGAAAGATACGACCATGGAACCTTTTGATAATCTCCAATTCTACACTGATGGCTAAAAAATGGAGAGAGAAACCGGATCAGGGGTGTACTACGAAACGCTGCAGATCAAGGAGTCGTACTCCTACAGAAATTTATGCATTTGAAAAAGCAGCACAGGTTATTCACAGCAAAAATCTAACCCCACAAGTTAGAAGCGGCCATAAAAGCGCTAGAAAGCAAAACGACAACAGCCCGAACGGTACTAAATTGTAAACAAGTCCTGAACAGTCCCTGTTATACCCAAAATATCACTCTCTGCTAGGTCCCCGGACACACCAATGTAGAAGGGAATGATAAAGCAGATGAGCTGGCAAGAAGTGGAGTAACAATAGATACAAACCGAACCACTACAGAAGTGTACATTCCAATAGGCGTCGTAAAAAGGAACAAAGATCTCAAATCCAGAGATAATGCGAACACAAACTGGAACTCCAGAAGTGCCTGCATTATATCTAGAAGGCTCTGGCCAGAACTAAGAGCCTTCTACTCTTGTCTAAACGGGATATCCGGATACTGGTAGGAATCTTAACAGGCCACTTCCCCATCGGGCTGATGGCTAATAGGATTGGCATTACAGCACCAGACTTTTGTCGAAGCTGTAATGATCCGGAAGAAACGGAAACAATCACCCACTTTCTGTGTGAATGTCCAAATCTACAGAATTGTCGACTCCGTTTTATATGAGACAGATTTGTTAAAGATTTGGAGCAGCTCGTGAACACACCATTGCTAGACATATGGAGGTTCACAAAAAGCACAGGTGGTTTCGGTGAATAGGAATAAAAAGTTACTTGGTTTATTGGATACCACAACCTAAATGGATTAAATATAACAAATAAGGGAATCGTAATGTACAAATTGGCCTCACGGAAACACCTCGAAGAAACACCTCGAAACACACGGAAGAAGGGCTTACCAAGTGTACTAAGTCTACATCTTGCAAGCACGCAGAAAGTGTATCACGGTTTCCTTTGAGTTTGGGTCGTTACAGCCACGACAGTGGCAGCTGAAGGGAATACCAAGTCTCTCCGCGTGAACACCAATGCACCAATGACCCATACTGATTGCCGTTACTCTAGCTCTATCAGTCCGTGATCTCGACAGTAATTCTGCCTGAAAGACACTGGCTGAGTCTGGTAGGCGGAATGAAATGGCAACATCTAGTTTCTATGAGTATATACCGGCTCCAACTCCGCATTCCATCTTAGACCCATCGGTGTAGAAGGTATATAGAAGGTATGTATATCGAAGACAGCAGCTGGGCCCCCATTGCGTCATTCCGCTATGGATGGGAACCATAGCACTGGCTAGTGAATTTTTTTACAAAGTCGAGGTTGGGAATGTCGTAGTCTGTGCTGGTAATCCCCAGTTCCGGTGGCAGTAGACTAATAATTTTTCCATGCCAATATGGTTTTCAAACCTTTTCGGTATAACTTTCGAAATATAAGTCACATATTTATGTAACTCAGAATGAATATTTAACCGTGTACTTCGACTGAAAAAATTGAAACTCAGTATAAAGTTACTTATTCGTTATGTCTTTCTACTAGAAAATTGGAACAGGCATTGAAAAATGGGGTGTGCAGTAGAGGTGGAAAACTATCGATAGTCAGCCCTATCGATAGTATGCGATAGTTTAGAAAAAACTATCGATAACTATCGATAGTCTTAAAAGTTGAAATTTTGTATAAATCATTTTTAATTATGAAAACTAAACATAAATGTTCATACATAATAATATAAAAAAATAAAATAAATGGAATTTAGGCAACTTAATTCAAATGTATTTATTTATAAAAACAACGTACAATATATAAATGAAAATTACCATAGAATATTGTCATACATTTTTATTGTTGCCTTTCTAGCCATTGATTTTTATTTTTAAAAAAATCAACATGTCAACATTTTTGGGTTTTAGTCTACTTCGTCTATCAGAAACAATAATCCCAGCTTTAAAAAACCGACTATCGATAGTTTTGAGCGACTATCGATGTTTACGATAGTCTCATATTATCGATACTATCGATAGTACCATCGATAGTTTTCCACCTCTAGTGTGCAGGTGCGCCGGGTATCGCTAGTAGGTTATATTTGGGTCACAGACTTCAAGCTTGATATGTCTGTTTGTTACATCAAAAACAAGATGTGTACAATTTATAGGCTTCATCCGCTCATGGACAGTATATAAAAGGTATATATTTGAGCTACAGGAATAAAACTTGGATCGTATGTAAGTTACATTAAAACTAATGGCGTTTTCGTTTCTACCAAAAAATGTTGCCTTTTCATTGCCCTAGCCTTTTGTGTTCGTTTCTTAAAATGTCACACTCATAGAGGGCAAAAACGACGCATTTTCTACCCTGCGAAACTTTCTCAGGGTAGATGATTGCCCTGCTTATCAGCTGTTTTAAAACGACAATATTATGAAATGCGTACGTTAGACAAGGATGGTTACATTCGTTTATTAAAGTTGACATTTTTCGAGTAGGCAAAAGCATGCACTTTTTTAGGGTTGCGGGCAACATTGAAAATATTTTGCACTGCGACAAGGCAACATTTTTTGGTAGAAACGAAAACGGAATAACCCAGCAAAATCTTCGCTTACATATAATCGAAAAAGTAATCCAGAAAATTTCATTCATCGCTTACCCTCTCGCTTATGGAACCCATTATTTTAATACAGGCATGTCATTGGAGTAATTGATGAAGCTTTCGCTTGACATGGGATTACTTATGTAAGCATTTATTAAACTTGATGAATAACTTCTTCTCAATAATCACTTATTTATCAACAACTAAGAAGTTATTGAATAAGATGTTTCTCTGCACACATAAGAACAGCGATTCAAATATTGAAAAAATAAATTTTTTTCGTAAATTTTTTGTTTAACAGTGTTTAACAGATCAACAACACCAATCAAGTTAGAGAATTTCTTCTTTAAAACGAGAAAAATGCTTTTATTTAATAGATATATGAATCAGTTAATTAATTAATGTAATATATTTACCTTTTACACATTTTTCTGTTTTTCATTCATAAATCTGGCATTTTTTTCATATTCAAAATTATAAAAATTTGAAATTTTTGAAGGAAAAATAAAAGTCAAACAAAAAATTTCAATTATCTAAAAAACAGAACAATCATTTCAAAAGCAAAAAGGGTTGACATTACTAACTGCATTACGAGTAATATACAATATAATGCATTATTGGTCATCAACATTTATGTAATGCGTTTTATAATCGAATGCAAACCAAGGCAATACGAAAAATTTTGCTGGGAAGTTGTATACAAAATATGAGCTTCATGCTCGCCTACTTGCCATACTATTATTATATATTGGAAAAGTAGGTTTAGGGTATTTCATAGTCGGACTAGACCGACCTTAGACTTTCTCTACTTTTTTATATATACATTAAATAGATTGGCTTTAATATTTAAGATTGGCGTTAGATAAAACCAGCGACTAACTTTTGACTTGGTCAGAATTTGTACTGAACACAAAATATATGTATAAAAAAAATAAAAAAAAAACAAAAAAAAAAACAAAAAAAGCTTGGTTTAGTCATAGTAGCAAAGTCTTCAGTAGCTCTCTGTCTAAAATCATAAATCAAAAGAGTATAATTAATGATGTTTTTTCCAGATGACTTAATGACTAGCACATATTAAGTATATTTTGACATTTATTGCTCGCGTTGTTGAGTAACATTCAAGCTTGTTGTAATTTATTAAAAATTTATTGTTTTACATAATATATAGTCCATTATGTAAAATTGCTCTTTAGTTCTTTCTATAATTTTAAAACATGGTTGTAACTTGAATATTAAATGTTTGAGGCCATCAAATCTAAACAGCAAAAGTCAGGGTACCCTGATATAAGGTAGCAATTTAAGTTTTTAAAATGCTCTCCTGAAATTTTGAAAATAAGTTTAGATGTTATTCCTTGTCTACACAGATTTGTTCAATGTAATTAAACTTTTTTCATACCTTTTTAACTTTTCCTTATCCGTATCCACAACCTCTCTTCAAAATTTAAAGGTTTTAATTATATTCATAAAATTCACTTTTTAAAATCAATCGTTCTCGGTTGCTTAGGTATGTATACAAGTTAGAAAACTTTGCTTCTTATTCCCATCAGAAAATATGGAAGTACTTGCTTTAAGAACTTATTCCATAACAATTTGCTTTAAAGAAATATTACTACTTCTATCGAGTTAAAAGTTGAACAGGTTCCGTCTTCGCTTCTATCATAGCTCATTTCGAATACGTTGCCACCTTCCTTCTCACGAAGTTTATTTGGAATGCGTTCCCTTTCTTGTTGCTAGTAAGAAACTTAGTTAGCTGGCGCATACAACCAATCGAAAGAAGGTTTTCTTCTTCTTAGATATAAGATTAACATATATCGATTGTTAAGCTACATAACTAAAGTGTTAAGTGGTTTTTTGACGAATATAATTATCCATCAATATAATATCAAACTTGTCTTATTGTGTTTAAAATGCAGTGCTAATGAATGCGGATTAGTACACAGTTAAAATTAGTGTTTTGTACTGAGATGTATTGAAATTCCAAAACAAAACCAACGTTCGTTCCTGAAGATTTAAAATTCAGTAAAAAAAAAGTAATCAAAACCCTTAGAGCAGGAAGAATTTTGACTAGTGTAATGAAAGTTTTGCCAACCTATAAAAATTGAAAAAAAAAAACAAATCAAATGCTATAGTTTTCCAAGCAAAAGAACGCATTAAAATATAACCATCCAAGTATTATTTAAGCATTTACTTAGTTCTGCTTGAAGTCTATATTCAATAATGTTTTCTTTTCTTTGTATTGTTACAGGTAGATGACGTTGCTCAGATTGCAACACCTATCGATGAAAAAGAGATCGCATCTTTTGTTCAAGAATCAGAGATTACACAGCCACAACGACATGAAGAACTGTTATTCGAAGAAGAACAACTACAAGCTATTTCGTCGTCTCCACTGCTAGAACAAGAGCATCATCATCGTCATCATCATGTGGAAGAAGAAATTTCAGCATCGTTGATTGAAACTCCAATTGAGCTCAATGTTAGCCAAATGCAAGCAGTTGAGGATTTCTTGTCGTCACCGGTGCAAGAAGTTGTTCCTTCAATAGAAAATATATCAGAAATTGCTCCAGAGCCGTCTGTTAAAGAGGATAAGGCTCCTGAAATAATGCATATTGATGATGAAACTCCTGCAATTGTGCATGTTGAAGCGCCTGCATTTGTAAAAGATGAAGCTAACACAATTGTCGACAATGGAACTTCCGCAACTTTGCATGATGAAGCACCAGTAATTGTAGATCATGCAACTCCCGAAATTGCGCATGATGATGTTGGTCCTTCTGTACCTATAATCGAAACTCTTATTTCAGCAACTGAAGCACCATTTTTACAGACCGAAGCAACAGTGTCAGTGCCTGAAGATGAAGTAGCTGTTGTAACGAACGAAATAGCTGCCGCTGCTATTGCTGCAACTGCAGCTGTCGCTGCGACTGCGGCAACCGTAGCAGCTGCTGCTGCTGCTACCAGCGAAAAGAAAACAACCGAACCCATTAAGAAACCAACTTCAACTGGAAAAGGCTCCACGACAACCACCACAGCTAAATCGAAATTAAGTACTAGCGGCGATGCTAAAAAATCAATGGAGACTAAGAAATCGACCACTGTTGCCAACAAAACTTCAACTTTGTCAGCTACAGCCAGGCCACGAACTGCACCAGCTACCAGTGCAACTAAAACTACGACAGCTGGGTCGGCTGAAAAGAAGACTTCCACAACAACAACAACAACAGCTAGACCAGCCACTCATACTACAACTGCAAGAAAACCACTGACCAACAATGTAACAGCAACTAAATCAGCAGCAAAGACGTCCACAGCTAGACCAACCACTCTTGGCACCAGCAGCAGCAGCAGCAAAACTGCTGCACCTGGCACAACTGCTGCAAGAAATGGAGTGGCTGCCAAAACTCCGGCGCCAAGACCTGCGACAGCTACATTGGCTTCACGCAAGCCCATGACTACTACCACTTCAGCAGCATCAACACAGTCTGCTGCTGCAAAACCACGACCATCAACTGGAGGTGCTGCTACCAAACCAAACACTTTAAACATTGCTGGCAAGCCGAAGGTTGCGCTTTCTCCACGCGCCACTCTAACCTCGCAACTACGTAAGACTGCTGGTCCCACTGGCGCAACAGCTGCCACAGCTAAGAGTCCCACCAAAACGGTGGCTACATCAACTACTAATGGTAGCGCAAAACCGCCTGCTGTAGCCAGTTCTTCCACAGCTAATCGAACAAAGACTACAACTACAACAACTACTACTACAACAAAGACTTTTACCGCTCGCCCGGCTCCAAAAATTACTTCTACACTCACAGCAACTTCAACTTTGAATACCACAGCACGTCGCGCAACAACTGGCAGTGCTACAAAAACCAGCAGCAGCAATCCAATTCAGCGCAAATCATCGCCAAGCAAGCCAACATCGACTGGACTAGGCGGAAAAATGTCACCGACTAAAACGAATGCTATCTTCAAGAACAAAACCAAAGAATTCTCCACCCCAAAAACAGCTGGAAAAACTACAGGAGGAACAACGGAAGTTCAGGCGGTGCTTAAGGTAAAGCAGTTGGTGGCAGCTGTTGTTGATTTAGAGGAGCAGCCAAAAATCAATGGAGCTTCCTGCATTGCTGCCGGTGAACCCTTAATACACACTGAGAATGGTGGAGAGAATGGTGGAACTCATGGCGTTCATTACACTCACGAAGAGAACGGTTCCATTGAACAGGGTGAGATGGCATTGATGGACGGCACTGCTGCCTAAGAGGGAGCACCGTCCCATCTTTAAGAATGGTATTAAGAATGCTAGACGAAAAAGAAGAAAAAGAAGAATTTGAAGAAAGCGTAAAATCGAGAAGATAAAAATATTATATTAACTCTTAATAGGTACATATGTATTTTCCAAAAAAAATAATGGCGAACATAAAAGTTTCTTATACTACAACATTTACTTATACGACAAGAAAAAACGAAAAAAAGAAGAAAATAAGGGATAAAAAAAAAGAAAAATTAGACTATTTTAAGTGTTTCTTTCAGAATGCAAAGAAAGATTTATTGTTTTTTTTTTAATTCTTTAATTTATGTTTGCAAATTTTTTGTGTTCTCTATCTCTCTCTCTTTCTTTCTTGCTCAATGGCAAAGCCCAACACTTACGCGAGCCTGTATTTCTTTACTTCCTTTTAAATATACTCTATTTTATATTTATATATTTATTTAATGTTGTTCCTAGCATTTAATTTGAATTCATTATTTTTTTTGTTTGTATCTCAAGCGTCATTGTTGTATTCGCATTGTACTTGAAGTTATTGAGTTTATAGAGAGTGTCTCGTAAAATATTCAACTATGCTGAAAATAAGCATTTTTTAAAAAGTAGTAACGAGAAACATTACCCAATTTTAAGCCAATTTTTAATAAAACTTAACGGTTGCTGTGGCGGTTGCTGATATGCTGAAAACGTCGATTTAATAACGATATGAAAATCTCGTACGATAAAATTATGTTTGAAAAAACTCGATAATTTTAGAACGAATTGAACATTTTATACGCCTTATATAAGGCTTACTATTGGGATGTTTAAATAGACCCAGTCAATATTTCAAAGTCTTAAATCATTTACAATTTTCTGTATTTCTTGTCTGGTTTTAACATAACAACGAAAGTTTTTTATTATTATTTTGTTGACTACGCATAACTCATACTTCTTGCTTGCATATTTTTAAAATAAATACTCAATGTCGTCGTGAGTGCAAACGAAGAACAACAACGAACTGCTTTGGCGACTACTTTTCAATTGTGAGAGAAAAATCCAATCAATTTTATGTAAACTTTTTTTTAATTTTCATAGTGTTACAGTTTATTAATTATTTTTTTTTTTTAAAAAACTTATTCTGTGCCTGTTTAACATAAAACCCAAAAAAGAAAAAAAAAACATGAAACTCTTCCCAGTGTATTGGTTTTTACAACTACTTTTTTATTGTCCTTTATTTTGCGTTATACTATTTTTTTTTTAATTATTTTAAAAACGTATTTATTATTTGTTTGCTCTATGTTTTCGCTGATATATCGTATTTTATAATAAAAATTAATTATAAAATTTAAAAATGTTCGCATAATTTCTTAAACATTTTTTTATAATATATGCAAAACTAAGTAAAAAAAATTTCATTGGTCTTTTGTTTTTCTTTTTTCTCTCCGTTGTGCAACATTATTTTTACTTTCAGTTTTTTTTTGTTCTTTTTTTTTTTAAATACCTTCTATGCCTTTGTATGCACCCGCTTTATTGTATTTGTAACTAAATCGATTTTTTAAAGTTGCCTTTTTTATTCTATTAGAAAAACAAGTATTGATAGAATCAATTCGAATTTATAAAAAAAAAACAAACAAAAACTGCATTTTTTAATAAAATATTTGCATTGCGCATTAATTCTTTAATAAATAAATTACATAATCTACTATTATATTTATTATTTGCTTTGTTTTGCAAAAAAAAAAAAAATATAATAAATTTTTGTCCATGCCTACAATAATCGAATTTTTGTTTTAATAAATATTAGATTCAGATCAATATGTAGTATGTTTCAATGTTACAATTTTAACTGCCCGTTGGCTACAATCACAACACATTAGAAGGCTTTTTTCCCCTGGGCTTAACCCATTACTACCCTAGCGTCACTTGAGAACCGATTTTTATTTCGGTGATGGAATTTGATAAACCAACTTAATTATATTTTGTGGTAAAGGACTTGATGTTTATGAATTGAATGTCAAAAATAAAAATTTTTTGGTTCAATATGGGTGTCTAAAATGGTCATAAATCGGTACAAAAAGTGACACTCGGTTAGTAATGGGACTTATGAAAAATTTGGCTCAACTCAAAAAATATCACAAAAAAATTTTAATGTAGTAGTGATGCATGTCGCGATCAGTATCTTTCTACGTCGAAATCGGTTGGTGTTGACAAAAATTTCAAACATTGCTATCAGCGTCCAAAATTATGGTATCGGCATTGGTCTTAAAATGCCATGGACTGAATTTGAAAAATTGGTAAAAATTTACTAAATTTAAAATTAAATAGTTCGTAATGTTCTTATACTATAAGAATTAAAGGCGAAAATAATCGAGAATAATGAATCGACAAAGGAAAATATCGGTTTATAAATGAAAATTGGCCGAACAAGTAAAGATTCAGAAATTTTAATGTAGTAATGCTGCATGTTGCGATCAGTATCTTACGGCATCGAAATTGGATGGTGTTGACAAGAAATTCAAACATCGTTATCAGCGTTAAAAATTATGAAATTGGCATTGGTCTTATAATGCCATCGACTGAAATTGGAAAATTGGTAAAATTTATTAAATTTAAAATTAAATAGTTCGTCATATTCTAATATTTGAATTAAAGGTTAAAAATCGAGAATGATGAGTGGAAAAAGTAAGGTATCGATTTAAAAATGAAAATTGGCCGAACACTAGTCATCGATATTTCTGATATATGTTGAAGAAAAATATTAGACGGTAGGTAAGACTTGGAACATTTTTTAGAGAACTTTTGTTAAACTTCTTGCCATATGATGAAATATTCTTATCATATCCTTTGAGAAAAAAATATATAAAACAATTCTGTGTCGACAAGGAATAACAGCTAAACTCATTTTCAAAATTTCAGAAGAGCATTTTTTAGATTAAAATTGCTCCCTTACGTCAGGGTACCCTGACTTTTGCTGTTTAGATATGATGGCCTTAAACATTCAATTTTGAAGGAACAACCATAAAAATTTGTTTACTAGTGTTTTTCCTTGCGATAAAACGCAATGAAAGTAATAACCTCACTTTGTCCTAACTCGACTTAAGCGGTTTTTCTTTGTCGACACAGAATTCATGTAAAAGATAGTTGAATAATTTATAAACGAAAAGTTTTTAAAGAAATCAATTTGGCTCTTAGAAAGTAATTAAATTAAAAAAAAAAATGTAGTACGCTAGATCAACTCTGTTGAAATTAACTTATAGAAAGTTCTATTGAACATTAACTAACTAATAAAAAATTTATTTAATTTTAACAATAAATAAAAAAAAGAATGTGTCGACTGAGCATGTGATGTGCAAATTACAGAGCATGCTATATTAAATTGGTCAAATCAAATGAAATAAATGTTCAAATCTCTAACGTGCTCCCTTCTGAAGAAAAATTAAATGTGACGAAGGCTGTTAGATATTTAAATATTTGAACTTTTTAATAACCAGAAATTAAATGAGATTTTTCTGAATAACATTATAAATGCATCCTTTTACAGAAAAGCTAAACGATTATATATCCAACATCGTAGTCAGAAAGTTAGTTTTTAGACGTTGTTGTGTCAGAGGTTTATAGTTTGATACTTAATTCACGACTGGTATGGGAAGAAACTATTTTTGACTCTTATCTCTGAAGAAAACTAATCGATAGTTATAATAAAAAAAAAAAAAAAATAAAAATATATTAAAAGGTTATTGAATTGGAAAAGTAGTAATAAATTTACTTTACCACAAGAATTTAATTTTTTTTTGCGTGTTTGCTGCAATAACGATACGTTTTATAGTGAAAAACGTATGTTAGTGAAAAAAATAATTGTATCGAAGAACGTCTGGATTTGAACCCATGCCCAACGCACTTTAATGAGCATGCTAATCTTTCGTCAAATTTGAACTTTAAAATAAAGAATTATTATAATAGTTTCTAATTATAACCACTGATTTATGGCAGAAATTGATCATAAAAAAGTTTATCATAATATATTTTATATTCAATAATTTATTCATACGAAGTTTGTAGAAGAATTCACTCAGCCATTTTATACATTAAATATGATATAATAATACACAATTATTTTTCTTTAAACCTTAAAATTTGGTTCAGATAATTTTCTTTCATAGGAATTTTGTCGCATGTAAATTGGAATTAAAATGAATGGCTTGAACACATTGCACACAACAAGCGACGAACAGCATGTCTCCACATTGTCGCTGTAGAGAAATTGTAGGTGACTTGATAATAATAAACACGACAACAGCAACTTTAACAGCAAGTGTTTTTGGAATTTAAAAACAATTGATAAAATATACATATTTATTGAAGTTGTAAATGTATTTGAAATAAATGAACACAAAAACAACCTCTTGGGCAGTCAGCATGAATAAAAAAACAATAACAAATGTAAACAATTGAAGTTATTTCCTTTTGTCGAAATAAATGTTAAATTAGAATTAAATTGAAGCCGACGACAACGACGTTCGATGTCGCGCAACAATGTCGTCGCAAAGTCTCCAAAATTTCGTCCCATAAGAATTACATGTAAATTTAAAGTGACCTTTGATGCTCGTCGTTCGTCGTGTGCAATGCATTTAAGCTAGAAGCCGACGACAACGACATGCGATGTCGCGCAACAATGTTTTCGCAAAGTCTCCAAAATTACGTCCCATAATAGGCTATTCACAATGACGACAACGGGCGACGATCAACAGGTCGTTGCAGTGAAAAGTCGGGCGAAATGATTTTTCAAACGCGACAGCAACAAGCTTCAGCAGAAAGTGCTTTTGGCAGTTACAAGCAATTATTTTAATTGAAGTTGTGTTCTTTTGATAAAAGTTGATATTGTCTTTTATACAACTCGAAAATAAGTACAAACACAATTACAAGAAAAATGAGTATTTATTCAATCTAATATATAAAATCAAATGTTTGTCCTTCTGTCTGTCTGTCTGTTCCGTATAGGCTCGCGCACCGTTTATTGGATTGAGCTGAAATTTGGACACCGAGCACGTTTCATAGAGAGAAAGATCAAAGGGGGTGTAACAAAGACCGATTTCAATGAAATTTGGTATGTAGGTTCAACTACGACCAAAATAAAATATAGGCTATAAAAAATTCCAAAGGCTTCCGCAAGAGGGCGCTTTTAGTAGTGCGTTTTAAAGACTCAGTATTCCTAAACGCCTAAACCGATTTCAATGAAATTTGGTATGAACGTTCAACTACAGCCAAGATAAAACATGAAATATAAAAATTCCAAAAACTTTCGCAAGAGGGCGCTTTAAGTAGTTCGTTTTTAAGACTCAATAACTCTTAAACGCCTGGAGCGATTTCAATGAAATTTGGTATGAATGTTCAAATGCACCCAAAAAAACATAGGTTATAGAAAAATTCCAAAAACTTCCGCATGAGGGCGCTTTAAGTAGTGCATTGTTAAGACTCAATAAGCCCTAAATGACTTGACCGATTTTACTAAAATTTGGTATATTAAATAACCTCACTCTGCAATAGAATTGAGGCTTTTTCATGAATTTCATATATCTTTTGTAAAAGGGCGCTTTAAGCAATCATCTATGTGTTTCTCATTCACGTCAAAACGGATGAACCGATTTTGATGAAACTTGGTAAGCATTCGTATCTGTTACTGATAAAGATCGTTTGCTTTTAACAGTTCTTTCGACAAAAATCAAGGAATGAGCCGAAGGCAAACGAAGTCAAGAACCAAAGACAAACGAATAAAAAGAAGTTTAACGAAAACGAGCGGAAGCTATATAAAAATGAACAAAAATCAACCGAACAGTGTCGACCAAAACCGAAGTTGAACGAAGACAATCCAAGAATCAAAACCAAAATGATTTTTTAAAATTGGAATTTTTTTGAGATGAAAATGCATATTAAACGCATGCTATGAAACTTTAAACACATTTTTCTCGAAATTACTTCTTTCAAAATGGGTGACCGTTTTCCTCAGAATCCAGACATCAGACCGAGACTTTGAAGATGTCATTATTTTTACGAAAAATTGACTATACACTTTCGACGGAGGGAGAGGGCAAAATGCCTAAAAACGATAATTTAAAAAATTTAAAAGTTTATTTGATAATTTAAAAAATGTTAATATGAGAACAGTTTTAAAAATCGTACTTTTTCTCTGTTCGAGACGCAAGCCCAAGTAACATCGGGTTACATCCGCTAATATATATATAAAATATAGTCCTAAAATATGTTTGAAATTCCATAACTCAAGAACGGGGCGGGGCGTCCGTTTTGCTAGGCGATTTTTTTGTTGTGTTCTTCTCGACCATCCCATTCTAAGTACATAAGCCACACAGCCCACAAATAAAAAAATGCTATGTTTCTGAAGGTTTTGATCATTTAAGACCAATATTTGGTATGTTTGAAAAAATAGTTAAGTGAAACGAGCCGCATACAGCTTGTTTTCTATAAATCGTAGTTTATATGTAACAAACATAAACAGCTAGTTTAAAACCTTTAGCTCAAATATGAACCTATTTATAGATTTTTCAATTGGTAAATTGAATGGGAGATAGGCGTGTCCGTTGGCGAATGAAGTTCATAATTTCAATACATCTCAGCTTTGGTGAAACATTTACACACATCCAGTTTTATTCCTGAAGCTCACATATAGACCTCTGTATAGTGTTTTCACTATTGTGGGTTGTATAGGAGGTTGGCATTTTTGTGGGCGAATGACGCCCTTTTTACTTTAATGTAAGTTCAATTTTGCGGTTCTATGGGAGGTAGGTGTGTCCGTGGGCGCTCAACACTTATTTGCTCAAGGATCTTAGGGATAATACAAAAGTTCACTTTTGGCTAAAATGATCAACTCAAATTGAACCATAAGCAAATAAACAGTCATAAAAAAGGAAAGAAAATCTAAAGTAGCCCGACTATGAAAAAACCTAAACCAAAATTTTTCAAAATACAATAAAAGTAATGAATGAAAATGGACGAGTCAAATGGGCAAATGAAGCCCATATTTTATATACATTTCAATTTTGATGAAAAATTTACACATTCTAGTTTTATTCCTGTAGGTTACATATTAATACTTTTATAGTGTTTTCGCTATTGTGGGTTGTATGGCAGGTGGGCGTGTTAGTGGGTGGATGAACTCATTTTCCGAAGATATCTTTGTTTTGATATAAAATACATACGTACCAATATACTTAAAATGTTTTTCTTATATTTTATAAAAATCTGAAGCCAGGCTCTAAAATAATATATACTCGAAAATAGTCGGGAATAGTCATTTAAGGCATCAACTTATTATAACTCCCTTTTTTTAATTATGTAAAACAATACATATTTTGTTTATTATTCATGGTGAAATTGGTTAAGTTAAAAACAACTTATCATAAATCAGTTTTCAAAACCTGCATATTTGTTAAAAAATTTTAATTTTTTTTACATAAAAGCTTATAAGTTAAATGTTGGTATTTTTAATTAAACAAATATGCATGATTGATTAGGTTGTATAAAGCCTTTTTAATATCATATATTTTTTACAATTTTTTTCCCAGACCACAAGTGTACACCCTTAAACGGCACACACGTACAAATTTGCATCAACCAAGAATTCAAAAGTAGCTATCTCGGCTACGTGTAGACAATTTATGAATATTATTATGCGTAACGCATAATTCTATTTAACTTTTAACGTATGTAACTTTTTTCAGGATTTGGGAGAAACACCATAAAAGTTATTGTGAAAAACATGAGCTTTTTTCAAGTTTTGGCTGGTACGATTTGCACTGGTGTGATCTTTGAGGCCTAAAATTCTGTTATTTATGAGTCAAAGGTATGGTACTGATCAAAAATATGTTAAACTAAAATCGAGAAATAAATACATATTTGGAAATGAAAAGCAAAGTGGTCCACGGCAAGAGATAAATCGATTTAATAATTTTTCAAAAATTTCTCGCTACTATAGTATGAGCAAAATCTTCCAATTTGATACATATTTCTGCATAAAATTAAATTATTGCATTTTTAGGACATAAATAAAATTTTTTTACTAAGCATATCTTTACCATTTTCCAAACCATTTTTGCCCCTTTCCATTTTTTGGGAAATTAAAGTAATTTTTTATTTAACAGTTAAAATAATGCAAAAACATTAGACAAGGATTAAAAAATATAATCCCATTAAGCGTTTTTAATCAAAATAAACATTTACGTATTTAATTAAATTATAAATTAAACTCATTATTATATTTTTATTAAACTAGATAATGAGTTTAATAAAAATTCAATCTCATTAACATGTTGATTTTTTTCAATATTTAATTAAAGCATAAAATAATGAGTACCTTATAAAAATATAAAAGCATCAAAATTTGCTTGATTTTTTCAATGTGTGTGTGGCTTTTATTTAAGCTCCTCAAATTAAAATTACTCCAAATAACAAATCTTACAATCGAAAAACAACTACAGAGACTATTTTACGAATTTTATTTCAGTTTAAAACACTTGGGGAAAATGTTAATATTTAGCACCTTAATTATTTCACTATGAAAAAGCGGTGAAGATTTTTTAAAATTGTAAAAAAAAAACAGAAAATTTGCAATAGTGAATAAAATACTTGTAAAGGGGGACTTGGTAAGACCGCAACAGCGTCAGTTCCAGTCTCTCGAGTGCTTTTAAAATATTTGTCACATATTTTAAAATAGATAATTTTTTAAGATGATTTCGTGTTCCTTTAATAAAATTAATAGTTTTGAAATATCTCAAATAAATATCAATGAATTAAAAATTATATTTCAAACAAGTATTTTAAGTAAAGTTTAAATATTATCATGAATAACAATAACAATATATTATAACAATAAAAAACATTCGTTACATACTTTATTTACTAACACAAATAATAAGCATTAATACTTTTAAATACTGCTATTTACTTTTATTTAAAAGATTATTTCATGTAAATGCTACCCGCGGTTACGCCCGAGTTGGTCTATTCGAAAGCTCCAACTTTGGCATACTTTTTCCAGGATTTCGACCAGTATCTCAACTACCAATGGCAGTTGTAATGTTGTCTTCAGGGCTGCGATTGTGGCTGGCTTTTTTGTGTACATGAGAGACTTCATTTAGCCTCACAAAAAATAGTCTGGTGAGGTCAAATCACTTGATCTGGACTGCTCCAAAACGTGAGATTTGAACGTGATGACAAAACAAAGACGGTTTGGAAAAATGGACATCGTCTGCCCACGGACACGCCTACCTCCCATACAACGCAAAAATTGAAAACTGCAAAAATAAGCTAATAATTAACCTACAACAATAAAATTTGGTGTGTATGTAATTTGTATTTACACCAAAATGTCTTCGAAAAATTGGTGTCATCCGATCACGGACACGCCCACCTCCCATACAACCCAAAATTTGAAAACGCAATAAGTAAACCTCTGTTTAACCTTTAGAAATAAAATTTGGCACGTATGTTTTTTACGAGAAAACAAAGATGGTTTTGAAAAATGGACGTCATCCGTTCACGGACACGCCTACCTCCCATACAACCCAAAAAGCTTAAAACTCATTAAATAAGGTTATGTTTGTCATAGAGAGACCAAATTTGGTACGTATGTATTTTATACTAAAACTAAGGTGTGTTCAAAAATTGGGAGTAATCCGTCTATGAAAACGTCCACCTCCCATAGCGAAAGCACAATAAAGGCTTTAACTGTGAGCTACAGGAATAAAACTTGGTATGTGTAAATTTTTCATCAACATTTTAATGCATATAAAATATAGGCTTTAGCATTTGCAATAAAAATTTTTTTGTTTTTGAAAAGTAGGTTTAGGGTATTTCATAGTCGGCCTAGACCGACTTTAGACTTTCTTTACTTGTTTTAACATTATTTTGTAATGGTGATGCAAACAAAAGTTGTCTGATCATAACAACATTTGTTCAGAAGGCTAAGCAACTAGAGAAATAGATGTTCACTGAAAATGGTAGAAATTGATGAAACCTTAAGCGTACCTACCTTGGATCCATATTAAATTTTAACATGATTTTATATGGGAGGTACATGCAAAAGTAAGCCAGTAACGAAAGTCATTGAGAATGCTAGTTAATAGAGTAATAGATGTATACCGAATTTTATATAAATTGGTAAGACCTTAAGGACCTCTCTGGCACCTATATTGATTTAAAAAAATTGGAAATTTTTTGTTTTAATCCAATTTAAGGCACATTCTATTTAATTTAGAATAGAAAAATAAAACTGATCACTTTTTTTTTGTTAACAAAAAAAGGTAAAAAAATCTATGTGTACATTTACAAAAAATTAAAAACTTAATCACTATTGATTTTCATAGCAAAAATTACAATGCTTCGCAAAATGTCACTTTTTAAACCTACATAATTTTCTTGTTTATGAAAACGTGCAGATAATATTTTGAAAGTCAAAAGTTAATACTTCACATAAATTTACAGAAATGTTTCGCTAAAATCGAAGAATTTTGTTTGTGTTGAAGCTTATTAACAGACGAAACTTTTTAAGTTTTTAGGTGTTTCATTTAGGTAAAGGTAATTTTTTTAGAAAAATTACTGTTATAGAAATTGTTATAGACAAATACTCAAAACAATAACTTTCATAAGCAAAATACATTGATAGAAAAAAATATGCTAAATTTTTTAAAATATCAACTCAATTTTATATTATTTAATTTTCTTCAAATAATGAGGTTTAGTAAAAAAGGATCGCATTTAATTTTTATTAAAGATATTTTGAAAAATCTTTAAAATTTTATGTAACTTAATAATATGGTTCAATATTCTTTACTATAAAAAAAACATCGATGCATTGTGCGCTGATAAAAAACTGACTTTTCTTACTTTAAGAAATGCAAAATTTGAAATAACCTTATCGAAATCAATATTGGAAGACCTTTAATAAGTCTTAATTAATTTTAACTTTGAAAAACTCCATTCGCAAGAGTTACTGATATTGATACTGAACTACTGATACACAAATTGTTAGAAATAATTGCAATGCTTATGAAATGTTTGGCAAAGTTTCCAAAAAGTCAGACTCGATAATGAAAGTGAGCATTTATAATGACCAAAATCGCCAATCCCTTTTGTTGTACCCATCGAGCTTCATCACTGAAGACAATTTTTTGATAAAAAAGTGAACTTTATCCAACTTTTAAGGCCCATTAACCAAACAAACGATCCAGGTGGTCGAATAACACAAGCCCAATTGGTGGGAAAGGCAATGAATTGACATTTCGCGATCTTCATTGACACTGGCTGATACAGCAATTATATTCTCCTCGTACTCACTCTCCGAATGCGGATTAGTGGTTTGTTCTTCAAAAAAATGAAACTGGTACGAAATTTGGTCACAATTTTGGACGTAATTTGCGAAACACATTTCTCACAGAGCACGAATTTCAATATTAATATGAAATGATTTGCAAACGCTGTTCGTTTATTAGTCTATTGAAATGGCATTTTTGGCTTCGCCACATGTTACAAATCACGCTTGTCGGGTCTTAAAATGAACACTGGAAAAACAAATAGCAAAAAAAAGAAATCACTCTTTATATTATGTATGAATGATGATGTTAACTATAGACAGTTTGATAACTTTGAACTTTGAAAAAGCATATAAGAGCCAATACAGAAAATTTCTTTAATGTGTATGAAATGACTACGGAAAACTCTAGAGTAATTCGCATTAATTTTCAAGTTAAAATCACTGTTTCAGTTAACTTAATTAAAATTTTCATTAAATAAGTAAGTTTTCTTAACTCAAGTTAAGAGTTTAATTTCCAGACGTTTTAATTCATTAACGATTCATCATGTTATTTTATTTGAGGTTATAAACTTACGCCAAAAATGTTTAATTTGGCCTGAAGATTGTTGTATTTCATTTAATTTAATTGCATATTTTTTTATTTGAGACATTATTACTTGTTAACAAATAATTAAACTTCGTGTGGTTATTGCAGCAAGCATTTTTTTTTTAAAAAAGAAAATTATTTTCTAGAAATAATGGCATGTAAGAAACAATTAACTTTTAATCCAAAAACTAAATACAAAAGTTTTCTTGAAAATAAATTTATATTTATATACAATTATACAAAACATACAAGAATATGCATATTATTATTATTATTATTACATCTTCTATATACATACATATATAATAAATAATTATAAAATCGAAACAAACTAAATAAAGATATCTCGTAATAAATGTAGCGAAAAACTAAATGTTTAACTTAAATATTGTGTTATTTTTTCAACATGACTTCATCCATCATACGTTGGTTCTTTGGTTCTCAACTTTGTAGCTGAATCTTTTATATATTTTTTTTCTACTTTACCGGCTGTTTATTTTGGCCATAAAAGAATTTCAAATATGGTTGTATTCGTTGGTACTTAATGTGAAAGCAAAGAGTGTGCATTGTTAATGTTGTTTGCGTGACAAGCACAGTGTACCAGTTTTTTCTCTCTCTCTCTCTCTCTCTCTCTCTCTCTCTCTCTCTCTCTCCCTCCAACACATACTCTTCATCCAAGTACCATTCGACATAAGTTTGCAATACAACGACTTGGCGCGGATGAATCATTCAAGTGCAAAGTGATTCACGCTATGTTGTTAGCTAGATGGGCTGACTGGCTGGCTGACTGACTGTATAGCGGCATATAAAACGTGTTTAAAATTTGCGAGTTTTGCTGTTTTTTTTAAGGCTCCTCCACTGTTGAATGTTTGTATGTGTATATAAAGCACACTGCAATTTGCCGGTTACTTGAAAAATTGCTGTTAACGTTTGTTTTGGGGCCAAACCTACAACTTGGCACAGTGAGTTGGATCAGACAAAAAATTAATAAATTCAATAATTAAAAACCTAACAATATTGGTACTAAACGAAAGGTAATGATAGGAATAAGAGGTCTAGAAAAACGAGGGCCTTCAAACTGGGTTGGGATAAGCGCAAAAAAAAAACTTTTTTTGAAAAATGGAATATAAAAGGGTCATGGGAAGTGTTAATACGCAATCGAACATCACGTTGAAATAAGGTTACCAGAGAAATAAAATTTTTGTAAAAAAAACACACTTTGATGAATTAGTTTTTTTGGGAGAGAGCTGTTAAGTTGATCGAATTTGAGTTTTTATCAAATGTTAAAATTTAAAAAAAAAAAATGTAGTTTCATGTATTTATCCAATTTGTAAAGACAGGTGAAGGTTTTGAATTCAAAAGTTTGACCTTTCATGTCATTATATTGGTCGAATTTTAACGGTGTTACAATTTTTCTAATTATTTCTAAAAGTTTGTTAAATTTTCGTTCAAATGTGAAAGCAACCATTATCAAGCTCTAACCAAAAATATTTTTAGTGAATTGTCTTAATATTGTCGTTAGTTTATTTCAACCAAATGCCAAGAGAGAGAAAAAAACTCTCAAATTGAATGTTCTGAATTGGCAAGCCAATATCTCCCCTATGTTTGAATAGATTTAATTTGTTTCTTTTTTGATTTAAAGTCTCATCAGTTACCTTAAAATAGTTATAAAAAATGTAGTTACTTTTTGGTTTGTATTTAAATTATTTCTTTTAAAAAGTGATCTGAAAATTTGATGCTTCCTCAAAATATGGCGTAAAAACGATTTTTGTTGAAAAAAGAGAAAAACTCAAATTTACATTTTTTATTTTCTTTTAAGTCTTTTTTTCTTTAAGCGCATTTAAGGTGAATTTATTTTGTCTCGATACGAATTAAAAAATCAAGGCTGCCCGCCCTTGAAAATTTAAAAATAATTTAATTGAAGGAAATATCTTTATGTCTCCAATCATTTCTAAATTTCAATTTAAAATTTCTGAATTTCAATTGATCTTTTCAAAATTTCAAGTGTTGATCATTTCATAATTTCTCAATTTAAATTTTCTGAATAACAATTGATATTTTCAATTGATCTTTATTGATTTTCAAATGTTAAACCTGAATTTCAATTTATTTTTTCTGAATTGCAATTCGAAATGTTGTGCTTATAAGCCTTCAATATCGGATGGGTGTGATGATGTAAGTTCAATGTTTTTTAACCAATGATTTTTTAAAATTATTGAAGCCTTTTATAACGTTGTCATTAACCAATGATATAGAATCAAAAACCGACGGTTATTGCCCACATTATTTCTCTAAACAAGGGTTCTCGTAACATCGTCTCGCTTTTTAGATTAAATTTTGACACAGTTGCGACTTTAAGTAGCGTCTTCAACAAGATTAAATTTTTGATGTTTTTGTAAATTCAAATAAATACTTCTTCTAAGAATAGTTTTTCATAAAATGAGGCATAGAATTCCTGCTGGTAGTTTTCGTCTTTTCCTTCAAAAATCATACTGTTCTGCTTTTTTACCTTTTTTCGTTGTTTTTCATATACCAAGCTCGTTGTAAACTAACTTGCTCAAATGTATGGCAACAATTCACTGTGCAATGTCGCACTGCCGCTGCCGGGTTGTGTAGATTAGATTGTTAAACAAATGTGTCTTTCTTTGTGTGCAGACGAAGGTGTATGCCGCAACACTAGCATTTAATTAGCTAATGCGTTAAGATAGATGAGCACAATATGACAACAAGACATTAAAATTCCATTTTTTTTTAATAATTTTATTCATTTGCATGTACGGTATAATTAAAATTACATTTTTATTGCAAACATTGTTTTTTTTTATAGATTTAAAGTCACAATCTTACAGGAGCTGCGTTAACATGAAAATTAGACAGATATATGTTTGCGACTTTATTTTATTTCTTATCCTTAGCTAAGTTTTTAGACAAATTTAAGACTCCATAATTTATGTCTAGCAGCTTGATTGTTTACATAATTATTAAAGAATCTTATGCTTTTGAATATTTAACTATATTCAAATGATAGCATAAAAGTGAAGAGAAATATTTTGGACATATAAAATCAACTTAAAAGTACTTTCTATAATTCTTACTTTAATTCTCATTAAATTTGGGCTTTTTTAAATAATTACCAGCATTCTTGCTGAATGGGTAGTTGCGCTTTTTTGCTGCAAGCTCCTTCTTGGATCTTAATACTCGCTTTTTGTTGTCAGAATAGGGTTCGAGGAATACCTGTTTTCCTGCCAATCTGCTCTCATTGAGCAGAAAAGCTTTGCAAAAGCCATCTGTATTGGTGAACTTAACAATGGCGAAACCGGGTTTTAAGAAAACTTCCGATATCTCACCCGTTTCGGCAAAAAATTTACGTACTGTTGATTCCGATATTTCTGATAAGCAATAATGGGTAAAAATATTTGAATAAAAATTTGAAAAGTATTAAATTGAAAAATTTTAACAAACCCGGCCTCAAGTTGCTCATAAACACTGCTGTATTTTGGGGTTTTTCAATATTTTGATATTGAGTGATTTCTAATTGTACATCATCATGGGTTGTACCACTCAGAGCGAGTGCTTTCGGGAGGCTATCCTCATTTTTGAATGTTATAAACGCTAGCACCGTCTTCTTGCAAACAATATCAATGTGATCAATTTCACCACAGTTGGCAAAAATTTCTTCAATTTTCGTGCCAGGAAAACTTTCTGCATAATAAGTTAAATTAAAACCAGCTTTAATAAGAGAAGAGAAAAGACGATCTTACCAACTTGTTGTATATTCTTCATGATCACTGTGCGCTTCGGATCCTTGGGGCCTATTCGGCTTCTCTCATCACCAGAGATGAAAACACCAATTGTTGCATTATTAAAAACAGAGTTATTTAACTTTATAGCAGCTTGAGCTGAGGCTATATCAGCAAATGTGATAAAAGCATAATGAAACACAGCACGTGATCTAATGTTGACATTTTCAATTTCACCACAAGAAGCGAAATATTCTCGTAGTGCTTCCTCCTTGGTGCCTAGGTAAAAAGAAATTAATAAAACAAATAAGATATTAAATAATAATATAATATATACAAACAAATAAAAATATTTAAAAAAGATAATGGTTCTCAAATGCTGTGAACGAAGGTCAGTGATGCTAGTAAATTTATGAAAGAACAAAATCCACCAAAAATTTCCATTTTTGAAGCGCATGTGAAGAAATTCTGAAGAAATTTTGAAGAAACATTTCTTTGTCTTAAAAAAACAAACAAATTGGCCATTGAAAGCCTTGAAAGGACTTTGACCGTGTGTGTTATTAAATGTTTGCACACAATTTACCGAGAACTGGACCTACTACATGTTTCATGCCGACTCCGAACGGCTAAGATTCATGTTCTCAAGAAGCTTTACATGACATTTTTTAGTATAATTGTACATTTTTAAGTGTTATTTCCTAGTTAAAAAAAACACGCGATTTTTGAAAATGTTGTCAAGAGCGCCATTTGTTAAAATGTACTACCTGCCAGGTTGATACGTCTACCGAATTAATATCAATTTGAATATTTTTTATCAGATTACATCAAGTGCCGAAATCACCTCTCCATCACTTTGGACTCGTTGGACAATATATTCTATATAAATAGGCGTAGGAAAAACAGTTAAGAACCATTTTCTCCCATGCTTCTCAACAGATTTGATTTTTTTTTTAACTAAATCAGAGTGTTGAGAAGGAGTGCACAGATTATTTTTTAAAGACTTTTTAACTAAATTTTTATGAAAAACTTTTGACATTAGTTTTTGATCGAATCAACAGAAAATGTATGTGAAATAGTCGAATTTTGGCCACTGGCTCTAGTCCAAATAATATTGTATATTTTTTGTGTTGCCATCAAATATTCCCGAAATAGCCTTGAACATTAGGTCTGAAGACCGAACTACATCCTCAAAAAATAATAATTTTATATCATCAATAAAAGTTATTCCATCTTTGATCCAATAGTCAATTATCTCAATCACTGGGATTCAAAAAGCTAGCTTTGTTAAAGGTTCTTCGAAATAATATTCTTCAATGGATTCTATGTGAATCCATTCAGCTGCATCGCTATTTCTAATTCAAAGAAATTCACCTAGACTTTGAGAGAGCACCCGAAGTGCTGTGTTATTAGTGTTTGACCTCCTTCAAAACACACATTTTTAAGAACGGTTTACACTCATATATAAATCGCACATCAATGAAACCCGGTACGGACTTAATATTGAGACGTGCCCTTCGACTAACAATGAAAGCTCAGTATGAAATAACTAATTGGTCATAGCTAAATGATATAGAATAGCTATGGAAGTAAAAGTCAGAGAACAATTTAACTCAGAATGAAGTTACCATTTGGATGTGGTCTACTACTGGAAAACTAGAGCGTGCATTGTACAAGGGGTGTAGCTCCACCCATATAAAACACTTTTTTTAAATTGATTCGCTTTGGAAATAATGGTCACAGATCAAAGAAACTCGGGTTGGTGATACCATTTCTGTGGCGACAAGAAATAACAGCCAAACTTTCATTTTCAAAATTTTAGAAGAGCAGTTTTAAGATTCAAATAGCTGCGTTAGGGGAACCCTAACTTTTGCTGTTTAGATTTGTTGGCCTCGAACATTTAATTTTTAATTTGCAACCAATAAAATTTGCGTTTAAGAACAATTGAAAAAAAAAAATTAAGCAAGAAACAAGTTAATAGTGCCGAAAAATTCTCCTCTTCCATCTACCATAACTTATAATATGGTATTGTAAAACCCCTAACAATAACTGGTCGTAATAAATGTTAACATGTTGAAATAAAAACGTACAATATAAAATCTTTTTAAATATTTGGTCAACATCAAGTCTGCAGTACACTCGCGATAAAGTGACATAGTTAAAACCAGAGTACACGTTTGCGAAATGTTGACGTTCGCGAATGCCAAAGTTTGGAACAAAAAGTATCCTCCTTGTTTTCATCATTTCGGACTTTTTGCAATATTGTTTTAAAACTTAAATTTCTGAAAAAGCAGTGTTTTTAAAAAATTCAATCAAGAAAAGAAAATACAAAAACAAAAAATTAATTGGAACTGACTGTTCCTGTTAAAGAGCAGTGTTCACTTAGTGCAGAGCTCAAGTTTTTCGCGGTGCACTGTATGTAATTATATCGAGTCATATTACCCAAAACGGATTTGTTATATTTTTATATTCTAGTTGCAGACTCCTATATAATTCAGTAAAAACTACGCTTAAAAGTAAGTCCTGCAATAACATAGAAATCTTAAATAATCACCTATCTTCTGCCTAATAGAAGGTAGGTGATTATTTAAGCGTTACTTTAACATAGGCATGTCAATGGCAGTTGGCAATTGAAATTTCTATACGGGAATAGCACTTATGCGCAAGTCATTTTATACTTGGTACAGAAATTATTAAAGAAGCAACAATTGCAGACTCCCTAAAATCTTAAAAAAATCTCCATTTTGATCTTTACTGTTGGTCTCAATTGATTCTTTCAAAGAACAATGAAAACAAACGTGCATTACCTTTAACATAAAGTCATAGTATTATGAAATGCATTAAATAAGCGAATATTAAGTCAGGGCATAACAAAATTTGAAAAATGTTTAAATGGGTAATTTAAGAAATCCAAAACTGTCAAATTGCCATAAGAAATGCAGGGATAAAAAATAACATTTAAAACGATATTTCTAAATTTACTATTCAGTTCGTGAATGTATTGAATCTACCATTTTCTTGAAATTGTCTGTCAAAGTTATAATGTCTTTTGTTTAATTAAAAATTTAAGCCAATTTAAAGCGGAAACGAAGGCCAAAACGTAAATAGAACAGAAATTAATGATATTTTGCCAAAACGATGTACAGCTTGCACAAAGAGAGTTAAAGCGTTTGAGAACCTCTGAAATAGAGAATAAAAATTGAACAAACCTTTCTTTAAATTTTTAACGTAAACGCATCGATCGCTGTTTTCCATGAATTGTTTTTTCTTTTCTATTTCTTCTTCTTGCTGTTTTTTTTTCGCCTCCATGATTTTAATATTTTTATTAATCGGTCTAGGAACAACATCAACCACTGAGCCACATATTTCAGTTTTGTCAGCTGCAAGAGCAGCTTTTGCTGCTTCCGGTGTTGTGTAAGCAATGTAAGCGAATGACGAATCATCCGGTCTATAAACGGGTTTGATTGTGTCCAAGGTACCGTATTTGGCAAAGACTTCAACGAGATCAATTTGTTTGAATTGTTTTCCTACAGAAAAAAAAAATAAATAGATTGCTAATTGCATTTGTAATTAAAAACTTACTCTTGGGCAGATTTTTAACGACGACTACTTGATCGTTAGGAAAACTCATTGGCAGATCACTGCATTTGATTTTTGGAATATCAATTTGTTTTTTAGCTTTGCTTTTTTTTACAATGGGCTGCTCTACTGGTTCATCATTGTCGCTATTTGCTTCGACGTCTTCTTCCTCTTCAGCTGCCTCTTCATCGTTATCAGATTCCTGCTCTTCATCCTGCATTTCATTATCAGATTCCTCCTCCAAATCGGATGCGGGTTCTTCAGCATCAGCTTCAACGTCTGCACCTGAATCATCTTCATTATCTTCCTCGATTTCTTCGTCTTCGTCTTCATCTTCAACATCATCATCATCATCATCCTCCTCAACTACAACTTTCTTTGGTGGCAAGGCTTTCTTCGGTGTCTTTTGATTTTTATTATTTTTTGCCACAACCCCTTTTAACTGCTTATTATTTTTGACCACAGGCGCCTTCAATTGCACGACTTCGGCGACATTCTTATGCTTCTTACCAATATTACCTTTTTGTACTCCATTTGCATTTGCTTTGGATTTGACTTGGTTATTTTTTTGTTTCATTTTAATTAGTTCTATTTATTAGTTGAGAATTATAAAATTGGTAAAAATCACGTACAGAATTGGCCAGCGAAATCGGCAGAAAAGAAAATGTACACTATAATGCACGTGGTTGTCAAATTTTGCTGTTTAGTAATACTATCGAACACCAGAGGGCCAGGGAAAAAACAATCGATAGCAAACCATGCAAATAACACATCATTTACATTGGACAGTACTTTTAAGACAGTCAAGAATATGTATTGGTTGTCAAAAATTCTTCGAAATTAGGTCTATGACGTAGGCGTCCAGACAATTGGCAAGACAGTAGATAAAACAGTGAACATATTTGACATTTCATGATATTATATATTCAGTTTTCCTAATATTAGGTCTGTTCGCGTACTTTTCTAGTAAAATAATGAAAAATGTCAAAAGTAATTAAATTGAGAGAGAATTAACTCCAACAATAAAAAGTAAACGAACGATTTTCTGGTAAAAAACTGAAAAATGTCAAATCTGCCTAGTTCGCAACTGCTGTGATGCTCCTCACACTTATCGTTTGACAGTTCTCATTTTTTTACCTCATGAAATTCTACTAGTAAAAACTTTAAAAAACTTGAACGAAGAGAAAATAGAATTTCCCCTCTTTTACACAATCCTCTCAGTAAACAAACGCTTTTCAGGCACTTTCAAGTAAAAGTTTTTGAAATATTTCGTTTGCAATCGACTACGCGAGCAGACCTATTATTGCAATTATTTCCGCTGGTAATGTTTTTAAAAATACATATCGCACACTAAATACAAAACAGTCACAACTCAAAATTTTTTCATATCGATTTTTTGTCATAAATCAAGTCACAAGAGATTTATCTCACTATCTTTTTCATTATTTTCTTCATTTAATGGAAGAATGATGTTTTTGTGTTTAAATGAAAATTGCTTTTATTTTGAAGTTTCAACCAAAGGGTTTTATTTTTCGCTTCTCCGGAAAAGTCATGATTTTTGAGTAGTGACTGTTTTGTATTTAGTGTGCGATATGACGTTTTATCTTCAATTTCCAATAGGGGGTTTCGCACGGTCGTACATGTCAGCCGACATTGTACGACGACAAGCTAACGGGAATATTTTGTCGAGCTTTCGGACAATCGGACATGTACGACGACTTCATTTTTTTGCTGACTCTCGAGAGTAACACATCGGTGTAATAATGACTAGGCAATTTTTAGCGGCAACTATAATTGATCAAATTTTGGAAGAAAAACATTAAGAAAATACATGGAAATGAAATCTGTTCAAAATTTCACATGCGGAGCACTTGCCATTGTTTGTTTTATTTTTGTTCTTACTTCCTGTTGTTGCCTAAGCTGATGTTCACTCGTTGAAAATTTTATACAAATGATAAATGCAGCGAGTCGGACCGACATGCGTTCGCACGAACGACATGTCGGATGGACCGGCAGAAAAATCAAAAATTTTTGATTATCATCCGACATGTCGGTCCGACTGTCTCATTTGCTTTCGAATGATCGTACATGTCATCGTACATGCCCAAGTCGGATGACATGTACGTCCGTGCGAAACCCCCTAATGAATTATTTGACGTTTTACCGTTTTCCGTTTTTTCTATATAGATAATGTCATTTTACTGTCACAACTAGTGTCTAGTCAACTGTCTTCTGTGGGTAAAATATTGTGAATGTGTTGCAACTGCCTTAACAATACTGTCTAATGTATCCCCAAATAATGGTAAACTAACATATTATAAAGGCGTTTTCGTTTATTTGTTGAAAGCAGAAAAGACTGTCAAAAAACTTGTTCGTGATTTTTATTTTGTTCAGAGCGAAAAGAGCGGATTGATCGAGTTTTTGTTTGCATTAAGCTCTGCTGCACCAACTATTCTTACTATTCTAAGGTCTTCTATTATAAGGCGTACATAGTGGAGGCGTACATAGTGGAGTACAAGTGTTCAGGCTTTTGAAAGCGATATCATGACGCTTTTTCGAGCTGTTGCTGTCTGTAATGCACGCTTTTTGCTAGCGTGCAAATATTTCATTCTTGTATAATTATAACCAAATTCATATAATATTTTGCAAAAACTGTTTATTAATTTATATACAAAATGTTTTAAATAATTTTAATATTTTGATTAATATATAATATAAATTACAATAAAAAATCCAACACCTATTTTATAAATTCTTGTTCAATGTAGCAAAATTAACTGCACATGTAGTAAAAATTACTACACATGTAGTAAAAATTTATTTTAAATACTGCAAAACGAAAATTTGATTTTCATATTTATTTAAAAATGATGTAGTAAAATATACTACACTTGTAGTAAAATTTACTGCAGTAAACAGTTTTTATCTTCTGTAGTAAAAATAAATAAAGTTATTTAGTAAAAAAAAATACATTTTTATTTGGACGGTGAGCTTCTAGTTTACATTTATTTTGAATACATTTTTATTTATTTTTACTACAGAATTTTTTTGAGTGTATTAATAAATTATTCAATTCAATTTTATTTACATTATGTACAGTCAAATTCAAATATATAAAAAAATGTTTTGGTTTTGTTTTTTGTGTTTGTTGTTTCTTTTCTAGAGGTATTTGAAGTTGGCGTTTTAAAAAAGGTTGTAAGTTGGTTTCTCGTCTCCAGCATTTTCAAGGCGTCTGAAGTAAAAAAATCAAAGTGCATTCTTCACTAAAAGGTTGCAGTTGAGCACTCTACTTATGCAAATAAAAAAAAAATAAAAAAAACTAGTAAGGTATATCTTCGACTTGCCCGAAGTTAAAATACCCCCACGGCCGATTCTTATGGGTAGAAGAATCTTAAATTGGAGAGCTTTTTGTAAGAGATTTTGAAAGATTTTATTATTTTTATGTGTCTAAAATACATACATATCAAATTGTTTTCTTGCAGCTTAAATATAAGCCTTTTTATAAAGTTTTAAATTTTGGGGTTGTATGGGAGGTGGGCGTGTTAGATTGTGTATGACGCCCATTTTTCTAACATACCTCAGTTTCGACATAGAATACACAAATACCGAGGTTCTGTCTTGTAACTTTAATATAAGCCTCTTTATAGATTTTTAAATTTTGGGGTTGTATGGGAGGTGGGCGTGTTAATGGGTGGATGACGCCCAATTTTATAACACACCTCAGTTTTGACATTAAATACACAAATACCGAGTTTCCATTTTGTAACTTTAATATTAGCCTCTTTATAGATTTTTCAATTTTGGGGTTGTATGGGAGGTGGGCGTGTTAATAGGTGGATGACGCTCATTTTTCTAACTCACCTCAGTTTTGACATTGAATACACAAATACCGAGTTTCCGTCTTGTAACTTTAATATTAGTCTCTTTATAGATTTTTCAATTTTGGGGTTGTATGGGAGGTGGGCGTGTTAGTAGGTGGATGACGCCCATTTTTCTAACACATCTCAGTTTTGACATAGAATACACATATACCAAATTTCAGTATTGTAGCTTTAATATTAGCTTCTTTGTAGAGTTTTCAATTTTGGGGTTGTATGGGAGGTAGGCGTGGTTTTCATCCGATTTAGCCCATTCTCGAACTTGACCTTAGTTTTTTTAAAAAAAGCTTAAATATCGAATTTCATTACAATAGCTTCAAAATTACGGCTGTAATCGTGTCGACAGACAGACGGACAGACGGACAGACAGACGGACATGGCTAAATCAACTCAGGTGGTGATGCTGAGCAAGAATATATATACTTTTCCATACCTACCACGCCTCCTTTTGGGTGTTACACACGTCGTGACAAAATTAATATACCCCTTACGCAGTACGCGTGGGGGTATAAAAATGGCATGCGTTGAAAAACAAATTTACAAAAAACCCCTGCTTTTCGCAGAAATTCTCAGCCGTACAAAACAAAATATAAAAGTTTCTCGGCTTTTTCTAGGTAGAGTGCTTAACAGAGTGTGTGAAGATCACAATGAATCAAGATTCATCGAAATCGATCAAGCAGAAATCGAGATATCTTAGAAACCAATTCGAAAAACTTGTTTCAAGAAAAACAAGATTAGATTTTCTTCTATGACCGATAATATATGAACAATACGTGACATACGAATGTAATGAGTGTTATATCTTTTTTTTCATTTGATATATTTTTCTTAAATTTCGTGTACATATTCTAAAGACCTTAAGAAACCAGATTAAAAAAAAATAAATATTATTTTTCATTTTTAGACACTAGTACCTTAAACAACAGATCTTACTTGTTAAAGATGTTTTACAACTTCTTAACTTAAGTATCTTCAAAACGCCGAAATTTGCGTCTTGTACTATGTTCACACTGAGATCAAATTAGGTAGTTTCGAGCTTTTGTGTAATTTCGACTGAAATTATCTAAAAACAATGGTAATTTCCCATACAATTTGTTGATTTGGAAATTACCTCAAACAAGGTAATTTAGTTTAAATTACTTACAAAATTAGGCAAAAATGCCCTTGCAACCCTGAAATCTGAATAAAGTGTGGATTAAACACAGCCTTTTTGTGACGTATTAACAATTTACTTCTTCTTCTTCTTCTTCTTAAAATACTATTCTTTGCCGAGTAGTACGTATACTTAGGAAAAGGCCATCATGAACACGAAGTTCTTATTATAGCCTTTGTTAAAATTTATTATCAAATGTGTGTGATTGCTTATCGAAAACTCGAACGCTCTCACTTTGTTGTATTATGTAATGATAACATCTCAAAAGATCGAAATGGGACTTCCGTGCCACTGACTGTTTTTTTTACTTAAAACACTTCAATACTTTTTATGATGTTTTTAATTAAAATGAATTTCTTTTTATCAATTGGAGATTTACACCCTCCATGGTTAAGAGATTAAACGGAAGTCTATTAACAATTTTGTTGTCCATTTCAGCTGAGCCGTCAAAATTATACATGACACATGATAAAGGCCACATTCAGATGCTTTACTTTTTTGACCCTTCGGGTAGCAACCCATTCAGTGAAACTTAGGTGAGCGATGTTATCAATGAATTAAAGTTCTACAATTGATAGGATGTACGGCTATGTGCGAAATAATTTTGCAAACTTACTTTGAGTAAAAATTTTCTATTTTTAATTGAACATTTAAGTTGGCAACTTTTGAGAGTGCTGAATGTGGCCAATAATGAATTGACAAAAAAATAAATCAAACGTCAAACGATATTATCCAAGCCTAGCGTGAACACTTTTGTACAATTTCGAAATTATCTGACGAAATTACCTAATTTGATCTCAGTGTGAACATAGTATTAGATAATTTCAGTCGAAATTACACAAAAGCTCGAAATTACCTAATTTGATCTCAGTACGAACATAGTATAAGTAATAAAACAACAAAATGACTAGTGGTCCTCATTAAGGGCCAGTTTTTCAGTGCGAGTTTAAACTCGAGTCAAATTAAACTGAGATTAACTCACCAAAAAGGGATGTTAAAACTCTGTTTAACTAGATATTGTAGCATTCGTTTAAGTTGAATTGACTAAAATTATCATATGATGTGTTTTTCTTTGCTTAAACCGAGCTTAAACGTCCAATTTTGGTGAGTTAACCTCGGTTTAATTTGACTAGAGTTTAAACCCAAACTGAAAAACTGGCCCTAAAGGTCGCAAAGGCCTCGTTTACCACGCAAACCTTGCAAGTTTTTACTGCGTATATCAGCTGTTCTCTTTTTCCATACAAAAAATTTAGGGGGTGCTCGCAAGATTCCAATGCTTTTTCAGTTCGTAAACTTCGCATGTAAACCTCGTATTGGCATTTGTACTGAAACAGCTGATTTACGTACTTGTAACTTGTAGGGTATGTTCATTAAATAGCGTATACAAATTTGCGCAAATACGAATATGCGAGATTCAGAGCTTGCATGAGGACCACTACTGTGTTATTCTCTATAAAGCAAGTGTAAACAGTTTATATAACGCAAGGAGGTTAGATTAATACCTTAACTCTTAACCTTCATATGTATACATTGTATGAAATGCATGTTCTAAAGAAGCTTTGCATGACATTATTTAGTTTCTGAGGTTTGCTATTGCCTGCACAGAGGTAACCCTCGAATAGAAAAATGTAATTCTAATGAGAAAATTACGCCACACACGTTGAACGCACCACCATGGCCGCCACTTTTATAATTTTTTCTAATAGATAATTGAATTATCTTTCAATTAATGTGTCAATATTTAAGATCCATTGGTCATTGACAAAGATATAAATGTTTTTTTGATTATATCTTGTAGCAAGGAAAACTTTTAAGAAATAAATAGTTCGATAACAAGATGAGGTATTGATTTTTTTTTGACCAAAGCTTTTTTTTTATTGTTTTGATTCAAGAAATTATATTCACATAGCAGCATCCAGGAAATTAAATCGTATGTACCAATGCCAGTTGGATCTTTTGAAAAATCAATTATCAAACTCTTCATTCCTCAATTTATGAGACAATGTTGGTGCGTCTAAGTAACAACTATGCAGTCACTAGTATGTTCTTTCAACTACATCACTACTCGTTATTGTTGAATTCACTAGCTGACAGTTGCGAACAGTGACGTCACGGTATACATAAAAAATTCCGTGGACATATTTTTCTCAATCAAAAAATGACGTTTGATGTCTGTTTCGATATTTTGGGTTGGTCATCACTAGGAGCGCATTGATTTAAATATTTGTTTTACTTGCTAGCTCAAACGTTAAACAATAAAATTGTACTAACATTTATACAGCAACAACAATAGAAAACAGCGAAAGATAGTGTCCAGTGTGGGAGCAGTAAAACTGAAGAGTGAAATTCCAACGAATAGACATACAAATAGATACAATTCTTAGAAACGTTAAAACCAACAAAACTATAGTTTTCGCGACAACTTCTTTTCATACACCAGCAACGCTCTAACTCATCTATAACACGCCTTGAAATAATAACGATGAACTCATTAGCCGCCGGAGTAGCAGGAGCCGCACGACAGCAACAACAAGGAGCACATATATCGCCTGAATTAGATGCAGCGGGTGCAGATGGCGACGCCAGTTCGAAGCGTCAAGCAACGCGAGTTTTCAAGAAGAGCTCATCAAATGGCAAAATCACCGTGTATTTGGGCAAACGTGACTTTGTAGATCATATCTCACATGTTGATCCCATCGATGGTGTGGTCTTTATTGATCCAGAATATGTCAAAGATCGCAAGGTATTCGGACAGGTGTTGGCTGCATTTCGCTATGGACGTGAAGATCTGGATGTGCTCGGACTGACGTTCCGCAAAGATTTGTATTTAGCACATGAGCAAATCTATCCGCCGCCCTCAGAAACAGAACGTCCGTTAACAAGGCTGCAAGAGAGACTCATTAAGAAACTTGGTCCTAATGCATATCCCTTTTATTTTGAAGTTCCTCCATACTGTCCAGCTTCAGTATCGCTTCAGCCAGCACCTGGCGATACTGGCAAATCATGTGGTGTCGACTATGAGCTAAAAGCATTCGTAGGTAAGTCGGAGTAATTGGGTGAGGCATACAATAAGCAATGTCATATTAATTAAAACTTGGAGCAGTGCATGAGGTTAATTAAGCATTAATAATTGGTTCTTGGTGCGGTTGACGACATCAAAAAATAGCATACTAATCAAACACTAAGCGAAAAAGTTGCTATTGGGTTTCAATGGCTAGCGGCAACAACGTCCAATCATTTTCCAAGCTATTACTTAATTAGGTAATTGTTCGCGTTCATTGTCCAGACACATAAAGGCAGCAGCATCGCTCTGAATTCTAGGCTTTTTGCTTTTTGTTTGTTTTAGTGGCTCAAATGCTGCTTTAAAATTCCAGCAAATATTAGGCATAACTTCAACAAGCATTGATGAGCAAATCGAGTTCTAATTTTTGTCTGGTTATTTTAAACACAACAGAGTAATTACAGTTTATAGCTACCAATAAACTCACAAGATTATGTATACAAAAGCGTAGAGCTGAACACATGACCTGCGGTTAATATCACACTTTTAGTTTTTGTACTCGCATTTGTTTTTAGCAATTCAATTTAATTGTTATATTTATGCATGAGTGTGTTTATTGAAAGTATTTTCGATACAGTTTTCATCGTATATCACTCATTGCCAGTGCTCTAGAAGTGTTGCCGATGCGTAATGATTGTTGATTATTTTTAATGCTAAGTAAACCTGGAATTCTAAATTTTTGGCTGGAATGCCAAAAAATTGCAACTATTCAATTTAAATCAAATCATGCCTGAAATTGCTGTCTTTTGCACCGACTATAATTTCCTTTCTTGTTTTGTTTATTTTGTTTTTCTTTTTTTGCTGACATTGATAAAATTGTTGACCACTTGAGTTGCTCAACTAGAATATAATATCTTGAAATAATTGTTTATTTATAAAATTCATATAAGAACAGTTTGATAAAGCTTTAGGCTGCAGGGTTGACGAATCACAATTGAATTAATTTCTCGTTTCTGAGAAGTCAATGATATGACCTTTGTTTTATTCTGCAATACTTAGCTTCTTCATGTCACAATTAAAATATCTACATCATCTAAATTTCCTCAGGTTTCGATGTAACTCATCACTCAAAATTGTTACATAATTTGACAAATTTATAATAAGTTTTCATAAATATTTATATCAGCACACAGTCAACAAAATCGTTGGCTCCAAATACAACAAATTATATAATTGTTTTTGAGTGAAGCGTGCAGTTTGGGGCCATTTTAAACGGAGTAACTTTCCTTATACTGTTCCCTGTGGACTACAATTTCATCATCGCAACTTTCTATACTTCTGTTGCTATCATTGAACATTAATTTCAATTAGAGTTATATCGTCATCGTATATGAAGATATTATTAATTTCTCTGTCGTCAGATAACTAATCTTTCAAATTTTTTCTGTTTTTGTTTCATTCAAATATTGTGCTATATCGTTCATATAAATTTTTTTTTGCATAAATTTCAATTTTGAAAAAAAGTGGTAAAAGTAATTTTTTCTTTTTTCATACAAATTTGATATAAATAAATGATATTACATTGACTAACCCTTGTTGAGTCTGAGAATCAAACGTGATCCATTCTTTCTAAATATTTTAGTTTTAACTTTCAAACTAGAAATTAATTAATTTTTTTTTTAATAACAGGTTGGATACCTTAAAAACTGGCATCGGTAGAATTTGGAAGAGATAATCTTGTTAAAGCATTATCAAAGTTTGTTTCGGAAAATGAAATAGATACGTTTGATCCCTATAGGCACAAATATTCTACTTCTTTCAACATAATTGTAAGATGTATGAAGGGCTTACAATAGGGAAAAATTATGTGCAAAACTAGATTTTCATATCTACACAAATTCGAAAAGTAATTTTTAATTTGACTTTTTGTTCCTGTGTCCAGAAGCGCAAATAAATATTAATGTTGAAAGTACTTTTCTATCTACCAAAATAGTAGTGTTCATCTATTTTAGATATTCTGTGCGATATGAATACTTCTTCCGCTGACCTTATTCCACCAGACAAAGACCAAATGATAATAGACCAAAATGTGCAATTAACTCTATTTCCAAAACGTGTAGGTCATTTGAGTTCAATTGGAAAGAATGTGTTGAATTGAGAATTCAATTCAAAATGCTTTTTTTTGTTATTCATGTTGTACATGTCGTACATACAGCTGCGGTCAAAATAATGGTAGTGCCCACAACGTTACTGCAAAAATTTAAAATAAAACTAGTAAAAACTTAAAAGCATCGAGTTCACAAGATCCTGACTTGTCTTGATAAGTATGGAGTACAAATTGGCTCAACCTCTTCCCAAAGCTGATGTTTGTCTGAAAGTTTAGAGTCAGCAATATCTTTTTAACATCACATCACAAATTTTCAATCGAATTTAGATCCGGTGACTGAGCGGGCCACTTCAAGATCGCGATCCGATTGTCCAAGAACTACTTCTTCGAAAGTTTATTCGTATGTTTCGTTTCGTTATTTTATTGATGAACCCATATTAGTGGCAACTCCTTTTAAGCATACGGAAGCATAGTTTCCTGTAACACTTTGACGTAAATATGTAAATCTATTAATGCTTCTATACAATAAATTGAAGCAACACCGTAGAAAGAGAAGCATGTCCAAGCCAAGATATTGTAATCACCGTATTAAATGGTTTTTTGAACATGCTTCTTGGCTAAAAGTGACCCTTTACGAGGACAATACGACTTAAATATTGTTCCGTAAGAAGTCTACGTAAAGTATGAATACTTGCGTTATATTAGGCTCTACTTATATTTGTACTGCATAGGCAATTGGATTGGCTTTATAGTACCGTACCACTCTTTTAATCAAATTCACCGTCATAACTGTCTTGCGTCCATCTGCTCAAATGTTCACCAACTGTCTTGCGTCCGTGGTTGGTGAACATTTGAGCAGATTTTCAACTTCTTTGTATGTTTTTCTCTCATAAATTAATTTTTTTATCAATTCCCGCTTTTCAGCAAAACAATATTTTCCTCGTCCCTTTTCTGGAAAAATGCGGCACAACTGAATTTTGTTTTCATACAAACTGATGGAAAATAGCTCAAAACATACTTTTTTGTATATTTGTTAAATAATTTAGTAAAATTTTCAATGCTTTGCATGTATTAATAAAACGCTACTATTTTTTGACCGCACAAATTTGCATTAATTCTCAATAAAAGTGAATTTACAAAAACAACAAAGAGTTGTTGCTAACAAGATCAGATTACCAGATTGTATACTCACCATATAACGGTATAAAACAGCCGATGCGAGTAAAATATTACTGACTACAAAATATTGTGCTTGATCATTTTTCATATTTGGCACTGCTATTATTTTGACCGCAACTGTATGTCCGACCAAAAGGTTGCATGAACTTTCATTTCTTCCGTATCAAAAAAATAAGTTTTATTTAATTTTTTTTTAATGAAAAAGTTAGCACCGGTATAAATTCAATCCTGGCAATGACACTTATTTACTCGCTTATTATCTAAATGTTCTTCATTGAATGTGATTTTTATCTTTTTGGTCGGATAAACAACAGTCCTTTGAGCCCTTTGTACTTAATTTAATATATTTATCTTTATATCGGCTATTTGAGTTGGTTTCTGAATCAATTTTTGTTCTGATACTGATAATAATTGTTGATGCTATTTTGCTATTTGATCTTTTGGAGTACTAAGAAGATCGTAGATCAGATTCAAAACATTTGCTTGAACAGCAGATTTATATGGATGTTTTATACTCTTTCCAATATCTTGCAAATATTTTGTACAAATTTATTTTTTGCTTTTCTCTTTCCCTTGAAAAATACCACATTTTTTGGGATCTTCTGAAAAGTTGTTTTGAAAATATTATTCTCTGCATCAATGAAGCTGACATAGCAAGTTCCGAAACTGCTCAAAAGAAAACTTTTCATAATCATTGCATATGAATTTTTCAATCGATTTTCTAGTCTTTTCATTGTTGAGATATTTATTTGGCATTTTTTCCTGAAAATTATTTTCTTCCCGCAAGATTCGCAAACCTTCTGTCTATTTTTAGAGTGATAACTTCTTCCCATCCAAATGATATAAACGATTTACATTTTTTTACCCCCGCGGATACGTGTCTGATATTATTGCGTCAGGATGTGGGTTTTTAATTTTGTTTAATGGATTGAAAATTTATATTTTGCCAAGTTTAGTTAAAAAAAATCATGTAAAATTAACGAACGCCCAAAATTTTTTGGCATTCACAAGGTAGGATTACCCAAATTAAGCCTTGAGCAAGGACATTTAATTAAAGCATCTTCAAAAGGTTCAAATAATGGCATCTATATGCATCAGCGGTGTTCAAAGAACGACACCAACTGCTGCTATGGAGACAATATTTCAACTGCTGCCCGTTGACCTGGTTGCTAGTCAAATACCATCTTGTTCAGCAATTAGGCTAAGAGAGCTCGAGGTTTTGAAATGCCAAGAAACACCCCATGCATCCATACTGAAGAGGTATAACATTGTTCCAATAATTAATAATGACAACTGCAAACTCTCGCTATAATTTGACGGGAGCTATGGTACGCTTATCCCTACCGACGAAATAATACTAAATGACAAGGTAGGCTACGACTACTACTCAAACCGTTACCGGTAGGGTACCTGAGCACTATAGCGTTTTCCAAGCCATAGTATCAAAGAATATAGTCTCAACGCGAGAAATTTTTATATTTTTCGACAGCCAGACTGCGATAAAATCATTGGCACAAGTAACCATTAACTTAAATCAGCCAAAGAATGCCGTGCTTTATTGAGGGAAATGCCTTGTTATTTTAAAATCAACCCAATATGGGTACCTGGGCATGATGGTTAATGAAAAGGCAGACGAGCTCGCAAGTAACTGTACCTTGGTGACATCAATTATTCAGAACCCAGCAGCCATGCCAATTAGTGCTCTCAAGCGCTGCTCAGCGAAAATACTCAATCGAAAGGTGAACTTTCTACCTTTCTATAATATTTCTTGGCTTAAGGATCGTCCATTAAGCGATGAGCAACAACGCATAATAAAAGAACATGTTTTAATTTTCCTTTGAGTGCTGAGGAATTATAGTTTAAATAGTTTAAAATCATGCGTGACCGACCCAGTGCATGACCGGCCATCATAACAGGGCACTGCTTGATAGGCAGACATGCTACCCGGCTAAACCTTTTTGGAAATTACTTCTGTGCAAGCTGCACAGATGGAGAGGAGCAAGAAATCATTCAACCTCATCTTCTATGTTTCTGTCCCTTGGTCGTCAAAAGACGGCACAGTCATCTGGGTTTCTACTTCTATGATTAGCTTTATGACTTGTCAACGATAAGAAAATTATACTGTATCATGTCCGAAAAGATTCTATATTATTTTTTTTTTTTTTTTTTTTTATTTTTGCACACTTCATTATTTATTAATCATTTATAATTCCTTGGTTTAAGTCTAATAATTATAAATAAATATAATTAAAATATGCCTTAAAAAAGATTTTACGTTAATATAAAAAAATTAAGAATGATTAATATTAATATGCTCTGTAGTTCTAAAAGAACTAGTATCGAGCATATATCCTACATATAAAAATAAATAACAACGTAAATTTTAAAAGTAACAAAAATTAAATTCATAAGGTTTATATTCTGTCAACTTGTTGGGTTCAAACGACATCATTCAAATCACGTGATCTTAATAATTGAATTATTTGGTCTAATGTTACCCAGCTGAATATAATTATAAAGCTGGGTAGTTCATCTTATACTTCTGATTGTATCAATTCCATGTTGCTAGTTTTCTATTCATAGCTTAATTCGAACCTATAGTTCGTCCAATTTGGCTATGGTTTGACTAGTGAAAGGTCCGTCCCTTTTTGGAACTGTTAGTAAAGCAATTTGTTAAGCAAGGCCCACAAACCTAAGAGTTTGAATAAATCCTTTGGCAGGCGTGGTTCAATTTTCCTTAATAAATTGAACTTCATGATCAATACATTTACACATCTGAGAGAGTGTTGCCTGAATTTGCAAGGTTTTTCTATGCCCTAGCTGAACACTTTGCCCAGTTTTGAGTCGTTGCTTTTTTCGAAAAATAAACACAATTTAATAATAATTATTCCTATTTTCAGGTGAACACATCGAAGACAAGCCGCACAAGCGCAACTCGGTGCGTCTAACCATACGGAAAGTTATGTATGCACCGTCCAAAGTGGGCGAACAACCATCCATCGAAGTAAGCAAAGAATTCATGATGAAACCGAACAAAATTCATCTTGAAGCTAGTTTGGACAAAGAGTTGTATCATCATGGTGAGAAGATATCGGTGAATGTCCATATTGCCAATAATTCCAATCGTACAGTCAAAAAGATGAAGGTATGCGTGCGCCAATTCGCTGACATTTGCCTCTTTTCAACAGCACAATACAAGTCCGTGGTTGCCGAAACAGAGTCAGAGGATGGCGTACAGGTGCAACCCGGCTTTACTTTGTCCAAAGTCTTCGAGCTGACACCGTTGCTGGCCAACAATAAAGATAAATGGGGCCTTGCACTAGACGGTCAACTCAAACATGAAGATACGA
Organism: Tetanocera ferruginea; assembly: GCA_958299015.1. Lineage (NCBI taxonomy): Eukaryota > Metazoa > Arthropoda > Insecta > Diptera > Sciomyzidae > Tetanocera > Tetanocera ferruginea. Next base: position 103,184,676 of record OY282642.1, on the reverse strand, counting down.
ACCTAGCGTCCAGCACGCTCATATCAAATCCAGCCCAACGTGAGAGCTTAGGCATCATCGTGCACTATAAAGTCAAAGTTAAATTAATGATCAGCGGTCCACTTATGGGCAATGATTTGGTAGCTGAACTGCCATTCACTCTAATGCATCCGAAACCAGAGGAGGACGATATGAATCCATTGTTAGGTGGCGAAAGATCACCGCGTCAAAGCATACGCGATCCACAGCTACTTTTGCTCGATGCCGGTAAGGAGCCAGTGCATGCTGATGTACCTACTACGAATTTGATACAACTAGATGAAGACGACAACCAGGACGATGATATAATTTTCGAAGATTTTGCGCGCCTAAGACTGAAAGGTGCAGAAACAGAAGCCTAGGATTCGTAAGCTAAAAAGTGAGCTGCATAGCGAGAATTTTCATAAAAAGAATTCAGTTTTATACAAGATTTAAGTAAAAAAAAAAAATCCAGCAATTAGTTAAATATTTTTAAAATAAGGCACAGAGGCAGCTTTCTGAGCCAAAAAATTAACGAATTTGTAAGAAAAAGTAAAGCGACAACAGGTGAATGTGTAACATCTACAACCTGTTGCCGTTGAGGTGAAATGTAGCAGCAGGATGGGGGGTTAGCGCGCAGTATGCAAAGCAATTTATTTTCAAATTTATTTCTAAGCTTGCACAAATATTTTATTGTTATTGCGACTTCTTATAAGAATTTATATAAATATGTATTTAATAGTTAGTTAAGCTTGATGCGTTTTTTATACACACATAACATTTGTAAGATTGCAAAATTTTTTAAAATTTTCTATTTTTTTGTTTTTGTTATTTTATAATCATAAGAACAAGGAGATTAAAAAGGTTTTAAGTTTTAAGCGCTTAAAAATTTCATTTAAAATCAAACAAATATAGCCAAAGTCTTATCAATGAACTAAAGTTATATAAAACCTTAAAAAATTAAATGAAAACCACACACAAATTATATAAATACAAACGCATAAATTAAATAAACACTTATACACATGACCACATACACACAAAGAAGTCATTAATTCACTGTTTCTATACTCGCCATGTTTGAACATTCCATAAGAAACATTTTTTTCGCAACCACAACTAATGTTTAACAATCACAGAGCCCACAGAACAGCATAAGAAGAACAATAAAAAAGAAAACAACACAATTCACCGATATTGCAGTAACAATAATAAAACAATAACAGTCTACAAAATTTAGTCTTAATTAATAACAAGTTAAAAAAAAAACATACATTTTAAGCGTAAAAACAAAAGAAAACCAAAACAAAAGGAACAAAAAAAAGAACAACAATTCGAATTCTTGTGATATTGTTTCGTTGGCACAAAACCAAAACTTAAGATTTTAATGTATTCTATTATATTGCAAATTCTTTTTTTTTTCAAATTACTTTTAGACAGTTTTAGTTTTTGTTGTGCATAACATTTGTCCAAAGCTACAATTGGCTTAGCTTAAGTGCAGTTTTAGCAAAGAACTAGCTAATATTTGATATTCAACATAAAACGTGCGCTTTAAATTGTTATGTTTGCAAAAATTATGTCAGTATGTGACAAAAATGCAAACGAATAAAATAGTCATCTACATTTACAATAACTCTAACTAGTTGAGATATGGCCACGTTTCATAATGATAATGTTACAATTTGAATATTCATATTGTATTTCATAAACATACTTTAAAATATTGAAATTTAAGTAAGCGAAGAAAATTGTTTGTAATAAATTCCGTTTTTTTATAACTATTTTCATAGATAATATAGTTACATAAATGTGTACATGGATAAGATACTTTTTCACCTTATATGATTTTAATTAAAATTCATAAGTGAAAAATTTTAAAATTATTGCAAAACCAAAAATTAAATTAATATTTTAATACATACTGGTTGCCAAAAAAATAGCTGCTAACAAAATCTTACAGCTGTATCAAGACTTGTAAAATATTCATTTAAAAAATGCTTTTTTTTTAAAAATAAGGTCACTTATAAAAATAAGAACAAAAATAGCTTAAAATATTTGTACACGGTTTTTGATAAAGTCTTTTTGAGCTTCATTCTGGGTGATTGACAATTATAAATTTATCGACGAGAGTAGAAATTTGTCATTCTGAAATCAAATCGTAAGTTAATTATTTGACATAAATTGTCAACATCAGCAAAAGTTATTGAATAATTATATAAAATATTTCTGACTTTTCAACTCCATGTAAAAAACAAGAAAACTCTAAAGTTGGTCTAGTACGGTTATGGAATACGCTTAATTTCCTATAATATTTAAATATATATTAAAATATGCGCGAGAACAAATAGAAATAACTTCTTATTTTTGTACAAAATCCATGTATTTCCTTAAAGGTTTATACAGGTTTGGGTCTATCTGAACATGTATACCAAGTTTCATGCAATTATCTCAAGCACTTCTTCTTATCCTGTGTTTATGGACAACAGGCAGACAGATGGACGAACAGATGGCTCGAAACACAAGGTGACGCTGATCAAGTTTATATATACTTTTCTATACCAGACTCGCTTTTTTTTAGGTGTTACAAACGTTTGCTCAAATTTAAATACCCTCACCAGGTTAGGGTATAGGAAGATACAAAATTGCATTGTCAATACATTAACAATTGTCAATCACCAGAATAAGGCTGTTGATTGTATAAATCTGAAAATTTGTTTGTTCAAAAGTAAACTTAAAATTAAAGCAGCTATTTATTATTTGTCAGCTATTTTGAATATTATTATTAGCCCATACTTCAACCATGGTTTTTGTAACTGTATCCTATTTAAGAGTTATTGATTATGTATGCAAACTAGTATGTTATATGAGAATGAGAATGTGGCAATCGATCATTAGTTTGCTTATTTTTATAATATGAAAACATTACATTATAACATATTATGTCCTTCCTCAAGTGGTCCGAAGTCCCGCCTGCTTGCAAAAATTGAATACATTTTTGTTTATTATTATTTTTTGTTATACAGTGGCGGACAAAACTTTACGTACCACTCCTATTTCTTAAATTTACCATGTCCTAATCCATTTGCAAAAAAAGTAATGATGCCGGTTTGTTTTAAATCTTATAAGTGCATAAAAAATAATTTTATCTCTAATATTAACTTTTAAAGTTATTAAAAAAAAACTCAAAAAAGACACTGACAAAAGTGTACGAACGAATTTAAAAAATAAGAAATAATGTAAAAAAAGAATAAAAAACAAAATTTTATATTTTGTTTGGCCACCACCAGCATCGATGACCGCTTGGAACCGTCGGGGCATTTAAGCTCCTAAATTTTCGAGCTCTTCCGGCGTTATATGCTGCTTCTCCTCTTGCAGCTTCTCTTTTAGTTGGAGAACCACTAATAGCGCCTTTTGGGATCTTTCACTTAAAAATTTCCCACACGTGCTTCTTTATGTTCAAGTCCGGGTTTTGTGGAGGTTGATACAGCTGGCGTGGAGCATAATACAGCAGTCAGTCTTTCACTACCTGCGACGTATGCTAAGGATCATTATTCTGTTGGAAGATCCCGCTCGTTCCTAGGCACAACTTTTCCAAGGATGGCTTCAAATTGTCCAGTATGGAATTGTATTAGAAGCAATCCATAATGCCTCCATCAAATATCAGATTTTCAACGCCTGAGGCTGCAACTGCTCTCCAGACCATAACACTGCCACCACCATGCTTTACAGTCGGCATTAGGTGCTTGGGATTCGTAGCAGTGTTTGGTTTTTTCCAAACTTTGGCTTTCCCGTCGAATCCTAATGTTGTATTTTAACTCATCCGTAAATAAAAAACCATCCCAGAAGTCAATTCCGTTATTAATATGCTTTTCTGTGAACTCCAAGCGAAGTTTCCGGTTTTGTCGCTTATAAGGGGCTTCTTGCGATGAGTTGTGTAGAAAAATCCTTCATTATTGAGTGTCCTTGTTACTGAACAACAATTTTGAATAATCTCAGCTATGCCCTGAGCCAATTTAGTGGCATGAAATTCGGCATTTCAGTCCAATTCTTTTCGAATGAATGAAACTTCTCTACGGTTAAGCTTTTTCGGACGACGAGTACGCGGCTTTGCTCTCGGCGAAACTTGATTTTTTAAAGTTGTTAAATATGGTCTGCTTCTTCGATTTGCTTAAACATAATAATTTTGCGTTTTCGCCAAATGATTTATTTTCATTTGTAACTAATTTTCGCACATCCACAAAATTTCTTTGCGTGGAGTCATTTTTCTGACTACTTTTTTCAAAATGCCAAAATGCAATAAACTCTAAGAATAAAAGTACACACATAAAATGAAAGAAACAGTAATTTACCGTGATGTTTCAGCAGAGAAAAATAGGAAAAAGAGTGAAACCAATAAAACTTATTCAGACTTTTGTCAGTACCTTTTTTTAGTTTAAAGTGAATAACTTCAAAAGTAAATATTGGATTACTATACTTTTTTGTTAATTTTTATACAATAATAAGATTGAAAACAAACCGGCATCATTATTTTTCTTTCCAATCCTACAGAACTTGTGTTCGATGAAAAATTCTCAGTGCGGAGTAGAGCGGGTCAGGTCAGCTGAGTCGTCGAAAAAAGTTTCAGAGCAGAGTACCTAGAGCAAAGAACGAAAAAGAGCAAGCTTGAGAAAGCAACTGTCAAAAGTAAACAAAGGATGGAATAAGTTTGAAAAAATTACAATTTTCCATTAAAATCTATTCAAATTTATTTGAAAAAACGATATAAAACCTTTTCCCATTTTTCAAGCTTTCGAATTTTTCAACAAGAACCAAAACATTTGATTTATTTATTTGCTGCTCTAACTTACTCCACAAAAAATGTAAGGCTAGAAAAGAGCAGAAAGCGTAACTTAGAGCAGCCAAAAAAAAAAACAAAACAAAGATCAAGAGGAAGTTAGAGCAGCTTAGAGCAGATAAAAGTGCTCTAAAAGTTATAGCACTGAGTCCTGAAAACACGTCTGTTGAGTGTTGATTTCGAAAGTCCATGACTCGTCGCCATGGGGCAAGTAGTACTAAAGCCAAAAGGTAGGTGTCTACTATAAAGATGTTACTAATGTAATGTAGCTGTATTGCCACGTCACTGTATTGCTAACGTCATTCTCAAAGAAGTAGAGCCCTTTAACTCTGTGATGTCACTCCACACTAGACTGTACACTTGAGCGGCTGCAATTGGTACGCTGAGGCTTAGAGAACCCCAAAATCACGTATTTTGCTCATTTACACATCAATTTAGATAGAAATGTGTTTCATAATTAAATTGTTAAGAAACTCGTTATTTTCTGCGCACAACTTCAGGAAGCGTGTTGCTGAAATAAGTCGTATTGGTCGTATTCTTCAACACTGTATGATGAATGTTCACCAGGTTCTGCACTATTTTCGGTTTTTCTGTGCGTGGCAAGTCCGACACTGAACCCTGTTGTCGGAAACATGCAATTAAACGATTAATTGCAGTTTGACTAGGCGCGTTTCTGGTGCTAAAATAACTTCCATCAGTTAAATTGAATGCCTATTAAAAAAGTAAAAAGCTACCACTTTGGTTCATTGCTCGCTCGTGTAACATGTTGACGAAATAATAAAAAATAATAACAAAAAAAAAATTTTTAAATTTTTGTATGACGTGACATTGGCCCACCCTGCACTTGAGTTCTTATTAATTCACAAAATTTTTTAGTTGTGTCTTGTCATATTTCTGTATTTTTTTCAAATCAGTGATCTAATCCCTTCTAAGACAGCTAGAGGTTAGCTAATGCAAGAAATTAAGTCGGTAGCAAAAACAAAAATTATACAATGACATCCAATGCCAAAAAGCAAATATGAACATGATAACGGTATATATAACCATTAAAGACTAGTTACACACACACGGAGAAAAAAGTCTACACTTGGCTAGATGAAAGAAATTTTGCAAACCTGCTGCATGTAAAAATAACAAAAAAATTCATTTTTTCTTACAAGTTTTGTATATAACATCAAAATTATAACTTTTTTATACCAAGTTAATGTAAAAAGTTCATCTAAAGAAATTTTGGGGATTTTTTTGATTTGGGCATTAAAACCGTACTATTTTTCTGGCAATTTATTTATATCCATAATGTTCTTCCTTAAGGTAATTTTAATTCATAACCGACAAAAATGATTTCTATCACTGCTATTATTATGCGAAAAACTGTATAGTGCAAATTGAAATCATATGAGAGCTAAACCTATGAGCTTAATAACTGCATGCTTTCAGGGAACGATGATTCAAAAAAATTATAAAGCTCAGGCTTTAGTGTGTCAAGTGCACAGTAGACTGTATCTTGTTTGTATGAGATATTTGTAAGTTGATTCGATTGTCACTTCAAGAACGAAATTTCGTATAAAATTTGGTGACGATTGGACCACGGTAAATGGGCCTGTCGACTCCTTGAAATCCTAATCCGACTGCTTGATGTGTTGTTTAAGCTGTCTGTTGATCATCTAGGCTGTGGCTGCGTGATTCAAGGATTAGTCTTGAGTCCAATCCTCACCTCTGGTTGAATGTTTTTTCAATAGAATTTAATTTTTCTGTTTGGTTGTTTCCGCTCTGCAGACAATGGCAAAACTTAGGGAGTAGTCATTGCTCAAGTATTTTTTTAAAAGCTTATAGTTTAAAGTATTTGTAAGATTTTTAAAATTTTTGGAAGAGATTTAGAGGATGGGCAAATCAGATTTTTCCTTAAAGCCAATTTTTGCAAAGATTTTTGCAAAATCAATCACAGACATTTTCCAAGTCTTTGGAGTCATTATTTCGAAAGACAACTTTACCTTAATGTATATAAATTATAAATTTTGTCATTTTTTGTTGGTCTTTTGGGCAACATATTTAATTTTACGTGATTTTCGAAAATTTTTGAAAAGTTTCCAGAATTATTCAATCACATGAAAACACCACATAATAAAGATGGATCTATAATTTTGTATCAGGTGTTATAAAATTATTGCTACGTGGTTAAAATATGAAAGTGTTGTTGCTTTATTTTTTGTTTTTATTTAATTTGTACGTCAAACATGATCATGCTATTTTGTAATGGTAGAAAAAGCGTATTTAAATATTTTAAATATTTGAGCGGACTTATAATTTTGAAACGGAGTGTACTATAAAGATATCTCAATAGAGTAGGAAAAATTAACACAATAATGAAAACATGTTTGGGTAAAACATAAACAACATAACAACAAAAAGTTGCCATTTGTTTTGGCCAAAGACCAGTCAAGAATATTAAATTTAATTTTTGCTAAAAGTTAAGAAAATATTTACTTAAAAAATTATTTTAAAGTGTTTCTTTAATTAAGAATTTTTTTATAATAATTATTAAGTATTATACTAAATTTTAAAACGAATTGTTAAACTGTGCTAAAGTATAGATGGTGTAGATGATGTTTTGGTGAAAGTTTTTGCCTAACTTTCACGAAAGCAAGTGTGAAATCCTCATAAAAAAAATCCTTTGCGGCTTGTGCCATATAGTCGAAAATATACACAAAACATATGCGAATGAATATTTTAATAAAAAGTACACTAAAAAAAAAACAACTCAACTACTAAGCCTTCGTTTGTTTCTAGATTATATTCAAATTGTTTTTTGTTTTTGGTACTAACAACGATGAAATCCTAAAATTAAAAAAAAAATTGTTAACTTAAAAAACAAAAAGGAAAAACAACAAAACAAAACAAAGAGTACTGAGAAAACAAAAATGAAAGTTCTTATAAGAGTATTAAAAAAAACAAAAACAAAAACAAAAACTGAAACAAAACAAAACAAATTCTAAGTGAGCAGATATAAATATTTATTTAATTGTATTTATGTATATGAGTGTATTTATGGAAATGTAATAATAATAGTAATTGTATACTTAACTAGCACATGTATTTATGTATGCGTAAAATAAAGCTAAATAAAAAAAAAACAAAATAATTTAATAAAGAAAAAACAAATATCAAAGAGAAATAATTAAATTTTTTTATATATTATTAAACAAACACACAACAACACAATCATAACAATACATGAACACACTCGCATAAACACACACACACACACACACATAAATATAAACACACACGAACACAAATATGCAAACAAAATTTATCTGATAATTATAAAATTACACAAAATTAATATAAAAAATTTGCATAAATATTATAAATGTAATAAAACATAGTCAAAATAATTAACAATACGTCATATAATAATTATATTATTATTCACTAATGAGTGTGCGCATCGATTAAAAAAAACCCAAAAAAAAACCGTCGCGCCTATTATTTACAACGGACCAAAGCAAACATAAAAAATGTCTATAATTATTATGCTTTCCTCGGCGCATCGGTACCGCATATAATAAAATAAAAAAAAACAAAATTTTAATTATTTTGTTAATACACATAATATCGCAGCATTAATTTTTTTATTTGCAATATAAAATATAATAAAATCTAGTTTATATTTAAATATATATATATATATATATATATATATATATATGTATGTTATAATAAATTATATACATGTTATATACACTCAAAATAAAAGCAAAAACCTTAGAAAAACAAACAAACAAAAAAACACAAATTGTACAGCTTTATTCTCAGATAATGATGATTCATACATTTTATATAATGATGCATTTTTATACAATGCTTATTTTCTATATTGAAGAAAATTTTTATTGTCACATGATTTTAGGCGCAACGCATACAATTAAATAATGGTGCAACAACATAATGGTATAAAATAAACAAATAAAAGAACTTGTTATAAAAAAAAAAAACAAAACAACAACAAAAAAAAAATATTCAATGTACACTCAGAAAAAAAAGTACATTAAACAACCGTAAAATTAACATTTTTAGTTGACAAAAGTCGTCCGACATTAAAAAATGTTAAAATTGATATTATCCTAATGTACTTTTTACATTACGAAACCTACATTTAAAAATGTATAACTGTCACATAATAATGTTATTTTAACACTTAAAATATCAAAAAGTATCAGGAAATTAATGCAGATAAAAAAAAATGTATTGAAAAATAATTTGCCACGAGTGGGATTCGAACCAGGGCTCCGGACATCCAAAGCCACACTCTTAACCTGTGTGCCACGGTCACCTGTATGTTTAAACGGCTCAGCTCTTAAATAAACATTACATCTGCTTGTTGTTGACATCTACATTTATAATGTTAAATGGATATGAAATACTATCAATTTTACAGTAAAAAAATGAAGAACTAAAAACATTTTAAATGTTATTTTAACATTAAGAATTGATATTGCAACGTAAAACATTACATTATCAATTTGATATTTTTCTTATCAATTCAACACAATACATGTTAACTTAACATTTTCTTACGTAAAATCCACATTTTCTGATTTACATTGGAAATAACATTAAAAAACGTTAATTTTACATGGCAGCTTTTTTCTGAGTGTACAAGGTTAACGGCAAATGCTGCTAGTTTTGCATTTACTGAAATTAAATAGAAACAAAAAAAAAAAAACTTAAAAAACAAAAAAAAATCTATCGAAAATTTAATAAAATAAATAATTATGTACTTTGAAAAAAAAATCTCTAAAATTATTTTCTATCAATAATTTACTAACTTAGCTGGCGCTTCCAGCGGTTGTTCAGTTTTGTTCTCGTCTAAGGCTGTGGGCTTAGTAAACGCCGATTGAGACAGACAGGCAGGCTGAAATCGAATCGAACAACTTTTTCTCTGCAGATTCGTCATTCATTCTCTCGAAATAATATAGTCAGCAAAGCCGCTCAATTCGTTTACGTTTGACTATATCGATTTCATCATATACACTGAAGAGCAAAACTGAAACAATAATACTATAATAAATTATAATAATATTAATTATATATATTTTCTTTTTTGCAATTAAATTTAAAATAACGGTTTAGCCATGTTTTCATATAATAAAAAAATTATATTATTTGCATGTTGCAACTTAACAAAACAATAAGAATTAAGAATTAATTGTATTGTTCCAGTTTTGCACCCACTAAACAACCTTTGAATTTCAAGTATTCAACTTTTGAGTTATGAGTTTTTGAGCTCAATTTCTTGATAACTATCTAAAATTTTAAAAAATGCGCGCTTTTGCAAAAAAGACAATCTTCGCATGTAATAGCGAAAAAAGGTGAAATACGCCATACATCGGCTTGACCAAAATTTGACCATTTTTTTACCACTTTCGCACCAAAATTTGAGTGTCTGGACGTTAAGATGGGCTTTAACAGAAGCGGGATTTAAGGCGAAAAGAAAAGAAAACGAAGCCTGTTTTGACAGCCAAACATATTTCCGCCAGAAAAGTTTTTTTAAAGCGTCATCAGGATTGGAGAGTTGATGACTGTGAGCGGGTATTTGTAAAATATTAATTTTTTGGAATATTATCCAACCTATTTTTAACTTATTAAAGGTAATTTGGTCCGATGAGACCAAAATGATCATATTTCAGTCAGATGAGCGTTCTTTGTACTGGCTAAATACAACAGGGCCATTTTAACTCAGGGTAAAAGAGGTGGCTGTTTGATGGTTTGGGGCTTTATTGCACCTTTTTGAGTCGGTTTTATCGCGAAAATCGACGGTAAGATGAACAAGGAGCATTACTTAAGCATTTTATAGACCAATTTGCAAGTTACCGTGGATATGCTGTCCATGCGAAGAGATCGAATAATTTTTCAACAAGACATTGATCCCAAGCACGCTTCAAAATTAGTGCAAAACAAGTAAAGAAAGTCTAAAGTTGGTCTAGGCCGACTATGAAATACCCTAAACCTAGTTTACCAAAAAAAAAAAAATAATATTATTGAAAATGAGCGTGTCTGGGTGGAGCCTATATTTGATATGCATTTAAATGTTGATGAAAAATTTACCAAAAAAATACAAAGTTTTATTCCTGTAACTCACAGTTAATGCCTTTATTGTGCTTTGGCTATAGGAGGTGGGCGTGTTCATTGACGGACTACTCCCAATTTTTGAACACACCTTAGTTTTGGTATAAAATACATACATACCAAATTTAATTTCTCTATGACAAACATAACCTTATTTATTGAGTTTTAAACTTTTTGGGTTGTATGGGAGGTAGGCGTGTCTGTAGGCAGATGACGTCCATTTTTCAAAACCATCTTTGTCTTGTCATAAAAAACATATGTGCTAAATTTTAGCTCTGTAGGTTAAACAGGGGCTTATTTATTGCGTTTTCAATTTTTGGGTTGTATGGGAGGTGGGCGTGTCCGTGAGCGGATGACGTCCATTTTTCGAAGACATGTTTGTGTTGATAGAAAACACATACACACTCAATTTTATTATTGTAGGCTTATTATGAGCTGAGCTATGCAGTTTTAAGTTTTTGCGTTGTATGGGAGGTAGGCGTGTCCGTGTGCGGATTCCAAAAATATTCAATAGTGCAGATCCTTGGGTTCATGTGAACCAAGTTTCACGAAATTATCTCAACTCCTTCTTCTTATCCTGTGTTTACGGACAACACACAGACGGACGGATGGACATAGATAGCTCGACTCACGTGGTGACGCTGATCAAGAATATATATACTTTTCTATACCGGACTCGCTTCGTTCTATGCGTTACAAACGTTTGCACAAAGTTAATATACCCTCACCTTTCAGGTTTAGGGTATAATTAGCTAATATCCCAGGATTTTAAAACAATGGAGTTGCCTCCGTGGTGACCGTGGCATGCAGGTTAAGTGTGTGGCTTAGCATGCTCGGAGCCCGAGTTCGATCCCCAGTCGCGGCGAAAAGTTTTTTTTGATAAAAAATTTTTCTGATCGGTCACCATCACTCTGCAGACAATGGCATGCTTCAGAGAGTAAATAATGCCATATAAAGCCTCTTGAGAACATGAACTTTAGCCGTTCGGAGTCGGCATAAAACACGTAGGTCCAGTTCTCGGTCAATTGTGTGCAAACATTTAATAACACACACAAAACAACTGATCATAAGAATCTCGGTAAATGTCCTTTCAAGGGCTGAAATGGCCAATTTGTTTTTTGTTTAGTTGCCTCTGCAAAGCCCGGATATGAAGCTCATAGAAAACCTGTGAATGGGGGCCTCGGTAGCCAAGTGGTTAGCATGCTTGACTGCCAACCCAGAGGTTCCGGGTTCGAATCCCGGTTTAGCCATGGTCCTACGCTTTTGCCTTTCTCTTGTTTCTCTTGATTTTACTTTCCCTCCTACTTATCTTTGTCCCCATTTTCCTGAATAGGTTTGACTGAATAGGTTTGACAACTAAAATCCTTGGTTCAAAGTTAAAAAAACAAAAAAAAAATGAATGCAAGAACTTCGGGAGCGCTTTGAAGAAGAATGGTACGCCATATCACCAGAGTTTGGCCACAAGTTTTAATGAAAGTATGTCGCGATAGTTTCAGGAGTTTCAAAACTCCTTGAGGTTGTGAACAAACTATTGAAAGTTACAAAAATATAACATTTTTTATATGGTGCAAAATTGAAACAATCAAGTTGCATTTAGTTGAATTCAACAATTCAAGTTAAATGCATTAAAATAGAGCTGCGCCTCCCTTCTTTAACTTCTCAGCCGGTAGGGCATCGGCTCCTGCGACTTTGTTGTTTTTAAGTCGAACTATAGTTGTTAAGATCTCGTTATAGTCGGGCGGTGTTTTTGGACAGGAAGTGATGGAATGGGCGTCCTAGAGCAAGTAGCTTTATTCAGTGCCCAACCGGAGAGTATAAGCTCTTATCGAACAGGAATCCGAAAGTAACTTTCAGTAGCAAAAGAAAAAAAAGGACGTACTACTGAAGTTATAAAAAGACAAGTTGTTCTGGATGTTTTGCTGTTATCAAGATTATTCCAAGGCTCTATGACCTAGCAATGTGATATTCGTCTGCATTGGAGTTTATGTGGCTAAGAAAATACCAACCCCCGCCTTCCTCGGAAGGCTGACTGCTGTACTACCCATTGTTATTCCATAACTGGCGAGGAGGGGCATCAAGAACATGGCAAAGAGGTACAGAACTTTAAGTTGGTAACACTGTTTTAACTGGCGGCCGTTTTATGAGCTGTCAAGTGATTTGTGTTTACTTTGGCTTGGCATTCCAACATGAATAGACTGACGCCTGAACAACGCTTCCAAATTGTTGATATTTTCACAAGAGAAATTTATTTAGCGATGAAGCTCACTTTTGGTTGAATGGCTTGTCAATAAATAAAACTGCCGTATTTAGAACGAAGATAATCATCAAGTGTATGTTGAGACACTGTTACATCCAGAAAAACAGACTGTTTGATGTGCTTTATAGTCTGGTGGAATCAATGGTCCGTACTTCTTTAAAAACGATGCTGGCCAGAACGTTACTGTCAATGGCGACCGCTATAGAGTCATGATTACTAACTTTTTCGTTTCTCAATTGAACAACCATGATGTTCAGGAGCTGTGGTTTCAACAAGATGACGCAACATGTCACAGCTCGTGCAACAAATGATTAACTGAAGGAAAACGGACCCATGATTTGGCCACCAAGATCGTGCGATGAAACGCCTATAGACTATTTTCTTTGAGGATATTTGAAGTCGCTAGTCAACGCCTAAGCACGAAACGATCGTCACCTTGGAGTACAAAATTTGCTGCGTTATTGCCGATATATGGCCACAAATGTTGGAAAAAGTGATTGAAAATTGAACGTTCAGATTAGATTTCGTGCGAGCCAGTCGTGGGGGCCATATGCCACAATTCATATTTAAATGATGATGCCAAAAGATTATCCTTTGAATATAGTCAAGAAAAAGTGAACTCCTTATTTTAAAGATGATCTCGAGACAACTAAAAATTTGTTTTTGGACCCACGGAAAAACCGCCAAAATGGTTTTTTTTCACAACTTATACATTTTAGGTCCGAGAAGTACATTTAATATATTCGAGTTCAAGCGTGTAGCGTGGGAAGGGTAAGACGGGAAAGCAACGGTCTGGTAATAAGAAAAATGTTTAGTATTTAAGTAAAAATTATAATTAAAAAACATACATGTGTTATATTATATTTCAAGACGAAAGTTTAGGAATGACTAATTTATTATTTATTATTAAAAAGTGTTAAATATAAAGGTTTTTTTTTTGAAATTTTTTGGTAACTTTTTAATTATAACCATTTCTTGTTTTGAAGATATCCTAAATCATAGCCGATAAATATTCAACATTTAGATTTGATTCAGCTAAACTCCACTCAGCTAAAACTCTTCATCTTTCAATTTTTTTTTTACCTAAATTAGAAAATTGAACAAATTAAATAATTTTAACTTGGTATGATTTTTTCATATAATGCTCAAATTTTATTTGATTTTCCTTTTGTTGCTTCTTTGTGTGACCGATTTTGAAAATTTTGTTGGTTTGAGAATTTTCCATTAAAGTAATAAATAATCTATTTAATACATTAAAGCTTAATTGTTTACCTTATTTTCAATGTAAACATTAATTAAATTCATTAAAAGCATCTCTGATTTAGAACTCTCTTTCTGAAGTTCACATTCAACAACTATTATTCGTTTCATGAAAAGCTTTTTATTCCATTGACTAAAAACTAAAATTCATTAAAGATTAACAACAAATTACGAGACTACTTAAGATACAAAAGTAAAAAAATTAACGACATTTAATATAAAGTCTGTAATGGAGGTATAATATTGCTGATGAAAAATGTATGAGCTCATCTGTTGTGTTTCAGATGTTTATACTTCAGGACGAACAGCAGCACAGTACAGACTGCCCTGTTAAAATTAATAAACATGTGGGATATATATGAGGGCAGAAGTTGAAAGAAGCCCTTTAAATAACATCACATTAAAATAGAAAGAAAACAGAATGCATATTAAATAGATTTAGTCGTTAGTGGATTTAAGATAATAAACATGCATAACATCACAAATGTATAAAAAAAAAGTATAAAAATCATAATTCAAGTTAGTGGTAGTTTTTTTAATGTCGCGTTTACTTGTACTGTTGTAATACGTTCTCGCACTGGTAAATTCGTACTTTTTATAGTCGAAGCTATAAAGATGGTTGAAAATTATTTTAAAAATCAAAACAGGTTCTTTTAAGGAAATTTTTTATGGCTTATAGAAAATTATACAGAAGAACAACTACGTATGACTTTATCTATGAGGAGAATGAAACTTGGAATTTATGCGTGTAATTATAAATATACTTTTTCAAAAGTCTTATAACAAAATGAAAGTATACATCCCTTTTTACAAGATATAGGTATAGTGTAGATCCTTGGGTCCAAATAAACATATGTACCAAGTTTCATGTTATTGTCTCAACTCCTTCTTATCTGGTGTTTACGAACAACATACAGACGGACGGACGGACATGGATAAATCGACTCAGCGAGGGGACGCACGTTGGGAAAAAATGAAGCAAAACGCGCGCATGGCTTATTATTTGCTGTCGTTTCTACATTAAATGACTTACAATGCTGTAATTTGCACATGTAAAGAAGAATTTACTAAGGAGCAGTCAGTATGTTTTTGTTTTTTTTTTGTTGCACCCTACATTTATACCCTACAGTTTAAAAAAAATATTTAAAATGTCCGTTTAAAATGGAAGGAAAATTAAAACGTATACAATATTAGCAAAATACCATAAAATTATGAAAAATTCATGCTGCTCATTGCTTTTTATAGTCATGTATGTCTTTTTTTTTAAAATAGGTACACTTAAAAAAAATGTTTTTAATATTTATCTCCATAATGCAACTTCACAAACAACCAGCATATATATGAGCAGATTTGTATGCAAGGTTTCTCAACTTTATTTCAAAGCAGAATTGGTCTGATGGCAGTAGAAAAAGTTTTGTACACTGAAAAAATATTTTCTTGTAGACAATTTTTTCTTTTCTTGTGTTCTTGTAGTTTTTAATTTTTAATTAGAACATTGTTAAATAGTTGTTAATTATTTTGTATAAACATTTTTATATTTCGATGTATTCAGCAAGTCTTTGACCTCTGCAGGCAATTTTTTTTCTTTTTTTTTTAGTGTATTTGGTGATCGCAAGAAAGTAATGAATGGATCCGAAGTGATCATAAATCTATAAAGTATGTCAGTCATATTTACTGTCCTATTTGTTCTTCTTGAATAACTACTCCGGAATTGGTCTACCTTTCTGTGACTTTCTTCGTTAAGAATTTATGTTATTAACAGAAAAATGGAAAATCGTGATGTAGGGAAGCGAAATGACAAATTTCCCCATACAAATTTTTGTAACTTTGGTACCATATGGTATATCTGTATGAAATTTACGTGTAACGAAGATGTGCTACTTAATAGCTTTAAATTTCAAATCATTCCGTGCACTCAAACTCGACTTACATTTCATTCCGTCTAAACCTGCTAAACAGTCCACTGTGCAGTGCAAGCATTTTAAAGTTTTAAGTGTTGATGCTTATCTATTTAAGTCATAAAATTAAGAATTCTGATAGCTTAATAAGTTATCAATATATTATTTGATATTTCTTATTAAAACCAATTAAAAACAAATTAAAAACAAATTAAAAAAAAATTAAAAAGCATTTTAAGGCTTTTATTGTATACAGAATAACAAAGAAGATTGCAACAAGTAGCAAACAGATTTTTTACCATTTGTTTATAAAGCTTCATATTTTCATGTGTATTGTTTTGATCATTACCCGCGATTATATTTTCTTAAAATTTCTGGCATTTCAAGGTAGTACATATCCTTATTTTGTCACAGGACCAAACTTTTAGGCTTACAAATTTAAAGTATATATTTTTGTGATTCATTGTTGAAAATTTCATTAATTTTCACTTTTGTTTGAAGTTTTTATGAGCATTTTAGTAAGGTGATCATTTAGTGAAATTTTTGATTAAATATTTTTGAAGTTAGGCATGACTTTGGAGGTCCAAAAAAAAATAGTGGTAAGACCTATGAAGTTAAAAAAAATGGATTTCTATCATTTAATATATCCCAAATCATGAAATCATTGAAAAAAACCAATAAAAAAAAGTTGATATTTCATCGCTATGCGCGCGTTTTGAATGATATTTTCCCAACGTGGGACGCTGCTCAAGAATTATATATAATTGTATATACCGGATTCGGTTATTTATTTGCCGCTTACAAAACAAAAAAAAACAACATGACCATTTCGGTCCTCGAAATTAACCGAGCTTCTTATGATAAATTGCGTTGTGTGTGTTATTCAATGTTTTCACACAATCAACCGAGAACTGGACCTACTTGGTTTATGCCGACTTCAAATGGCTAAAGTCCATGTTCTCAAGAAGCTTTATATGGCAAACTCTCTCAGGTTTGCGAGCTACAGTCCGATCAACTGCTAATATCAAAATAAAATGAAGACCCCGATTTTAAAAAAAATTGGGTTGAAGCTATTTCTCACACTGAGCATATATCCTTTCCATTAGTGACACTTTCATGTCTGTCTAAAGTATAGTTTACACACAAAAACATTGCCACATAAAAACCTAATATATTAGAACAAAGTTAAGAAGATGTCTCTATGGTTTTTTCCCAAGAAGATCTTCTTCTTAAAGTTATTGGCTATAACTATAGGTTTTCTTCTTGATTTTGTTTAAGAATAAATCTTGTACAACTACTAGGTTTTCTTCTTAGCTTTGTTTAAGAAGAAGTCTCATACATCTATTGGGCTTTCTTCTTGATTTTGTTTAAGAAGAAATCTTGAACAGCTACTAGGCTTTCTTCTTGATTTTATTTAAGAAGGAATCTCAATAGCCATAAATAAATAAATGATACACGAAGTCTAGGACTTGAAAAAAAGTCTTGATAAAATGGATTTTGGAAGAAATTAAGAAGATATAAATAAGATATTAAATAAATTTAAGAACATTTTTGTTTAAAAACAAGAAGATTTCTTCTTTAAAAATACCACATCTCATTCGTCTTTCATGCCCCTTGTTCTAAATACGTTTTAGGAGGAAATCTTGTAGATTTTATATGGCACTATTTCTCTCCGATACACTCAAATGAGTTGTGAGATTCAAATTAATTTGTATTGAAAACAAAAATAACAATTGATCCAGAACGAACGCTGAATCATTTCTTAAATCCGAAATAGATGTGTTCATCTCACATATTTCGTTTTACTACTTTATACTAGACCCACTAACCTTGCTCTGTTGGCTGTATATATCATACCAGCCGAATAGACAGCGCCATCTATTGGGTAATAGCATTAGACGAAATATGATCCAAGTCGGTGTTTCCATAAGAGTTAAATCTAATTGGATCACAGATACATTTCGTTAAGTTTGACAGTTTAAGTTCATTGACTGAGTTGAAAAGAGAATGTGATTGACCTCTTGTTTCAAATGAGAGCACACTACAGAAGTAGTACATACAAGAACCCATGATATAAAAACCAGTAGCTCGTTTCTGCAACTTTTGTCACCGCAGTTCTCACAATATTTTCTCACTTTGACGCCATAATGACGTCATTCTCACTTGCACCGTCTCTGTAATAAAATGATAAAAGTCGGTGACTCGTCTCGCTTGTTTCAATTCTATTTTCGTAGGAATTCAATAGCCAAAGTGTTTCTGTAAACTAAAATATGCGACTCGAGTTGACTGAAGTAGTCACTATGTTCTTATTAGGTGAGAACAATTTTTGGTTGATAGTGCAACTTTCGATATCAATGAAGTGGTTACTTATACTTCTACCCGGTACAATTTATCAACTTAAATTTTTTCATTTAGACTATAAATTAGAGCTTACAGTTTCACGTGTTCACGTGTTTTAAAAAAAATCAAGTGAAAACACGAACCTCAAATACACGTGTATTTTATTCACGAACTACACGTGAGGTTCGTATGCACATGATTCACGTAAATACTAATCACGTGATTCACGTGAATATTATACACGTACTTTAGGCATGAGCCGAACTTTTCATAGATTTTTGAACTCTTGGTAAAAAGTGGTTATTTTTGGCCAACCGCATGAAAAGAATACTCGGATTTCAACGCATGGATAGGGTTTGTTTTATAAATATCAACATTACTAAGTGTCAAAACATGAAAAAATTCTTTTGTTTATTTCTGTTTATTTTTTTATTTATGAAAGAATCAAAACAAAAAAAAATGTCAATTGTTTCAATTTTATATATTCCCTATCACTTGTGTATCTTTCTCATCACAGAGCAATAGGGGTATTCACGATTCAGTGCAGTTGTCAGTGTAGTTGAGGACTTGAGGACTTGTGCACTATACAAAAACAAAATATACGTACGTCAAAAATCTACACAACTACATTTCTACTATTGTCTTAAACTTGAGGACTTGAGGACTTGAGCAGTTGTGTAGTTGTGTACATTGAAAAATATGACAGGTTTGAAAAAGTGATGAAACATTTAAGAGTTTAAGTATCAATTACTTGATAAATAATAATCTCATTCAAATTATAATAATAATCTCAATAAAAATCATAATAATAATCTCAGTTAAAATTATGGTGTGCTCACGAAAACCTAACTGCACAACTGCACAAGTGCTCAAGTCCTCAACTACACTGGCAAGTGCACTGAATCGTGAATACCCTTAATATTTTCTCACTTAATAATGCAGAAACACTAGCTTTCGTAAAAGTGAGTATTTTGGAACGAAATAGTGTGACGACAGAAAAAGTGACTATCTGTCGCAAAAGTTACAGAAACGAGCTACAGGTATTATAAAATGCGACTACGCTGCCAAGACGGAGGCATGATGTGTCAAATACAAGTAGTGTAATCATAAGAAGAAGTAAACAGGGATTTTTTTGTCTTTGGTCTTGCACTTTCTGGTTACTTTTGCACTAAAAAAAGGGATTTTTCTGTTGATTCACTTGCCAATTTTCAACATTTTATAAAAGGTAAACACTTACATTTAGGTATAACAACAATATTTTCCAACTAGAATAAACAAATAAAATTTGTTTGTCGTTATTTTAAAACAATTCCGCTTTAATTTTAGAATAATTAGGAGACTTAGGTTAAAATATTTCACAAAAGTTAATAAAAATAATATAATAAAACAATTTACGCAAAAATATAACATATATTGCAAAATATTTCCAACTTCAAGGAAAACACATAAATAAATATATCCCTATTTTCATTTATTGTTGTACAAGAAGCATCATTGTCTTGGCGTCAAATCGTCATTTTGACATTCTATGCCTCCAATGACAGTTGAGCCCTCGCGATTTATACTACCTGGTTATTATATGATGACAAGAACCCAATGAGCCCTCTTAACGTGGAGTAGAGTACCAATGCTGCGAACCAGTTCGTATAAAAAAATAATAATTTTTGTTCTTCTTAGATTTTGCTATTTTGTGCCTTTAATATACTAGTGACAAAATCCAAAATTAGATATTCGTTCAGCGCATGATATATCGAATATTTTAACATATGTATTATCATTGAACGATGAGTATTAAAGGCTGTAGCTATACCCTAAAGTATTGGTCAAAAACGTTTCATGGTCTTGAAATTTTTTTAAGACGACCCCATTCAAACTGCGTTGTAAGACGTATTTCTACGTCAAAAACTTTTTATCCCCCCCAGCTGAGGCTTGAACTCGGGATCCGTTGGTCAATATTTCCTATAATACAAATTATTTTCCTTGCACGAGATCCTTTTTTTATTTGATATGTTTTTGTTGAATTCGTTTTTGTTTACCTTTTTGTTAACTATGTTGTGTTTTTCACAGAAAATACTCATTGTATATGGCGCTGACAATATCATGTCATTGAATTCCAAACACGTAAAAAGTATGCCTTGAAAATAGTGTGTGTTATTTTAATAAAGCATCCTTTCTAGCATTCATTCATTTATCTAGCACAAAGCAAACTTTATTGAAAAATATTTCAATTTTCATTATTCCTTTTAGCAAACTCTTAGAGAGGAAAAGTCATAAAAAGTTTTCTTAGAACATCAACTAAATATTTCATTTTATGCGATTGAATTGTTGGTGACAAAACAAGTACTAAGTCAAAGCAACAGAGGACACAAGTGCAGTAAAAGTAGAGAAATCAGAAGGGACTAAGTTTTGAATAGTCTTCTGTGTGCTAGCATACATACATAGATAAGTGGGGGAGGCATGTTGCATGAAAGTATGAAGCACTCAACGTATCCCAGTAGACAATGACATCGATGCTAGCAGGCCTTCCTGTGGATTTTGTAGTACTGCCGCACTCATATACAATTACACTTTCTTTTTGATATGAAGTGGGAAAATTTCGCAGGCCTTCCGCTCCGATAGCTCAAAAGAGGCCTGATAGAAGCACTTCTTTAGAATGGCTAAAAGTAGGGGTAAAGAAAAAGTGTTGAAAAAATATTTTTTTCTTTTACACCTTTTTCTATTTATTTATTATATATGCTATGATTTTATCTTCTCTCCTATGTTTTTTTAAAGTTAGATTAATTTCAATCTATAATTTTTGATATAGCAATAAGAAGGGCCATTATTGCTTCATATTTTTAAACTGATATATATTCTTACTTTCAACGAAAAAGTTGCCTTGAAGTATATGAAAAGTCAGTCTTTGTAGGGAAAACAAATTTGTTGTGCTGCATTTTGTGCAGAAAAGGAAGGCCTTTAAGAAGTGCTCATAAGAGCAGCGAGGAACGGATGTGTTTAGTCTTCAAAAGTAGCAGTCAATGCAGGCCTTCGTATGAAGAGCGCTGGTTTAATTGCCTATTGGGATGTCTGATAGTTGAGTGAGTGTTAGTGAATCGGCTATTTTAACAATGCAACATACATTGATGTGCAAACAAATCGATATCAATTTTTAACAATTTTAAATTCAAATAAAAAAGCGCGACTATGAAATACTTACCAAGTTTTATCAAATATAAACCTCTTTATATATGTTTCTCTATAGTGCTTTCACTATTAGTATGTATTGGAGGTGGACGTGGGCGGATTACACTCAATTTTTGTATACATCTTAGTTTTGGTATAAAATGCATATATATTATATTGTATTTCAGTAGTTAAATTCAAGCCTCTTTATAGTGATTTCAATTGCATAGTTGTATCGAAGGTAGGCGTGTTCGTGGGCGCACTTCAAAAATATTTCAATAGTGCAAATCCTTTAGTTAGGAATGCATACTATTGAATTAGAACTCATCCAAATACTTTAGCAAGGAATTTTCTACAACACCAATACCAAAAAGTAGAGATACATAAATTTTAAAATTTACTTCGCTCTAAAAGATAATTTAAACTCTTTAAAACACTACAATCCATGCAATGGCATGGCAGATGCCAAATTAGTTGTCATGCTATCAATATTATTATGTGCTTCGTTTAAGAAAGATGCAATAATACTGCAAGAAAAATAATATTTGCCTAACAAAAGATCAGCAGTTGTCCAAAAATATTATATATAGTTTCAAAATTAAAAAAATTAGAATTTATTTTTTGAATAAATTGCATTTGCATAGCAGGACTTCGTACTAAGATTATTAACGTGAGCATGAGAGAGAGAGGAAGGAGGTGCTGCTAATGTATTAAATGCTAATGTAATAAAACTAATGTTTTATTAGTCTCAGTTATTCTAAGTATGTCTAGTGCTTAGGCAAAAATTTATTCATGCTCATAACTATAAAACAAAATTTAATTTTGTTGCTTTGTGAGAAACTTTGTCAACATACATTCCGCATAAAAGGCACAAAGGACGCACATAAATATTTAAGGACTCATGCTGTGCAATGATGTTTGTGTGTATGTGTGTGTTTGTGCGTGCTTATTTGACTGTGACTGTCATGGCCTGTTGTCATGACGATTTCATCATAATAAAGTTTTCATTTTGATTGTTACATACAAAAGGATGTGTGGATTGAGAACAAAAAGAAGCAACAATACGTTTTACCTGTATGTTAGATAGTGTACGCTAGAGGCCAATAATACAGAAAATGCAAATTTTTTTTTAAATCTAATGATGTTTTTGAATATTCAACGAACAAATGTCAATGCAATTCAATATTCGCACACACAGTGACACACAGAATTGTTCATTAAAACTCATATAAGTATATCTAGATCTATACTATTATATAAAATTGAATTGCAAACATTTTGTGTGAAGTAGACTTTAAAATTATTAGGCCGATTTTTATAACATAAATTTTTAAATATCATATTTGCACTACAGACGAACATAAGCTAAGATACTTTAAGAATATTCGACAACAAATATCTTTAATTAAAGTGTTAAATTTATAAAAAAAATTACCATCGATGCCACGTTTGCTTTTCACGCGTTTGTGTGTCGAGAGTTTCAACTTCATGTTGCTATCTACCCTTCGCTTTGTGAACAGTTAAGTGACAGAAATTCATATAACCCTTGAAACCGTCCCAAACATGAACCCCGTTTTCATGCACTCAAGCCAGGTATAATTACTTGGAGCTTATGTACAAGTACACATAAATAGGGAACGCAAAATTAATTTAGATTTTTTTATGAACGTATCCTAACTTATATTTTCAGTGTTCTCTTTACTATTAAGTAAATTTGAGTGAACGAAGTAAACTTCAAAACTATTGATTTCTATGAAAATATGATATTTTAAAATATGATATTTCTTCTACAGAACAACATAGGTATAGAAAACATTTAATTATTAATATATTTAATTCAAGTTATAAGTTTTTGAGAAATTTTCAACGTTGACGCGATTGCTTGATAGTTTCGTTTTCACACATTTGTGTTGCGAGAGTTGCAATAAACTTCATGTTGCTCTCAACACTTCTCTGTTTGTGCTCAGCTAGCATCTTTCTCTGCAAGCTTCGAGTAAGGCAAAAGTGATTGCAAATATAGGGTGTGTGCTAATTGGCTAATTTTACAACGAGGTGAGAAGTGTTGAAAATATTTACACTGTGGGGAAAATAATTTACGTTTTTGTTGTGCCAATTGGGAATTTACAAATTTTGACATATAATATTAAAAATTTTGCTTTTAAGCAATATTTCATTTATTTAATGAAAATTAATAACTTACCAATAAGATTTAAAAACGATTGACAATTAATAGCAATCTCACTTTTCAAAAATCTTGTTAAAATTCAAATGAAAAAAATTTTTTTTCTTATTTGTTGTTGTCAAAAATTATACTAGCCCCTAGGGCTACTACAAATTTTGAAAGGAAAAATTCACCTCAGAACTGCCAAAATTTCCGTCGACAGTAGGAAAAGTAGCCAATTAGCACACACCCATAACACTGCGCTGAAAAAAACCCAACATAGAAATCTTTTTGTTTTGCTATTAACATCATCTGTTGAAATATTTTTTTATTTTTGTTAAAATGTCTGTTTTCTTTAAGCAATAATTTTTAAAGACGTTTTTCTATATTTATTTTATCGTTACCAATATCTCAGTGGAAGTGTACTAGACTGGTTTGCGGAGGACGTGGGTTCGTATCCTAGCTGAATAAGTATCAACAATTTGAATAAAATAATTGAAATACTAGTTTTAATATAAAATTGAAGTTAATTGAAGAAATTGAAATACATTTTAAAATATCATATTTGTGCTACATTATCAAATAGTACTTATTTCTTTAAGATAATTGAAGAATAAACATCCTTAAGCAAATTGTTAAGTTTTTCAAGAAATTTAGCTCGACGCCACTCGATGCATTGATTGATAGTTTTCTTTTCATGTGTTTGTTTTTCGAGAGTTTTAATAAACTATCCATAACCAGAGCTGCCGAAAGTACTAAAATAGTATTATTTTACTACTATTTAACATACTACCAAAGACGAAAAGTGCTACTATTTCCTTGTAACTAAAAAGAGTTTTAATTGAATTTTTAATTTGAAGAAATTTTTTTTGTGGTGAAAAAAAATACATAAAATTACGTAATTTTGTAGTTTTAATAGGCTAGGCTGGTAGATTATTTTTAAAAAAATTTTGATTTTTTTATCACAAATTTTTTTACTGTCATCAAAAACGTCAAATTTTAAATATTATGCTCGCCATGTTTTTGGTCGAACTTAACAAACTGCTAATGAAAAAAAAAAAACGAAATGGTGGATTTTTCTTACATTCTTCATACGACAGAGCGCACATTGACTCAAAATGTGCGTCATGAAGATACTCTTTTTTATACTTTTATTATGTTATTCCACACTTTTATACATTTTTATGGAAGTTTATTGATGTTAGAGTTACTTACTCTACCGAGTCGATATATCGCTTTTCCGGTCTCGTAAATGTTAATGTAAGCAAATAAGTTGAAAATATGGAAAATTGTTTGATGCTCTGTTCATGCGAAAACCATAAACGAGGAGTTTACATTCAAATTCAGACAAGTCACAGGAAAAAAAAATTATTTAGAAATGCCATTGTAAAGCTAATGTTACAATATTCATACAATTGATCCATAGAAATGATAAAAGTCCTAGAGAAAAATGAGTTAAAAAATCTCCTTTTCATTCAACATGTCCACTGTAAATTTTCAATCAAAACCAGATAAGTCCAAGCAAGTTTTCATTTGTGTAGTTTTCATTCAAATTTTAAAAACTTTTTTATGTCAAAACGTTGGTATGAGAAATAAATATAATATTTTAACGGATTTGGGTATGTGTTCTGCAAAAAATAAATAATTAAAAACCAAAAATTTTTTTTAATAAAAAAGACCTTCAGGAGAATCAAAATTGCTGCGGCGGTTTTCCTCCGATTTGAAAAAAAGTATGCAGAAATAATTTTAATAAGTTCCTCTATCTTTTGAGACCCCGAACGGTGGAATCTTAATTTTAATTCATTTCTAACTTTCAAAACCAGACAAATCCAAATTTGAAATTGAAAATACGATTTTTTTGCACTATGAGGCTATTTTTTTTCGCATAATATATCTATTCCTGTGGAGCATAATTAGTTTGTTTATAAAAAATGTCTGACAAAAGTAAGACTTTTTTTGGTTTTGAATGTAAACTCTTCAAATGTGACCATTATTTTTTGATCCCTTTTTTAATATGAAATTATTTTCTATATAATAAAAAGTTTTGAGAAATGTATATAAAAAAATTTCTACATTTTTAAGAAGATAACAAAAATTAAAAAAAAAATGTTTTGCAATACAAAATTGTTTTGTTTTTGCCACTTAAGCAAAAACCCATTTAAAAATTTTAATTATGACTTTAGGTATGAAGTATGAAATAAATTTTCTTATACTTTCAGACTTAACATTTTTTCCGTAAAGTTTGAAAAACACGGTTATAATAGAGTAACTTCGGGTATTGTGATATGCTCGGGTAATGTGATATATTACCCTGCATATATTGTTAACATAACGGTAACAGAAAAAGAGACGTGCTGCACTTTAATGCGCGTTCTCATTCGCTGTTTTTGCTCTCATTGCTGTAAAAGAATTTTATCGGTGTAGTCGATATTTTTTGTTACGTGCGCTTTGCGAATGAATTACAATAACTAAAGCAGAATTGTAAGGTGAAATAGATAAATTTGTTGTTGTTGGAACAAATTTGGCCACAAATGAGTTCAGATTTTTATTTTCTGCGGTGTACTTTTACAAAAATAACCTTATTATTTTAAAAACCGAATTCAGCTATTGTGATATTGTCAAAGTTGGGTAATGTGATATACCATATATTCATGCTTTATCTGTTCATTCCATTCATTTTATACTTTGTGCTATATTTTCTTAAGTTTTTAAATGCGTATTTGTATTCAGTTTATTGTGTTTGTATTTTTGTTTTCTTTTATGTAAATACCAATAAAATTATATCAACAACGACATTAATAAAACAAAAACAATATTTTTTGTTTTCAATAATATTGTTTTTTTTTTTTAATTTTGGTAGAAAAAACAATAGATACTGCTATTTGGTTAATGTGATATTAATATATATAGTATACCATACCCTGTGTAATACATCATTAACTAAGTTATAAAAGTAACTATTAATTATAAATTTAAAAATACCCATATCAAATTATCCGAAGTTACTCTAATAAAATATTTTGAGAGTTTTATAACACATGACCCAATAAGTCTCGAGACTAACTACTATGTGGTGCCTCTAATGAAATGTCGATATAATATTTCGATAGTTCCAAACTTCAAACAATACACGCAAAGAAATTTTTCGTTTATCGTAACTGAAAAATTCACCAACTATACTTCGTTTGCGAACTGTATTTGCTGCAAACGAGTATTCAGTTGTCATCAACTTAAAAATATTCTTGCTTGAAACGAAAAAACATCGAACTTAATGAAATTTTATCATTGTTTTGGAAGTTCAAGTTTAGCCGAGCGTGCTGGCGTTCAAGTCTAGAAACTTGAGTGACCTGGGTTCAATTCCCAACAGGAACACCAATTTTTTTTTTTTGTTTTAATTAATGTTTTTTATTATTATTTTTATTATTCTTATTTTGACGGTTCCTTTTGACCAAGCAGTTAATGAAACAGAATTAAAATTTCAATAATTAAATTAAAATTTTTGATACTTACACAGCCAAGAATCGAACCCACGTCTCCCGCGTGCCAGTTTAGCATGCTTTCATTGAGCTATTGTGAGATATTGTCTAGAATGAATTTTTTATTTACTTAAGCTGTAACACATTCTTGTTTTTTCGTTTATGGCAAATATTTTACATTTGTCATCAACGAAAGCGAGCTGTGTAGCAGTTGTGTGACTGCGCTTGTGATTAACAGTTGTGTGTATGTTTGTTCACACTCTTAAAATACTTCCTTTTCGTTGATGGCAAATATTAAACGCTTTTCATCACCGAAATCAAGCAACTTTTTTTGTCAGTTGGGAACTACTCGCTTATAACAAATTAATTTATTTTCCTGCAAACGAAGTTTTCAGTTGGAAAAAATAAATTTTTCGGTTGCTGCAATTTAAAAATCACTGCCGTTTATGACAAACAAAATTAATTTCTTGCAACTAAATAACGTGTTTCCCGCAACTAACCATTATTATGCCAACTGTTCAAACGTTTACAAACAATGATTTGAAGCATGACAAACGAAGTTCGTTTGCAGCAAACTGGCGATAAACGTTTTTTTTCTCTGCGTGTACCAGTCAAAATTGTATGACAATCTAACGTTTAGTTCAGAAGTTGCAGTGATTTAAATGACGATACTGTTGATATTTTCAAAATAATGGATTCAAAGCAATTCCGGGTGTTGATGTATCAAGGTTTTTTGATGGGAAAATATACCGTCCAAGCTGCTGCGTCCAAACGTCCAGGACGTCCAAATGAGGCAGTTGTTCCACAAAACATAAAAAAAGTACACAAAATGGTATTGGCCGACCGTAAAGTGAAGGTGCGCCAGCTAGCGGAGGCTCTGAAGATATCGAAAGGCAGTGTGGGAACAATATTACAGGAACATTTGTCGATCAGAAAGCTGCTTTCCAAATGGGTGACGCGTTTTCTCAATGCACCGTGACACAAATCGATGAAAACGATGACGAAAATCCTCGAATTGGGCTTCGAATTGCTTCCTTATTCACCGTATTCGCCAGATTTACGCGCCCCCAGCGACTACAGGCTTTTTGCTGACCTGAAAAAAATGCTTGCGGCAAGAGATTTGGCTCCAATGAAGACGCTTTTGGCTGAAACTGAAGCGTATTTTGAGGCGAAGCACAAATCGTTCTACAAAACCTGTATTGAAAAGTGAGAATACGGTTGAATGAATGTATTGCTTTTAAAGGAACCTATGTTGATGAACAAAGAAGAATATTTGAAAATAAAGTTTTTTTATTACTTAGTCTAGGGACTGATTGAAACATGGTTAAGGTGTATTTTGTATTAAAATGTAAAATACTTTCAGGTTGAAAATTGTTTCGTATAATAACAGCACTATAATAGAAAGTATGAATAATTTGAGCGGTATTATTTGCAAGACATGGCATTTGCGTTTTATATATTAAGATGACTTCCTGAAAAATATTTCTGAGCTTGTTATGAGCAAAAGAACAGCTCTCGTAACCATAAAATACATCCAATTTTCTTGTAGAAAGGTTAGTTAAACCAAATTTACTTTTTGTAAATCAAAAATATACACATACGTGCATGTTTTGAGTTAGAAAAAAATTCCTATAGTTCATTTTATGTTGAGAAAAACTCTACTTGAAATCCTACTTCAGCAAGCTTTAGAAACCAAAAAAATATTTTCATATTAATATTATGCTGTGAGTACAGTTTTTGAAGTGATACTTCTTAAAAGTGAGTAAGCCATTCACAGCTTATATTTCTCCCGATCTTCTCCGAGCACATTTTTTCTAAGTTCCTTACTAAAATTTTACTACTATTATAGGTCTGTTCCCGTACTCTAAAGTTTTGGTCCAATTTACCAGTTTTTACCAGTTTTAGTCCGAGAAGTGTTCCCGTACACGAAAAAATGGTAAAAGAGAGTGCAATCGAGAGAGTAAAACGTTTGCCCTCCTTGTCAAAAGTTGCAAGTTTTAGTCCGAGAAATTTCTTTGGTAAAAATGGTAAAAGTGTCAAATAGCTTAAAATCAGCTGTTTACAAGTTACCAAAGAAATTGCGATGCATCAAAACTTCTTTGAAACTAATAAAATCGAAACCAGAAATATGGGAAAATGTGTAAAAACTTATACAAATGCTAAACTTGAGAATTAATTTCAATATTATTAAAAATCTTAAGCATTTCATCTGCACTACCGATGCTCCACATCAAGCCAACTCTGGACAATCAGTCTTATTTGACAGTTTTTACAATTTTAGTCCGAGAAGCGTTCCCGTACTTTTTTGTGTTTTTCTTAATTTTCGAGAGATTTTTTCTTACTCTCAGACTTTTGACAGTTTAACCATTTTTAGTCCAAAAAGTACGGGAACAGACCTAATATTTAAAACGGCATTTCTGTCTATAACTGCTCTCTATCCTTCTCTTTACGCTTAGCTAGGGAACAGTGTTGCCGCGACGGTTTTGAAAAAAGTATCCATAATAAAGTCAGAAAATCCAAATGTATCCATTTAAAAAAAAAAGTATTCAGGTATCAAATTGCGAAAAACTATAGTTTATTCAGTCATTTTTAAAAAACAAACTAGTAGTTTATCATTTTTAAAAAAGTCAATCAATTTTGGTTAGTTTTAATAACAATTTAATTTATTCCATTTTTAGGTTAAGGTACTATTACAGTGTATAAAAAATGAAAAATAATTTTTTTGTTTTCTTTAGAATATGGTTCCTTAAGGTCTTTAGAATGCGTGTACCAAATTTTAGAAAAAAATATTAAATAAAAAAAAAGATATAACATACATTATATTCGTATGAGCGCATTTTTTCATATATTATCGTTCATAGAAGAAAATCTAATCGCGTTTTTCTCGAAACAAGTTTTTTCGAATTGGTTTCCAAGATATCTCGAGTTCTGCTTGATCGATTTCGATGAATCTTGATTCATTGTGATCTTCATAGGCCCTGTTAAGCAATCTACCTATAAAAAGCCGAGAAACTTTTATATTTTGTTTTATATGGCTAAGAAATTCTGCCAAAAACAGGGGTTTTTTGTAAATTTGTTTTTTAACGCATGCCATTTTTTTTGTGTGTTGTTTTTTTTTTATTTGCGTAGATTGAGTGCTCAACTACAACCTTTTACTGAAGAATGCACTTTGATTTTTTACTTTCAGACGCCTTGAAAATGCTGGAGACGAGAAACCAACTGACAACCTTTTTTTAAAGACGCCAACTTCAACGACCTCTAGAAAAGAAACAACAAATACAAAAACATTTTTTTTATATCTTCGACTTTAACTGTACATAATGTAAATAAATTTGAATTGAATAATTTATTAATACTATGTAAAAAAAATTAATAAAAAAGGCGTTGTTTTTAATAGCTTCACACTGTAATAGTACCTTAATACAATAAACATGTCCATTAAATAATAATATTAAAAATAAACTCATGTTTTAGTACTTTTATACAAAACATGCATATAAAATAATAAATAATAATTTTAAATAGGAACTTAAATTTCAGTACTTTTATATAAAACATATATATAAAATAATAAATAATAATATTTAAAAGGAACACAAATTTAGGCACTAAATATTTTATATAAATAAGAGATGGTGTTGCTAATTCATAAAATTTCTAGAACTTTAAATACTTATATTCGTTTTTAAGCATTTTGAAAAAAGGTGGTGACCGATCAGAAAAATTTTTTATTGAAATAACTTTTCGCCACGGCTGGGGATCGAACCCAGGCTCCGAGCATGCTAAGCCACACACTTAACCTGCATGCCACGGTCACCACGAAATTCACAGTAAGGTTAAAAAAAGTATCCATAAATTTTTGAAGCCAAAAAGTATCCAAATGGATCCATTTGGATCCAAACAGCAACACTGCTAGGGACTGCGATACATTTTCTTACATTTCACTTTATACATCTACTCTTACTTTTTTATAAAATTGAAGTGAAAAATAATGCTTGGGAGTACTTCGCAGATTTTTATGAAATTCATTTTAAAATATCATGTAATTTTCTTTGGTTATTTTCTTTAAGAAAATTGAAAAATAAATATCCTTAATTAAATTGTTAAGTTTTTTAAGAAATTTATTACTACGTATTGCTTGGTCGTTGTTATTTCTCAGCAAAAAAAGTGCTTCCAAAAGAAAGTAAAGTGGAAGGGAAAGCTGTTAGTTCCATATCTTCTATTTTCATATCCAGAAGGCATTATTTTAACATGTACATTAGAGTGGGTCAAAAAAAAAAGTTTGAAAAAACCACCCCCTATTTTAAAGTTGACCTTGAGAGGATTCTGAAAACTGAACTGAAAAATATTTTTTTTGGACCACCGGAAAAACAGCCAAAATGGTCTTTTTTGCATAACTTAAGCATTACATGTCAGATCTTAAAAAATTATGTGTTGTTGAAAAGAACTTTACGAGCACTACAATGTCTTCTTAGAACATTTTTACTTTTGAGGTCACATGCAACTAGTAAGCCCCATTAGCCCGATTTATCCCCCCTAAAATTTTTTTTTTTTCTCATAAGATTAAACTCCTTCAAATTTGTGTAATTTGTGTTAAAAAAATTATTTATTAAGTTTCTTTTACAATTTTGTTTATATTACGTGCTTGTTCGTTGATTAAACTAAAAGTAAATTTTTTATAATAAAAAGGATTATATCAAATATTTGAACTATTATAACTTCTTTGTTTTTAAACTCAAATTAAACAAATTTGAAGGAGTTTAATTATATGGGAAAAAAAAAGAAATTTAAGGGGGATAAATCGGGCTAATGGTACTTACTAGTTGAATAAGACCTCAAAAATAAAAATGTCCTGAGAAGACATTGTAGTACTCGTAAAGCCCTTTTCAACGCCACATAATTTTTCAAGATCAGACATGTAATGCTTGAGTTATGCAAAAAAGACCATTTTGGCTGTTTTTCCCGTGGTCCAAAAAAAAAATTTTTTGTTTTCGGAATCCTCTCGAGGTCAACTTTAAAATAGGGGGTGGTTTTTTCAAACTTTTTTTTTTTGTATGGAGGCCGACCCACTCTAATGTACATGTCATTGTGAGGAATGATTTCTTTAGTCTTCTCTAGAAATGCTTCCAGAATTTTTCGATGCAAAATTTCTTCGCGGCCTGCAATGAAAGGGTTTTAGTAGGAATTTTCTCCAGGAAAACTTTAAGATTGCATTATTGATAAATTTAATTGAATTTGAAGCTATTCAAATGGGCTTTTAGAAGCTTATGAGAATACCTGTTGGAAGAACTTTTCGATAAGGCTGCGAAGAAGCTCAAATGGATTTTTAGAATATCTTTTGAAAGCAATGTATTTAAGAGTGCATGACAAGTTTGTATCAAAAATTTTGCTAGATTAACGCGTTCATTTTCATTTTGATTTTTGACATGTTCACAAAATTTGTGCAGTTTTCCTACGGCTATAATTTTGTTGAATAAAGTATAGGAAAAATTTGGATTTCTTCAAGTTATGCCTATTGAACCTATACCGGAGAACCCAGTTATTATGCTAAAAACTGTTTTTGTGTCATAGTGTTATGAAACTAGAAGGAAGGCAATGATTCTTGCATGCGGCATCACATGGTTTACAATTTAATTTTCTTTCATGATGAGTAAAAAAAAAATCATTCTTTTATTCACAATTTCATTGTTTATTCACGAATTTTATTAAGTAAACTGTTAACAAAAACATTACACTTTATGCTAAGGTGCAGTTGGCCATATTAATTGCCTCACTACTATTTTCGAGAAATGCTACCAATTGGTTCATCGTGACATTTGCCAAAACTTCATTCATTTTTGGCAACAAGAATTGAGCATACATCTCATCTACGACTTCCGCTTGTATCTGCTGTGTCCACATCAACATGAATTCACTTATCCAACGGTTGATAAAATTATTCGCCGAAATGTCCAATAAGTCATTCCAATTGCTTGTAAACACATTGCCTAAGTGGAAGTGCAAATCGAAATCGGAAATGCGTAAACCATTCGGGCTCGAAATGCTTGACGCCAGAGTGAAGTGGCCAACAAAACGCAAATCGATGAGCTTCAAGTTGAGCAATCCTTGGCCAGCCGTATTGGTTGGAAAACCGGCCAATAATGCCCAAGTATTGAGCATGTACTCTGCGAGTAGCTGCAGTTCCGGAAAAATTATATCGCAGCTGGTGCGATTTGTTTGCTCATCGTAGTTGAAGGCAATAAAGCGGAATTTGTCTAAGCCGGTTATTTCTATGTTGGAGATATTACCTTGCATGCTGTCAAAGTGGGAGATGTACGTATATACTATATGTCATGATGCATTTCAGCAATGTCAATGCATACTTACGATAGATACTCGTTGCTTATATTAAGAGGTAAAAATTCCATAGTTAACGGCGCTAAGACTGGCAGATTCATGGGTGGATAGCCGCAGGGCATAACTTTCTGAATCGCCATGTAGAACCTCATTAAAGCGGTGCCAAAATCAATGTCCGTGGAATTTATGGAGTTATTATCCTTTGCAAGAGCTAAGTTAAAAAATAATTTTCAAATTTTGTATCTAATAAAATAATGTTGCATGCAATTAAAATTACCAGCACCATCAACACATCCTGTGTGACCCACAAGACAAATGCAAAGAATGCCAAGTAATAGAAAATTATTTCGTTGCATGGCGTTTGTTTTACAATTAAAAATTTACTAATAATTTGGCTACCGAAATCAAACGTTTATATAGCATGGGGCAGCCAAGTCTTATCTTGTTGTGCAAATTTTGATAATGCACATAAGTAATGAGAAATTGTTAGTTGTTGAAAAAAAATTGCACAGTTCGATGATCGATTACTTCCGGACTTTTTGTTTATATTTTATTTTCTTCACACTTTGCATGTAGATAGTTTTTATTTGTGTCATTTTTATCTATAATTCATTATAAAGCAGTATACAGAGTACGGTGACAGCAACTTCTTGTCGAAGATTTTTTAATGGTAAATTTGACCAAAAATTAGATAAGTCTATTTCTATTGTTAAACATAACAGGTCTTGATTGATGCACAAGTTTTAACCCTTTGATGGAAATGTTTTTGCCTATAACGCTATGACACAAATTGAGGTTTATTATCTCGGGGGTAAATCAAACCAATCTCAAACAATGTTATTTGACGTCAGTAAAAAAAGCCTCATTCCCTTTTTGCACCACCTCTTCATCATTTTTTCTAAAATTTAGGTATGAAGTTTGAATTTTTTTGTGCAAAATTTAATAAAATAGTATTAAAAAATAGGCTTAATTAAGGGAAGTTCTCGTCTTGGGGAAGCTATATTAAAATTTTCAAAACATTTTCGGAATAATTTCTCAGAACACTTACACCCTTTAGCTCACCCCCGTATAGGTGAGATTGGACATTTTTAGAAAAACTTCCTAAAAGTAACTGGTTAAATATATCTGCGGCTTGGCCAAAGTTAAAATACCTCCATGGCCGATTTGTAAGTGAAAAAAATCTTAAATTGTAGCTCTCTTTGTATGAGATTTTTAGAGATTTGACTACTTTGATGACGTTTAGAAGGATACAATTTAGTTTTGGTGTAAAATACAAACTTGATTTGATGTAAAATACCAAAATTTTTTCCTGTAGTTTAAGATCCATTTTCAATTTTTTTGGGTAAAAAACCGCGTTTATTTGAATGACTGTATTTCTGTTATTTTATTATATATAAAAATTACAAGTTTTTTTTATATTTTTAGTTAACTCTAAAAAATAATAATTTTTGTTTTGTTTTTGCTCAATAGTAATCAATGCGTCATCAAAGAGAGCAAATAGTAGGGTTAAGACTACCAATTTCAGCGTTTCAATGCATGTTTTGACCGGCTGCGCAACATGTGGCCGAACGTTGTCATGTTGCAAAATGACCTTGTTGCGCCTTTGATCGCACTATGGCCGTTTTTGCTGCAATGCTCGGTTCAAACGCATCAATTGAGTTCGGTAGAGTTGCCCTGTGATAGTTTCATCTAGTAGTAGCAGAACAGAGCAGGACCTTGTCACTGTGAATATTAGGTTTAAGCGTCGATTTTTGTGTATGACCCGGCCCGTATGTTTTTTAGCGCTAAGGGTTGTCGTAATAAACCCATTTCTCATCATCACCAATATAAATTGAATTCATCTAGTAAAAAAATTTACTTAAAAATAGAGTCCATTAAATTTTTAATGACCACCTGTGATCTCAGAAAATACCATTGCATCCGATTTGCCATAGAATCATCCATTTTGGTCAAAATCAGCCATGGAATCCATAAAAGCGCCAACGACCTGCCTGTTACCTCAGATAATCCCATTGCATCCGATTGGCCATAGAATCATCCATATATGTCCAAGTGCTCAATGGAATAGATAAAAGTGCAAATGACCAGCCTGTGACTTCTGACATTCCCTTTGCGTTCGATTGGCCATAGAATCATCCATTTTTGTCCCGTCTGTGACCTCAGATGATCTTATTACATCCGATTGGCCATTGAATCAAATAGGTTGAAAATTCCAGCGTAACGTGTCACGGTTGGAAATTGAAGCATAACGTATCTAGTTGAAAATTCCACCTTCAAAAAGTACGGTTCAAAACTTTATTGATTAATGGTTAGTTCGGACTCAAACCATTGTTGATATTTTTTTTTCGGACTCAAACCATTTTGATAATGTTTGTTGCGAACACCTAATTTCAACTAAATTCACCTCAATTCACCTTAATTGACCTAAATTCACCTTAATTTGGCGTCGTTTCATTAAAGTGAAACATCGGTTTTACTACCCGTTTCGTTCGCCGTAGACGGCTAAAGAAGTTTCACTTCAAAAATACAAAAACAAATTTGAATATGCGGCAGGACAACGTCTGCCCGGGAAAATAAGTAATATCATAGATTGCTACAGTATGATGGTTTGGTGTGGTGGTACCATATCCATCATATGTCGCTTTCCGATGATGGAAATGATATGATTGTATTGTATGATGGTTAGGATAAGATGTGCATGGCAAGATTTTTGTTTTTTTAGCTCTGACCCAAGTATTTCAGGTGTCAAACTTATGTAGTCAAGTCTGCCTTAGTTCGGAAAATGGGGAGATAGATAAGTAGGAGAGAAAGTGATATCAAGAGAAATAATTGTAGAATGTTATATGTGTGGCGGATCGCTATATAAACATGCGAATTTGAATCTGAGGCAAGTGTTATGTCTTTACCTCAGTCAATTCGAATTATTAAGCAATTTATTTCCACAAACATCACTACCACCAAGTACAACTTACTAAGCCGTATATATTGATGAATTTTTAATTTCAATTGATTAAAAATATGGAAAGAATTAAAGAAAGGTAAAAGCGTAGGATCATGGTTAGGCCGGGATTGGAACCTGCAACCTCTGGGTTGTCGGTCAAGCACGAGGGGAGTGACCTTATAAGATGAATACTGTGTTTCAGTAAATACTGAAATTTACAGTAAAAAAATAAGAGCAGGCATAATTATTACAAATGACTGTCAATAAAGTCGGCGCTACTTGACAAAAGGTGTGGCAATTTTAGAAAAACTCTGAATCTCGAATAATATTGACACTATAGTACTGAAATTTAGTACAGTGGTAGGCACAATAATTTTAAATTACTATCAGTAAAGTGGGCGTCATTTGACAAAGGGGTGTGGGCGTCATTTGACAATTGTATTGACACAAGGGCAATAAAACTCATTGCAGAATGGGTAGAATTTTTTCAAAACACTAAGAATAAAGTAGTCGGAATTCGACAAAGAGACTCTTATGTTGTCGCTATTAGAAAAAACACTTTACCTCAGTCATTATTGACACAAGGGAATTATAAAATTCTACAAAACATTTTGAAGAAAGTAGATTTGATTCAACAAAGAGGCGTGTCACCATTAGAACACAATGGATTTCAGTTAATATTGAAACTATGGTACTAATTTTTGGTAGGTGGGTGTGTAGAATCATTAAAAATAAGGGATAATAATAGGGTGATTATATATTAGGGCACTTTAAGGAAACCCACTGTTTATGGGTTAATACTGACACTAGGGAATTGAAATATGGTACAGGGCCAGGTTGAATTATTTTAAAGTATGAACATTAAAGTGGACGGGTTTCGAAAAAGAGAGTGAAATAACCAACAAACTTTCAAAAATTAATAAAACAACATTTTTAAGAACAAATTTCTATCAGCTTAAATAATTGTGGTTATAAAGTTTATACAATTTTTTCTAAAATTTATCATATTCTCTAAAAAGGAAGAAATAACAAATTTTTAACAAAAAAAAAAACCACTTCAAAATCACTACAAAGTACAAAATCATATTAAATTACTCTTTCTTTTAATTCCTTGGTCATATTTGATAAGTTATTTATGTACATTATTATAATGGAAATGTAAGTATTTTAATTTTTCTTAATTTCTTTTAATTCTATCATAAATTTATGATATTTATGATAATACAAGATTCGAAGTCGATTCTTAACTTTATTTTCAATTTATTCAATTTAAGTACAGCCTTGACTAAAAAATATCAATTCTAATAAAAAAGGATTAAAAAATGTCATTATTCCATTAAATTTACAATTTTATTTTTTTTTATTGTTTTGTTATTTTATATAAAATTTCAAACCTTAGGTAATAAAATTTAAATTTTATTCTCAATTCATTAAATTTACGTACAGCTTTGAGCAAAAATATTTCTAATAGTTTGAAAAGTATCAATTCCAATAAAAAAGGATTTAAAAAAGCAAATGTTAAATTTTAAATGAAAAAAGTTAAAACTTAAAGCGGAAAAAGTTTTTTTTTTGACTATTAAAAAGTTTAATTTGGTTTGGAAAAAGTTTTATTTCAAATGTAATGTGTTGAAATAGAAACTAGAAACCTATATAAGAAATTATAATTTTAATCACCAAGTTATATTCTTG
Source organism: Tetanocera ferruginea (assembly GCA_958299015.1). NCBI lineage: Eukaryota > Metazoa > Arthropoda > Insecta > Diptera > Sciomyzidae > Tetanocera > Tetanocera ferruginea. Next base: position 103,146,196 of record OY282642.1, on the reverse strand, counting down.
ACTTTTTCGGGTCTAAGTTTCTCTGCTTATGTGCGTGATGGCCATCAACATCTTTTTTACAAAGACATGCTAATTTTTCAGCAAAATTGTTTTCAATATTGTATGCCACGTAAGTTAAGCAACAATTTTGCTAAGAAAGAAAAAAATACAAAGTGAACTTTTGACCTTGAATGAAACGTTAATTCATACTAATCCTGTAACATACTTTGGTCGGCATGATAGGTCCTTTGGTAATGAAAACCATTAAGATGTTTGAACACATTTTTAAGATTTATTTTGGTCTTGTGTAGTAATTGACATGTTGGTATAAAAGAGCATTTTAAACTGCTGTTGCAACCCTTAAAAAGATGTATTTTAATTTTATAAAAGCTGCACAAGACTTATTCATTCTTAAGTTCACTTAAACTTCGGGAGGAAAAAACAACTCAACTTTAATCTTTTTGTGGTTATACAAGATAAGCTACTTTCTTGTCGGACAAAGAATTTGTGCAAAGTTCAAAAGCTCATATTTAGCTAACAAAGAAATTTCATTAAATAAGAATTTCGAAAAAAAAAACACATTTGCTTCATTTTCATTCAAACTCTTAAGTTACACGGACAGGGTGTATTGCAGCCAGTGCCTTGTCACCAAACAAAGTGTGTCTACCTGTCTTGTGCCTTTTGATTTCTGTAAATAAGTGTACCTCTATATTTCAGACACAACCCCCCCGCATATGCTGGTTTACAAACTCTTAAGCATCTATCTAATGCAAAATTGACAAAGTTTAAACAACAATGTTTTTTAATAAAGCGTCATAATTTGAACGAAATAAGATAAACATTTTGAAAGTTTAACACAAAGCAATTTTTTTAGAAAGAAAGATTTTGAAATTTCAAACACATTGTCAGATTAATTCAAAGGCACATAAGCGGGTAACAAAGCACTATTAAGGGGGTATGTATTCTAAGGATTAACAGATTATTTAAGCACAAAAGCTATTTTAATTTAAGCTTATAAGTAGTTTGAAAGGTAGGTAGCGTAAGTTTTGTTAAATAACTAAACTTAAAAATTTTAAGCTTAGCAAGCTTAAGAATAAAAAAAAATTTGCTTTGAAAAAATCGCCGCTTAAACCAAAGCGACAGCAACTAACCACCACAGTTGAAAACTTTTAATAATGAACTTTTAAGTAGTAGTATTTTTTGCAAGTTTAATATAGTAGGTAGGTATTATTTAAGTCAATATGTGGTTTGCTCGAAAACAAAAGTTTTCTCAAACTTGGCCGTTAAGTAGATAACTAAAAACCTTAAAAAAAGTAGAGCTTGTCGCAAAGAGTAACTATATTGTTGAAGTAAATATTTTGTGGTTACTTAGCTTGTAAGGATGGCATGAGTTGATATGGTTAGCATGGAGCAAGCTTGTAATTCTAAGTTGTTGGCACAGAGTGTGTGTATTTTGTTTTGCCAGCAAATCTTTTATTCACAAACGCTATGAAAACAGTTACTTATGGTCATTTATAAGATTAAAAGCAATTTTTGCCGCTCTTATACATTTTCATTCCGAACATCAAAGTAACAAAAAATGAAATTAAATTAAAAAATTATGCTTAAAGCTTCTTACTTCCTCCTCCTCCGCCTCCTTCATTCGACCCACTAATTATACCAGCTACAGCTGCAACACCAAAAATTATTGCTCGAGTGAGCCATGATGGTTTCCATTTTTTTTTTTTTTTTTTTTTTTTTGGAAAGAAATGCAAATGTCAGTTAAACGTTTGCCTTGAAAGCAGCAGCCACTGATGAAAGCAATTGCACAAAATACCTTAAGCATAATTTTCACAAAATCAACAACGCAAAAAACGAGCAAGAATCAGGAACATTTTACAAAGAAACAAACAAAAAAACAAAACAGCTAAACTACACAAAAAACCTTCTAACGGCAAATAGAGAAGAAGAAATTTCGAAATTTGTATTCAATGTATTCTCAAATGACTTGCGGACATATTCCGGAAAGAGTGTTCTTGACAGTGCATTGCGTAGTTATGTACATACATACATATGTATGTACGAGTATGTATGTATTGTATGAGCATTTTTTGGAATCGTAAATACATCAATCCACATACCGTTGTAGCATATCATACCGACAATAAGCAGACCACCAACCAACTTGTATAGCGCTCTGGACTCGCACTCGGTTGATACTTCCGTTTGCTTTGATTGCTTGTTTCGCCTGTATTTTTTTCCATCCAATTTTCAGCCAAAGAACATGTGACGTATGGCTATAGAAAAAGGTTGGAATTGTTTTGCATTTGTCGCAAACACGAATAATTGTTCGTTGGTCCATGTTTTGGTAAGATCCGCTTGAATGGAAGAATGCAAATAAAAAAAATAAAAAAAGAAACACAAAAGCAATGTCAGCATGTTTCAGTTATGAACAAGTTTTCAGTTCTTTCAGTTCTTTCAGTTCTTGTAGCATGCTAATTCCCAATAGGTCAACCATTCCTTCAATGCTTTTGTTTCGAGAAGAGTTCAATTAAATGTTCGTCATAGCATGTTTGTGTGAGCTCTAGTCATGTGTCCTATTCGATTCTCAGGTTAAGGTTCAAAATGTGTTTGAACTGCTAATAGTGTATTAACGAACGAAGAGGGTGGCGGTCTAGCCCCGAGCTAAGCAGCAGATGTTCTGAATTAAGCGTACGTCTGTTTGGGCAATACATGATGTGTGATGTCGCTTTTGTGTTTCATACAAAAATTTAGTCGCTATCTCCCTTACAATTTGTGTACAAAATCATACTCTCTTTGTCCGTATCGTATATTTTTACATTATTTTCTTAGTTTTTTCCTCTAATATTTCTTCCCTTCAAACAAATTTATAAGATATAAACAAGTAAAGAAAGTCTAAAGTCGGTCTAGGCCGACTATGAAATGCCCTAAACCTACTTTCAAAAAAGCAATAATTCTGAAAATGGGCGTGTCCGTGGGCGGATAAAGCCTATATTTTATATGCTTTAAATGTGAAAGAAAAATTTACACATAGCTACCAAGTTTTAATCCTGTAGCTCACAGTTAATGGCCTTTATTATGCTTTCGCTATGGGAGGTGGGCGTGTTCATGGACATGGATTACTCTCAATTTTTGAACACACTTTAATTTTGGTATAAAATACATACATACCAAATTTCATCTCTCCATGACAAACATAATCTTATTTATTCAGTTTTATGCTATTTGGGTTGTATGGGATGTAGGCGTGTCCGTGAGTGAATGACACCCATTTTTCGAAGACATCTTTATGTTGATACATAACACATACACACCAAATTTTATTGTTGTAGGTTACTTATGAGCTTATTTATGCAGTTTTCAATTTTGCGTTGTATGGGAGATAGGCGTGTCCGTGGGCGGATGACGTCCATTTTCCAAAACCATCTTTATTTTGTCATAAAAAACATACGTGCAAAATTTTATCTTTGTTGGTAAAACGTAGGCTTATTTATTGCGTTTTCAATTTTTGGGTTGTATGGGAGGTGGACGTGTCCATGAGCGAATGACACCCATTTTTCGAAGACATCTTTATGTTGATGCAAAAGACATGCACACAGAAGTTTATTGGTGTAGGTTAATTACGAGCTTATTTATGCAGTTTTCAATTTTGCGTTGTATGGGAGGTAGGCATGTGCGTGGGCGGTCAATTTTTCAAAACCATGTTTGTTTTGTCATAAAAAATACACGTGCCAAATTTTATCTCTGTAGGTTAAACAGAGGCTTATTTATTGTTTTTTCAATTTTTGGGTTGTATGGGAGGTGGATGTGTCCGTGATAGGATGACATCCATTTTTCGAAGACATTTTTGTGTTAATACAAAACACATACACATCAAGTTTTATTGTTGTAGGTTAATTATGAGCTTATTTATGCAGTTTTCAATTTATGCTTTCTATGGGAGGTAGGCGTGTCCGTGAGCGGATGATGTCAATTTTTCAAAATCATCTTTGTTTTGTCATAAAAATACACGTGCCAAATTTTAACTCTGTAGGTTAAACAGAGCTTATTTTTTGCGTTTTCAATTTTTGGGTTATATGGGAGGTAGGCGTGTCCGTGATAGGATTAAAAAATATTCAATAGTGCAGATCCTTGGATTCATGTGACCATGTGTACCAAGTTTCATCCAATTATCTCAACTCCTTCTTCTTATCCTGTGTATACGGACAACACACAGACAGACGGACGGACGGACATAGAAAGCTCAATTCAGGTGGTGACGCTGATCAAGAATATATATGCTTTTCTATACCGGACTCGCTTCGTTCTATGCGCTACAAACGTTTGCACAAAGTTAATATACCCTGACCTTTCAGGTTTAGGGTATAAAAAGGAATATAAAAACAACTTTGCCGACGGTCACAACATGACAGTGTAATTATTTTTGACAATTACATAGTCCAACACATAAAAATAGGACAAACATCGATCAAATATTTTCGTATAATTATCTTAAGATACCGAAAAAGTACACGCATATCGGTGCTTGAAAAGCTTATGTATGAGCAGGGCCGAAACTAGCGGGGGGGTAAGGGGGGTTAGCTACCCCACTTACTTTTTTAGAGTCGGCCAAATTGTTATTTTTTACTGAAATTTGTTCAAAATGTTGATTTTTATTTACAATAACTATGACTGGATCAAATTTGTTCTCCTACATGTTGGAGACAATCCTGTAATTTTCTAAAAACAAGGACTAAAAACATGTATATTACAAATTTTTGTAAAATAACATTTTTAATATATTATTTTAAGATAATTATAATTTTACAAAAAATGTCATATTCTAATTAGATTAAATTAGAAAAATAACAAATGAAATAATCTGTTTTTAAAACAATTCATTGCCAATGTTGAGATCATTAAAAAAATAAAGTTTACTTTTTTTTTCATAAGCCAAACTTCATAATTTCTGATGACTATTCAAATTACAGAATCACACATTTAGAATGTATTAAAATAAACAAAACTAAATTAAATAAATTATTTATAAATCAAACCATTCAAAATTATGTAATAAAATATTTTTTATTTTTCATTACCCAAATTTCTTCATCATTTCTGATGACTTTTCTTCAAAATTGAAAAACTGGATAAAAAAAAAAAGCTGCCCAAATCCTGAGAGAAATAGGAATCCTATCTACTTGCTCAAAATACTGCCCAAACCAGGATTAACTGTTCATATGGCAACACTGGATGCGGGAGATTTTTAACGGAATCTTGTCCGCGTTGCACTCGCATTCAATGTACTGAATGTGGCCAGATTGGACAGCAATCGTGGTCGCGTGGATTCGAATCCCATAATCAACAAATATTTATTTAAGGAATTTTTTTATTGTTTTTATCAATTTGAATCATTGTTTATAGATTTAAATTTTTTTCTTATTTTTTTATTTTTAAGAATAAAAAGATTCATTCTGCAAAACATAAATTATTCTACTTGTTTTATAAATATTTCAATACTTTTGTTATATTTTGAAGAAGATTTATAACTGATTTAAGTTTTTTGCAGGCATGCACGTTATCGTTAATTTTAACGATAACCGAATTTTTTTTTTGTTTCGTTGAAACGAAATAAAAAAAATAACGTTAATTCAAAAAACGAAAAATATTTATTTCGGTTCGGATAAAACGATATATATTTTTTTTTGTTTTATTCCCAATCAACCGTTGAAAATAATGTTAATTTTAACAAAAAAAATTCGTTTTTTTTTAATCAGATAAAATTTTTTAACATAGGAGAAAATAATAGAAAAATTTTTCGTTTTTCAACGAAACGAAATTTGATTTGATAAATTTTTAACGTTATTTAAAAAACGAAATAATTTTGATAATTTATTTTTCTACCTCAAAGAAGCTACGGGATGCTAGCACCTCATTGGTGGAATTTTAAAAAACTTATGATGCCATCTGAAAGCTATGAAAAAGGTCAAAAAAGGTCAGTTGGTCCCATAAAAAGGTCAGTGATAGATTAGTTTTTATGAATTTTTTAAGAAATTTTCAAGGTCATGCACAATTTGCTCTATTGTGGAAGCCAGGAGTGGAATTTTTAAAAACTAAATATACCACCTGAAAGATATTAAAAAAGTCAAAAAAGGCCAGTTATCTCCAATAATTGGTCAGCGATAGAAAATTTTTTATGAATTTTTTAAGAAAATTTCAAGGTCATACACTTTTTGGCCCAATGTGCAGTCCACAAGTCGAATATCAAAAATATACAAATACCATCTGAAAGGTATGAAAAATATTAAAAAAGGTCAGTTAAATCATACCAATTATTGGAGATAACTGACCTCTTTTGACCTTTTTAATATCTTTCAGGTGGTATATTAAGTTTTTAAAAATTCCATACCTGGCTTCCACAATAGAGCAAATTTTGCATGACCTTGAAAATTTCTTAAGAAATTCATAAAAAATTATATATCACTGACCTTTTTATGGGACCAACTGACCTTTTTTGACCTTTTTCATAGCTTTCAGATGGCATCATTAGTTTTTTAAAATTCCACCAATGAGGTGCTAGCATCCCGTAGCTCCTCAAAGAAACGAACAATTTTGTTGATTTCGTTGTGCATGTCTGGTTTTTTATCTAGTTCCAATGAAGATTTTGATTCATAAAAATAAATAAAAACCAATAAGAAAATATTTTGAAAAATATCAAAAGGATTGATAAAAATATTGAAAAATTGATAAAAAAAGTGTTGACTGTGGGCTTTTGTTTTTGGGTCGGATCCAAAAAAAGTAATGACCTGTAATACGCCAAGTTATGTAAAGACATACTTGTTAGAATACCCATGAAGTGTATGGAATTTTCAAATTGACAATTATTTTTCGCTCCCCGCAAACTTTCCTAGAGAATGGGTGCTAAAAATAAGATTTGCACAAATAAACTTGATCTGGTCGCTTTTGAGTCTTACCCTAAAAATTACTTAACAACCCCATGAAACGAATGAAAGGACCACACAAGTTTTCATGTAAAATTGATCGGTAAAGATTTTTTGTTTCTCACTTTTCCTCTTTTTCATGGTGTTAATAGGTCAAACTAAAATTTTTTTAAAATTTAAATCAATTTTAGTGAGGAAAAACACACTTTAAAATTAAACAAAAAATATTAAAATGCAAATTAAACGTTTCTCTCTAAAACAAAATTTAAATCAAGCGTGTTTAATTTTTAACTATAAAATTTTTTATTTTTTATAATTTTGTTTTATTATAATTCTTTTCAATAACAAAAAAGATTTTAAGATATTTAAAAACTGTTTTATAAACAAAAGCTTTTGTTTTAATTTTAACTTCATAATTTTTTGTTAAATTAAATTTCTATTTTAAAATTTTTTGTTTAATTTTAAAGTATGTACTTTTGAGTGTACTTTTAACTTCATTTCAGCTCAGTTCATGAAAAATATTTGTAGGCGAAATGTTTTCACGTATATTAAAAGCACTGGTTTTTCTGTGCAGTTTCACAAAAATCTATTAAAATAAACTGTAAGATATATAAAATAGACTTCAAAAACTCATATTTGTTACGATGATTCCATTAAACAATTTTATAAAAAAATCTGTATTTTTTTTTGACAAAGTTATCAAAACCATATTTTAAATATTTTGTCATCATTAAATTCTTTCGATATTCGCAAAACAACTTTTAACTGAATAGAATCAACTGACAACAATTTTTATATGTGGCTCATGGCTCTGGGGAGAGGGGGTCCGGAGCCGTGGACCACCCCCATACCTACAACACTGATACATACTCAAAAATAAAGAAAAGATACAAAACTAAATTTCAAAACTAAAAAAGTGGATTGGAATATGAGTTTTTATTTCCAGTAAGACCGAAGTGCTACAATTGTGCGTATCCTGAAAATAAAGGATAATCGAGCAATGTGACAAAACAGTTTATTTGGTTGATTCTTAAGCATACAAAAACGCATGTTCTAAAATTTTATCAAATTTTAACCAACAGTTCTTGCGTAGGTCGGAAAGGGATAAAACATTTTATAAAAAGTGTTTTAGCCAATAATCATTAAAATGTATAATATTTATATTAGTACTAATTAGCAAAATAATGAAAAAAAAACTAAAAATATTAAAAATACAATTTTTTTAAAAAATTATAAAAATTTTTGAAAATGTTTTTACGTTTTTGCTTTTAGTATACCATTATTTAGTTACATGCAAATTTCATGCTATTCTGACCACTCCTTCTATTTTTGACTAGCGTTTGTATGGACTCGAATCACTGTACGGTCTCATAGTATAAAATGTGACCTTCAATAAATCGCTTATGCGAGCTAACCCAGAAATATCTTTTAGACGATACTTTATATGAGCCAATGGCTATGGCAATGGCTGAATTTTTTTTTTAGAAAGTTTTTGCAATAAGTTGTTTAAAAAAATATATAAATGTGTACTTCTGAATAAAACTTCTGTCAGAAATGAAATCATGATCTTATGCCTTCTCATTTTCACTCACGATATTATCTCTCTGCGATCCTTAAATAGTCGAATGATGTAAAGAAAACACAATCCAGATTGATTTTAGTTGAAAAATTCTGCTAGCCAAAATATCCTTGAAGGTATTCCTCGCTTAATACGGGATCATACCTAGCATCAATCCTAGCAATTAACAGTAAGCGACTTGTTAATGCGTCTGACGTGCCCCCAACACCATGTTAATGCTAAGGTTCGATGCAGTGCCAAACGGTGCTCATTACGTTCTATCATGGGTAGCTGGCCAGCACCGCACCCACTGCGTAATTGACTTCAATTAAACTGTGCTCAACGTTTAAACGTACACCTTCCCTCAATACAGGCTATACGTCATATACACAGGCAAACGAATACACAGGCAGCTAAGGGATCTAGAGAGTTGTGCTGTATCCTTGCTTTCTTCAGTTTTCTTCGCTTTTCTTAACGGCTTTGTGTCTACGCTGGTTTTTTTTTTTTCTCACTTTAGTTTTTCACACGCTGCTCTAAAGAAGCACTTAAAGTGGCGTTAATAATGAAGCAAATTTTTGCCTTCTGCGTGAATCAATCCTTGTTGGCAGGATATAGAACAGGAAGCTGGTAGTGAGCAGATGAGCGACAGAATGCTAGCTTAAAGTAAAATAATATATAAATACAACTATGTAGATAGAGTAAATGCATTAGCAACGTGTGATAACAATGTGCAAGCGGAAGTCCAATTAGATGGTGGTGCTTCCGTACAAAAAAAAAAAAAAAAAAAAAAAAAAAATACAAAACCTGGTACAAAAGAAGGAAAAGAAAGAAATCACCTTTGGTGGTATTGAATTTCCTGCTAATTGCGTGTTGATGTGTCTGTGTGGGTGTACGTACAGGTGTGTATGTGCGTCTGTTGCTACATGTGGTGATTTACTATTCATTCGCTGTGGTTGCGATGTCAAATGCAGTGTATCATTTCGTACCAATTATTTTAGATGTTTCAATGATTTTAATGAGCTGCTTGTGCCACGTCCTCCCACATCCTTTATGTGGTTTTTAAATCATGTTGTACTATTTGCATATATTTTTGGTTTCCTTTTTCAGTTATTATGTCGATTAATCTATGAGAGACAAAATATTTCACATTTAATTTAAGCAAATCATGCGTCAAGATAGTTTGATAGATAGACAGAATCTGAATGATGCCCAATTGCCTCTCAGCTATTAGAAAATTTAACTTTAAAACAGTTAAAAAAAAAATTGTGAAAAAAAAAATATCCAAAAATGCATATTATTTCCTTTAATTTATAAAGTTACATTCATTGGCCTCCGTCATTCCCTTGATGTACACGTTTTTTTCATCATTGAAATAAAGTATCTTTTGAGTACGTATTTTTCATTATATTTCTGTGTAGATCTGTGTGTGCAGGTATGTGCCAAAGCCGATAATCAAAAACTAATCTTACGCAATTCCTTGCAAGACGGAAAATTTCAATGATAACAGCGTAAAATGCGGAATATAAGCAGTCGAAAAGTGTTTATAAAATATAAAATCTTAGATTGAACCATGAAGTTATCTATTGTGTTGCATTGTTTGTGTGCGCAACTTACAGTGGGCAAAAACATGAAACAACTGTAAGAAAAATCAATGATTATTTAAAAAAACAAAAGTTATCAAATCAAAGTCCTTATTGAACAAAACGAAAGGTCCCGTATCCTCATGCATTCGGCCCGTCAAGAGCGATTTTGGGTTAAAACCACCTATAGGATCCTAGAGGTACACAAAAACTATTCAGCTGAAAAAATAAAAGCAAAAGTGGATATTTATATACAGATAATTTTTCAAATTACATTAAATTAAACCCCTCGGTTGTATTTTTTTCAATATCTCAGTGGAAGTGTGCTAGGCTGTCATGCGAGGGACGTTGGTTCGAACTCTAGCTGTGTAAGCATCAAAAATTGTTATTCAATAACTTAAAATAAATATTCTGTTTCATTTATTGTTTACTTTAAAATAATCTTGAAAATAAATTGCTTACATTTTATAAAAAAAAAAAAAAAATAAAATATCTTATATATAAAATCAAATGTTTGTCTTCCTGTCTGTCTGTCTGTCTGTTCTGTATAGGCTCGCGCACCGTTTATCCGATTGAGCTGAAATTTGGACACCGAGTACCTTTCATAGGGAGAAAGAACATAGGGGGCACTCGATAATAACTTATAAACACCTGGACCGATTTCAATGAAACTTGGTATGGAGGTTCAACTGCACCCAAAATAAAACATAGGCTATAAAAAATTACAAAAACTTCCGCAAGAGGGCACTTTAAGTAGTGCGTTTTAAACACATAATAACTCCTAAACACCTGGACCGATTTCAATGAAACTTGGTATGGAGGTTCAACTGCACCCAATATAAAGCATAAATAATAAAGTGGGCTTGGCACTCTATCATAACTCCTAAGCACCTGGACCTATTTCAATTAAATTTGGAATGAAGGCTCATAGGCTAAACAAAATTCCAAAGATTTCTGTAAAAGGACGCTTTAAGTAGTGCATTGTTAAAACTCAATAACTCTTAAATGACTTGACCGATCTTACTAAAATTTGGCACGTGAAATCAAGGAATGAGCCGTAGGCAAACGAAGTCAAGAACCAAAGACGGACGAAAAAAAAAGTTAATTTAAGAAGCTATTTCAAGATGAAAAACATCAACCGAACAGTATCGACCAAAACCGAAGTTGAACGAAGACAACCCAAAAATCGAATCGATGCTTACAGGATTTTTAAAAATTGGAATTTATTTGAGACAAATTGCATATTAAGTGCATGTTAAGAAAAACCTTAAGCGCATTTTTCTAGAAATGACTTTTCAAACTGCACTCAGAAAAAAGTTTCTCGGAATTTGATAAAAAAGGCATCATATTAAGAGAAAAATGATTTAGACTTTTCTCCAGAGAATGCCTTTCTCTAAATGCGATCCTGAAAATTCTCTTAGAATGATAAAAAAAGTTTCAGAGTTTTAGAGAAAAAGACTATTTATTTTGAGAAAAAATTTGTTTTCATTGAAGAAAATACTTCTCATAGTGAATTTTTTATCAAAAAATAGGAACAATTTTTCATTTTCAGTAAATTTTTCTCTATAAATTAGAATTTTTTTGTGCGAGTAAAATAATTATCATTATAAGAGACATTGAAATATTTCCATTTTTTAGAAGTGAAGATATACTTCTTCGAAAATTTGAAAATTTATTTTAATTGAAGAAAATTTTATTTGAAAAGAGAAAATCGCTATTATCGAAAATAGAGAAATTTTTCACCGGAGGAAGATATGTGTTTTTTTTGAGTGTGGGTGTCCATTTTCCTCAGAAACCAGACGTCAGATCAAGACGTTGATGATGTCATTTTTTGTTTTAATCATGTCTTTTTACGGAAATTTCACTAAACACTTTCGACGGAAGGAGGGGGCAAAACCCCAAAAAATGATAATTTAAAAAATTTTAAATTAATTTTAATTAATTTTTAATTTTGAATTGATAATTTTAAAAACGTAAAAATGAGAGCAGTTTTGAAAATTGTCCTCTTTCTGTGCTCGAGGCACAACCCCGAGTAACACCGAATTACATCCGCTAGTAGTTTTATAAATATATAAAAAAAGATACATATAGCCCGTTTCAAAAGAGAAAAACATTTTTTAGTTTCATTTTTCGATGCGCAGTGAGAAATTATTTTTAAAGCTAGAAAATTTTTTAGAGCGTAATTTCCTGCTCTTTTTGTACTGTTCGCTGAACTTTATGCTTTTTTTGAGTGTTTTTTTAATATTTTTCTATATATTTAAATGCGCAAACATACAGAACAAATGATCGCACAAATACGGTGTTGCACCGACGTCCTGCAGCAACCTGCATCTTAAGAGAGAAGTCAAATACAACTAACATAAAAAATAAATTATTTTCTTGAGGAAAAATTAAGAAGTGAAATTTCGGTTACTAAATTATTTTTTAACGCCCCCCCCCCTGTTTTTTCAATTTTGATCGGTTGATTTCAAAAAATAAAATTCAGTACTTCCGCAGCGCAGTTGCGATGAACAACAAAATTCAGGAATATACATTAATTTTTTTTTTTATTTATTTTTCTGCTCAGAGAATATTCAATTTTTTTTTTAATGTCGACCAATCAGAATAAAGAACGCTCTCAAAATTATTTGCTTATTCTCAAACATGCGCGAAAATGTTCTTCTCTTTTGAAACGGGCTGTACCAAATTTTATCTCTGTAGGTTAAACAAAACCTTATTTATGGATTTTTTAAATTTTTTGGGTTGTATGGGAGGTAGGCGTGTCCGTGGGCGGATGACGCCCATTTTCCAAAAACATTTTTGTTTTGTTTTCAGACAAAAAGGTATGAAATTTGTTTGTATGGGAGGTAAGTGTGTTCGTAGGCGGGTAACAAAATATTTTCCTGTAGCTTAAAGAGGAGCCTTTTTATAGAGTTTTAAATTTTGGCGTTATATGGGAGGTGAACGTGTTCGTTGGTGAATGACGCCCATTTTTCTTACACGTCTTAATTGTTTAGATAAAATGAATAAATATCTAATATTATTTTTGTAGCTACGACAGAAGCCTATTAAAATATAGTTTTGAATTTTGAGGTTGTATGGGAGGTGGGCGTGTACGTTAGTGAATGACACCCATTTTTCGATCACGCCTTAGTTTTAATATAAAATTAATAAAAACCTAATTTTATTTTTATATAGTTTTTTATTTTCTTAATATAGTTTTTAATTTTATTTTAGGGTTGTATGGGAGGTGGACATGTTAGTGGACATGTTAGTGGATGAATGACGTCCATTTTTCTAATAAACCTCAGTTTTGACATAGGTTACACAAATAGTGAATTTAAGTTTTGTAGCTCAAATATTTGCTTCTTTATGGAGTTTTCATTAATGGGGTTGTATGGGAGGTAGGCGCGGTTTTCAACCGATTCAGCCCATTCTCGAACTTGATCTTTGATCTTAAAAATTACGATTACGATATCTTGAAAATTACAGCTGTAATCGTAAGGCTGCCAGACGGACAGACTTAATCTACAATTTTTTATACAAACCACTAGTTGGTGCGAAAAGGAACTAAATCAGCCAAAAAATAAGAAATTAGTCAATTTAACACTTAGAAATTTTTTAAAATTTTTATTATTATTTTATTATTTCCTATTTTGCTGTTCCCCGAAAATAGCCCCGAGGCTGTGATTCCTTGGTAAAACCTCAAAAAAATTGCTTAATATGTACACTCAGGGAAAAAGTTCAGTTATACCAAATAAATCAAGGGTTCAAATAACAGATTTCGCTGCTAAAAAACATACAATTAATGAAACTTTCAAATCAACAGTCGGTCGACTGTTGGTCTGTGGAATACGAAACCCAAATTAAAACGTACTTATTGAAATTTTATCATTTTTTTGAAAGTTCATGTGTAGCCGAGTGTGCTGACGTGTACGTCTGGTAATCGACTGTCCTTGGTTCAAATGTCGGCAAGACTAACAATTTTTATTTATTTAAAATAATTTTATTTCAACCTAACAGAGTTTTGAAATCACAGCGGCCGACTCTTAATAATACAAATGATTTTTTATGAGTATTTTAATACTAGAATGATTTTTTTTAAAAGATTAGCAGTATATTATAAAACATATATTTCTTACTTGCACAAATTATATATAAAAAAAATTTAACAGGTATTTTTTGATTTCCTTTTTTAAATCTCTTTTGAATTTGGAGAAATTTTGCACTTGTTGGTAAAAAAAAAGAGTTATACTGATACCCTATAGAACACGTTTCATGGAAGTTGAAATTGCGAAATACTCAAGATGTGGAAAATTTCGTATGGGAAGTGGGCGTGGCAGAAAATTGGTCGTTTGAGGTTTTTTACTGTTTTGAAAATGTATAGGTGGTAGGCGCATTTGTCAACCAATATTTTAAAAATCATCAAAATGGACACCGTTTTTGATCGCTCATTTCACAACTTTGTTTCCACTGTGCATCAATATCATCATAGCTACAATTTATGCATGTTTCCTGGAAATCAGCTTGCTTGTGTCGAAAACAATCGTAAAACCGCTTATGGTGGAAAGGACACATAATAACACAACGCAGCGCAGCATACAAACAAAAAACAAACTCATTCGTTAAGGATAAAATTCAATAAAGGATTTACGGCTTAGCTCGTTGCCTGCGATTTTCGGTTAAATATAGCGTGTTAGTGGAAGGTAAGCGTATCTCCTACCTATGTATATCTAGATAAGATGAAGCCAGGAAGCCACATACATAATGGTGGCAACCAAAGCAACAGCATCAACACGTACGCCTACAATACATACAAGCAGCCGTGCGTTATGTCAAGAAGCGGCTGTATTGCCGCTATATTAACCCTCATCTTTGATAACGATAAAAATGCAAAATTCTATTACAAATTTTTGATTCAATATTTTACTCTGGGGCACGATAAGTTTAAGCGTACATAACTTAAGGTTTTGCCTCATTTATATTTTATATTTGCTTACTGGCTGCTCCGAATATTGTCTACCCTATATTTTTTAAATTGTTCACACAAACGTAATGCTTATTGGTTGAAAACAATGTGCACCATCTAGAGGTGTTCTGTGTATAGTCAGGGTTCAGCTTCTGTTTTAGCGTCTTTTCACTTCAGTCCATTAGATTGGTGTAAAAATTTAGTAAGGTTTGTTTGTGGTTTGTTTTGTTGTTTGTTTTGTTGTTGCTAGTGAGAGGGTATTAAAGGTAAAAATATATGAATTTTAAATTGAATTTTCATTGTTTTCTTCGACTAACAAAAATATTATAAATTGCAATTTGCGCTTCATAAAAGTAGAGCTACGCTCAGATGCGGCAACAAAACACATGCGAACCCATACACACACACACACACACACACACACATTGACATACATGTTTTTGTACGTATTTGTTTTCGTTGCTGCATATATCTTAACTACTTGACGTTATCGTAAGTTGTATTAAGTTGTAGAAAAAAAAAACAAAAAAAAACATGAAAATGAAATCGAAATGAAATCCTTACTTTGCTGACATTGTTTATCGGGGCTTTTTGAACCCAGCATAAGGACGAAAACAATTGTTAAGCAATTTTATCGTGGCATACTTTCAGGCGCAACGAAAAAAAAAAATCAAGTTAGGGTTATGTTTGACTGGCGAATGAAATGGCTTGGAAAGATACACATGCATGCCGAAGACGTTGTTGTTGTTATTGTTGGCGTGTAATTGAATTTATCGTTTGACTGCCAAAGTAGGCACTTTAAACCAATTATCTATGGAAAAAGGGTATCAAAATATTTACGATGCATTGATTGGGTTCTTTAGTGAAAAACAAATTTAAGCTATATATCGCAGAGTCAACTAAAGAGTAGTTGAAAATGAGTTCAATATTTTTGAATCTTTAAGAGAAAAAGTTTTGTTTATATATCAGGAAACGATATTCAAGCAGTTGTAGAGAAATAAGCTGATTTTTTATATAAATTAAAGGAGAAAAAGTTGAAGAAGATGATGGTACCAAATAAGAATAAATATTTCGAGATAAAGACTTGTCATAATCCGCTTCAAGGTGACATTTTTTTACATCAGCCTAACATGTGCGTACGTACCGACAGAAGACAGTGTGACTAAAAAAATTTTGTACGACTGCCTTGAAGACGCATACGAGCGCTGCCCGCGCCAACGCCAAGGTGGGCAAGGAAAACGGATTATGGCGGATTCATAAGCCTAGTTGGCCACCTGATCAAAAGATGCGACACCAAATTAATCACTTTTTGATTGACGGAAGACACTCATCTGGTATACTAGACGTACGTATGATCCATGGAGCCAACATAGACTTGGATCATTATCCTGTCGCAGCTCAGATCCAAACATGTCTCTGCGCAGCAAAGAATGCTTGGAATCCTACACAAAGGAAGTCGACAAGAAGTAACAAAAACGGTTATTCAAAACCGAAGAGGCTATAGGCTATCTTCGCCCTCACCGATACCAGTGAGCAGTGAGATCAGTGACCAAAACGAGTGACAGGACCAGGAGTGTCCCAGCGGCAATGCAACGAAGGACGGTGCTCACAAAGTTACCCTGCAGTCGGTTGTAACGCGTGCTGTTATGGTGCGATAACGAGAGAAGATGAGGGCAGAGAGATGCCTTTACAGGCAAAAAAACGAGGGGTAGCAAAGCGTGAGTGCTTGAAAATTGAGACGCATGGCTATAGGTATGAGACTTGAAAAATTTTAGAAAAGATAAGAAGCTTGGTCGCTGGTGTTAAAACCGGAGCCTCCTTCTTCAAGAACGAAAATGGGAATTTAGTGACAGATGTTCAGAGTACACTAAAACTAAACATAGAAAAAAACAAGTAAAGACTATGAAATACCCTAAACCTACTTTTTTACAATACAATAATTGTGTTGAAAATGGGCGTGTCCCTGGGTGTATGAAGTCCATATATTATATGGATTTCAATTCTGATGAAAAATGTACATATACCAAGTTTTATTCCTGTAGCTCACATGTTAATGCCTTTATAGCGTTTTCGCTATTGTGTGTTGTATGGAAGGTAGGCGTGTTCATGGAAGGATTACGCCCAATTTTTGAACATATCGTAGTTTTGGTATAAAATACATACCAATCATATTATATCTCTGTAGGTTAAACATAAGCTTATTTATGGAGTTTTTAATTTTTTGGTTGTAAGCTATTGGCCTATATAAATAAAAGTAGCAGAAGCAACTGTACTAAAATTCAAAATAAAAAACTCTCAAAAGTAGTTAGTTTATATGAATAAAGTGCTCTTTTCTACACTACAAAAATCAGCTGTTTCGAACATACTACATTTTAGCCGGATTGGTATGAATAAAAGTAGTATTTGCTACTGATTTTGAGTAGTAAAGAAAAAGCATACTACAATTCTGCAGTAAATTATTTATGTGTGTTATAAAAGTTAAATAGCTGAAAAACAACTTTTGCAAGCAGTTATATTTTAACATAATCTCCACGGAACGATGTGTTAACCTTTAGTTTTAATGGAATTATGTACTTTAAAAAAGGTTTATTTTTAAAAAACTCAATTTAAACCTAAGAGTTAACAATATTTTTTTTTTGCCATTTTCGTTTTTGATGACATATACGTCATCATTCTCAAAACTCATTTCCATAAATTCTTCCTCCATGTGAAAAAATTGCGCACACTATCAAAATTAATCAGCTGCTACAATTAAGCTGAACAATGCACAAATTTTTGTAGTAGATGCTACTTTCGAAATAAGCACCCATTTAATTTCGAAAAAAATTTTTATTCATACACTGAGAAAAAAAACATACTTTAAAATTAAACAAAACATTTTAAAATACAAATTTAACGCCTTTGCGTTTCTACAAAACAAAATTTAAAACAAGTGTGTTTAATTTTGAACAGCTTATAAACTTCTTTCTTTTTTTTAATTTTCTTTCATTATTCTTTGAAAAAATAAACAAAAATTTGAACACAATGAAAATTTTTGAATTTTTTGAATTGGTTTGACAAATGTCGAACATATAATAAAATAAAAACTAATTTATTATTTATTAAATTATTTCAATGGAAACTTCATCGAATGGAGCTAACAGTTGGCATTCGGAGCGTCCCGGAGGTAGCTGGTTGTGATTCTGATGCTAAGAATTCGGAAAAGCTAAAAGAATGCCACCGAAAAAATATGCGTTGAAATCTTTGTTTTGAATTTTAAAATTTTTGTTTCATATTTGTTTTTCATAACAAAAACATTGTTTTAAAAACAAAAACTTTTGTTTTGAATGTAACTTAAAAAACAGTTGTGTTTAATTTTAATGAATTTGTTTCAAGCTCTATTTCAAAAACAAATTCGTTAGATGTAAACACAATTTCATTTAATTTTAACACATTTTTCCCTCAGTGTACCGAATCAAAGCTTTTTTGTAGCACTCTCCTTTTTGGTAGTTACTACAAATAACTGAAAATACTACCTTTTTTCATATGCGACAATATAAGCAGTCTTCAATTTTGTGGTTTGCATGGCAGGTAGGCGTGGCCGTGGGTGGATGACAGCCATTTTTCAAAAACATCTTCGTTTTGTTATAAAAAACCCACGTATCAAATTTTACTGTTGTACCAGATTGAGGTAAATTTGCCTAAATGAGGTAATTTTTGACTCATTTTTTGGGCAGAGGTAAAAAAGGTAATTTTTGACTTAAAGTGGTAAATTTTGCAATATAATTATTTTTTACATTTCCAAATATTTTAAGCTTTTTTCAGTTTTATTACCTCTCTTAACGTACTCACAAGCAGTGCTCTAACTGAAAAACCGAGAAATCTGTTGAAACACATCAATAAATAAGAAGTTATCAAATGTTTTGAAATTGCATTGAATATTAAAAGAATAAATTAAAAGAATATAGGTTATAGAAAGCCATGACCAGTTCCTACAAAAAAAAAAAAATGTAAATGGATATGTGGATAAAAGAAGTCCCTTAGATGTCGTAAATTGGAAAAGTTGTTGGTAATAGAAAGAAACCAATTGTTCAAGGCTAGCAATCAAATGTTTTATTGTGGAAGTAGTGAAGTGAGTTATAATGACTGTTAATCATTTAAAATTTTATAAGTTTTTTTAAAAAGGTAAATTTTCTCAGAAAGTGGAAAGTTTTTTCCCAAATAGTGGTAAATTTCAGTTCGGCTCTCTGGCAACACTGGCCTACACTTATTAAATAGAGTATATATTTACCTACATTTCTTAGTACTCCAAAATGTCATAGCATACAGGGTGCCTGATAACTAGAAGTTTTACAATTATACTTCTTTACCATCTTCAACAGTATAAAAAACTTTTTCCAAAAAACGTTGTTTTGGCATCATGCTAAATATAATCTTATATATAAAATCAAATGTTTGTCCTCCTGTCTGTCTGTCTGTTCCGTATAGGCTCGCGCAACGTTTATCCGATTGAGCTGAAATTTGGACACCGAGTACCTTTCATAGAGAGAAAGAACATAGGGGTGTAAAAAAGTGGGCGCAAGTATGTGGGCTTGGCACTCTAAAGGGTGATTTTTTTGAGGTTATGATTTTCATGCATTAGTATTTGACAGATCACGTGGGATTTCAGACATGGTGTCAAAGAGAAAGATGCTCAGTATGCTTTGACATTTCATCATGAATAGACTTACTAACGAGCAACGCTTGCAAATCATTGAATTTTATTACCAAAATCAGTGTTCGGTTCGAAATGTGTTTCGCGCTTTACGTCCGATTTATGGTCTACATAATCGACCAAGTGAGCAAACAATTAATGCGATTGTGACCAAGTTTCGCACTCAGTTTACTTTATTGGACACTAGCAATACCCGGCGCGCGTTGCTACGCCTTAGGCCACGTGCATAGTAAACGCCGATTCAGACTGCCTGCCTGTGTCCGCAGAGTGTGTGAAAAAGCGAGAGAGATAGATATTTGTATCTCATTTGTTCACACAGATTTCAGCTTGCCTGTCTGTCTGAATCGGCGTTGAAAATGCACGCAGTCTTAGACAAACACATGTACTTCATCTGTGACTTCAGAACCTATTCGATCAAAAATGTAGCTTGTAGGGGAAGGTGCACCCACTTGACCAAAGCTCAGACCAGTTTTCTATTAGAAGGACATTACCAAATGGCAACTCCATTCGGAATTTCACTGATCAGCGATTTTTATTTCCAATGCTATTTGCTATTAAAAATTTGGCTTGTATGGGCGGATTCACACCCCGTTTTCCAATGCCCGTGCTATATTTCTTGTCGAAAGACATTTCCAAAAATTAAATTTATACTGAGTTTAAATATTATGAAACATTAAGTACCACAGCTATTCGATATTAAACATTTAAACTATGTTGATGGTGTCACGACCCAATTTCCAATGCTTGCTGAATTTTTCCAGTGGATGGACACGACTAAATGTTATATTCCTTCCGAGTTTCACAAATTTGTGACTTATGTTTCTTAAATTATACTGAAAAGTTTGAATGCCTTAAAAGTGTCACGCCCCTTCTGCAACGGCTTTAAAATTTTACCAGTAAAACAGCACGTGAAAATTGAGGTCAAATACAGAATTTTGGAGCTGTGCAACATGTAATTCTAAAGCTATTCGATATCGATGCCAAACTTCACAGGAGCGCTCTGCAGACTTTGCTAGAGTTTCCCTGAAAATTTCATAACAATTGGTTTAGCGGTTTTGAAGTCTACTTGTACATACAATCATTTTAATTATGATTAACTTACGCATCCTTTAAACACTAAAATATGCGTCAAACATACGTTTTCGATGCGTTTTACATGCGCTGCGTAGCTTATGCCAGGCTGTCTAATATAATGGAAAACCATTCAAAAGTTGAATTATAATATTAAGGTTCAACTAAAACTACTGGAGACCAATGCAAATGCATTATTTATAATGCTATTATAAAAAAACAGAGAAACCAACCAACTTGAGACCCTCCTCCTTTTTGAAATCGGTTAAAAATAAAAAATATGCTCCAATCACAATAACTCTTTTAATGTGCAACATTTATTAACACGCGAAATAAAAAACTTTGAGGCTTCTGTTTGGAACAAAATCGAAAATCCAACTAAATTAAAGAAGTTATATTGGTATTCCTCTACATTTATGGTCATCATTTTGTTACAACTTCATTTCATAGTACCAACCTATTTGATTTTAAAAAAGACGTTGGAAAATAAAAACAAAAATTATTTTCTGATGCGTCCAATATAAACCTATTGAAAAGTTTAAAGGAAATCTATTTTATAAGGTTGTATGCATGAACATAATTTCTGCGCAGATGAACACAAACAATAACATATCAATGCGAGATTTCAGATCGTACTGAGATCCTCTGAGAAGCATTTGAGCATATGCAATGGAATATTTGTATACTGAAATAACTACAACAATAAAAAATTTCATCCCCCATTTCATGGTAAGATTTTAATCAAGGCTTATTTATATAAGGTTGCATACATTTTTGACGTTTTCTCATTTCGGGGCCCTTATTTTGAAATGAGAGCAAAAGAGCGTAGTCATTTGAGTAAAGAACTGGCACGGTTGCGTGAATATAATACTATTGGCAGTTTTTTGTAGTACTATTTGGTAAATAGAATACTAAAATTTTTGTTTAGTACTTTTATTGGTCCTTTTTTTATTCGGATGTCCTGATAAAATAAAGTCATTGAGTTTGATATACCCCCATAATTTTAGTTTTGATTGAAGGATTTCAGTACTATGCCCTAAAAAAGGTTTAATGAAATAAATATATATTAAGAAAATCAAGAAAGATAGACCAAATAAATATTTTCATATTCGAAACTTTCATTGCATTGGACAACGGTGATCGTTAAAACCACTTTTACTTCCAATTTTGACAAAAATCATAATTTTAACACATCTTGACTTAGTGTGTACACAATAAAACAGAAAACTGCACAAAACCCTGAAAAATACTTTTTTTTCTCGAGCAGCACAAAACCCTACTCTGCAAACGTCAAAATATTTTTGTTTACATAAAATAAGGATGCGTCAAAAAATGTACGCAACCTTAAATAAATCAACCTTGGATTTTAATATATTTATATTTCTCTCAGAGCAAGAAGTTGACTGCAAATAAAGTAGCTAGTGTTGCCATAAAAACAAATTTTAAATCTGAACTATTGTATAAAGCTTTCAATCCGTCGAGATTGTGTTATTTTCGATGAATAACATTTGCAATAAATAACAAATTAATAATTTGGTTATATATCAGGCATAAGAGGAAAAAGATTTTTTGACTGTAAATATGTATAAACAATTCAAGTCTGAAAACCATAACAAATACGATGTCAGATTGTTGGCAACACTGCTCAACAGACCAAACTGAGAGCAACTCCCGACACAACATGGCAGCCGTGCTGAGTTACTCTCACAGCCAGAGCTTAAGAATTGGTTTTCTGCTGCTTGTTGTGCTGCTTGTACAGCATTAGCATGAATTAAAAGACATGAATTCTTAAATAATTAAAGAAAAAGTTTTGTAAAAAACGTAGTACCCTATTTTAATTTCGCTTATCATAGCAATTGAATAGTGAAAAAATTATAAAAATCGGTTCAGCGGTTATTGAGAACACGTCGCCGCAAATCCGTGAGTCTCCTTTTATATAATAGTATAGATTAAACCAACCACACGAATGCGTACAGTGCGTACAGAAGAGAATATTGCGTCTGTTTCTGAGAGTGTTGCTGAAGACCGTGAAATGTCGATTCGTCGCCGTTCGCAGCAATTGGGTTTGTGTTATTCGACCACATGGAAGGTTTTACGCAAAGATCTTGGTGTAAAACCGTATAAAATACAGCTCGTGCAAGAACTGAAGCCGAACGATCTGCCACAACGTCGAATTTTCAGTGAATGGGCCCTAGAAAAGTTGGCAGAAAATCCGCTTTTTTATCGACAAATTTTGTTCAGCGATGAGGCTCATTTATGGTTGAATGGCTACGTAAATAAGCAAAATTGCCGCATTTGGAGTGAAGAGCAACCAGAAGCCGTTCAAGAACTGGCCATGCATCCCGAAAAATGCACTGTTTGGTGTGGTTTGTACGCTGGTGGAATCATTGGACCGTATTTTTTCAAAGATGCTGTTGGACGCAACGTTACGGTGAATGGCGATCGCTATCGTTCGATGCTAACAAACTTTTTGTTGCCAAAAATGGAAGAACTGAACTTGGTTGACATGTGGTTTCAACAAGATGGCGCTACATGCCACACAGCTCGCGATTCTATGGCCATTTTGAGGGAAAACTTCGAAGAACAATTAATCTCAAGAAATGGACCGGTAAGTTGGCCACCAAGATCATGCGATTTGACGCCTTTAGACTATTTTTTGTGGGGCTACGTCAAGTCTAAAGTCTACAGAAATAAGCCAGCAACTATTCCAGCTTTGGAAGACAACATTTCCGAAGAAATTCGGGCTATTCCGGCCGAAATGCTCGAAAAAGTTGCCCAAAATTGGACTTTCCGAATGGACCACCTAAGACGCAGCCGCGGTCAACATTTAAATGAAATTATCTTCAAAAATTAAATGTCATGGACCAATCTAACGTTTCAAATAAAGAACCGATGAGATTTTGCAAATTTTATGCGTTTTTTTAAAAAAAAAAGTTATCAAGCTCTTAAAAAATCACCCTTTATAATAACTTCTAAACGCCTGAACCGATTTCAATGAAATTTGGTATGGAGGTTCAACTGCTCCCAAAATAAAAGACAGGCTATAAAAAATTACAAAGACTTCCGCAACAGGGCGCTTTAAGAAGTCCGTTTTTAAGAATCAATAAATTCTAACCTCCTGGACCGATTTCAATGAAATTTGGTATGAAGGTTCAACTGAACCCAAGATAAAGCATAGGTAAAAAATTAGGTGGAAGTATGTGGGCGTGGCATTCTATTATAATTCCTAAACACCTGGTCTGATTTCAATTAAATTTAGAATGAAGGTTCAATTGCACCCGAGATAACAGAGGCTATCAAAAATTCAAGATAAAACATAAAATAAAAAAAATTGCAAAGACTTTCGCAAGAGGGCGCTTTAAGTAGTGCATTGTTAAGACTCAATGACTCCTAAATGACTTGACCGATTTTACTAAAAACTTGGTATGTGAAATAACTTGACCCTGCAACAGAATTGAGGCTATTTAAATTTCCGAGAGAGGGCGCTTTATTCAATCAACTAAGTCTGGCTCATTCACGTCAAAACGGATGAACCGATTTTGATGAAACTTGGTAGGCATTTGTATCTGTTACTAAGTTTTTTCGACAAAAATCAAGGAATGAGCCGAAGGCAAACGAAGTCAAGAACCAAAGACGAACGAAAAAAAAAGTTAAACGAACACGAGCAGAAGCTATTTCAAGATGAAAAACATCAACCGAACAGTATCGACCAAAACCGAAGTTGAACGAAGACAACCCAAAAATCGAATCGATGCTTATAGGTTTTTATAAAATTGGAATTTTTTTGAGATAAAATTGCATATTAAATGCATGCTAAGAAAAACTTTATGCGCATTTTTCTCGAAATGACTTTTCAAACTGCACTCAGAAAAACAGTTTCCCGGAATATGATAAAAAAGGCATCATATTAAGAGAAAAATGGTTTAGACTTTGTTCCCGAGAATGCCTTTCTCTAAATGCGATCCTAAAAATTCTCTTAAAATGATAAAAAAAGTTTCTATGGAAAAGAGAAATATATAAAAATATATCAGTTTTAGAGAAAGACTATTTTTTTTTGAGAAAAAATTTGTTTTCATTGAAGAAAATACTTCTTCAATGAAAAATTTTTCATTTTCAGTAAATTCTTCTCTATAAATGAGAATTTTTTAGAAGTGAAGAAATACTTCTTCGAAAATGTGAAAATTTATTCTAATCGAAGAAAATTTTATTTGAAAAAGAGGAAATTGCTATTATCGAAAATAGAGAAATTTTTTACCGGAGAAAGATATGTGTTTCTTTTTGAGTTTGGGTGACCATTTTCCTCAGAAACCAGACTTCAGATCGAGACGTTGAAGATGTCATTTTTTTAATCATATCTGGCTGTTACAGTTTTACGGAAATTTGATCAAACACTTTCGACGGAAGGAGGGGCAAATGCCCAAAAAACGATTATTTAGAAAATTTTAAAATTGAATTGATAATTTAAAAAATTTTAAAATGAGAGCAGTTTTGAAAATCTGCACAACCCCGAGTAACACCGGGTTACATCCGCTAGTGTTTAAATAAATTAGAAACAATAAACTTTGAAAATCAGACATTTTTGTTTGAAGTTTCATGTTTTTTTTTGTGATTTTGATGGGCTGTTCAACTTACGGACCAAAAAAGTTTTTTCCCAATTTCAGGCTTTCCAGAAGAATGGTCATCATTTTTTGTTTTGAAAGAAATTCAATCAGTTTCTTCATAATATAATAAGACGCGAAAAATATTCATTTGGAGATAAGTTATGGCCAAAAAAGCTAGAAGTGTTCAACTTACGGTCCTCTTCCCTATACAAACAGTGTTATGCATCCATCCACCGACAAGTTCACATCCTATACTATTATTATATATTGAAAAATTAGGTTTAGGGTATTTCAAAGTCAGGCTAGACTAACTTCATACTTTCCCTACTTGTTTGAAGAAATACAGCGAAGATAATGAACTGGGCAGTAAAAACTTAAAAAAATGCAATTGTCTGTGTCATGTGTGCAACCGTATTTATTTCAATGTCCTTAACTAATCTTTGTTTCAATCCTTGTCCTAACCTTCAATAGTAATCTGAGTGCAACAACATGATATAAAATTATTTCAAATGCCAGTGTTATATAAAAATGTAGTATTCAGGTTGTCATCTGTATATTAAGCTTAAAGTCATTTCATATTCTTTACTTCTTCTAATGCTTATCAAAATTCAGCATCAAAAGTGGTTAGAGATGTTTAATCAGCAAATGTCATTGCGGTGTAACTTTTGGTAAACATTAAATATATATTTCAAAAGATTTAGGTACAAGTTGCTACTTCCGTTGTACGTTGACAGTGCATTGTCAGCAATTTTCTGTAACCTGTAGTTGTTGTGATTTTCAATAGTTACGAATACCTAGAGTGGATATATTTGCATTAAACTGGATACAAAATAAAAAGTAGGTAAAAAAAAAAATTAGTTACTGATTTGAATGCAGTAGTTCATGACTATTTTTGAGAATTACGCCAGCTGTAACATATGAGGCAATAAAAGCTGCAAAGTGCTAAAGAAAAATTCAAACTGCCTAAATATGCACATTGAATATTATTCTAATTGTTGCTTTTTTTTTGTCTAAAATTCTAGTTTTGCCAGTTCTAAATAAATTGCACATTGCATGCATAGATAAATAATATTCATTCTTTTCTAATTAATTTATTATAATAAAAGCTTGTTAAATTTATTTATATAACTGAATATTAAGTCAAGCATTGTATTATTTTCTAAAACCATGAAATTTGCATTTATTTTCAGGCAAAACTTTTCACAGAAACATTTATTCATTTCCGCTCAATTTGATTCGATGTTTAATTAGTTTATTTAACAAATAATAATTGCAGCATGAAATGGAATATGGTATCTATATTGATGATATTGTTGTTGTTGTTGTTGTCGTTGTTGTTGGTGTTGTTGTTTCAGTTATTAGTGGCATTTAGTGGCAACCTCATTATTCTAGTCTATTAAACCGGAAATGCATATATAACAATAAACCGTTATGTGTACGCTATGATTACCAACTTAACCGTAAGCTGCTGTTCGCGTTTCGGTGACTTCATATCCGGTTCTTATTAGTAGTTGAGTGTGCTTGTGTGTGCGTGAGTGCGGCGGAAATCGAGCTTGCAAATCATAATTGAGGTGCGTCAATTGTGTGCCTGTATGTTTGTGTTTTTCAATAATAATTCATATCAATAATAATAAAGCTCTAATTTAAATTATAAACTAATTTCAAGCAAAGATATTTTAGTAAAAAATATTGATTTTGCAATTAAGCGCTAATTTTTTTTCGTACTTAAAGCTCTTAAGATGGCTTATGGGAAAAGAGTCATTTAAACTTATTCTTTACTTAATACAAAAAAAATTGATAAAACAATACATGTTAAATTTTTAGCTTGTTAGCTTAAATTAGCTTAGCTTAAATTAGAAAAATTGTTCGTTAATTAATTATGTATCTATTAAACAGTATCTCTTAAATAATCTTTGTCTTAACCCTTGTTCTATTCTTCGTCCCTATTCTTGTTTAAATTTTTTCCCTAATTCTTCTTATATCCTTTGTGGTTATAAAAAAAAAAAAAACAAATTGGCCATTTCAGCCCTTGAAAGGACTTTGACCGAGCTTCTTATGATCAATTATGTTGTGTGTGTTATTAAATGTTTGCACACAATTGACCGAGAACTGGACCTACATGTTTTATGCCGACTCCAAACGGCCAAAGTTCATGTTCTCAAGAAACTTTACATGGCATTATTTACTCTCTGAGGTTTGCCATTGTCTGCAGAGAGGTGGTGACCGATCAGAAAAATTTTTTATTGAAAAAACTTTTCGCCGCGGCTGGGGATCGAACCCGGGCTCCAAGCATGCTAAGCCACACACTTAACCTGCATGCCACGGTCACCATAACCACCACCTTTTTGGTTATACTTGTGGTTATATTATTGTCTTTATCCTTGTTCCAGCTTATAAAGCATTCAAATTGATCTTAAATCCATTCTTAGCAAAATGCAAGTATTTTGAAGAAAAATCTGCCTTTTGATGAAGAAAGTAACAAGTGTCAAAAAGTCTATAGGGGTATTCACACCAAACTATCGAACTACCGAGTAACAAAGCAACAACTGATCAACCCTGATAAAGTTTTCGTTAGTTGGGCAAAGCAAAATCAGCTGTTATTCAATAACAATTACAAGGCTAACGAGATTAAACATAAGGGTGTGTCCAGAGTCAACAAATTTAACGAAGTAACAACTAATCAAATAACAAACTAACGAGTTCAGTGTGAATACCCCTTATGAAAAAACGTTGTATCATTTATGTTTCAAGACCGTTTTAAAAAAATGTTTTAAAAATTAAACTTAAGTATAGGTCAATATGCGTCTTCCCATAGGTCAATATGGGAAGACGAACCGTCTTGAGCGGTATGGGATGACGCACATTCGTTGAGGTTCATAGAACGAGCGATTACAAATAGAAAAAGTTGTCGAAGGACAATAAAACTTGGCACACATGCAGTTTTTGTTTGAATTAAGAAAAATTATCCGCCCATTTTACGCCCACCTCCCATGCAAAGTGAAAATTAAATTTTGACCTACGGCATTGTTTTTTGGCACATAGCATTTTTAAACACTCAGAATCATTTTTGTAAAATTTGAAAAATATCCGCCTTCTTTTACGCCCAATTCCCATATAACTTGTATTGAAAAAGTTGATAGTTCCCTTGATTTTAAATGCATCAACACAATTTTCACAAAAAATAAATATTATAATAGTAGAACAGGCTCCTGAAAATATATACCTGATCCGCCCACTTTTACGTCCACCTCCAATAGAAAAAACAAATAGAAAAACATGAATAAGTAATTTAAGCATTGTCTTTTAATAATTTTTTAACATCATTATCGTGCTCTTTTTTTTCGAAAGGAGCAGGTAGGAGCAGCTGAATTTTTTTTTTAACTTTTAGCTGAGACTTCAAGCTGTAATTTGAAATCTTTCGCTAAACAGCGCTCTACAGCGCTAAAAAGATGAAGCTCACGGAAGTTGATGAACATTGAAATTTTGATATTGTTTATATTTTGTTCTACGAAATTTTTTATATGGCACTTTTTCCAACTTTTTTAATGCAAATCTCATCTATGAGAATTGTCATTTACGAAAATATACAACAAAGTCAAATGATAACTTTACTGTGATTGTACCAAAAGATTGAATATACAGTAAATTTGCATGCCATTTTAAACAAGCGAACATATGTATATGAACTTCGAGCATGTCTGTCCAAGAAAATAAAAAATATATCAGCCTAATATAATGGAATCATAATATTCAGATATCTGACAACAAAATACCAAAAAATTATTAATTTTGGCCACTCTTCAAACAATGTGTGACGCAGACTTGTTGGAACGTAAATTCTTCAAATGAATTTATTTGTGATACCGAAGGTAGTAAATTTATATCCAAAATATCTACGTATTTCTGGGCATTAACAATACCGTCAATGAAATGTATGGTCCCAACACCTTTTAATGACGTGCATCCCCATACCATGACACTCGCTGGAAGCTTTACCGTACGCTTTAAACAATCTCTGTGGTACACCACATTTTTTGTCCATATGACTCTTTTTCTAGAATCGCCAATGCACACATCGAACTTTGACTTGGCGCTAAGTATGATGAAATCCCACTGCCGTTGAACCCAGTATCGTTTATTATTAGCCCATAATAACCGCTTTTTCTTATGCAACAAATTGTGTAAGAAATTTGAAACTTAATAAAAGATGACTTCTATCTTGTAAAAGCTAAACTGTAGCCTTTGAATGTTTTATCGGCTCCATTCGCGACCAACTGGCTTTCAAATCTTTTCTGACCATTGAAAATTTGAGTTTTCAGCTTTGGTGTATGCAGATTCTTATAGTAAAATTTTATGACATATATTTTTGTGGGACACTTTAACCTAAAATGTGCGAAAATAATACAGTAATGATGATTTTCCACTTTTAAGTGGAAACTTAAGTAATTCCTTAGAAATTCCAAAGAAAAGCAATTGCTTACATTTTATTCATTAGGCTCATTGTGTCGACACCCGTTTTGCATTAATTGTAGTCCAATATTTGATTAGGTTTTGATGCATTTGATGGGTCGATGTCACGACCGTAGTGTACGGTGGATATCATTAATACTGGCTTCTTTGGCTTTGCTATATATGAACACAAGGATACGTTATTATTGTGAAAGCAAAATATGGTGCTATTCAAAGGACTTTTTGAATCCAGTAATTGAGGGGGGGATAAAGGTTTTGTTTTTTCTAAAGGTGCCCACAAACGCCACTCTTCTATCCATCAACATTTCTGCCAAATTGTACAACGAAAAGAAGTTGTCAGCGTAAAGAGTTCTGCCGCTGTTGATGTATTTGTCCATCAACTTCATTAAGACCCGTTCACCTTGATTTGTCTCTCGTTGGCCACACGGTTGTTTTCCTGTATACATTATTCCCTTCAAGGAATAATTTGTAGCGGAATCGCAAATCCACCAAATTTTTATTCCGTATTTTGCGAGCTTACTCGGAATATATATTGAGTAAACTGTGTGCGCCTGTTCATAACTGTCTACCGCAAATCCACCAAATTTTTATTCCGTATTTTGCGAGCTTACTCGGAATATATTGAGTAAACTGTGTGCGCCTGTTCATAACTGTTCATCGACGGTCTGTTCGCAGCCCGGAGTGTATGACTACTTTAAGTTAGCCATCAGTATGAGCCACATATCGTCCACGGCCACTAATTTGCTCTCTTCGCCTCAAGCCTCTCCGTACAAGTGTTTCCATTATCAAAGCGGATGAAGGTGGTAGATGGGCATATTGTAACTCGCCTACAATTCTTTTGCTGGCTGGGAATTTGCATGTAATACTCCAACAAACAACAACATGCCAACAAAGGCATACATATCATTCTCGGAGGTCATCGTCCAAATTCGCTGTTTTTCACTGGAATGCGCTTAGTTCCAAAAAAGACGAAATGTTTCCAGGGCTCTTCGATTAGTTTCCCGCACAATAATATTAACGATTTCAGGGAACAATAACGATTTGAAAATACCTTGGTAATGCGGCAATATACCACGGGATGAACCTGTACGTGGAATCGTTGGCACATTATGTTATCGGGGTCTTCTAGAAGATGGTAGACTTGTATTCCAGACCTTGGCGTCTTTGGAACGATAAAGCTGTTCTTGAAAAGGAACAGCCACGGCAGCTATAGCTTCTCTGTATAATTCCTCGGCATCATCGCTATCATCGTCGTTATCAAGTACGACCTCTATTTATATCTTATTTTTTTCTTATTATATCTTATTTTCTATATCTGTTTATTTCTTCTGGGACGAAGTCTTCATCCTTCAAGTCGTCACAAAACTCAAATGCTCCTTAAGTCACTGTCGTTTTCGAACCAAGCGCGTCATAACATCACCTTCGTCGATGTCTTCTTGATCCATTTGACTGGAACCAAATAAAACAAATAAACAAATAACAAATCCAAGCACCATTCTCAAGAAGCTGCGAAATATCTCCAAAAACAATCATAAAACACCTGAACTAAAAATAAAATTCATTGAAGCAATATTACTTACCAAAATATTATATAAATTTATTGTGTTGTATCAAAATATCACTTGAAAATAAAATATAGAATTTCAAATCACAATTAATTTGGATGTGCACACACTGAATTCATTGCATCAACTGAATTTAACCAGGGACCGTACCGGTTATGGTTTTTATCGAAAAAGTCACATATTAACTGTTATTTTTTAACTTTTATTTTTTCCGACAAAAATAAAAGTTATTTTGTGCCTTATATTTTTACGGGCGAACATAACAGTTACTTTTGACTTTTATTTTATCGGTCGGAAATAACAGTTATTTTCTGCCTTTTATTTTTTCGGTCAATAATATCAGGCAATTTGTGTTTTTTCAAAGGCTGTTTTACCGACTAAAAAACTAATGGTACCATTATTTGGGTCTCATCGGTGTGCACAATTTAAATATGGCATCAATAGTTTTTTAATTGGTCAAGCGGCCTTTAAAAAAATACAAAATGCCTGATATTTTTGACCGAAAAAATAGAAGTCACAAAGTAACTGTTATTTTTGACCGATAAAATAAAAGTCAAAAGTAACGGTTATATTTGTCCGAAAAAATAAAAGGCAAAAAATAACAGTTAATTTTTAACTTTTATAGAATCAGTCGAAAATTGAAAAGGCACTTAATATTCATGAAGCTGAGGCCACTTGTAACATAATGGTATATTCGAAAAAGTCCTGCGACAATTTTTTCATTGTGTCTTTTTCATTTAGAAATTGAAAAATAACAGTTATTTTCGGTCCCTGAATTTAACGCATCAACTGAATATATAACTGTCTTGGGTCTGTGCAGACCCATGTGTGCATAATTCACGGAAGGAGCGTTAAATGAAAATTTTCACTTAAAAGATATAAAACAATCAACGGTTATTTTTCCCTTATGTTCGGAATAGCATAGTTGAAGAAGTCATGAACCGGCATCACTCAAACCGTTTTAAATCCGTTTAGGTCTGGCCAGACCCATATGCCCATGGTAGGTTAAGCATAAGGAAATTATTGAAGAGAGGTTAAATCGTGGGATCATGACCAGGATGTTATGATTTAAAAATCAAAATTTTTTTTATATTCTTAAGTTGAATTGATTTGAGTCTCGAAAACACATCGGCACCCCATTGGCTATGGGTCAGCATTAATTTTAAAATGTTTTGGTTTTACAAAAAAATTGGTCAAAAAATGGTTATAGTAACGTCAAATTTAAATATTTTGCTCAAGTTAAATATTATAATTACACATAAAAAAGAAAATAAAACATTAATCATTGATTATTTCAGCCTTGATTGAGCACATTTCAGAATTGATCATGAATTGATAATTTTAAAGTAATATGACCGATGTTTTTATCATCAATTGTATTGAGTAAAATCAGCTCAAAATTGATCGAGAATTGGACTGACATACTGACCGACCTGCCTAACTACTGGAGCTATCTTTTACGTCGACTCTGAACGGCTACTGTTCATATTCTCAAGAAGCTTTACTTGATATTATCTTGCTCTCTAAGCTTTGCCATTGTCTCCACAGAGGTGACAGCTGATCAGAAAAATTTATTTCAATTGAAAAACTTCCTGTCAGCTATGAGGTTTGAACTCAGGCTGCCCCAGTTAGTTGGCACGTACGCCACATACATAGTACGCACAGCCGTTCAATATACTCAGGCTATCAGAAATAGTTTTGCATTTCGTCAAATAAATCTTTAGAACTTTAGCAAAATTTTAAAATACGGCCATAAAATTTAATCACTTCAAGGAATTCGCTGTAAAATAGGCAAGTTGGTTTGGTTCGAAGAAAATATTCAAATATTCAAATTAAAAACTAAAATTCACGACACGTGTATGTATCAGCCATACCAGTCAGCCATTGTGGGCCATGTTGACATGCTTGTTTTATAGTGCCTACAACAACCGATCAAAAACAATTAAGTGATTGACCGTGCAAACCTTTGTGACAAAGTTAGGTCAAAAAAGTTGACCACATGCACGTTGGGCAATACATTAAGGGGCAAATCTGCCTCAAAGTGATGCTCTTCAGTTGTGCACTCATCCACTTTAATGTTTTCATTTTTCATTGCAACACAAAAGCAGTGAGCAAACATACACACACACATGCATGCCAACATTTGTGTTGTATTATGCACTATATAACTTAAGTGAAATTTCATATTGGTCAATGTTGAATAATATATCTTTGTATGTATGTATGTATGTATGTATGTCAATGTGTGTGTGTGTGTGTGTGTGTGTGTTTGCGTAGAAACTTTTGCCTCGTAGGTTTTGAAAAAACATGCTCTCACTCATTATGAAACCGTGCGTAAATTTAATTAATTAGCAGCATCAACTTCAGGTGGCACCACTGGCTGAGGATATTTTTGCAAAATTTTATGAGCCGGCAAAGTTTTCAACGCTTTTGTGACAAATTATTGTTTATTGCACTTTAAATTAATTAAATTGCCTTCAGATTTAAACAAAATTTCCATTTAGCTTCAAATTCAATTGAAAAGATGTCATCAACATGAAGAAAACAAAAAAAAACAAAAACAAAACTAGAAGAAAAAAACAAAATTCCCTAAGGTATTTTTTTCTAAACATGATTTTGCCATAAATACGAATACCAGCCGACTGGGGCGAAGCAAAAACATCTTCCTAAGTTGAGTTTTTAATTTCTTTTAATTTTTCCATTTCCATTTTGATTTTCATTAAAATAAAAATAATAACAAAAAAAAATGAAACAATTCAATTTGACGTTTCTTTTGCTGCTGTTGATGTTGCTGCTGATGCTAGAGCTGTTCCCACTGAACCAAAAGCATAGGTTTGGCGAAAAGTAAGAGCTTTAAGAAAATACGTGGGGACTCACAAAGGCTCGTGCAAGCTGTGCAAGTTAATATACCCTGACCTTTCAGGTTTAGGATATAAAACGGTAGCATTTTTCATGATTGAATAATTATAAGGTTATTCGTATTTTTTGATGTATGCTTATTGTTTGTAAACAAAGAAATTTTGACAATCTGCCAGCAGTATTTTGTGATGCTGGGGAAAAAAGGGTACTTTTCAGTGTTTCATTGTGTATTTTTCGTGTGTAAAAAAAAAGTTCAATGATTTCCTTTAAGTTAACAAGAAAAAAATCTATGTAGGTGTTGTATCCAGTGTATGCTTCAAGCAGGGATGATATTTTGAGTGGAATAGTACTTTTTTGAGTACTATTGAATCTAAAAAAGTACCCGAGTACCTTCTTGCCGAAAAAAGTACCATGGTACTTTAATATTTTATACTTTTACAATTACTTACATATTACAATCCTTATATCACGTATAGCTTTCACGATCTGCAAGCACACCACACACAAAACAATAAGTAAACTAATTGCATCAGCACCTAATTCTTTACTGGGATATGACAATGTTTTGTGTGCGTAGTGGGTTAAGCATACCAAAAATGTTAATCAATCAATGACAATTGATTTGTTTACTTAAAGGGTATTCTAAAGGTATACTATATAACTGAGAGGGTATCAGCTGATGCAGTTGCTGAATTTTACTTGAAATTTTGTCAAGAGTTGAAAAAAAAATCAGTTCTAAAAATTAAGTCATAAACTTCTTACCAAAATTCTCGATCAGTCACGTATTATCTGGTCAAACAACCAGCATTTTGCTGCTGAGTTTAAAAACGTTCCCAGAACAAGAACTTTTAAATGCAAAGTCCATCAACACGGAATACGCTGGCATATTTTGACGAATTGGAAACATTTAAGGATTCGACTATTTCCGAATTCTGCGCTAAAGTGGAGTTAATAAAAAACGAGCTAAATGTAGATATGTTTTCAAACATTTTCAGAATTGCCCATGGTATCTTATCAATTCCCCACTCATCTGCCAATGCTGAGAGAATTTTTTCGATTAAAAATTTAATTAAGACCAAGTGTCGTAAACGTTTGGCAATATCTACTTGTTCCATACTCATCCAAACAAGGGGTTTAATTAAATCCAAAAATTGCTACTTACATAATTACGACACTAAAACTACTAAAAAGAAAAATTACTTATTTCTTTTCCTCTGGAAGAAGAATTATTAGACTAATAATTTTGAATCAAATACAAAATTATCTTATTGAAGTGATATTTTATTTTCTTAAATATACGTAAATGTGTGTGTATTTAACGGGTTCTGAAAGAAATATTGATTATTTTTTGTTTGTTTTTTGTATTTATACACATATCATTACTGAATAAAAAGTACTCTAAACACTAAAAAAGTACTATTTACCTTTATAAAAAAGTACTCTCGAAAATTATCTCATATCATCACTGGTGCCAAGTTTAGTTAAGTTTTTTTTTGACATTTTTTTAAAAGTGCAATTAATTTTAGTTCCCTCTAATATATTAATGCTTAAAATAACGGAGCATTAAAACTAGCAATAAAAATAAATTGTACTCAATTTAGTATCAAATAGTATGATATTTAGGCAACCGTATGCATTTTTCGACCCAATTACATTGCTCTCATGTTCTCATTCTGCTCTCATTATAAAATAAGCATACCAAATAGAGAAGACGTCAAAAAGAAAAATACGAATAACCTTTTTTCATTGAATCATGGCATTTTTGAATATTTGTGAATTCATGTACGAATAAGAAACAAGGTTTGTTCTTGAGAATTTTTTTTTTTAAAATCTTTTTTTTTTGATATTTTTGTGAACTAATTTGGGAACAAGAAAATAAGTATTTTCGAGAGGTTTTTTAGTCCGGCAAGAGATTAAAATATGTTGAACTTACTTTTCTGCATGAAAATTTTCTTATATAAATTCAAAAAAGTTTGATTTTGTTCACTGGGAGATCTGTTATTTTCGAAATGTTTTTAACTTTTTTTTTTATGTTTTGATGACCAAAATGCTTACCGTGTTTTGTTTTTTGTGTGTGCTCTGCAATGTGTAGTTATTGTTGTTGCCATGTTTGTTTGCTTGCTTTTCTTTTGGTACATTTTTAGGCCTGAGGCGTTTAAATATTAAGCGCACGCGTTGTTGCCATCAGTAGATTCGAAGGCATTTCGTAAGAAATTCTTGCTATGAATCGACAATAGGTTGGCAGCATCCTGGGGGACTGTACTGCATAATAAGATACACAGTTCTTAGCGTGGATTGGTGGCTTCTAAGAAAGATTCAAACAACTCATAAACACTTACGAGTTTTGAAAGTAAAATGTCAAATAATTATTTTATTTTTCTTAAACTGTCAACTTGCTGATAAGATTGACAGCTAATTGCTTAAAATTTGTTTGTTTTGTATAGTCAGGTATAAATAGTATAAACAGTAAGCTAAAAGTCTCAATAAAAAAAATAAATGGTTTTATATATGAGGTTGGCTTTAAAAGACATGATGATAGTTAGCAAAATAGTTCAACTCACAAACATCTCAAAGGTCGATTTTGTCATTATATGAAAAAATTTGTATTTACAAATGGCCTCTAGCAAGATGAACATATACAGCTGCAAGTCAACTTTATAAGCATGTATTGTGTTTTTCTTACAGAGCATGTTCATGCGATAACTTCCATGCGTTAAAGTTTGATCAAAGAATATGTATTTTCTACCTTAGGATATTCAGTTCTTTCCTCTGTATAGTTTTTAAAAGTTGTACTGAGGAAGTTTGATTCTACTTTAGATTCAAAGATTTTAGAACAGTGTAATGTGAGTTGTAACGTTAGAATAATTGTATACAGTTAATTTATTTTGTTCACTGGAGTGTCTCATTCTCATTCTGAGAATTATGATGTAGAATAAAAATGCTTCGCATTAATATTAAAGGCATATATATGCTCCATCATATTTGAGTCATTATGCTTGGAAGCTTGTTTGTACGGTGCAACTGGTAAACTAAATGTTTCCCTGTCAGGAATGAGCTCATTAGCTCTGAAGTAACCAGGAATGTCCCTTAGTCCCGACAGCCCAATCAGATGAATGTTGAACTTAGCCATCTCGCTTAGCGACAGGAACATTTGGGAACACTCTTCGAAAGTATGTTATTGCTGCTTGGTTGTCCGTAAAAATATAGATATCCAAAGTCGATACCTCTTTCCACCTCAGTTATTCTGTAGCTTAATTACTAACAGCCATTATCTCTGCCTGAAAATCATTGAAATGGTCTAAAAGACGTTCTTATATGTACTTCCGAGTAGACGCTGAATACCGAACCTTGACGTTGAAATTCAACCGTCAGTTAAAATCTTAACGACAATATTGTTAAGCGGTATAAACCTGTCTCATTTATACCGAAATAATCGGGATAATAATCACTCAGAAAGCTTTATCTGATTTTAAAATTAAAATTAAAATGCTCGAAATGTTACGATTTGAGCGAATATCTTGTATAATCTTGATAATTTGGCGGATTCCTCTATACTACCGTGGAAAAATCTTTAGGAATTACATTTAGCTTAATTCAATGCTTTTAGTATATACTTAAGTGAGTTTATATTTGTAACAGACGAGAATATTACACGATTTTACTTTTCTGAAAATCCTTCTACTATGTTACCTAAGTTTACCATTATCCACAAAACCCCAAGGTTGCATTGGTTTACTCTTTGTCCCGATTTAGAGTCCTGTCAGCTATTTCTACCTAGAACCAAGTTCTCGTGGAGTTAGAAGGATATCATACGAAAAGGGAGGAGGTGAAGTTTAAGCGATTTTTCTAAATTTACATCAACCAAATAGTTTTCTTTAGATTTTTAAAAATTTAAGTATATTTGTTTGAACAGAGAGAGAGTGCTCCTTATGTACCTTCCAGTTATT
The DNA here is from genome assembly GCA_958299015.1 of Tetanocera ferruginea. Taxonomy (NCBI): domain Eukaryota; kingdom Metazoa; phylum Arthropoda; class Insecta; order Diptera; family Sciomyzidae; genus Tetanocera; species Tetanocera ferruginea. Next base: position 103,108,005 of record OY282642.1, on the reverse strand, counting down.
GTCCCGATCAAAACCAACTTCTGACGCAAGTATTACACCAGCAAGTATATAAGTACGTGAGACTTTAGCACGTTGATGGCCTATGGTGTTCTTACAACATGCGAATGGCCGGATTTTGGACGGTTTGGACGGATTATTCCGTCAGAATCGAACAAATTCGCTTCAGTGACTCCGAGTGGTCGCAAGGTCCGAAAGATATTGCCATTTTCAATACCATAATATTTGAAGACCAAATATAACAATACTATTATCGAGCGATAAACAACTGTTTAAGTGCTACATGTCATAAAGGCGTCAAAACGAAGCCAGTATGCTCAGTAGTTCACTCACTGTGAGTACCAAATCCTGTGCCAAATCATAAGTGAGAATAAAGTAAGTCCCTATCGCTATTATTGGATAGTCGAAATATGTATATTAAGAGAAGTTTCGCTTATGAACCACATCTTATTACACCTGAATAAATTGTTAAAGACCGCCTCTGCCCAAGAACCTTGTCTCCGTCAATATAAGCTTCTTTGAATTAGGACTATATCCACCTAGAATGGCACCTTGGAATATTGAAGGTTGATTTGAAGCAACCTTACCAATATTAATCAACTAATCACTCTAGCAACAAACTTTCGTTATCGTCCAAATTAAATTCAAGGAGTTGCTTCTCTTTATCCTCAATGAAGACATCGACTATACCGAAATTTAACAGACTGGCCTTTGTCGCCTTCAAATGTATTCGCCATTCCATATAAGATGCCTAACGGCCATTCTCGGTTCTGAAGCGGCTTGTTCGTTGACTTAGACTCGGAAGCAAGTTCTTGATATGTGTGATAGGTGCGAGTGCTAGTCGCTGTTTCTGTTTCCTAAGCGCCTATAGTTGAGTCCGATCGGGCATAAAAAGCCCATTACCATTCCAACTTGACTTAACCACGTCCTGAGTAGCAGAAGCAACATTACGTAATATTTCATATAATATACAGAGTTATTAATTTTCTTTTTTGGAAAGTAAAGTGGTGACCGTGGCATGCAGGTTAAGTGTGTGGCTTAGCATGCTCGGAGCCCGGGTTCGATCCCCAGCCGCGGCGAAAAGTTTTAATCAATAAAAAATTTTTCTGATCGGTTACCACCTCTCTGCAGACAATGGCAAACCTCAGAGAGTAAATAATGTCATGTAAAGCTTCTTGAGAACATGAACTTTAGCCTTTAACACAAAAGCTCATACTTCAATAAAATTTTTATTTCGTTAAAAATAAAATTTGTAGATTACATGTGAGTTTTGAAAGAGACGTTCTAAAAGTGGTAATTTTAATACCAAATTAAAAAGAGTATGAAGGACGACCAGAAAAGTTTGAGAATGCCGAATTGGAGGTTATATTGAATGAAGACTCGTGCCGAACTAACGAGTAACTCAACAAGCCATATCGCTTAAAAGTCATGGGAATGATCCAGAAGGTAGGCTATAGGGTATCCTATGAATAAAGTTCAGTATTCACATTGACAAGGTCAAGCTCTGTATTTAATGGGAACTCTATCGAACTCAGTCGATGCGTTTGAGCCGAGCATTGAAGCAAACACGGCCATATTACGGGGAAAAACATGACAAGGTAATTTTGAAACATGACAACATCCGGCCATATGTGGCACAGCTGGTCAAACACATTTTGGAGCGCTGAAATGGGAAGCTTTACACCACCCACAGTAAAGCCCAGAGATTGGTCCTTCAGAAAGTCAGTTGTTTTACTCTATCACGATTGCCCTTAAGGATCAGCACTTTCACTCTTTTGAAGAACTCTAAAATTGGATCGATTCGTGGATCGCATCTAAAGACGCATATTTTTTTCAGAAAGTATCAGAAAATTGCCAGAAAGATCGGAAAAAGTAATGCCTAGTGATGGCCAATACTTTGGAAAGTTAAATGAAAGCGTCAAACTTTAAAGAAATCCTTTGAAACTTTTTTGTATACCAAATTAATTTTTGGCACAACCTGTACCTCGAGAATAACCTCAAGGTTTATTCACAAAAATAAGTCCAGAGGCGTCAAATAGCAAGATCTTGGAGACCAATTGACAAATTTCGAAATTCGTCGTCCTAGAAATTTCAATTGCAACAAAGCCCTAATAGTACTGTTGTTTGGCTTGTAGCCACTTTTTGTTGAGACCATATATCGCCTAAATCCATACATTCAATTTCAGGCCTAAAAAACTGTTAACTTACTAAAGCCATATCACTTGGAAGTGATTGTAATAGTTAAAAAAATCCTCCTTAACCGTTAAAAAAATATGAACCTATGACACCACTATACTATTATGCACATCAGAAAGTCATGGATTCTCCACAATCGCGTGAATATTTTCAGAGCCTCATAAATATAGGGAATTTTTGCTTATTCTCGTATCCTAGCGAGAAATGGGGCTCATCACTGAAGAAAATTTTCTTCGAATACTCAGCATTTAATGCTTGTTGTTCCCCATGGGCGTAGATCTTTATTCTTGTATTAGTTGTACTTTGTACGAATGCAAATGCAAATACAAATGTAGTAGATTAGGCCATATCGACACTTTTGACAGCTGCCTAATGCCAAATAACTAATATTTTCTATATAAGTCAAGTATCCATATCTTCCTTACAAATTTTTGAAATGCACACTGGGCCAGCAGCCCAAGAAAGTGGTCAAAAGTTCAAATTCTTGGTGTATTTGGATAAAAATTGGTATATGAGGGTCTTAAGAGCCTCTAATACTAAAACCTAAAGACAAAAAATAAAAATTCAAAATAAAAAATTCAATTATTTTTTTTTACTTTAATTAATACTGTCTTCATGGCTTTCTTTAGGAGAGTCAGGCGTGTTGATGGACAAAGCTACAAACTTACAAACATAGTAGACAAACCAGAATCTTCTGATTTTGGCTTGTCCACTATGAGACCCAACTTCTCCCAAGGAATCTCTTTTTTTCGTTGTTCAACCTCTTCTTTATTATCTTCTCGTACTTGCCTAATTTTAATTTTTCCGGTAAGAAATGTGCAAACAGGTTTCGAATATTCGAATCCAGACATGGAGTGGCAATAGTCCATATTACAGAGATTTTGGGCTTGGTAGAAATAAGAAGGTTTCTTTATTACTTAGAGTTTTAAATGTTTTTTGAGTTGCATGACATATTGGTTAAGATTGCATCGACTTAGTATCTGTTATAATACTTAAGACTTTGCCGTCAATTAGTGTTAGAAATATAGAAAATTGGATACGAATGTAGTGATTTTTATCCAATTTAATTTCAAGTATTTCTAGCTTATCAATTTGATTTTCTACATTTTACTTTTCTATCAACATATCTTGTTTTGTTTCCTTAGTTTATTGAATATTAGAGGTCAACAAGATCTTGAAGACTGCGATGCTTTATTATTCCACAATACAATATTATTTGCAGTAGACAACTGCAATGGAATAACTGTAGTTACATATAAATTTTGAAGTAATAAGAACATCTATATAATTAATAGGCTAAGGTTTTTTTTGTGACTTCAACTCCTCCCAGACCAATGGACCGATTCTATCGATTTAGATGTCATTAAATCAGGTTTAGGCTGTATATGTGCAAACCACTTTTAATAATTGTGATTTCACTTCAGGGGGTTCCCAACCTTTTAAAACAGAAATAAAATTTTTGTACAAAAATCCGTTATTTTATCGATTTGAAATTTAGTTTGAGAAGAGCTTATGAATTGATCGAATTTGAATTTTTTTCAAAACTAAAAATTTTTAACCAAAATTATCTTTTATGCATTCCTCAAATGTCAATTGTCCGAAAAATGCAGTTCCAAAATAAAAAATTCCACTTTCCGAGCAAACAACTCAGTCAAATTTCAACGGTTTTCAAAAAAAAATTTTTTTTTGGGTTTTTTGGCGTTTTTTCATCTAAAGGTGTCATAAATCGATGTTGTAAGAGTTCTGTAAGTACCTTTTATTAATTTCTGAAATATCTCTTAGTATTATGTCTTAAATTTATTTTTCACTGCGTTTTTTTTTAAATTAGTGAGTTTTATAGCTGGAAGAGTTAAGCTGCGATGTTTTCGAATAATTATAATGTTGTCTCAGTAGTAATATAAGTGTAAGTCCATTTTCGTATTTTGAATATAACATTAAAAAATTTAGTGTCAGATCATACGTTTCAAGTCAAACCATTCAGATAATGATCTTTTATATCATTATTGAGACTGAATATGTCGTTATTGAGTATAATAACTTCTTGAATAGAATATCATATATTAAACGTATATAATGTTTCTAACAGTTAATTTTTATTGAATTGCTCGAATTCGGGTAACAGGTTTACTAGTATAATATAATATACATTAATATAAGAAAAAATTTTGTAAAATAAAAAAGTTCTAAAAATTGGTACAAAACTAAAATTTTTCATATCTGAAAATTTCTATTCTTTTTTGATGTTTTGAGGTTCACATGACAAAAAAGTAGGAATTATATATTCTTTTTACATCGAAAATTTAAATCTTTAAAAAATGTAGTACAGAGAATTTTATGTTTTTTTGTTTAAGTACTTTACGACACTATAAATGCAGAACGATTTTATTTAATATTATATAATTTGATCCCTATATAGCTAAAATATATCTTAACAAAATGCCATTATTATTTTCTTTTTATATGAATTTTAAAAATTTCGGCTTTTGGCCACTTTCTTGAGCTTCTCCGTGTAAAATAGAGCGATTTCGATTCGAATCGAATCTGTCGGTATCATAACCAAAGCACAAACAACCTTTGGATTTCAGAATTGAAAAATTAACTATCTTTATTATTTCTATAGCTTTTTAAACCTACACACAAAATTACAACAAACAGAACAATATGTACGAATGATATGGACACAATGAGACTTTATTGTTACACATGTCTTTTCCCAACTCATATCTATACAAAAACAAATTTATATATAAAAATAAAACTTCATAACATTTAAAATCAAATCAATGTTTAATTCATAGAATGTGATGTGATTTTTTTTTCTTCTTCTAAGCTATCAAATATTAAAGTTTCGTTGGCAAAAATACAATTTCAATTAAATTGATTTTTATGCTGGGGTAAAATCAAAAAGATGGTCCAGCTTGTCGGCTCGAATTAAATATTTATGAGCTGACAGACGTGCTTTTGCCTCACCCTTCACAGGAAAATACATATAAAAGTATGAAATAAAATTAGCCTTACTTCAGTGCACATTAAGCCGAACAAGCGAACTGGACAGTAGCGCATCAAGCTACTGATGGACTGTCCAACCACTCGACTGACAGACCAACCAAACCAACCAAACCAACCAACCAACCGACCATTCATTATGTCAAGCTGACTGAGTTGCTGTTGTTGTTGAAGAGCACAGCTTAAAATTAATAATTCAAAAGGTAAAAGTTATCTGTACAAGCTTAAAAATATTTCCGCTCCCTTCCAACAGCTACTTTTTGAAAGGTCTATGATTTTAATTTTATTTTTGTATTTATTTTTGTTATGTATTTATTTTGGCAACGTTTTTTAAGCAGCATGAAACAGTTTTTATTGTTTTAATAAAAGTTTAAAAGTGGCACAGAAACAAAGGAAAACCAAAAGAAAAACAAAAAACACACAAGTCCTTAAGCAGCTTTCTCAGTGGACACTCTGCACTTAATTTGCTGCATGGTTTCATAGTTGTTGAACTTTACTCTTCCCCCCCCCCTCCTCGTCTTGCTGCTTAGCTTGTTATTTGTTGTGTGTCACAATTGTTTAAACTTTCTGTTGCTGCAGTTATTTTATTTTTGCCAGAATCTACACCTGCGTTTGTTGTTCTACTTCTGAAATTCTATAATAAATATTTTCTACAATTTATTCTTCCGTTTCCGCTTCAACCACACACACACACACACACTTACATGCAAGCCCACTGGCCATAAGTCACAACTATAGTTTTGTCAACAGAGCTTTATAATCGACCAAGTGAAAGAAGTTGTCGCTTTAGATTGTTCAGCTTGTTGGCTCGTAAACTTACTCTGTATAAAGCAACAAGTTGGCTAGAAGTTTTACCAACTTGTTGCAATTTCTTGCAGTTGTGTTATGCTTTGAGTTGCTTTGCTTCATTATTCATTTGCTTTTGTTATTTGTGCTCAAGATAATTTTTTTTTATTTTACTTGCAAAACAGTTTTTGATTAAACTGTTTGTTTTGGCTCATTTGGCGTTGTCTAAGATTATATCTAGTTCTCAATACTCGAGAACAATTTTTTATGATGAGTTTTAAAGTGAGTTTGCTAATAAATAAAAGCGTAGGATAACTTTTTAATAGGAATAGGATTAAGGATTAAGTAGGATTTAGGTATAATTTTCACTACTTCATTTTCAAAAGTAAGTTGATTTTATTATAAAATATACCAAGATGTTGTAAATTATTTTCATTTGACAGTGACGTGGAACAAGAAAAGCTGATCTATTCATATGTTTTTATGTTAAAATTTCACAATAGTTGTTATTTATACGTAATTAAAGGCTTTGAAGTTTCATATCAAATCGTAAGTGACAACTGTTACGGGCGGGTTAAGGGTTTCAGCGTAAAAAGGATCACTTTGTTTGTGAATTTTCTTAAGAGTATGGATTGAGCAAATTTATTTAAACCTTTTGTTCATTATTAAGTGTATTTTTAACAATGTTCTGTATTTTGTTCACCCGGAAATATTGAAAAAAAAGCCGGTGACAGAGTTTTGGTGAATCTTCAAAAAACCAATCCCAAGAAAAACACACTGATGCGTTCTGAAAATGGAGTATGGTCCTTGGATGTAAAAATTGAATCCTCAGATTATTATTCCATTTCGTATTAATTGAATTTCTTTTCAGATATTTTCTCTCTCTATTTCACGCTAACATCTGTCTTATTTCTTACTGTTTAAGAAGTTTCACTTCTGCAACGTGTGCGTTGCTTCACGCGAGTTTTTTTTCATATATTTTATTTATTTTTGGTCTATCTCGTTCTCAAAAACTCAAATATTCGAATAAGAGGTGATATTTTTATATTCAAAGAAAAATGCCATTTTTGAGATAAATGATTGGATGTTTATGTCATAATAAAGAGGAAGGTATGCTGTTAATAATGAAAAACAACATCAGCCAAATGGCCACCACGACCACGCATATCCTTTTCATGAAATTTTCCATAAAAAATCGCAAACTCACGAATTCCATCTTTGAGGTCTTGAATCGACGCTGGGCTGTTGGCGTAGACCTTATCTTTCACGTGGCTGCAAAGTAAGAAGTTGCAAGGTGTTAAATCACAAAATCTCGATGGTCAATCGTGATCACCTCTTCGAGAGATAACATGGTCCGAAAACTTTTCCCGTAAAAGATTAATGGTTTCGTTACTTGTATGGCACGTAGCGCCGTCTTGTTGAAAGTAAACGTTGTCCAGCATTTTGTCATTTTCGAAAAAGGGGTTGTTTTAAATACGTGCACAATATCTATTTTTCATGATATTCACATGAATTTAAATTTATTGGAAAATTATTGAGGTCTTCTTTCCATTGATATTTCGTATGGTGCGGTTTAACCAAAACTTAGTGCCACAGTTACATAAAATTTGAGATATCGACATTCAAAAGCTTCCTGCAGCTCAATTATTATTTATTGCCATAATTACTGTTTGATTTTGGCAACTATTATTGGGTACATATGAGTTTTTAGGTACGCAAATCGATTTATTTTAACCAGTTTTTAGTTAAATGTGCGCCAGATAGCGCTCCAGTACAAAATTCATGATTTTCGAATATTTATATTTTTTAACACTTATAAAAAACGCATTTTTCATAGTACTCAGTTTTGATTAAACAACATCATACGATACACCAAAAGAAAGAAGAGCTCAGTACTTTTCCAATAATCTTAAATGCATTTGAATATCAAGAAATATAAATTTTTTATAGGCGTTTAAAATATTTTCTAGTTTTTTAGAGTAATTCTTCCTTTTGAGTCGGTGTCCGGCTCACTTTATTTTTCCATACAAAATCGATCCGGCTTAATGTGCAGTCCTAAGGAATAAAATATGACTAATTTAGAAGATTATGCATCAACCAGAATCGATTTGAAATATACATTTGGGGTTTTCACTCATTTCATAGAACGTGTGATTGATTTTCATGTGACTCACTTTGATTGAATACTATTTTGCTTGGTACTACAATAATTTTGGGGGGGAGGGGGGTTTAAACCCCGAAACCCCCTTTGAGGATGGAGAGGCTTCTCAACAATAACTCTTGGGTTTTTCGGGTCCAAGATGCGACAATTTTGCTTGTTGACGTAGCCACCGAGATGGAAATGGGCCTCATCAGTCAAGATGATTTTTCGATGGAATTCCGTATCATTTTCAGGCCTTTCAAGGATCCAATCAGCAAAGACACGACGTTGTTGATGATCGGCCGACTTGAGTTCTTGTGTTGACTGAACTTTATAAGCCTTAAGACCCAAGTCTTTAAGCAAAATATGGTGTAATGACGTTTGTGGAATGCCCAATTCCAAAGAACGACTAAGAATGGACAAACCTGGGTTTTCTTCTACACTTTGGGCTACAGCAGCAATACTTTCAGTTTTTCTTGAGCGACGTGCACGGGTTTTATGCTTCACATCACTAACTAACCAACAGCTCGAATTTGTCCACCAATTTCTATATTGCGGTCCGACAAGGTGCTTCACGACGACCAAAAAATGCTTTAGTTTAGCGAACTGTGACTGCAAAATGTTTACCATTTTTGTAGTGAATTTTATAATTTCAATGCGTTGTTGAAGCTTGTATCGTTTCATTTTTAGTAATGGCGTAGTTTCTGCTTGTCAAATGTCAAAAAAATAACAGCTACCTAAATAGCGGGCTATTCAAAATAACACCTCTTATTGGAAAACCCTTTATTAAAAGTTCGGCCCTGCTTAAAGTACGTGAATCACGCACTCAGAAAAATATCAACTGTAATATAAACAGTCGGCCGCTGTTATTTCAAAACACTGTTCGATTGAATGATTTGCGTTTAAGTAAACAATTTTCTTTGATGAATGAACGTTTCAAAGTATTTTTGTGCTGTTAAAATCATCTGTTGAAATATTTTTGTGCTTTTATTGAATTGTCAATTTTTTCTAAGCAATAGTTTTTATAAGTATTTTGCTCTATTTATATTATCGTTGCCAGTAGCTCAATGGATGTGCATTAGACTGTCATGCGGGAGACGTGGGTTCGAACCCTAGCTGTGTAAGTATCAAAAATTGTAATTTAATAATTGAAATAATAATAATTCTGTTTCATTAATTGTTTGGTCAAAAATAACCTTCAAAATGAAATGCTTACAATCTTGCAAAAAAAAAATTGAAAATTTCATTTTTTATTTAAAAAAAAATTTTTTAAATAAAAAAAAAATTTTATTGGTCTTGCCGGATTTGAACCGTGAACACTTGAGTACTAGACGCACACGTTAGCACACTCGGCCATACATGAACTCTCAAAACAGTGATCAAATTTCAATAAATAAGTTTTTATACGGGTTTCGTGTTCCATAGACCAACAGTCAACCAACTGTTGATTTGAAAGTTTCATTTGTTGGATGGTATTTAACAGTGAAATCTGTTATTTCAACCCATGATTTGTTTGATAAAACAGCATTTTTTCCCTGAGTGCGCTTAAAGTACGTGAATACGAAAATCATGTGTAGTTCGTTTAAAATACACGTGTAGTTGAGGTTCGTGATTCAAAATACGGATTACATGGAGTTCGAACTTTCGTGTTCATGTGTAGTTCGAAAGACGTGTTTAAGCTGAAGCTCTAATTTTAAGGTATGTATTTTAATTTTTGCATGGCGCAGAATGTTTTTTAAATATGCACTTTACTAACCGATTTTACTTCGTTTTACTTCGTTTTACTTCGTTTTACTTGTTTTTGTTTTCACAGTGTGAGTTAAATAGTGTTAAAAATACTTGAATTTGAATATAAAAGCCAAATACTTAAAAAAAAATGTTGTATATAATTTTTATGTGAACATGAATTGAAAAGAAATTCAATTATATATGTATAATTATGTATGAAATTAGAATCTTATATATATTTTATAACATTTATATATACACCAAATAGTATAAAATTAATCCTCATATTTTTTACTGTGTACTAATGAAGTATAGTTACAGTTTTATACATACTAGTATCGCCTGGGGTCGAAATTCGACCAATTTATTGATTGCCTATTTATAAATATATGCGAGATGATCAAAATAAGTTCGGGGCTATAACTTTTCATTGATTGGAGATATTAAGCTATTTTCTTCAGAAAAATTATTTATTTATTTAATTATTTCTTTCAAAAACAGAAAAACAACATTTTAAAAAAATTTAATTTTTTAAAAAAAATCATAGGGGGTAGCCTTGATTTTTTGATGGCACGGACAGTTTATTAATTTAGTGTCAAGACAAAATAAATTCACCGTAAATTCGGTATAGACTTTGAAAGAAAATCGAAAATGCAATTTTGAGTTTTTGGTTTTTTTACAACAAAAATCATTTTTACCCCATATTTTTAGAATAAATCAAATTTTATGGTCTTTTTTTAAAATGAATAATTTAAATATAAACAAATAAAAAACGGTATTATTTTCAAAAGTTTTTTAAGTTAACTGATAAGACTTAAATACAAAAAAGAAATAAATAAAATCTATTCACAGATGGCGGAGATATTGGCTTCCCAATTTAGAACATTCAATTTGAGACAGTTTTTTTCTCTCTCTTGGCATTTGGTTGAAACACACGCTAAATAACTAACGACAATATTAAGAAAATTCATTAAAAATACTTTTGGTTAGAATTGTGCTGTAATTTTTAGCACATTTAAAAGAAAATTTATCAAACTTTTAGAAAAAATGAAAAAAATTTAAAAACCGTTAAAATCCGACCACGATATTCACATGGAAAGTCAAATTTTTGAGTTCAAAACACATTTTTTTACAAATTTAACAATTGATGAATGCATAAAACTACAATTTTTTAAGAAATTGTTACTTTTAAAAAAAATTCAAATTCGAGCGACTTAAGAACTCTCCCCCAACCAAATTTCATATCAATCAAAGAGCAGATTTTTTCTCAAAAATTTAATTTCTCTCTTAGAAGGTTGGGAACCCCCTCTATCAGATATATCATTTATATATACATTCTGCACATCTGGACAACAAAACCTTTCAAATGATATAAGTTTCAATTATTTTGAGTTTTAATTAATACCAAAAAAGCGTACGACAAACTTTAATGTTCACGTATTAATATATAAGATACTAAGAGTATAAAAGTACTTACAGTCAATGATCCAATGATTTTTTGGTAAAAAATCCAAAAACCAAAAAAAATTAATTTTAATTTTTCCAACAAGAAGTTTATTTAATCTAAATTTATAGCGGTGGTATCTATGATACCTTCGCAATCGCATTTCCATACATTCATTGAAAACCACAGATTAGTTCATGTTCAATTATCAAGGACATTAAATTGAAATTTTGAACAAACGAGATTAACAAGAGATTCTCATGCAATGCCACAGTAATGTTGGCCACTTCAAATTAAGGATATTTGCAATGTTTTGCAACAACCACAACAATAGCAGCACCAACAACAGCATAAGTCGAACATAATTCAATTAAAACTATAATTAATTGCATAACGTGAATAATTTTAAGTTGAGAACTAGTTTACAGTGGAAACTGAGTTTGAGAACAACAACAACACAAAGAACTAAAACTGAACAGATTTACTTGCATACAAAAGGATTCGCATGTGGGATGCCATAAATGTATGGCAAGCACATCTGGCCTTATGAATGTGCTCACAAACACACAAATGTGTTAGTTGAATGCACAAAAAGTTTTACTTTTGAATGTGTTTTTGTTTTTTTTTGTTTTTTTTTTTTGATTTTGTTATTTTAAATATTTTCCATTTAGCCAAAGTTAAGTTTTAATAAACTTGAAAAGCACAAAATTCATAAAGTTTTTCAATTACAAACAAACACAATTACATTCATTTATAAATGCTATTATTTTAAAGTAAATTAATTGCCGGGAAGTTTTCCTTTCAAAGGATTTGCAAATAATTACCCGGAGAATATCTTCAAGAACAGATTCAGAAATTGAATGTGAAATAAAAGTTTTACAATAGCATTAAAATGTAGTGTAGTGTAAGAAGAGAGAGTGAGGCAATGAATTTGTTGGGCGGCAGTCAAGATGTGTTAAGTGAAAAATAAGTATGGCGCATAAAAAATGAAGTATTCATTTGAGAGAATAAAAATAAAGAGTCGAAAGAAAATTATTATTATTATTTAAACATTTTCACAAGTCTTGCGAACAACTGTTGCAGTTTGTGTGCGTATGAATGCATGTATGCATATATTTGTGTGCACAACCATAGAGTTGCCAACATCAAACACAATTGTTGCTTTTTCAACTACATAGTTTATTTTCATTTCACTCACCAGAAAGACATAGAATTGCAAGAATACAAATTAAAATTTTATGTTTTGAACTTCTGTTGTTTTTTGCTTTTTCCCCCTACATCTCTGGAATGATGATGATGATGATGATGCAAGTGTAGCCTTTGGGCAATATTTTTCTATTCTTGTATTTTAGCTTGGCATAAAAACTTAAGACAATACATTTTAAATAATTAATTTTCTAATTACTGTAATTTTACTTTGGCAACAACTGTGTGGAAAATAAGTTGTAAACACACTTGTTAGTTCTGTCAGGCAAGAATATTTTTTGCTTAGTCACTTCCAGACTATACAGTAGAGTGTATCGACTTGTATGGGAAAATCTGACCCCCAATTCAGGTACCAAAATTAAATAGAACATGAAAAATCCTTTCCATTGGTGAACTTTTTTTTTATTTGAACCAATTTTGGCCTCTCCCGAAATGCATTTTTGTGCATTTTTTATCAACTTTTGTACTGGAGACCCATAAATGGTTAATTCAAAAAGAAAATCAAGCTTATCAATCAATTCCTTTCATATAAAAACACAGAACTGCAAATTTTCATCCCTGTTGACAAATGATTTTTTATGTACTATTTTTAATTTTGTTACCGGAATTGGGGGTCAGATTTTCGATACACTCTACTATACACTCTTTTTCATAATTATAAAACCAATTTGAAAATACACTCTTTTCCTTCAGATTATGTTGATAGAACTTTTATGAAATCAACTGACATTTTGGTATTATAATGAAACAACGTTGTGACTGAACACTCATTATATAAACAAAAAATTAGATTTCATTGATTGAACCCCGGATCCGTCGCATTACAATCGAATGCTCTAACATTGTGACGCACTTCTATTTGCTCAAGGATGAAAAAAAGGCTAAATAAACGCAAGCAAACATACATATATTTAAGGTTTCAATAGTATCAACTGAGATTTGTTGTGACATTTTTGATTTTGAAATTTTCGCAAAATTAGTTGACGATAATAAAGACAAACCCGTTAATTTTCTAGATACAAACAACGTGTTTGGTGCACTGACCAAAAATGATTATGAAAGTGAATTATGATTATGAATCCATGAATCGCATACATGCATTTTTGTTTAGTAACCAATTACATCGATCACATGAAGCATTCATGATATCAATGTACAAAAGACATACAATACACAAGAACATGAATATTTCATAAGTCTAGTTTTTAAAGTTCATAAAGTGTGTGTACAATAAGTCGGATCGATTTTGTAGAACATATGATATGAGAACAACAAAAAAAAGTCAGCCGAACACCGAAGCCAAAGTTAAAGAGAACTCTTAAAAACCATGTCGGAATAATTTTTTATGGATCAAAGAAATCCCCATGAAGCGGTTTGGTTCTCCCGAACTCCTTTCTAGCATAAAATCAAGTACTTTTTTCTTCAGAATACCCAAGATTAGTAAAAAAGTAAAGATTTTAATACTTACCGTTGGCAGGTTTTGGCCTTGCGTAAGAATTTTCGACTGCCTCTTTTGACGTGCTATTACTGGCGCCAGTATAAAACTTCAAGCATCGTCAGGTTATTCAACGCCTGGTCTTTCCAACGGAGATGCGGTCTTTCTCATCTGCGTTGACCGCCGATGGATAAAAATCGATGGCTTCTTATGATCAATTGTGTTGTGTGTGTTATTAAATGTTTGCACACAATTGACCGAGAACTAGACCTACATGTTTTATGCCGACTCCGAACGGCTTAAGTTCATGTTCTCAAGAAGCTTTACATGGCATTGTTTACTTTCTTAGGCTTGCCATTGGTTTTGCCACGGTCACCACGACCGCCGATGGATACCGAATCAAATAGTTTTTTCGCTGAAGCTTCGTCGTTCATTTTCTCGACATGACCTAGCCAACGAAGTCGGCTTATAGCTCATATAGCTCGTGACTCCATCGTATTCGGTAATCACCATTGACGAAGATTGAACCATAAATCTTACGAAGGATTTTTCTCTCGCGCGCTCCCAAAGTCCTTTCATCAGTGCTGCTCAACTTTCAGTTTTGTGATGCGTAGAGTAGGACGGGCATGATTATTGACTTGTAGAGCATCAGCTTTGTTCGTCGAGAGAAAGCTCTGTTATTTATATACCTCTTTCAGAATGTTTATATTTTATTAACTTGGCTAAATTTGTAATATTTTCCAAACAAAATGTACCATTTTTCGCAAAAATTCTCTTTTTAAAATTTTCATACTTTTTTTGTTTTTGAAAAAGGTCAGATAATGTTTCGGAAATAGAAAGTTAATACATAGAGGAAAAACCTATGTACAGGGTTGCCCATATTCGACGGACCCATCTGGCAACGCCATAACTTTTGACAGAGATGTCAGATCGCTTAATGACATACCGCGTTTGAAGTGTCAGTCCAAGCAGATTTTTACCATGGAACAATACACGCCACGCGAGCGCTCTGAAATAGTTGAAATTTACATTCAACAGAAGAAGTCAATTGTGAAAACTCAATGTGCTTTTAAAATATTAAAAAATGTGAGAGGTGCGCCTTCTAAGAACACCATTAAGCGTTTATACGAAAAATTTTCGACTGGTGAGGCTCTTTCTAATCCGAAGAGGCGAAATAAAAGTCGATCAAGGCGATCGGCCGAGAATATCGCTGCCGTACGAGCCAGTGTTGAGAGGTCCCCAAGAACATCCCAAAAACGCCGTTCACAGCAGTTGGGCATGGCTCGGTCCACTTTACAACGGATTATTCGCGTTGATTTGCATTTGTTCCCGTACAAAATTCAATTGACGCAAAGATTGTTGCCTACGGACAAGCCTCGTCGATTGGAATGGGCCCAAAGAGTCATCGAAATGGCCGAAGATGACGAGCAATTTTGGAACAAAATTATCATGTCCGATGAAGCCCATTTCACATTGAATGGGACCGTAAATAAGCAAAATTGCCGTATTTACGCCACTGAAAATCCTCAGGAGATTCAAGAAGTGCCTCTTCATGACGAAAAAGTCACAGTTTGGTGCGGCGTTAGTGCGAAAACGGTCATTGGGCCGTTTTTCTTCCAAAATGAAAATGGCCATGCTGTTACCATCAACCAGGAGCGTTATCGCGACATGATGACCAATTTTGTGATGCCAATTATTCGTCGAAAGCGTATGAGGCAGTTCTGGTTTCAACAAGACGGCGCTCCACCGCACACAAGTCGCATAACAATCGATTTTCTGAAGAATTTGTTTCCGGGCCGTTTGATGTCGAAAAGTGGTGATTTGGACTGGCCACCGCGTTCGCCCGATTTGACGCCGCCTGACTTCTTCTTGTGGGGATATTTGAAGTCAAAGGTTTACGTTAACAAGCCAAGGACCGTAGAAGAGCTCAAGGACAACATTCGTGAAGAAATAGCCGCTATTCCGGCCGAAATGTTGGCGAAAACGATGGAAAATGCTGCAAAAAGGGCACAATACGCCATCAACGCCAGAGGCGGCCATTTGAGAGATATCATATTCAAAAATTGATGTAAGCAAATCTACTTGGAACAAATTAAATGATTAAGATTGCCTACCGCCAAATTTTTATTTTTTTCTTTGATTTTTTTAACAAAAACATGGGTCCGTCGAATATGGGCAACCCTGTACTCACTACATAAATTAATGTACTTATGGCATAGTTTTCTGTACACATAAGTTTTAAATTTTCCTTGTGTTGAGTACATAATAAAATCTGTATTGAGTAGTCAACACATAAATATGTGTCATGAAGTTATGGATGTATGTGGTGGGTACCTTCACACTGTACTCATCACAAACTCTTGTAAACAATTGTATGTAATGAGTACAGTTCTGATGCACGTATTATATAGATTATTGACCCATTACATAAAGTCATATAGAACATTTGTGATGAGTACAGTATGTTAGAAGAATTTTCATATAGTCAGTACATACATAATTTACTCATTAAATATTTTTTATGTAATGAGTATAAACGTAATTTATTCAGTATATATTTTTAGTACATAAATTTATGTAATGAGTACATACATAATTTACTTATTATGTTATATTAATTAAATTAATGTTATATTAATTATATGAATGTTATATTAATTTAATTTATTTTCTACAGGCTTTAGAGGTGTTGCTATTTGAAAATCAAGAAACGAATGGCATAAAACAGCAAAATCGTGAGCGGATGTGCAACAGATACGTGTACTGAGTCCATATTTAATGTACTGAATAAATGTGTCACTTCAATCGTATAAAGGGGACGTGTACTGAGTCCATATTTTATGTATGGAGTAAAATTTCTAGCTTAAATTGATGTGAACATATTCGCTGTAATTAGTATATAGCATGTGTGAGTCTATATTTTATGTACTGAGTACATTTTTTGTAAAAAATTGCATAACACGTTGATTGAGTGCACGTTGCAAGTCTGCAATGTTTTCAACACATAACATGCTGTATTGAATACATTTTTCATTCATTTTGAAAAGTGAATAAATTGATATATAACTAGGGCACGCTCCCTTGACTCAGTAAATACTGCTTCCGTTGCGTTCGCAAACAAGTCGCTGTACATACAGTGGCTCACAGCTTATTTCGTGCAGACGATGTGTTAAACTTTGAAATGCTATAACTTGGTAACTAGTACTGGTAATGAAAAAATTTTAAACGACATTTGTTTGCTAGTAATTATATATTTATATATAAACTTTCATTTCTTTATATAATGGTCTACTAAAAAAATAATAATCAAAAAATTGAAAAAGCAGCAAAATTCAACGCCACAGCTTATTTCGTGCACTCCACTGAATCTTAAGAAAATGTAATATGTTTGTCTTTTTTAATATTTTGTGTGGCCGCCATTTTATTAAATTACATCATTAATCCATTTACTGGCTATCCATTTACTCTACTAATTTTTTGTAATATCTGGGGGGTATTTGTTGCCATTCCTCCATCAATGCATTTTTTAATTCATTTTTATTGGAAATATTCCGCTTGCGAACGCCACACTCCAAAATTGCCCACAAAATTTCTATTACATTTAAGTCGGGTGACTGTGCAGGCGGATTCATAAGATGCGGGCAATTCCAAATCAACCATGACTGGACGATTCTCGATTTATATTTTGGGTCGTTGTCCTGGTAGAACCGAAATGTCTCTCGTACGCCCAAGGTGTCGATACTTTGAAGCAAATTTTCTTTTATAAAATCTAGGTACATTGTCTTGTCCATAATGCCTCAAAAAAAAAATAATTTTCCAACGCCCGATGCAGCCATACAGGCCCAAACAATTACGCTGCCGCCACCATGTTTTACTGTAGGCTTGAGATGGTTATTGTTCAGCTCGGTATAAGCCTTACGCCATACATATTGCATTCCTTCGGAGCCAAAAATATTGAACTTAAACTCGTCCGAGAAAATTACGTCATTCCAGAATGTCCTAGAATATAAAACGTGTTATTTGACGAAGTTCAGTCGACATAGCTGATTTTTTTTTTTAATATAAGATTTGTTGCGTGTAACTCGACCATTAAACTCGTTGGCCCGCAGCAGATGGCGAATTGTTTCGGCACAGCATTTCTTGCCCAACTCCTTCTCAACCTCCTTGGCCAATTTGGGACCCTAAAGCCTCAGATTTTCTACGATTTTTCGCAGAATAAGTCGCTCGTCCGCTTCTGTACATATTTTATTTGGAGCATTTCTGGCCTTATCAGCCACACGATTTTCTTGCAAAAAACGCTGGATGATGTACTGCACTGTAGAAGGTCTCAATTTTACTATTTCAGCTATTTGCGGTTGGATTTTTTCTTTTTTAAAGTGAATTAAAACTATTTCGTGCTGTTATATTGTTGTGCGACGGCCCATTTTTAAAACAAATCAATTAGTGCACTTAAGGTTTTAAGTCCAGACTAAAAACAAGTGTTAACTCCGATCAGAAGAATCAGGACATCAGTCAAGATAAAAACAGCGAACGAGAAAAAGAAAATAACGGCATCACGTTCAAAAGCTTACATGTAAAAACAGTGTGCACGAAATAAGCTGTGGCGTTGAATTCTGCTGCTTTTTCAGTTTTTTGTTTATTATCTTTTTAGTAGACTTTTATATAAAGAAATGAAAGTTTATATTTAAATGTATAATTACTAGCAAACAAATGTCGTTTAAATTTTTTCATTACCAGTACTAGTTACCAAGTTATAGCATTTCAAAGTTTAACACATCGTCTGCACGAAATAAGCTGTGAGCCACTGTAGCTCTCTCTGTACTGACTACATTGCTTTTTACCCTTAGTGTACTGTAAAAAAAAGAAAATATACATACATATATAAAAAACTTGCTAAAAAAATTCAATAATTCTTTTTGTTATTACAAAACTTATAAAAATTCGCATATTTTTGAGTTTTCAGCTGTTTCTTTGATTGTTAAAAATAATTTTTTACAAAAAGAATATTTGTTCAAAAAACGTTTTGTTTTTGTAGGCAAAGAAATTGTTAACAACAAAAACATTTACTCCAAAAAAATGTGAGTTCAGGAGTAAAATAAAAAATTTACTATTTTCTGTTATCATTTAGGCATTAGTGGATTAATATAAGTAAAGTCTAACTAACGTTTTATAGCATATTTTCATTTCACTGTATCAACATCCATCAGTCACAGGACACCTATGGGCCCTACTTGTCAAAGTGAACAACAACGTTATAAAATCTGTGCATTAATAAAAATATAATTTTTATGCTGTCAGAAAACAACATTACTTCAGATGAATTCCATTAGAATTCCCTGTCATTAGAATGGCACTTTATTTTAGTGGAAAAGCTTTTCAATTACCTGCCATGTTAAAATATGAGCGAATGATTTCAAATATTTTAAAATAAAGAATTTACATTCGAAATGGAAAAAGATGAAAGTGTCGCTCGCATATATTTTCATTGGAAATGCGTGCTAATGAAGTGAATTAACATAAAATTACTGCAATGTTGATAAACCTTATACAAATTGACAGTGAGCAGGTGGTGGTAGTGGTGGTAGTGGTAGTGCGTATATGTGTGTGTGTGGGGAAGAGTGTGTCTGAGTTACTATGTTGTGATGTTAAGGTTTCTGCTGATTATGCAGGCAGCACTTGGTCGGACTTAATTAATTATGTTCAAAGCAAAAGTTAAAGGTACAAGTTTGTATATATCTAAGTAATAAGTAGCTTATAACAGCTATAATGACAACAACAACAACAACAACATCAACAACATGCTTGTCTTTCTCTTTTGTAGAAATTTTGCAACATGCTGATGTCATATATAGTATGACATTTTATTGATTTCCCCGGAAGCTAGTTTCTTTAATAATTATCTGCGCATTGATTCAACTTGCTGACCAAGCTGACCCACTTGGGAGACCATTTCACCTCACCTACTGAATAGTCATTGAAAATATAAATAAAAAAAAAGAAAAATAAAATCAAATAAAACCCTTATCAAAATATTTATACAACTTCACATAAGCTTGCCTTAATGCTTAATGGTCCGTAATGTGCTCAAAATTTGGCCATGAGGTCAATTCAACAACAGCAGCAGGAGCAGAAACAGCAGCAACATCGTTCATTTTGCCAATATAAGGGTTGGCTTCTGCTGTTGGTCACACGCAAAAACAAACAATCAACCCCTACACACACATATGTGCCCCCCTTGTTCCACTCTAAATTCAGTCAAAGTGGCATAAATTGTGCCCAGTCATTTTTTGGTGTGTTTGTTTTATTTTTGTTCTTTCAATTTTTAATTATCAAAATATAATAATAATGAAATCCCTTTTCATTTTTAACATTTACTCTCTACTCTCTACTACCACCTGACCACAAAGTATTGCTTAATTACGAATACAGCCGGAATATATGATGCAACAACAACAGAAACACACACACACACACACACGTATGCAACTCGCAGTTACCGGCACTTTGGGGGCTCATCCTGATTGCTGCGATTCATATGGAAATTCATTTCAGTTACCTAACAATGCGTAGCAAGGATCTACGATTTGCATGCGTTCACATCGAAGAGAATCCTTTTTTTTTAATTTGGAAAATTAATTTTTGGTTTCAAAGGATTGAAACTGTACAAAATGGATTTAATACTTCTATTTTTTTTTTATGTATACTACATCAAATTCCTTCGAATATGTATGTTATTCCACATACATGCAATGCACTGAGAGAAAAAAGGTCTTGTAAATTTAAGTAAATTTTTAAACTTTGAACTTTCACTTTCATTTCAAAGCAAAAGCGTTTGAATTAAAAATGAAAATTTTTTATTTTTTCGAATTTTTGTCGCTTCACATTTATGATCCGTTATTTGAAATGCAATAAATTGCAAACAATTTGAAAGGATTAGAATATGTAACGATCGAAGATGAATGTCAGTTCCAGTCGACCAGTTACTTTTCATTAAATAATTTTTTACTAAAACTAAGGTTTTAAATTTTTGTTTCTCTCCCACTTAACAGTCTTGTCCATTTTTGAAAGCTTATTGGGAAGTCAATTTAAAATGAAATTCTCTGATACCAAGTAAGGAAACTCTGAAGGCGATCTAGCCGAACTATGGAACATATTAAACCTTCAATAATATTGAAATATATATTAAAATCCTGAAACTGAAGCAACTGAAATGTAAAAGTGGTAGCTTGTAGAATAATTCTGCACTGACTCAATTTGAACAATACGGCTTCAAGATTTCTGGTTTCTGAATAAAATATTTAATTTCAAAATATTTAATTTTATTCAGAAACCAAATAACTAAAAAACTAAATAATCCATCAGATCATATATGTTACACCATCGCATAATTCCATATAAATAATCATAATGAACTCTTCAGACCATACTTACTCGCCAAATCATATCCATCACAACATACACCAAAAAAGTATACAATAATTATGAATTTTTACATAATCTTTTTAAATCATGATTCATGAATTTAGATTCACTACCCAATTACATGAATCACATGAACTATTCATGATATTAATGTATAAAACACACAAAAGCAAAAAAATACGATAACATGAATATTTCACATGCCTAGTGTTTAAAGTCAACAAAGTGTGTGTATAAAATACATGAATCAATAAAAAATTTCATAATTGTCATGAAATTCATGAAATTCATGTAAAAATACGAGAAAAACAAACACAGTTCTGAAATATGTAACTAAAATGCATGAATGTCAAGAATTGGGGTCTCGGTAGTCGAGTGGTTAGCGTGCTTGACTGCCAACCCAGAGGTTCCGGGTTCGAATCCCGGTCTAGCCATGGTCCTACGCTTTTACCTTTCTTTAATTCTTTCCTCATTTCTAATCAACTGAAAATTAAAAAAACTTCATCAATATATACGACTTTAGAAGTTGTAGTTGGTGGTACAGATATTTGTGGAATGAGATTGCTTGATAACTCGAATTGACTGAGGTAAAGGCATAACACTTGCCTCAGATTCAAATTCGAATGTTGATATAGCACTCCGCCAGACTAGAACATTCTACACTTGTTTCTCTTGATTTCCCTTTCTCTCCTTCTTGTCTATCTCCCAATTTCCGAACCAAGGCAGACTTGACTGAATAGGTTTGACACCTGGACTCCTTGGTTCAAAGCTAAAAAAAAAATATTCAAGGGAAACATGCATTTTTTATGAGTTTCGTGACCAAAATTCTCACTTCAGATAAGAGTTGAAAATGCATGAACTAATGTATGCACTTAAAACAAAAAAAAAAAAAACAAATTGGCCATTTCAGCCCTTGTAAGGACTTTGACCGAGCTTCTTATGATCAATTATGTTGGATGTCTTATTAAATGTTTGCACACAATTGACCGAGAATTGAACCTACATTTTGTATGCCGACTCCGAACGGCTAAAGTTCATGTTCTCAAGAAGCTTTACATGGCATTATTTGCCATAGAGGTTTGCCATTGTCTTCACAGAGCTGGTGACCTATCAGAAAAATTATTTTATTGAAAAAAGTTTTGCCGCGACTGGGGATCGAACTCGGGCTCCGAGCGTGCTAAGCCACACACTTAACCTGCATGCCACGGTCACCACTTTATGCACTTAGTGGCCAAAATCCATGCATCCTATGTGTAGTATCTGACAAAATTGTTATCAAGACAACGCAATGTATTATATTCGATTTCAAAAATGTAACTATTCATTCGATTATAAGCAAGCAACGAAGTGAGTATTTTACTAAAAATTACAATAAGTACATTAGAATGGGTCGGGTCGGTCTCCACCATAAAAAATACTCAGATTTCATGAAAAGTAAGTTTCACATTACCAGGAGCTCCCCTGTTGGTGGTCCCAAAATTGGGCCTGATATGAATTGGGCCTTATAGGCCACAATAAGGTCGTTAGGACCCAAAATTTTATCGCATATAAACAACCGCCATATTTATTTATTGAGACCGGAAAAATTTTCAACCACGTATGTCTCAAGAGCAACTATCGATGACCACGATAGGATAGTTTAAAGCATTATTTTACAGTTTTATCGAAGTGAAATTGACGTTTCGAAAAAAAATAGACCAGCAAAATTCACGTGTTTTGTTGAAAAACATTAAAAAACTATTGTGGATTCGGTTAGAGCGGATCTGAAAACATTAGGAAAGATGGATGCAATAATTTTTAGAATTTTTTTTCGATGCAAAATATTATGCCAAAACTAGCGAAGAATTTTGGTCAAGTCAGGCGTTAATGGGTTAAGTCTTTCTGAGAATATTTTTGCAATGTGATAATGTGACAATGGGAAAAATAAAATTTATTTTGGGTTGCTAAAAAACTTTAATGGGCCCTTAAAGCGATTGTTTTTCTCAGTGTCCAAAATGCTAGGCCATATGTGCACGTGTGTAGGTTAGTCGAAGTCTTTTTTGTGACTTCAGCCATTTTCTTGAACCCATTCTGACCTGATTTTCTACATGGCATTCATAACTCTGGTGCCTTTTGTTGCCCTTTTCTTCGGTCTCTTCGGCTCTGAGCGCTAAGCCTTTCAAAGCGAAATTGAAATCCTGCTACTTATGTGTGCTTCGATGACTTTTCATTTTTTCTTTTTCAATGTTCTAGTTTTAATTTCTATAGATAACAAAAAAAAAAAATAAATATAAGTAGATATGTATATGAAAGTGTTTAAATCTTTTCTAGAATGTATAAAATATTAAACAAAACATTAAAGAGCCATTTATTATGAAAAGAAGAAAAACTTTTTCCATGACTGGCAAAAATTTTCATGTGAAGGGGATTTCATCACTTAAGAAATCGAATTTTTTATTGCTTGTATTAAAAAGGAATAATACAGTGATGGAATGCAATGAAATGAAGAAGAAATATTTGGGTAGCGATACTATTTTACGTATAATAGTGAAATCGACAAAACCTACAAGAAAAATAGTATCACTTCCCAGGTATTTTGGACTGTCGCGCAGCGTGTATTTGTGTTCAAAATTTCTCAAAATGTTAATTTAATATTATGAAAAAAAAAACCTCCAAATTATGATAGTTTTTTTATTCTTTGCTGTTTGTCTTGGGTGTGTTCTCAAGACCTAACTAGGTTTTTAAGTGCTCTATACTCTGTAAAAAATTAACTCCGTGTAAAAATTATGACATTGCTGAAACAAGCAATGAAAACATATTCATACTTTAGAGAAATGGCAGCGAGTGTTCTATGAATTTTTTTTGATTCCGTTCAAAATCTACACTATTTAACCCACAAAAGTCAGTTATATATACATTCACCATTAAAAAATATCTCTAAGAAACATCAAATCTGCCTTTAAGCAATGTTATTAAAAACAATTTAGGAAATATAAAAAATCTTCTTGCAGCATTTGCTTCTTCCATCAAGCAAATCAATCTCATCAAATATCCAACATAATTTCAAAACAAATTTCAAAATTGATTTATATGCTCAAAAATAATATGCATGATAAAGTTAAGATATTTATTCGCAATTTTCTTACGCATCAAATGCATGCAACCTTTTACGTCAAGAACATGATTCCATTAAAATTTATTAAATAAAACAAACATTAACCAAAAAAATAAAGCAAAATATCTTAAAACAAAATAAAACAATAGCAAAAGTGAAATTGTTCTGCTATGCTGGTATATATGTGTATCTGTGTGTGTGTGTGTGAGGTTGTGCATGTGCGTGGGAGTTTCGTGCGTTGGAGGTGAGCTGTGTAGAAAAAGTTCCTGAAACTGCGGAAAATTCCATTAAACTTCGCGCAAATAACCGAAGGCGTTCAATCGTAGTTGTTTATTTAATTTGTAACAAAAATAAAACTTTCTTCATGGAGTATCAGCTGCGCTACTCTGCTTCTTGCACATTACTTCCGATCTGCTGAAATGCAGGCACGAATTTATCTCATCTCCTGTGGTTTCTTCGGTGAAATGCGGTGCAGCAGTTGTTAAGGGCCAAGATGCTATTGTTGTTGTTGTTGTTGTTGTTGTTGTGGTTTTTGCTCAGGTTTATTGTATCCTTAAAGAAAATAGTTTACATTTTTCTGACACATTCAGTTTCATACATTGTTGAGCACAAAAGACGCACAAAATCAAGTTGTGTTTTTGTGTTATTTTGTATCTGCAACACATACGAGTTGGAATTAATTTCGACAATTCCTGATAATTTTAAAATAAAATTTCGAATTATGTAATTCTTATGCTGACTTGTGAAGATATTTAGGTAAATAAGTTTTGTAAAATAGCAGTTATACTGCCGTGCTTCAACACGTTCAACACATGGAAAAATCCAAATATGTAATTGGATAATATTCTGTAATATTTTAGTTAATAATTCTTAAAAACATACTTTTTAAGAATAATTTTTTTTTAAGAGATTTATGCCAAATAAATCATATAGTAATAGGTTTGCTACAACAACATAGTTCTTTGCAGAAGTTCGAGCAGACTAGACCATGGTTTCGTCGGTCCAAAGATCATATAATACATATGATCTATTATATATTATATTATATTATATTATATGATCTTTGGTCGGACGCTACTCCAACTCATCAGTAGTCCCTGTGGTTCATGAAGTCCACTTACTTTGAAAAGCTAATAAGTGTAACTGCCGCAAAACAAAAATCGAATTGCCGAGGCATTTTATCAAAGCACTTCACTTTATCAAAGAGTTTTTCTACTCTGTTGCAATATTCTGTAATATTGTTGGATGAAACACAGTTTTTTTTGTATAAATAATAATTATACTTTTCAATATAGCCTCCTTTGAGCTCTAGACATTTCGTTGAACGTTTCTGCAATTTTTTTATGCCTTCAAAAAATGAAGTTTTGTCTAGGTCCTCCGAAAAAAGTTGTTTTATGAGAAGAATTCATCATTGGAGTCAAATTTAGGGTTACCAAAAGTATACGACAAAATAAGAGAACGAAAATGAACAAAAATAGGCTTTTTTAATTTAATAACATTTATTGCGAAGTAAAATAAAATAAAATATTTTTAAAAAATTGAAAATTAAAATCATTCTTTGATTTTTAAAAACAAAAACAAAAAACAAAAATTGGCCATTTCAGCCCTTGAAAGGACTTTGACCGAGCTTCTTATGATCAATTATGTTGTGTGTGTTATTAAATGTCTGCACATAATTGTCCGAGAACTGGACCTAAATGCTTTTTGCCGACTCCGAACGGCTAAAGTTCATGTTCTCAAGAAGCTTTACATGTTATTATTTACTCTCTGAGGTTTGCCATTGTCTGCAGAGAGATGGTGACCGATCAGAAAAAATTTTTATTGAAAAAAACTTTTCGCCGCGACTGGGAATCGAACTCGGGCTCCGAGCATGCTTAACCATGCACTTAACCTGCATGCCACGGTTTTAAAACATTTCTTAAAAAATAATTACGTAGAATAAATATTTTTAAAAATTATATGTTATAAACTTTATGGATCGGTGCTCGAACAGCTTTGAAAGTATTTCACACATTTTTGATAGGCAAATGATTGCTTGAACTAATTGTTACTTAAATATAGTTCTATTCAAGTAATTAACAAATTGATTGAAACACTTAGTGGCATGAATACTATATCTTTTCTGTAAGTTAATAAATTCTACACAATTTTCAGTATTATTCCATATATTTAAATTGATCCATTCGAAAACTGTAAATTTTTTAAATTCCTTAGAACAACCCAATCAGCCATTTAGAAATAGTGCTTGGATTAAGCTTACATGCAATAAAAAAAGTAAGTGTTATCCAAGCACGCTTGAAAAACAGTTGCCTTGGTAAAAATTTCCAAGTTGCTTTGTATAACTATTGCGTAAAACATAAAAAAGCAAGTGATGTACAATAATACTTGGAAAGGCTTGCATTAAGTAAGTGTTTTGCAATCATATTTAGAAAACGCTAACTTCGGTAATAGTCTTATAACTGTTCAGTTGCGATGCTCTCATATATGTATATATATAAATGTAAGCGAGTTCGCGCGTTCGATCCCTGGTGATGCCACACACAAAAAATTTTTGATGGCATGCAATTTTAAAAACGAAAATAAAAATTAAATAAAAATAAAAATGTTCCTGTCGGGAATTGAACTTTGGATGTTCAAATCACAACAAATCAAATGACAAGTGGCTTACCAACTGATTTGTTGAATGAAGCACACTTGGAAAAAGCTTAATAAAACACTTATATCCAATTCTAAATAGTTATAATTGTTATAATTGAATATAATTTTTATATCCCATTGGATTCAGCTTGAAGTAAGGAATATTATTCCAAGAGTTCACCTTCGTTTATCCTACAATTACATGTTGGCGTTCTACAATAGTAAATGAAAGCGTTATCCAAGCGTGAGGCTTACGTTTGTAAGCTTGTTTAAAGCTTATTCCAAGCTTGTTTGGCTGCTTTGGGTTGCTTTTAAATAATCAATGAAATATAAATCAATGAATATAAATGAAATATATTATCATAACTAGTGAATATTCATATTAATTTTTAAAACTGCGGATTCACTTTCATAGCCATTTTCAATTAAATTTTTTAAAAAATTTTTGACTTTCAATGACAGAAACAAATTCTAAATCTTTCCATTAGGAAGTCTAACAATCCGGATGTAATGGTCATTGATTGCATAAGAGAATTTTTTTTTTATTTTCCATAGCCGTTATTTTGTTATGAAATAAAGAGCAAAATTATTGGACTTTAAAAAATTCTAAATATTCTAATATTTATTCACTTAATCCTGACTGACATTTTTCCACTGATTAAAGTTACGTTTTAAGAGCTGGATAAAGTTTTAAAATCCATTCTACTGCTGGTACGAAAGGAATCCAACGTCTAAAATGCATAAGAATTTTGGTTTAAACTTCAGCATCAAAGCATTTTTAAAATTTTAAACTCGAATTGTATTAATTGAAAAATAGTTGTACATTTAACACACAATAGACTCTACAAGAAAAGGTGAATTGTCTATACGGTGTTGAATAATTTTCTTGCATTTTGTTTGAGTGAATTTATAATAAATTTTTATTTTATAGATTTTTTTCGCGACAATAAAGAGTACGTTCTATTTAGAAAAAAACATAAAAAAGATCACAAGAAAAAGAGGTCATGTCCTCTTTAAAATGGTAACGCTAGTCAAATATCTTTCTGTCGAGCCATTTCTTCCAGTTTAGAAACAAGAAATAGGAGCTAAATCCGGAGAATAGAGCGGATGAGGGAGCAATTCGTAGCCCAATTCATGAAATTTTGTCCTGGGTCTAAACATGAGTGCCCTCTTGCATTGTCTCAACAGAAAATAATTTTTTTCTTGACCAAATGCGGTCGTTTTTTCTTCAAATCGTTGTTCAATCAGTCCAATAAGTACTATACGTACTAATAACTTCTTTGAAGTTGTTACGCGATTGCGTTTGTGGTCGATTGTAAGCAAACGCGGCACCCATTTTGCGTATAACTCAAAATCGAAACCACTGAGAAATTTGATACGCCTATGGCTTCCACGATCTCCTATACTTTCAATTTCCGATTGGCCAACACCATCCCGTATATAACGCCCATAAGGAGGCGTGATAGGTATAGAAAAGTATATTCTTGATCAACATAAGCTTCTGAGTTAATTTAGCCATGTCTGTATTTCTATCTGTCTGTCTGTGGACACGATTACAGCCGTAGTTTTCAAGCAATCGTTATGAAGCAACCGAGATTTTAGCTTCTCTCTAAAAAGCCAAAATCAAGTTCAGAAATGGGCTATGCCGTATGAAAACCACGCCTACCTCCCATTCAACCCACACTCATGGAAAATCTATGAAGAGGTTAATATTTAACTAAAAAAAAAAAAAAAAACAAATTGGCCATTTCAGCCCTTGAAAGGACTTTGACCGAGCTTCTTAGGATCGATTGTGTTGTGTGTTATTAAATTTTTGCACACAATTGACCGAGAACTGGACCTACATGCTTTATGCCGACTCCGAACGGCTAAAGTTTATGTTCTCAAGAAGGTTTACATGGCATTGTTTACTCTCTGAAGTTTGCCATTGTCTACAGAGAGGTGGTGACCGATCAGAAAAATTTTTTATTGAAAAAACTTTTCGCCACGGCTGGGGATCGAACCCAGGCTCCGAGCATGCTAAGCCACACACTTAACCTGCATGCCCCGGTCACCACTTATTTTACTAACAAAAACAATATTCGGAAGACGTATTAGAAAAATGGTCTGACGGACCTGATTCACCAGCCTGATCTGCTGACGAACACGCCCACCTCCCACAGGCACCACCTCCCACCTCCCACAGGCTTCCCACAGGCTTCTGTCGAAGCTACAAAAGTTAAATATGCAAAAAAAAAAAAGTGCGCCGTAAACTAGCGAATATGACGCATTTGTGCAAGACAGTTACGAAAAAATTTTTTTTGTTTTTTTTTGACCGAACGTAGGGTAGCGCATTGACATATTTCTTCATATCTCTGTTGTTGACGGTCCGGTATTAAAGTTTGGTATATCAATCTTTTTGTCTCAAAGAGATCAATATGACCTCTATAGAGGTCATTGACCACACGTGCACCTTTCTAGTACTTACCCTGCAGATCTCAGTTCCTACCATCTTAATGTGCCACTTTAATATCAAAAAAATAAAGCTCTTAAAATATCATTAATCTTTTGCCCAAGAAGTATATCGAAATTTCTAGCAGAACAATTTTTAAAAAATTTTTGAAAATATTTTTGCCGAACGTAGGGCTCCCTTTTTCATTTGAATCATATCTTCGATATTAAAAGTCTGATCATATTGAATGACATATCGATGTTTTTGTTTAAAAGAGTTCAATTATTTTTTTCCAAAATACAAAAAAAAAAAAAAAACAATATTCCTACAAGTCCTTGGAAGGCCTTAAATTGATTTTGAGGAATTTTAAAGCTCTTAAAAGAAAAAATCTGGATTTTAAAAAAAAAAACGAAATCGAAATTTTAAACAATTCATTCCAAGCATTCATGTTATATCTCAAAGGATTTTTAGAAATTGTATAAAAGGTATTCACAAGCACATCAATACGTTTCCGAACCGCCGCTAAGGTTTTAATTGGTATGCCTGCGCGTTGCTTCAAAACGATTTTATTTCTAACAGCTTCTTGTTTAAAAACATCCAACTTTCGACTTTTATCAGTGTTATGCCGCAGATACAATAAACAATTTATAACATCGTTCTCCGTTGGTAATTTGGTTTTATTTAAGTCACTTTTTTTTTAGCTTAAACTAACGCTCAGGGGATGCCCCCTATAAATGCGTAAGCATTGTGTTGATTCGGAAGACGGGTAAACATTTGCTTTAAATTTACATAGATCAAAACTGCCGGGGAACATGTTCGTAGGGAGATTATTTCACAATTTTATTGTGCGACTGAAGAACGAATTTTCTCTGAAATGCGAGGTTCTTTTGGGCATCAAGGCAATATTATAGGGATGAGCCAGGTGTGCTGCTCGAGTTGACCTAGGAAATACACAAGCTGACGGAGTCAGATATATATATACAGAATAATACCGAAGATGTGATGAAAATGAAAAAAGGGGGCCCTAAGTTCGGCAAAAAATTTTCAAAAATTTTTTAAAAATAGTTTTTCTGGAAATATCGATATACTTTCTTAGCAAAAGATTAATGATATTTTAAGAGCTTAATTTTTTGATATTAAGGTGGCACATTAAGATGGTAGGAACTGAGATCTGGCGGGTAAGTACTAGAAAGGTGCACCTGAAGTCAATGACCTCTATAGAAGTCATATTGATCTCTTTGAGACAAAAAGATTGATATATCGAACTTTAATATCCGACCCTAAACAACAGAGATATGAAAAATATGTCAATGCGCGACCCCTACGTTCGGTCAAAAAAAACAAAAACAATTTTTTCGTAACTGTCTTGCACAACTACGTCATATTCGCTGGTTTACGGCGCACTTTTTTTTTGAGGTACGGTCTAATGTCCATGGTTAAAATGGTTAAAAAATTAAATGTACAATTTTTTTCCAAGATTGTAAGCAAACTTATTTTGAAGCTTATTTTTAATGAAGACAGTTAATGAATGAATTTGAAGTTCAATTGTTAAATTAAAATTTTTGTTACTTACACAGCTAGCATACGACCCAAGTCCCCCACATGACAGTCTAGCGACCTTCCACTGAGATATGGATAACGATATGATTAATATAGCAAAACACATTTAAAAAATATTGTTTAGAGAATCCAGAAATTTCAACAAAAAAACAAAAATATTTCAACAGATAATTTTTCACAGTCCAAAAATACTTTGAAACATTCATTCAACCAAGAAAATTGTTTATTTAAACGCAAATAATTCAATCTTACAGTGTTTTTAAATAACGACAGCTGACTATTAATATGACATTTGATATTTTTCTGAGTGTATGCCGCTCTTATAACTGTTTTTTGGGATGTTATTTCAACTATGTATTTACAATACAATAACACAAAAACACAACAACAATTAAAACGCAACACAGGTGACGTGACGTGAAAAAAATAAAAAATACTTAAATTTTATTTTAATAAATACCTATATACCGCTATGTTTTCAAACCCAACAACAAAATTTTTGTAAATCAATGCAGAATATTAAAAAACGGGTGTACTACATGTAGTACGGTCGACATCTTTAGCTTACTTCGAGGTTCTTATTATGTATTCACCCAATCGAAAAATAAATGGCTGTTCGGAGTTACCTGTTTAGGCCAGACAGGTATGATAGTGGCCACAAAAAACACCTCATCATATTTTTCACTCAAATGTCTACCTCTTTAGATCTGAAATTTGATATAAATTTTTTGTCTAAGTGCGTTTACAGCTAAGCATGTCTGTTTAGATACAATTAAATACAAGTAGATTTCAATCGCACCTGCAAATCGGCGAAACATTTAATTTATTTTATACACACACACAAACATGCACATGTCATAGCTCATAAAATTAATCTTGAATATATTTGCCCCCCTCACCAGCTGTCGGATATCAATTGAATTTCAATTTTAATTGCAACAATTTTTATAGCCATCTATTGAGGTGTCGATTGCAGCAGTTGTAAAAAACTGTTAGCAATCAAACTATACAATAATATTGCTATTAATTAAAAATGTTTGTAACTGAAGAGATAATGACAGGTCATATTAATTTTGTGCTTAATTGTGTTAATTTATAAATTTTTTTGAGTTCAGCTGTGGGCTACTTGGGGGCGGTAGAAAAATTGAAAAATATTTAAAGCCAGTCGGATTTAGTGATAAATTGAAAATTTTTCACTTCAGTTCTATCCTGATTTGAAATGTTTTGAAATGTTTGAAAATAGTTCAGCCACAAGTCTTAGCTCTTAGTCAAAATTTAACAACTTATCTGCCCACAGCATCTTACACACACATGCATAGTGTACGTGTACACACAAATTAACATCAAATCAAAAACAAGTCAAGTGCCCACATTTAAAATGTTGAATTGTATCTATTTGTTTCCTTAGAATTTGTGTCTTTGTATCCGCTTTCACTCATTTATCTTATGGCATAAATTAATATATTTTCGTATTAAATTGCAATCGGCTCAATACAAATTTACTTCCTTCCGCTCAAATTAACCTCAAAGTAATACAAATTTGAAGCCATCTATTCTTCATTTACTGCACAGATACTTAAATCAATCGCATTCATTAATCTTTGCCTCTCTCACACGCACCCATACTCGTATTTGTCTGTTGATGTCTGTATTTGTGAGTGTTTGTGCATCTATCATATACTCCATTACCAGTTTCTCATCCATGTTCGTTGTTATCTTCAATCCTGAATGTCTATCTATCTGTCTTAATTTCTCGAAATGCTGGCATAACAAATTAACAAGAATTCACCTTAATATGATCTGAGTTCTGTTTGGCGTGTGGTTACAATTTCACACAAATTCAAATACAAATATCAGATAAACCCTAGACACACCAACACATATACCTCTACATATAAACATCATACAGTGCAGACACAATGCCAATGTCGTTTGCCAAACAAGCATCTTTGAATTCAATACAAAATTCATGCAAATAACTTGAAAATAGCTCATTCTCGTATATCATCCAGTTTGTACCATATTGATAAATGGTACTCGTTTAATGAGTTCACGATGTGGTT
The DNA here is from genome assembly GCA_958299015.1 of Tetanocera ferruginea. Classification (NCBI taxonomy): domain Eukaryota; kingdom Metazoa; phylum Arthropoda; class Insecta; order Diptera; family Sciomyzidae; genus Tetanocera; species Tetanocera ferruginea. The sequence continues at coordinate 103,074,860 of OY282642.1, read as the reverse complement.
ATAATCAACAGCAAACAACAACAACAACAACAACAATTACAATAAAGATACATTTGAGGCTTGCTCATTCAATTCAATCATTCAGCGTATCCTCCTCGTCTTGTGTCCTTCGTGGCACCAATTATTTTATTAATCAGCCCCATTCATGTCTCCTTCATTGAATCTAAGTATTTGTGATTGAATCAGCAACAATTAATTTGTTGCCTTTGTATACAGTTTTAATTATTTTCATATTAATCACCTAACATACATCTCTTTGCTACTATTAACAATAACAATAACGGTAGGAAAGTGTGGTAATAAGATGTTCTTGTCTGGTACGGTTTGGTACGGTTCGTACTCCATGTTGTAGTTCTATTAATTTTATAGTTTAACCAGCTTATCATTTGCAACACTAAAAAACATTAATATATGAGAACTTATGAGGACGTATTTTTGTTCAGCATCATGTATTAAGCTTGTATAGATGCTTTACTGGAATTTTAAATAACTATTTTGTAAAACAAACTGCTGTACGTTCGAATTTGAGTTGAATAATAACAAAAATAAAAACCCTCTAATGCTTCTGAGCCATTTAAGGCGCTCTTCAGAAAAGTCACATTGATGGCAAATGTAAAACAAAAAGAAAACAAATTGGCCATTTCAGCCCTTGAAAGGACTTTGACCGAGCTTCTTATGATCAATTGTGTTGTGTGTGTTATTAAATGTTTACACACAATTGACCGATAACTGAACCTACATGTTTTATGTCGACTCCGAACGACTTAAGTTCATGTCCTCAAGAAGCTTTACATGGCATTATTTACTCTCTGAGGTTTGTCATTGTCTGCAGAGAGGTAGTAACCGATCAGAAAAATTTTTTATTGAATAAAAAAAACTCGCGTGCAGCAACGTACACGTGGCAGAAGTGAAATTTCTTAAACCTGAAACTTCTTGCCTGTCTATTTTATCACTGCCTTTGTGGCGTAACAGTAAAGCTTCCGACTCTTGAGCAATGATCAACATCGATGGTCCGGGTTCAATTCTCGCTAGCGTCTATAATTTTTTGAAAATTTTCATATAAATTGAAAACCTTAGCCAAGCGTCACGAATAAGAGACCGTGAAATTTCACTAGCCGCCAAAGAAGTTTCACTTCAAAAACTTTTCGCCGCGACTGGGGATCGAACTCGGGCTCCGATAATGCTAGGCCACAAATTTTATTTAACTTTTATTTAAAATTCCTAATAGATGTAGCAAAATATTTGTACACTCAGGGAAAAAATGCTGTGATATCAAACAAATCATAGGTTGAAATAACAGATTTCACTGTTAAGTACCATCCAACAAATGAAACTTTCAAATCAACATTCGGTTGACTGTTGTTCTGTAGAACACGAAACCCATATAAAAACGTACTTATTGAAATTTTATCACTAAGTTTATGTTTGGCCGACTATGCTGACATGTTCGTCTAGTACTCGGCTGTCCTAGGTTCAAAAACCGGCAGGGCCAACAAACATTTTTTTTAAATATTTTTTTTTTAAATAAAAAATATATTTGGAATTTCTTTCAAGATTGTAAGCAACATATTTTGAAGGTTATTTTTGACCAAACAATTAATGAAGCAGAATTATTATTATTTCAATTAATAAATTACAATTTTTGATTCTTACACAGCTAAGGTTAAAACACACGTCCCCCGCATGACAGTCTAGTACACTTGCACTGAGCTTTTGGCAACGATAATATAAATATAGCAAAACACTTTTAAAAAATGTTGCTTAGAGAAGACAGATATTTTAACAGAAACACAAAAATATTTCAACAGGTGATTTTAACAGAACAAAAATACTTTGAAATGTAAATTCAACAAAGAAAACTCTTAATTTAAAGGCAAATCTTTCAATCTAACAATGTTTTGAAAATATCACCTGTAATATAAACAGCGGCCGACTGTTTATATTACAGGTGATATTTTTCTGAGTGTAGAAGTTTGGCAAGCTCTTAAAAGCTCCCTTCTATCAATTTTAGTCCGCTTTGTGCTAGGCACATGCATTTTCAAACAAAGGTAAGAATCATATAGTGGAAAGGTCCGTAAGTTACTAACTTACTTACTTACTTACTAAGTGGCCATGACAACCCGTGATTGGATTACGGCCGACTTCATCAGCTCTCGCCAGGCGTCTCAGCTTCGCGCGTGCCATCTCCAATCTCTTTCACCAGGCGCGGTAAGGGTTTCCTCGGCTTTGTCAATCCATCGGAGGCATGGTCTTCCTCTTCGTCGCCGACAATCGGCTTTCTCCCCAAAAGCCTTCTTCGGTGGAGCTTCTTTATCCATACGAAAGACATGACCCAGCCAGTGAAGTCGCTGAATTGTTATATGCGTCACTAAGTCAATATTGTCGTAGACCTCGTACAGTTCGTGGTTCATTCGAATGCGATAGTCGCCGCCAACTCAAACAGGACCAAAGATTTTGCGAAGAACTTTTCTCTCGAGCACCCCTTCGAGCGGCTGAATCTTTTGCGATATCACCCATTCCTCAGTGCCATAGAGAAGCACAGGTATAATGAGCATCTTATAGAGTGTAAGTTTTGTCGAACGAGAGAGGCTCTGGAACCTAATTGCTTACTTAGCCCGTAGTAGCACCTATAAGAAATTGTTATTCTATGCTTTATCTCCAGGCTGACATTGTTGTTACTGGTTACGACTATGCCAAGGTATGAAAACTCCTTGACAACTTCAAAGTTATATTTGCCTGCTGTAACATGGGAGCCTAGACGCCGCGTAACCTATTTGCAGACAGCATATACTTTGTTTTATCCCTCGTTCACCGTCAAATCCACTTTAACTGATTCCTTTTCGATAGCGGCGAAAGCAGCAGTTACATATCTCTTGGTTCGTCCTAATATCTATATCATCAGTGTACGAAAGAAGCTAGACACTTTTGTAAGATATGGTAGGTCCTCTCCAAGATGGAATTGAAGAGATCGCATGATAGCGGGTTGCCTTGTTCGGTATTAAAGGTTTCGGAGAGGTCATTTCCTCCTTTGACGGAGGTGCATGTATGGCTCAACGTCATCCTGCAGAGTCTTATCAACTTTGCAGGTAAACCGAACTTTGACATTGTTGCGTTTCACTCAGACAGATGATTCCGAATCGGGATATAGTGAAAAATCTGGTCTATGGTGGACTTGCCAGGACGAAAGCCATACTGATAAGGTCCAATCAGTGTTTTGGTATGCGGCTTAAATTTTTTGTTGTTTTTGAGTCGCTTTATAACAACTTAAACCTCGTCATGGCTAGTTGTTGGAATTTCCACCTGATCATCGTCATTTGGTGGTGTCAGACTGCTATCTCCAAGGGCGGAAATATTGGTATCGTCGCCTGCAAGCAGATTGGCATAATGCCGTCTCCTTAATCTCAATGCGCACTACGTATCTGTAACCAGATTTCCATCCTCATCTCTTCAAGTGGCTGCTCCGGGCATCTCAAGGTTTCAACTTGAGCTAGACGCTTAACTGCTGGTAGATTTTCGAGCACTCTTCTTGCCCTGGTACACCTCAATTTTTTCTCACTCATGCTTTTCTTGCTCTCTTTTTACGTCTGAAAAGGCATATCTCTTCCTTCCTCTTAGCGCGATAGTTTTCGTGCATGGCTCTTGTTGCAGCTGACTGCAATAGCTTTTATATGCGGCGTATTTTTCTGCTTTTGCTTCGCGACACTCCTAGTCCTACCATTGGTTGCGAGCGCCGAAAACCAATGACTTCTTCAGCGGCAGTGCGCATGGAGTGGGCACATATTCGCCCAAAGTCCGCCAGCGTCGTCGAGACAAGAGTAATGTTGGTTCAACTTAACCGAGAGTTGAGCGGAGTACAGCTTATCGACATCAAGCTTTCTTTGGCTTGGCTGCAACAAGATAATGGTCGAATTAAAATCGCCAAGAACTATTTTCACATCATGGGCAGGGCAGCGATCATACACGTCTTCTAAGCTCGTCTAGAAAGGGGGACAAGGGGGAGATATTCACATGGCAACTTATCTGATTGCCTCAACTTGGTGAGGCCAGCATTATCCATGTCGAAATCGTTTCAAGTCGACTCAAAACCTCCAAGTGGTGTCGTCTGGATACGGCAAACTAACACCCGTTTAGTTGACGGCTAATTTGAGCGGCGATGATGTCTCTAGATGATGTCTCCTCTAACTTGAGGGGTCTCTACAAGTCCTTAAAAATGGAATGTGCGTAAGGTTTGGGTTCCAACCACATTATTAAATTCCCAATAAAAACAAAAACTTATTTACTTACTTAGATGGCGCTTACAACCGTTGGTCGGTTTTGGCCTGGTCTAAGAATTTGCGCCAGCCTCTTTTGTCGTGCGCTTGCTGGCGCCAGTTGGAAATTCCAAGCGTCGTCAGGTTATCCAATGCCTGGTCTTTCCAACGGAGATGCGGTCTTCCTCGTCTGCGTTGGCCACCGCTGGGTACCGAATCCAATATTTTTTTCGCTGGAGCTTCGTCGTTCATTCTCTCGACATGACCTAGCCAGCGAAGCCGCTCTATTTTAATACGCTTGACTATATCGATGTCGGCATATAGCTCATACAACTCGTGGTTCCATCGTATTCGGTACTCGCCATTGACGCAGATTGGACCATAGATCTTGCGAAGGATTTTTCTCTCGAACGCTCCCAAAGTCCTTTCATCAGAGCTGCTCAACGTACAGGTTTGTGATGCGTATAGTAGGACGGGCATGATTATTGACTTATAGAGCGTCAGTTTTGTTCGTCGAGAGAGAGCTCTGCTTCTCAATTGCCTACTGAGCCCAAAGTAACATCTGTTGGCAAGAGTTATCCTTCGTTTAATCTCAATACTGATATCGTTGGAGGAGTTAATACTGGATCCCAGGTAAACAAAGTCCTTCACTACCTCAAAGGAGGTGTTGTCAACAGTGACGTTGTTTCCAAGACGCTGGGACTGTTTGTTTGTTGACACGAGATACTTCGTTTTATCTGCGTTCACTGCAAGACCCATTCGACTCGACTCTTTTTCAAGCCTAAACAAAAACAAAAACAGCCAATAAAATAAGCTATGAAAAAAGCCACAAAACTTCCCTTTATCCAAATCATACAATTTTTGATGGATTCAGATTTTATGTTATTAAATCAATGAAAAATAAATACATCTCGTAGTTTAATTAGAAAAGGACCTGTTCGAATAAGCGAAGATATTTTTTCTTTAATTAATTATTAAAAAAATTAAGTCTTTTCAATTTAAGGTAGGAAAAAAGATTCGAAATATTAAGATTTATTTTTCGATGTAGATACGTAAATGCTTATTTTTTTATTCGAGGAGTGACTGTTCAAAACGGGCTATTTACAGTTTTGAAAATTTTTCATAAAGCTTTACACCTACTTTGCTATTTTACGGTATGAGATCGACGCAACGTATAAGGTCGTATTTTGTGTTGCTCCATAAGAACTCGTTGGTTGTAGTCTAGCTGTCAAAGGACGACCGACCTAAAGCTGGAAGTTCATTCGATGTAGTTGCGTTTTTCGTCCGTTTACACGCAAAAGCAATTTACGCAACAAAATGATGGCAGAGATCAATCACTGGGTTTTAAGTTCAGAGTAAGCAAGGACTGCAACATTATAAAACAGTTTGTATGTTCTTAGCATCATATATCTTAATAATTTGTATAATTTTTACACAAAAAAACTTTAAATGTCGTCATTTATAATCATAAAAATTTAAATTCTTAACTAAGAATACAAGTATTAAACACGTCCTGTTAACAAATAATCAACAAAAAATCCAAGACATTTAAAATTTTTAAGATCTATGTGTTCGAGCCATCCCTGAAAGTAATTGCTTCTGACTCGTTATTTTACTTTCTTCTCGCTTTTCGCTATAAGTAACGAGCTGTCAAAAAACGCAATTTACGCAAGAAAAGTTTGAATATTTTCAACTTTTTTGCGTAACTAGTGTTTTGCCAGCGTAACGTTCACAATCACTACCAAACAGCTTAAAATCAGCTGTTGAGAAATGGAAATATATAAAAACTTCTCTGAAACTATTAAAATGGAAATCGGAAACATGGGAAAATGTGTAAAAACTAATATAAATGTTAAACTTGGGAATATATCTTTGTGTTTTTCTCTACTTGCGAGGGATTTTTTCTGATTTTCACGCATTTGACAGTTTTACCATTTTAAGTCTTAAAAGCACGGGAACAGATCTTGTATTATTTTTTTACGTGAAACTTATTTAGCCGCGTATACAACATACGGCGAACGAAACGGGTAGTAAAACCGAAGCAAGGAATGAACGGCGGCGAATTCAGGTGAATTCAATTTAGGTGAATTTAATTGAAATTAAGTGTTCGAAACACCCTATAAATTCAAAGGAAAAAAATTATAAAACAATGGTTTGCGTCCGTACTAACAGACGAATTAATCAACAAAGTTTTAGACTGCAGGTTTTGAAGGTGGAATTTTCAACTAGATACGTTATGGACGTCAACATGTTACGCTGGAATTTTCAACATTTGAAAACCGTTAAAATTTGACTGAGTTGTTTGCTTGGAAAGTGGAATTATTTATTTTGGAACTGCATTTTTCGGACAATTGACATTTGAGGAATGCATAAAAGATAATTTAGGTTAAAAATTTTTAGTTTTGAAAAAACTCAAATTCGACCAATTCATAAGCTTTTCTCAAACTAAATTTCAAATCGATAAAATAACGGATTTTCGTACAAAAATTTTATTTCTGTTTTAAAAGGTTGGGAACCCCCTGAAGCGGAATCACAATTTTTAAAAGTGTTTTGCACATCTACAGCTTAAACCTAATTTAATGACATCTGAATCGATAAAATCGGTCGATTGGTCGGGAGGAGTTGAAGTCACAAAAAAACTTTAGCTTATTAATTATAAAGATTCAATAATTGTTCAATCTTGAAAACTTTTCTTCATCTGTAAACTCTCCTCATAAACACAGTTTTGAATGCCCCCCACATTTTATTAAAAACAGCCTTTAACAAAACAGCCGATGAAAAACTCATATATTTTGGAAGAAAAGAAAATGCTGCTTTTTAAATAATCAGCCCAATGATGAAACATTTTCTCCCGGGAGTTGTAAATGGGAGTTTCCGTTTTTAAGATAAAGTAAAAATATATTTTAGAAATTTTTAATGCAATTTTAATCATCAATCGCCAATATTAATGAGTGTAAAATAAAAAAATGAGATATCTTTATTTGCTATCTTAAAATCGGAAAATTCCATTTATAACTACCGGTAGAAAATATTTCATGATTGGGCTGAATATGTTCAGTCCTGCAATTTCATAAAGGTGAAAAAAGTTCGACTTTTGAAGCACTTATTGAAATTATCAAAGTGGTTTAAAATTATCAAAGTGATATGGTTTCTCAGAATCATACTCAGCCAGCTTAAACTCGAACTTAAGACATCAACCAAAAGACATCCTTAACCATCTTGCCTTAACACTTTGCATTGATATCACTTAAACTTTAACCTTGCCTGTGCTGCTCGAATGGTAGTATTTCCCCCAATTCTACATTATTTTTGCTCCTAAATAAAATAGAATGATTATCTTTTATTATGAAATATTTTCGCGGCCTTATCCAATGAATTAAAAACGGAAAAAAAATAATAAATATTTAAAACTGTATTTGTTCGAAATAATTTCCCTGAAGCTGCTATTCTAATAAAATCTTTAGAAAAGCACAAAGGCGCAAACAACAACGACGACGAAGAAGATGAAGACGAAGACGACTATAATTCCAACAGCAGTGAAGCTAATAAAAAAATCCTTGTCATTTTTACCATCGTGTTTTTTTTTCTTTACGTCTTTTTCGTGCGCAGTGAGCGGTAAAATCGCAAAATTAAATTACGTTCATATAAAAAAATAACCAGGGCTCGCATCGTGCCCACCCTGACACGCACACTTATTGTGATTTACAAGTACGCTATATGTGTGCGGATTAGGGCAGAGGTTGAGCGTTTGGGTGCCTGGCAAGGACCACCTCCACCATCATCTACAGCCTATGCGCGCTTGCATGGAAAGTGCCCTGCGGCATTTGATTTCAAATTTGTTTTTCCAAATAATATGAGCGCCAACAAAAAAATACAAAAATAAAAAAAAAAAAAAATGGAACCAACAACAACAATAACAAATGCAAAGGAAAAAATCACTCTTATTAATCAACATACAAATAATAAACTTTTAGCTGCTTTTTTTTTTTGGTATGATTTGCATGCGCGTATGTTTTTTGGGGAGCCAAAATAAATACTGCACAAAAATTACTAAAAATAAATTACAAGTTCACCGTATTGAGTTGTTGTTCTTTTTTTCAATTTGCTTGCTTTTATTTTTTTGTATTATAATTTTTTTTATTATGCGAAGTTATGTGATTCTTCCATGTTGTTGCCCTAAAGCTAAGTTGTGACAAGCTACGAGTAAATAATTGGTTTATCCGGGAAAAAAAAAATGTACGTTACAGTAACAGTCAGTGAAATGCATGCATGAACGCTGCTATAGTTTCGACAGCCAAATCGCAGAGTATCTAGATAGAAGTTGAAAACATAAAGTTTTGACTACAGCAACGTTTGAATGAATATTCATGACATGAGTCAATTAAACAGCAACAAAAAAATATGTGGTTTTCGTTCTTGCCAAAAATATTTTTAAATGTCATTTGTGACAGAACCATTTTTGAAATAAAAAAATAAAAGTTCACAATTGATTTAAACAATCTCCGAACTTAAACATCTGTTCCAGTTCAGTGAATTTGCATTTAACATGTTGTAGTTAGTTAGTTGTAATGCTATTTGACAATTTTTTTAAGCATATTTTTTTTGTTGATTTGCTTAACTATTCGTTTCACTTTGGCTAGTAAATTCTAAGAAAAAATTTGGAAGAATTTTTTTTTTTTTCTTAGTTGTATAAATTCCTTTAAGTATATTGATGGCAAGCTATTATGTGTTTCTAAGCTAATTTTTGCTTTTAGATTTAAATAATTTTGAACTTTTTTGTCAACATTAAAAGTTCTAACTTTGAATCGCAATGGTGGGAAATTTTGGAACCAAGCTGTTCTGCAATCAGATAATTTGCATGTGAAGCCTTCAACTAGCACAAAAACTTCTATAAAGGTTGCAGCAAGCTTTACAGCAACTCATTTTGAAAACTACATAGTTTCTGAAAGCACGCTAAAACGGCAAAAGGCGAACTTTTTATTATTTTATAAAAGCTTCTACGACTTTTATCAAACATCGCAAACAACTTCCGTAGGTTTAGTGCGTGTTTGCTTATAAAAGCTTTTTACAGCTCATATGCATTTCTAATAAACTTCGGAAGATAACCTGCGTAAAACTGTTCCAAATTGAATGATGTAAGCTTAACCGAAACTACAAAATTAACAACAAACAATTTGCAAGAAATATTGCAAAAATTATCTACTTTTACTGTTGTTTGTATGAAATTTTCATTTTTTATAAATTTATACCTTACTTACTCTGAATTTGAAAGATGCATGTTTTAATTTAATTTTATTTTATTAATTCATAATGTCTCAAAATTGTTCTTATGCACTCATGGGACTCGAACCCGTAACCTACCGCATGCTAGGTCGGAGAGCAATCTATCGACCTATTTCTATTTTAAATGCTGAAACTGAATGACTTCATGGTTATGGAAATACAGAGTCTTTCCTGTACATACGAAAGGCTTCAGTTTCCACTACAAAACTTATCAAAACTTATTGGAAATAGTAGCTTCGAAAGGCAACTGTAAAATTTTCAAATAAATAAATTTTTTTTTTGTTATACTGAAATTAGAGCTATATGATACATATTATTTATGAGAGGCTTTAGTTTCAATATCATTCCTTATAAAAACTTATTGGAAATAGTTGCTTCAGTTTCTTATAAGAATATACGAAATATAGTGCAGCCAGCGCCATAAACATAATCGGAGTTAGAATCTTCTAATCTTCAAGCTCTAACTAAAATAGAAGCCTCTTATATGTTTCTACTCAGTAAATACGAGGCTGCGTAGAGAAGAAAATTGGCTAAAATCAAGCTCAAAGCGTTCGTAAATGAAATGAGCTCAATTGAGCTCGAAATCATCTCAAAATAAGCAAAGAAAGTGTAGCCTGACTATGAAATATCCTAAACCTACTTTTTAAAAATACGATAATAGTATTGAAAATGGGAGTGTTCGTGAGAAGCGTGTCGGATGAAGCCCATATTTTATCAACTTTTATATGCATTTCAATTTTGATGAAAAATTTTTAAAAATTTCAAGTTTTATTTCTGTACCTCACATGTTAGTACCTTTATATTATTTTCGCTATTGTGGGCTGTATGGGAGGTGAGCGTGTTCGTGGATGAATTTCGCGCAATTCGTGAATACACATTAGTTTTGGTATAAAATACATACATACCAAATTTTATCTCTTTAGGTTAAACATAAGCTTATTTATTGAGTTTTAAATTTTTGGGTTGTATGGGAGGTAGGCGTGTCTGTGGTTGGATGACATCCATTCTTCAGAACCATCTTCACTTTGTTATAAAAAATAAACGTACCAAATTGTAACTCTTTACGTTCAACATAATCTTGTTAATTGCGTTTTCAATTTTTGGGCTGTACGGCAAGTGAGCGTGCCCGTGGGCAAATTTCGTTCATTTTTCAAAATCATCTTTATTTTGCAATAAAAAACATGAGTACCAAATTTTATCTCTTTAGATTAAACATAAGCTTATTTATTGAGTTTTAAATTTTTGGGTTGTGTGGGAGGTGGGCGTGTCCGTGGGCGGATGACACTAATTTTCCAAATTTTATCTCTGTAGGTTAAGCATGAGCTTATTTATTGAGTTTTTAATTTTTTATTGTATGGGAGGTGGGCGTTTCCATAGGCGGATAACACCCATTATTCGAAGACATTATTGTTTTGATATAAAATACATACATACCAAATTTTATTGTTGTAGGCTAATTATGAGCTCGTTTATGCAGTTTTAAATTTTTGCGTTGTATGAGAGGTAGGCGTGACCTTGGCCGGATTCTTAAAATATTCAATAGTGCAGATCCTTGGGTCCATTGAATTATCTAAACTCCTTCTTCTTATCCTGTGGATACGGACAACACACAGACGGACGGACGGACGGACTTCAATAGCTCGACTCACGAGGTGACGCTGACCAAGAATATATATACTTTTCTATAACGGACTCGCTTCGTTCTATGCGTTACAAACATTTGCACAAAGTTAATATACCCTGACCTTTCAGGTTGAGGGTATAACAAGCTATTTACGTACGCAGTTTATGCCAGAAATTGGGATTGAAAATTTTTTTGATAAACACGTCAGATAATAAGTGTCATCTTGGGCTTGATCATAAAAATTAATTTTTTGTTGTTGTTGTTTTGGTCGGTTCCTTTGATGCCTGATGCCTTACATTTTGTCATTTTTTGCCTTGTATTATTAAAATTCATAAAATGTCACATCCCAAAATTTCTTAGATTAGACATATGAGAGCATGTTAACTTATTTTATTCACAATCCATAAATGACATGCATAGCATGTGTTTTTTTTTGATATTCAATCACATTTTCATTTTTTTTTTTGATAATCTAAAAATCACATACATTCAAAACAACCCTAACGTTTTCGCTATTTTTTGTGTTGCCAATTAACAGTTTAATAAATAATTTCATATTTTTCAATACAAAATTTTATGTTTTTTTAGCAGTCTCGAAGTTTGCATTTCATTATTGTTAGTTTTAAAAATAATTTAATTCCATTTCAAAGATAATTTGATAATTTGTAGCGGTTGCCAAACATTGTATCGGTTGCAGGGACCAAAAGTTAGTTTGTTCTAGTACTGATTCAGTGATGAATAAATTTTTTGCATGCATTTTTATTTTTTCTATCGCAAAACGCTTGTGGTCTAATGCAAACATTGTGCATTTTTCCAATATTTTTTTTTGTACTTTTAATTTTTAATTTATTTGAACTTAATTTCATTTAATTTCGAAGGCTTAAAAGATCTACTCAAACAAAATTGAAGGTAATTGCGATAACGCTTCTATTTAAGATTTATATAAATCTTTCGCAGACTTATCTATAAGTATAAGATTTCTTCTTAAAACGTATTTAGAACAAGTGACACGAAAGACAAAAAAAGGAGAGGTATTTTTAACAAAGAAATCTTCTTGTTTTTCAACAATAATCTTCTAAAATTTATTTAATAAGATATATTCTTAATATCTTCTTAAATTCATATTTTAAAAACTTTTTAAGAACGTGGGGCCTAAAAGATGAAAGAGTAGAGGTATTTTTTAAAAATAAATATTTTTGTTTTTCAGCAAAACTCTTCTTAAAATTATTAAATAAGATTTCTTCGTAATTTCTTATAAAGTCCATATTTTCAAGACTTTTTTAAAAGTCCTAGACTTCGTGTATCGTTTATTCCATATTTCTTATTTATTTATTTCATATTAAGAAGAAAAGCAAAACATGAAGAAAACTTTGCTGCTTCATGAGATTCCTTCTGGATAAAAATCAAGTAGAAAACCTTGTAGCTGTAGAAGATTTCTTCGTAAACAAAATCAAAAAGGAAACCTATTAGCTGTATGAAATTTTTTCTCAAACAAAATATGAAGAAAACCTAGTAATTGTACAAGATTTCTTCTTAAACAAAATCAAGCAGAAAGCCTAGTAGCTGTATAAGATTTCTTCTTAATTAAATTTAAAAAGACATATGTAATAACCTTAAGAAAAAAATCTTCTTAGGAAAAAACCATTAAGATGAACCCCATACATTATTAGGTTTTTATGTGGCGACTTGTCTGTGTGAAGAGGCAGGAATTTCGGTTGTTCTTTTAGCCGAAGCTCTTTTGATATTAAAACTTCTCAAGCTTTCGTTTTATTTTTAAGCTTATTGGTAATTTTTAAATAAGCCTTTATAAAACTTCTGGCATCACTTCTGAAATACTTCATAACAGCTATTGTGTCAACTACATCTTCGTTAACAAGTAAACTTCTAGTTGCAAGCTTCATAGAAGCGCAAAACAGCGCAGAAGCTGTGAATATTCAACTTTTCTAGCCTTATCGAAGTTCATGTGTTAGCCGGTTTTAATTTGATCACCTATTTCATACCGATAATATTATTGACTTCATTTTTGGCAAGTAAGTAAAATAATTTTTAGAACGATGTCTTTTAACGCGGCTTGCGAGTAGAGTGATTTCGTAGAAATCGTCACGTAACACTGTGAGAGGTATGCTGTGTGTGTATTGGTGCGTGTGGTTATCAGTTGTCTCTGAATTAGTCCTTATAAACTAGTCTTTGGATTTTTCCTTATAAACTAGCCTGGGGACTATTCCTTTTGAACAAGTCTCTGAACTTGTTCTTATGAACTAGTTTCTGAACTACTTTCATTAGAACGAACTACTTTCTGAACTAGTTCTAATGAACTAGTCTCTGAACTACTTTTTATGAACTAGTCTCTGAACTACTTCTTATGAACTAGTCTCTGAACTAGTTCTTAATAACCGTGTCTTTACGAACTAGTCTCTGCACTAGTTCTAATGAACTTGTAACCGGGCTAGTCCTTATTTACTGGTCTCCAAAGTAGTTCTTATGAACAAGTCTCTAGACTAGTTCCTATGAATTTGTCTCTGGACTAGTTCAAATATTTCAGAACATAATTTCAAGTTATTCATATTAGTTATAAGTCTACAGCCAGGTACTGACCCAGCAAGACTTTGTTTCAGTTATATTCAGTTACATCAGTTACATTGTTGGCTCCTGCAAATGGAACACAAAAGCTTTTACAACAATAAATTCTGTGGCGACATCATATAAAATGCACTTCATGTGATATGAGCATAATTAATTTAAAGTTATCTGCTCAATTTGCTCCGATGACCTCAATAAAGCTGCATACGATGGCAACTTCTGGCTGCTCAATCACTCGCAGCAACTTATTGTTGCAAACAGGAGTGGTTGCAGGGTGAAATAACGAGTGAAATTATAACATATAACATAAGTTATATATTTTTTTCTTCTCTTATGTTTTCATCTTACTTCATATAAAACATTTGCAATCGACAGACCAACATTTATTATGTTGTTTAAAATGAATGCTATTAATAGTAATTAACTAAAAATGTTTATATTATTTTTTAATTTTATTCTAAAATTAATTCTAAAATTAAAAAAATTCCTAAGCAACTGACTAACTGTTTCAATATATAAAAGTAAGTTGTTTTTGTATACTTTACAAATGTTTGCAAAAAGTTTATATACCCTGGCCTGTTCAGGTTTATTGTATTAACACAATCGTGCTTTGAACTATTTGGCGGGAATAAACTAGTTTGAAGTTTTTCATATTTATCCAGGTGAACATGGTTTCGACGCTCACTTTGTTACTCATATTACTACGTTCCTGTATTCTGGAACAACCATAACTGACATTTTATAATAACCATGACTGGACATACATACATATACTACAACAATGAAATTTATAATCGTCTATGGTGAAATAATTTTTTTTTTACAACTCCATCACGTCAATCAGGTTTCAGTTGTAAGATTTGATTCGAGTTTCTTCAAATTAATAAAAAAAAATAATTTTCATAACAGGTAATAAACCCTTTTTGTAAACATAATCAAACATTTTTAAAAATTTTAAAAAATGCTTAAATACTCAAAATGAACACATTTTCAAAAATTAATCATATACATAGTTTTTTTAAACGATTACAAAATTATAAATTAAGCATTAGTTATATATGAACTATTAATTTCTTTATTGCAATATTAACCCTACGTAAGCTTTTTTTATTTTTTGATCTCTCTCTCGTGAATGATTTTACTGCAAGTTGTTTTTCTCATTTTTCTCAGTCTTTCACTTTTAAAGAAAACATACATAACAAGGGAATATGTGAGAGAGCCATGTAAGTAAAAAAAAAATATGAAATTGCTATTAACACAACTTTAATGAACGGAAACAATGATACGTCTCTTAGACGTATTTTTATTAGTTATGTAAAAAAAGTTAAGATAACATAATAAAGAAATACTTTTTAATGTGAACCTGCACATGTTACCTTCTGGAACTCCAAAATTCAATTTTATATTTTCAAGTGAGGTCATCTAATTAAAGTTGCTTTATAAAAATCTATATCTGAAGAAGGCATCCACTAAAACTATTCAAAAACGATTTGCTGAAACGTATCAAAATTTAAACATTTGATACTTAAGGGTTTTGTGGCAATTGGAAAATGATGATTTCTTCATAAAAATTTGAAAAATAATCATTATTTTCGTTTCCTGATTTTTTTACAGAATTTCAATGCCGTAGAAGCGAAAAAAATGATGCGAAATTGAAAGTATTGACTTTTAATCTAAATGTCTCCGCTGAAATCATTATCAGTTCATTCAATCGTTATAAAAGAAATCATTATTTATTCGAAAAGTCAATCAAAATTTAAAAATTTTGGGTTAAGGGTTTTGTGACAATTGGAACATGATGACTTCTTCATAAGAAACAATCATTATTTTCAAGAGTTATGCAATTGTGGCATTTTAATTTTTTAGTGTTAGTGTTAGTTAAGATGGCTAAAAGTTATTTTTCGTGTAAAAATTATAAAAACTTTAAATTTCATTTTCGATCCCTTTTCAAAATGGCTTACATTTTCATTACAAAAAAATTTTTCATTTTGATTTCTCTTATCTTGAATTGCTGCAGTCGTGCTTAAATAGCCTGCTTCGATTTTATAAAATTTTACAACGTGAATGTTTTCGCTTTTTTCAGCATTTCTTGCACAAAAATTTAACTAAACTTTGACTTTTAAGACATTTTTATAAACGTCGTGATAAAGAATTTTATATATTTTTAAACCAGGTACGAACAGTTTTTACGCTACTTAAAATTTGTTTTTTATTTAATCCAAGAAAATATGGTACTCTTACCCACTGTGCGGTATGACAAAATTAATATACCTCTTACGTAGTACGCGTAGGGCTATAACAAGGCCTGTTGAACAAATTGCCAAATCCGTCCCTGCATAAATGATGGCTCCTCCATGGCCATCATGCACCATTGTGAGAGCATGTGTCCAGCCGCTATACCTAGGCAACCTTTAAATTCCGTGGACAAAATTCAGAGTTCGTTCAGAGCAAATTTAATACCTATTATCATCGATTGGCATCGCTTGTAATATCTGATGCCATTGTTGTTTATGCTATCATTATCTATCTATACACGAACATATCATGCATGTTTAACACATGAACACGCATGCATGTGTATTAGATGAAAATAATCTGTTCATTCGAGGCAGAACCTAGCCTTGAAGATTGACGTTGAGCTGATGGTACACAGAGCTGGACAGGATTTAAAGTCAGCCGTTTGAGTGCTTCTTCGAAGAATGTTGGAATGAGGTATTCCAATAGACACACACTTGCTCACACCATTCATCTGGCCTATGAATAAAACAGATATGAGATGAGATTATATAAACTCATTTACTTTTTCACATCTTAAGCAGGTGAACTTAAATTTAAGGAGCCTTTATTTACAAACTATTCCAGATGATATTAAAGAAAGAAAAATAACCATCTGCACATCCAGCTAATTTTTCAGAATGTTCCTATTTCAAAGCTAAAAAAAAAAAAATTAAAAACTAATCAATCTGCTGCAATAGAAAGAAAACTTAAAGCCAATCATGCTTTAAGTAAACAAACTTTATCACCCCAAATAGAATCCTTTGCAAGTTATTTTTAACCAGCAAACATTATTACTCTTAAATTTATCATAATAATGAGCTCAAAAAAGTCTCTTATGAGTACATATTCGTATGTTGTGGGCCCCGAAACTATGAGACAATAATAATAACTGTTTTATGAATCTTTTTGGACTCAAAGCAATGCCGGTTTTAAGGCTCATATATAAAACTCTTTTAAGACTTATATTAAGTACTCTTTTAAGACTTATATTAAGTACTCATATTCAATACTCTTTAAGAATCGTATAATAAGTATTTTTGCAACGAACATTTGTTGTAGTTCAAAAAGTGGCCATAGCGAACAGTTAGAAAGTTTTATACAATTAATTAAAAAATATGCTCGATTAAGTTCTTATTTATTTATTAGAAATTATGCTTTTGCAATAATCCGAATCTATTCTCTCATAAAACACTCGTTTATAATATGCTTTTATGAGTCTTCTCTATGATTAAGCATATATTAATCAATATATGATCCTTTTATGAGTCTTTTTTTGTGAACAATCCTATAACCGTCATATTAAGGACTCTTTATTGAGTGTTTTTTTTATGAGTATTCAATGATTCTTAATGAACCTTAATGACTCTTTTCTAATTCTTATTGTTGAACAATCATTTGACAGTCATATTCAATAGTCTCTCATGAGTTCTTTTAATGAGTCATCATATGCATAAAAAACACTATTTTTTCAGTTATTTTGTTTTGAGAGCCTCATAAAATGTTTACAGGGTACAGTTAAAATTTCTTTACATAAATTAGTAAAGATTTTTTATTAAATTATTGCTTTATATTCTTTATTTTTATTACTTAAAGTTTCTTATACCCGACACGTCTTCTTTCTTAATAGCCATGGTAAAGGTGCCGTGGTTGGCCTGAGAGCAGTTGCCAAGGGTCAACTGTGCAACCCTATAAAATCTGGTCAGGTGACAATAAGAACAGATCGGGACTTCTTTATATACATATACAAAAACCCCAACAATCTACCCGACATTACTTATTTTGGTTTTAGAGAAATAGTACCATTGTATGATATTCTAATGTCAAATTAAAAAATATATTAAAAAATTCCAGAATACAACGGCGCCACTATTTTGGATTTATTAATTTAAAAAAAAAACAAGTAAAGAAAGTCTAAAGTCGGTCTAGGCCGACTATGAAATACCCTAAACCAAAAAAACAAAAAAATTTTTATTGTAAATGCTAAAGCATATATTTTATATGCATTTAAATATTGATGAAAAATTTACACATACCAAGTTTTATGCCTGTAGCTCACAGTTTATGCCTTTATTGTGCTTTCGCTATGGGAGGTGGGCGTGTTCATGGACGGATTACTCCCAATGTTGGAACACACCTTAGTTTTGGAATAAAATACATAAATACTAAATTTCATCTCTCTATGACAGACATAACCTTAATTATTGAGTTTTAAACTTTTTGGGTTGTATGGGAGGTAGGCGTGTCCGTGGGCGGATGACGTCCATTTTTCAAAACCATCTTTGTCTTGTCATAAAAAACATACATGCCAAATTTTAGCTATGTAGGTTAAACAGAGGCCTATTTATTGCGTTTTCAATTTTTGAGCTGTATGGGAGGTGGGCGTGTCTGTGAGCGGATGACACCCATTTTTGAAGTCAGCTTTGTGTTGATATAAAACACATACCTATCAAATTTTATTGTTGTAGGCTAATTATGAGCTTTGTTATGCAGTTTTCAATTTTCGCGTTGTATGGGAGGTAGGCGTGTCCGTCGGCGGCTGATGTCCATTTTTCAAAACCATCTTTGTTTTGGTATAAAAAACATACGTGCTAAATTTTAGCTCTGTAGGTTAAACAGAGGGTTATTTATTGCGTTTTCAATTTTTGGGTTGTATGGGAGGTGGGCGTGTCCGTAAGCGGATGACACCCATTTTTCAAAGACATCTTTGTGTTGATATAAAACACATACATACTGAATTTTATTGTTGTAGGCTTATTATGAGCTGAGTTATGCAGTTTTAAATTTTTGCGGTGTATGGGAGGTATGCGTGTCCGTGGGCGGATTCCAAAAATATTCAATAGTGCAGATCCTTGGGTCCATGTGACTATGTGTACCAAGTTTCATCCAATTATCTCGACTCCTTCTTCTTATCCTGTGTTTACGGACAACACACAGACGGACGGACGGACGGACAGACGGACATAGATAGCTCGACTCACGTGGTGACGCTGATCAAGAATATATATACTTTTCTATACCGGACTCGCTTCGTTCTATGCGTTACAAACGTTTGCACAAAGTTAATATACCCTCACCTTTCAGGTTTAGGGTATAATAAATTAGCCATTGCAGCCCTTGATCGGACTTTGATCGAGCTTCTTATGATCAATTGTGTTGTGAGTGTTGAAACGAAAACTTGAGAACTTGTTGAACCTTGGTGGTGACGCATAAAAGGCAGCAAACGCCGCTCCAGACACTCTCTGATGTAATTTCGGAAATTTGGTATGTTTTTCGGTGGTAAATTTAGAGGATGCTCCACACCTTCTAACCGCAGTATAATATCCGTGTCCAGGTAACTGCTTGAAATCTGCTTTTCAGTACGCTGGCGCGGATTTAGGTGGGGGCTAGGGGGGGGTTGCCTGCAGGGGCCCCGCAGGCACTTATATATGAAGTGCTTGTTGTAAAAACATGACATGCTATATAAAAAATATTTCGAAGTAATCGATCGACCTTAAAGTTTTAAAAAAAAATTAATATATGTAAGAAATCATGTTAATTCTAAAAATGTATTTTAAGTATAGGGCCAGAATTGCTTGTAATAGTACCGATGAGTGTTCGGACTTTACTGCGCTTTTTATCAAAATTGAGGCCCGTATTCACCAACCTTACTATTTTTTTAGCGTGCTATTTTTGCCTTTTTGATATTCACCAATATTTTTGTTTTAAGCAACCGCTGACTTCTCTATAAAATAGCAATCTATTCCAACCTAAAAACAAAACAATACCTAATAGTAGGCTTTGCTTTGTCAAATATTGTATGGCAAACTACTATTCGAAAAGTTCGAACATAAGTTCGAAACAAAAAATGTAGATTGCTTGGTGAATACGAAAAAAATAGTAAACTAAAATGCCTGCTGAAATAAAGCGAGTACTATATCGAGGTTGGTGAATACGGGCATGAATGTTTTACTGCGTCACTGCGGTTTTTTTTAAATCTTCTGCGAAGTATTCGCGACAAATATTAGAATTGGAGATTTTTGTATTTCTCTTAAAAACCAACAGAAAACGCAATCACTTTCTGAAAATTTGTCGACTTCAAATATATTTTGTATCAGTAAAAAAATATGTTTCTGCAACATGCAAAAATATAGTACACTAGGGCGTTAAAGATGCTACCAACCTCCAAGTGACGGCACCACACTCTTTAAATGCATGATATTTTTGACGGATGGAAATCTTAACATGAACATACCATATATGTCAGATCGATCTGATAATTAATAATGACGTTACAGTGTTCTAAATTAAATTACTTTTGGTGTTATTATTACAAAAAAGAAAGAAGAATTCCATGGCTTGATTAAGCTTTAATT
This sequence comes from Tetanocera ferruginea, assembly GCA_958299015.1. Classification (NCBI taxonomy): domain Eukaryota; kingdom Metazoa; phylum Arthropoda; class Insecta; order Diptera; family Sciomyzidae; genus Tetanocera; species Tetanocera ferruginea. Next base: position 103,054,494 of record OY282642.1, on the reverse strand, counting down.
TTTGCGTAACAAAAGTACGAAAGAAACAAAAAAAAAAGCTCAATAAATATTATGATGCGTCTGCTTCGTCGTATTCAACCGTAAAATATTGGAATGCAGATTTCAAAAGAGGTTGAACCAGAACAAGAGGTGAACATGCCGGGGGAGCACCAAACACAGTGACCACTCCAAAATGTTTTGGAAAATCCACGATAACGTATTAGAAAATCATATCAAGTGCGTCGGTGGTTTCAATTATACATGAAAATTTGGGTATGAGAAAGCTGACTGTAAGATGGGTGCCACATACGTTAACAATCAATAAAAAACATGAAAGTGTTCGCACTTCCCAACAATGTTTGGACATATTTAAACAAAATTTAACTGATTTTTTGTAAAAATAGTGATCATGGATGAAACACGGATTCACCGCTATACACCTGAATAGGAGGAATCAGCAAAAGAGTGGGTAGGTCCCAAAAGCGGTGCACCAAGAGAAAGGTGTTGGCGTCTGTTTTTTTTTTGGGATTCAGCAGCATTTTATTCGGCTATTTGAGAAAAGGAAAAGCAGTGAACTTTTCTACGATTGAAGAACGAAACCGAAGCTCCAATTATCGAAGAAAAAATCATCTTTTTGCAAGACAAATCAATCCAGCTCACAAATCGATCGAATTCATTCCTTATTGCATGCTTACGCTTCAAACTGTTTCTTCATTCCTGATGTTCCCCAGCTTAAGCCCCATGCGACTTTTATCTGTTCCCAAACTTAAAAAGGTGGCTCCAGGAGAGGAGTTTTGTTACGAATGAACAATGGTTTTTTCAAACTTTTTTTTTCGACGCACTCTTATGAACATGTCGAATTGGAAACTGAAGTTTATTTTATAGATCTTCAGAAATCTTACCATTCAAAGGGCATCGCAATATTAAAAATCGTTGGGTTAAGAAAAAACGTGTGTTTTCTTTGTTAAGCCGGCAGCTTAATCTTGAACGCGCTAGAACAGTAATTTACAGTTTGAATGTTTATTCTGTCAATAGTATAAAATATACGAACGCGCTTGTGAATAAATGAAAAAATAAAAAAACTATTGCGAAAAAATTCGTTCTACTGCCATTTTTTAATTAAATTTACTGCAATTTACGAATTTTGAAGTCCGAACTCTAGTACCCAGAGCAAATTGTGAAGCTGAAAGGTTATTTTTAGTATTTAAAAGAATAAAAAATGTTCATCAATCTTTTATGTTACATGAACATTTGTCGTCAATAAAGCAACTTTGTATAGAAAGTGATTTGTTGCAAACGATTTACTTTGACGAGTTGATAGAACGTTTTGCCAAAGTTAAATCGAAAAAAAAAATTTAAATAAAAATTGAACAGCTATTGTTTCACTTTAGGACACATGTAAAAATTAATATCTTGATTTTAAAAAGATCCGAGTTAAATGCTCTGACCTTGAGTAGGCCCCGTGTCGATTTAAGCCCCAGGCCCCGCCATGTTTTAATCCGGCGCTGCCAGTACGTTACATCGTCCATGATCACGCAATCAAATTTAGGCAGATAATAGCGATACAGTTTTCGAGCCCTCCTCTTGGCTTCGGCGTCCTTTTCTTCTGACATATCAGATACTTTTTGTAATTAACAGCTCCTTAGGTTGTACAATTTTTTAATCCGTTGAACACTTGACTTTGATGTTCCCGCTTTTGCTGCTATATCACAAACCGGAGTGTCTGGATTCTGAGTAAACAGCCGCTTAACGTTCTAGGCCACCGCTTGGTTCGCTGAACCACTTTTTCTCCCTGAGCCTGGCGTTTTTGATAAAGGGTTAAGCTGTTTGTATTGTTTTATGATCCTTCCGACAGTTTTTACACTCACACCAAATTCTTAAGCGATCTTTTTGTACGTGGTGTTTGGGTTTCCCAAGTATTTGCAAATAATTGCTTTCTGCTTTTCTTCTTGTTGAGATGACATCATTTCAGTAGCTATTTTATTTACTTATGAGTATTTTTTTTAATCTGCAATATTTATACTTTATTTAGGTACCAAATATGTTGCTATATAGGTAACACTTTTTTATAAATAACCTAAAAACAAAAAAGAAACAGTTTCGGTAGTATCGTAAGTGTAGACGTAGAATTCCGTTCTAGTTGTAACCAATTCTACTTTGTCTCTTTTGTCCGATTGTTTTGTTCATTTGCACGTATTTTTATTGATCTTCCAAAAATTAAAAAATAAATGAATAACACTCAATTATGGACTACTTATCGAGGCCAAAACAAAGAAAAAGTTAAATAGTAAGTATGATTAAATGAGCAAGCAAAAAGAAACAAGCTAAATTTCAAATTTTTTCGATCATTTTGTTAAGTTTGACAGGTTGAGTTCATTGACTTAGTTGAAAAGAAGGCGAAGCAAATGCACTTTCCATTGGTGCCACTTTCGTCTCTGCCCGATATATAGTTTGCGAGCTACAGTCAGTTTAACTACTAATTTCAAATTAAAATTAAGACCCCGATTTTTAAAAAATCGTATGGTTACTATATTTCACGCTGAGTACATGTCCTTTCCTCTCGCCTCTGTCTGATATTTAGTTTGCTAGCTACACTTTCTGTTCGATGTATAGTTTGCAAACTACACTCGCTAGTGCTAGTGGGATGTAGAATCCAAATTAGTTTGCATTAAAAACAAAAATTAAAATTTTACGCCATCTATTGGGTAAAAGTATAAAAAGAAATATGATCCAACTCGTTTTTTTCATAAGAGTTAAATCTAACCGGATCACAGACCCATTTCGTTAAATTTGACAGATTGAGTTCATTGACTGAGTTGAAAAGAGGTTCATGAACTCTGGTTTCAAAATAGTATACTACAACAGTAGTGCATACATAAACCCAATGCAAACTAATGCTTTCAATGCTGCCAAAGTGAACCAATCAGTTCGTGTAAAACCAAAGCATACAAGCATAAACAACGAAAGAAAAACAAAGAAAGCAGCAGGCACATAAGCAGCTGATGATTGATTTTCTTATATAAAAACATGAATTTTTCTTCTTATGTTTTACTATTTTGTGACTTTAATATAATAGTGACAAAATCCAAAATTAGATATTCATTCAGCGCAGGATATATCTGATATTTTAGTATATATATTATCTTTGAACGAAGAGTATTAAAGGCTGTAGGTATACCCTAAAGTATTCGCCAAAAACGTTGCCTAATGACCTTGAAAAAATCTGTTAAAACGACTCCATACAAACCGCGCTGTAAGACGTAATTCTACGTCAAAAGAACAGTTATTTCTGGGACAGTCTTTAACTCGAATTGACTGAGGTTAAGGCATAAAGGCACTTGCCTCAGATTCAAATTTGAATGTTGATATAGCTCTCCGCCACACATGCAATATTCTATACTTTTTTCACTTGATTTCCTTTTCCCACATACTTGTCTATAATCTCCATTTCCGAACTAAGGCAGATTGACTGAATTGGTTTTACACCTGAAATCCGGACGACAATTGAGGTAATTCCCGCTGCAACCTTCAATATTGTAATGAATAATTTTTTCCTACGATATAATTACGAATAATTTTGAAAAAACACAAATTGCCTGATATTTTTGACCGAAAAAATAAAAGGCAGAAAATAACTGTTATTTTTGACCGATAAAGTAAAAGTCAAAAGTAACTGTTATGTTTGCCCGAAAAAATATAAGGCACAAAATAGCTTTTATTTTTGTCGGAAAACATAAAAGTTAAAAAATAACAGTTAATATATGACTTTTTTGATAAAAACCATAACCGGTACGGTCCCTGGTTTAATGTCTTTAATATAACAAAGAAAGTAATTATTTTTACAGTATTCAGTAAACTTCTAAAATGGTCTATAAGTAACGCCATAAAACTGAACAACTGATTGAATATTTTTACAACTAGGGAAACAGACATGAGGGTACCATCAAGCAACTCTTATGAGACAGTAGCTAGTCTCAAGTATTTAAGAGACATTCCTTAGCCATTATTTAACGGCTTTACCTACAGAGAAAATACTTCTTTTATGACCACGTTTTCAATTAAACTACTTCCTTAATGAACTACAATGAACCACGTTGCTACAGTGAGTGAGTCAACCTTTTTTTAACACTTAAATACTATAAACTGTTTTGTTGGCCGTCAAAAGGCAAACGCTGAATGAACAAAGCAAAGTATTCAGATTTTATTATTGTACAGCCCACAACAGAAATATTAAAGTGCACTTTTGTGACAGAAGCTGCTGCCACCTTCTTATCAAGAAAAACATTAACAGTGCTATCAACAACATTACCATCATCGCAATCATCATCATCGTAATAATTATCATCATCTTCAACATCGTCATCATCCTATGCGACGTAGTTATCGTAGTCATTGTGGCTTAACACTGTCTCTACGTTGCCAGTCGACGCAGCTTTACTGTTTCTTTGGTTAGTTCTTTGTATCGTTCAGTGCTTTTGTGGTTTCACCAGTCCATTCAACCATCCCCATCTCTTCGTCTATCCTCCGCGGCTGTGCTGCTTCAGCAACTTAACATAAGGAAGTATCCTGCCCCAAAGGAATAGGATTAGCCTAAAAGTTGCTACAAAGCCATTCATTGCTAAAATTTTGTCAAGTGCGGGCAGGGGCAAGGCAGGAAGTCATTTAGAGGTGGAGGTTTATTTTGGTTTTTGGTCTGTTCGTGGTGTTGTACTGCTATATATTGTATATATTGTCTTATGAGGACAATATTTGAGACAACCGCAAGTAGTGCAGTAAAAGTGGCTTGTTTCCTGCTCCGTTAAACGTTCATGATCAGTGCCGGTCTTTGAATAACTGTAGTTAAAGATGTGTAAATGTGGTTGTTGTTACTTCATAGCAGACCTCAAATTAATTCAAAGACCTGCAGTTAGAATTTAACCTATTCTGCCATATTATTTATTATTTTTCGAACTTGTGTCAAAATATTTCAAATCCTTTTATCAAGTCTATTCTTTTTTTTTTGAAATTTCTATCACATTTTCGTTATTATTCATGTTAAACAATGTTACCATTTGGAAATTTTTGAATTTTGAAGTTTAATTAAATTTTTGCCATAACATGTATTATTCTATTTTGTTTAGCAGAAATATTATTTTCATTTTTAATATAAAATTCACTTTGTCTTAAATCCACTGAATAACAACGAAAATACACGAGCAATTAAAAAGCACACAATATGCAGTCGCCAGTGACGGCGTTGCAGGGGTTTGTTTTGCTGTTCCGCCAGTTTCTCGCGTAGAAAGCATGAAATTGAAATGCAGCTTTTGTGAAATGGTATTTATTTCCAATACTTACATACCTACGGATAGATTATTCATTGTGCCCCACTTAAAAACAACCCAACAACGTCACTGTTCAACGCATACAATAAAAACAATTTATACAGCATCAAACAGAAAGACGGACAGACATAAATACAAATTCATTAAATATTCCTTTTACAATGTTACGCGAAATGAATTAAAGTGTTAATTTAACATGACACACACAATATTTGAACATGCCGGCGCCATCCGCTTTGTTCTTCGGCTTAACTTCATCGTTGCAGTATGTAGAGGACGTCAGTATCCCAGCAAACAATTGTGTTGACTATTGCTTCCACTACGTTGTTTCACACTTCCAAAAAATTGACAAAAAAACATATTTTTTTTTAATTTCTAAAAATTAGATATACAGTGGTTCAAACGACAAAATCGAACAGCACAGCGAGCGAGCAACTTTAAAAGAAATTTAAAAATAAAAAACATTATTTGAAATACAGAAATTTGTACAGAATATTTTATTATCGTTTTAACCTGTTTTTGGAACAAATAATTTACAAAAAAATATATTCCAATTTCATTCAGTTTAAAATAATATAAAAAATCGCATTTTTAAGGGTCAAACATCAAACCGGACACAAAGAAATTATTGTTAATTAATTATTAAATATAATATGTTTATATTATATTAAATATAAGAAACATATCGCACATCCTCTTCAAAAGTGACACAACTCAAAATTTTTAAATTTTGACTTTTTAATTTAAGCCAACTCGTAATGCACATCTCCATCGACTGCTAAAATTTTGTTTTATTCTGATTGGTCTTTAATTTTTAAAAAATCATTTTGTATCCTTCTTTTATATGAAGTTGCTTTGAAAAAGAAATAGTTTTTTGCCTCTTCTGAAAATTTTAAAATTTTGAGTTGTGTCACTTTTGAAGATCGTGTGCGTTATTATTACATAAATAAATATTAAATATAATATGTTAAGAAACCTTTGGCATCAATTACGGCTTGCAAACGATTTTCTATAAAGTTGACCGAATTTCTGCAAAAATCTGCTTGAATGATGGTCCATTCCTTGATCAATTCCTTCTTGAAATGTTTCGAATGCTTGTGTTGTAAGGCCTTTTACCCACTTAATTCCATAAGTTTTTAATGGCGTTTTAACAGGTAATTGGCGACGGGTTTGCAATAATTTGGGGCAGTTCACTATGTCACTATGGCTAATAGTATTGCCATGGCTAAATCGGCGCTCTGCTTAACATTTGCTTTTAAGATGTTAAGGTAGCAGTACTTATCGTTTTTACCATCGATGAATACTAAATTCTCAACACCTGCATTCGACATACATTACATTAGTAACATCTTTATAGTAGACGCCTATCTGGTTGGTTTTAGTTCTAACTCAAATCAACTCTCAACAGACGCGTCTTCAGGACTCACATTCATCGAACTGGCTGTAGTGCAGGCTCATAGGGCCGACATGTCTATTCGGAGTTGCTTTCTCAAATTCAATGGTTTTTGGAATATCATTAAATTTATCGACCAGTTTCCAGGCACTCGGCACCCAAGATTTCTACTGAACAACCCTTTTTTTCAATCAAATCATGCAGAATTCGATCGCCATATAAAAATAAATTATTTTTCGGACATGACAAGTGCCCTAGGGATTCGCGTTTACAAATATTAACAGCTTACTATGACAAGGTGCCGTTTGCCAATTCTGCTATACACACTTTACTCATCCACCAATTCCCCAGTACCAATTTGTGAACAATTAATTTGAGTTTAAATTCAATTCACCTCCATTGGTGAGGAGCGCGACCTATACAAAATCTCTTGCATATAGGGTATGCCAGCCTGATTGTACTGAGACACAACTCCATGCCGACTCGTTGTCTAGCTTGCGACAAGTCCCGAAGCGTCAGCCCACGATAGTCCGCTGGCAAAAGGGTTTCCACCTTGGAATGAGCTTCCAACAAAAACCAGACATGAATTGAGAGTTTTGAACACACATGACTTGAAAAGCAAACTTATCTTAGTATCCCGGTATACTATACTGATAGACACTAGTCGGGTATTTGCTATGACTTAGGAAATGACTAAAAAAATCGCTGATATAAAGTGCTATCAGTACAGCCAATCCTGTTTAATGCCTCGGGCACTACCAGTAAAGACTTTAACACTTGTTTATTCCAAAACTGATCGCCTGTTTTAAATTAAATTAGAAAACTTGATCAGCCAGCATACAACATTACCACAATGAAACATGCTCGAACACAGGATCTATTAGGCTCCTTGATCATACTCCTTGTCAGTACTCATATTTTAAACTGCCATTATAATACTCTTCTACCTCCATGACCATATTTTTAAAACCACTTTTCCCGGCATAAAGACCTTATCGTTGGAAATTTATTTATCATCACTTATTCTCGTAAACCCATAAAGAATATCCGATTTTTTATTCATGTCAGTAATTATCAGTTGCTAAACCAGGTTTATTGACTATCCCCGTGCTAACAGTATGTTTTATATACTTTTCATCGGATATGCAGCTACAATAACCAGATTTTATGTCTCACTTCCATGATTTTGCATCTCAAAGCGAGGGCTCATGGCAACCTTTCTTTTACGTGACATACATAATTGCACAACCTTCCTCCTTTTCGCTGGCTTGGGACAGGCAAGTGGCTTACCATCATCACCACTAGGCGCAGTTGCTTTAGACATATAATCCCAAATCATCACAGAACCACCTCCACGTTTCACTGTAGTACGAATATTTTTTCTGCTAAACTCGGTGTTTGATTGTCGCCATACAAAAGCCTTGCCAATGAGCCGTGCAAGTGAAATTTGCTTTCGTCAATATTTATTACCTTAAAAAAGACATACCACTTGAATTTTACCTAATTTTTTACATATTACTTTACTGCCATATCCCAAAAATCATAGTTTTTACGAAAGTACTCTCTCGCGCAATTCTTTCATGAAATTATTCTTTCGCGCAATTTTTCTCATGAAAATCATGTTTCTTAAAAAATTGTTTCTTCTCGTCAGTTCATTTGTCAAAAGGGATGAAAATTTGCAATTCCATGTTTTTATTTCAAAGAAATTGATTGATTTAAAATCAGCCATAAGTCGATCTCTAGTACAAAAGTTGATGAAACAATGTACTAAAATGCAATTCAGAAGACGCCAAAATTGGTTTAAACCAAAAGAGTCGATAAGATTTTTCATGTACAATTTAATTTTGGTACCGGAATTGGAGGTCAGATTTTCGATACACTCTAATCGATATTGTTAATATAATGTTAAATATATAATATATGATTTGCAAATATGTATAAAATTTATATGTTTATAGTTATAGTTTTTGTTGAAATTAACTTCGCTTAAATTCATCAACAATAATAATTAATAATTCAAGACAAATTTCAGCCTTGAAAGTGAATTTTTTGTGTTATTCTCCAAAGAACCTTAAACAAATTCGTTAAAAAGATCGATAGAAGATTATGACTTATGAAATTTTTTGCACTTGTTTCGGAAATCAATAGGATATTTTTTTTACTGAATCAAGTGGCTTCATTATATTCCTGCAAAAATGGTTTTGGAAGAAATTGTATGGGTTATTTCGGTGACGAGGAACTGATTTTTCTCAAATTCAGGCTATCTAATTCTTGCAAAAAATTTTTTGGAGGAAATTTTATGGGTTATATAGGTGACGAGGGATCGATTTTCCTCAAATTCAGACTTTCTTAGGTTTTCATCCCAAGGTGTTATAAATTGAGTGTGCTTTCTGACTTCGAAAATAAACTGGCTTAGTACCGTCACAAGAAAAAATTTTAGGGCTTGTGGTCTCGTATGGGGAAAAAAATTAAATGTGTGCGACAAGAACCTGTATATTACTTATTTCCCATAATATTGAGATCCATTAAATTGAAAAATTAAACTCTGTAAGTTGAAGCCTTACATTATTCGTACGATGGTATAAATTCTTTAAATTATTACGCTTAGAGTAGAGTTAAGGGGGTCTTCTCATTGAGCAACTTTTTTTTTTCGACTGTTTACATTTATTTATAGCTTGGGTAGTTGTGAATATGCTCCTAAAAGGATTTTTAGAAATTCGGAATACTTTAGAAGATACAGCCTTTTTTGTGAAGCAAGGTCTTCGTCAAAATGAGCTATTTTTTTTTCGCCTCATTTTCGAACGAAGCGGCATAAAGTAACCACGGAATTCTGTTGAAAATGTTTATTTTCAACAGAAATGTTTTGTGTTAAATGTTTTTTTTTTATATGTGTTTGCACACATATTCATACAAACATACGAATACACATTTCTGCTTATTTTAGGGGTTGAAGCATTTTTTGAGTCCAGGTGTTGAACTGAAAGCATTATTTAGTTCAGTTTTTAGTTTAGTTAAACGCGTTTATCTCGAAACCACGTTTTTCGAACTTTCGGCCATGATATCTCCAGTTCAACTGAACCGATTTTCATGAAACAAAATGCAATCGACGCAGAATTGTCACCATTCTCGGGTGAACCTCGACGATAATTTTAAAAAATTTTTTACTATTTTTTTTTTACACTAAAAAATCAAAAAAAAAGCCCGAAATTGAATTTTTTTTTTGAATGGCCGCCATTTTGTCAAAAAAAAAATCACAAAATTAAGCTTGAGGTTCACCCGAGAATTACATCTATACTGATTATAAACCCGTTTTTTTTTCATATCAGATGCTCCGGAGACCCGGAATCGTGGCCGCCGTGACGACACCTTTTTTTTCACCACCAACTTTGAAGTCTCATTACTTTTTGAACAGCCCACGTATCGAGGCAAAAAAAACTTTTTTATTTGCTTTGAAACTTTTGTAATACAATAAATAAAAAAAGTTTTCAATTACTCTTTGCGTTTTCAAATAAGAATTTTTTTAGAAAGGGTCCAAAAAACGGGTTTTGAATGAGAAGACCGCCTTAAGTTTATTTCGAATTACTTTTTGCCCTCAGATCTTTAAATTTTTGTACACTTTCAAGCAATTTCAGCACACTCCACTCACTTTCTTTACTTCGTTTTATTAATAACTCGCGTTGCTATATATGATCAAACGTATGGCGGATAGCCCATCTGTTCCACGTTTTGAGTACTTAAAAAGTCTTTTGAGAGTAAAACGTTAAACTTGAGATGATGTATGGAAGTTAAAAAAGTCGTGAAGGAGAAATTTTTCTTCGGCGACTGATTTTCCTCAATCTCGAAAGACACAGTTGTGTACCATTCATCATTATCAGTTTTCGTTGTGTAACTGGTACAGTTGGGACATGACCACACATACCGATCTTCATCCAAGAGTTCACGCACAGCACCTTTGTTTGCAAAACAACCGTTTTTGGAATACCTTTACAAAATTCGTTTTAAATAGAAGGTCAATCACGCTCGAACTAATTGAATTACCGTTTCATTTTTGTTGTATGTGATACTTTATTACCAAAAGTCATCAAAAGTTTTTGGAAAAGAAACAAAAATTAAAAAAATTAATTTGAAATGCTATACTATGCAGGTTATAGTATTATAAGAATTTCATAGTTCATTACAATTTAAAAAGTCTTGTAAGAATTAGCTTGAAAAAATGATAAAATATGTAAATCTGACTTACGACTTTTTTCGCAATTAAGAAATTATAAATAAATACTGCATAAGGTATTTATATATGTTCTTAATAAATATCTCATCATAAGGTTTACTGGGTTGTGTTGCTCTCTAAGTGATGGTTCGGTGTATTCAGTACACGCATTAAAAATGCAAACTGGCAAGAATAAAACGTGTTTTTTAAACAGTAAACAAATATTCATAATAAAGTTTAAATTAAAGTAAAATGCAAATCAAAAACTAATGAATACTAAATTAAAAAAAAAAAAACACACAATCGTTTATATCCGATTTTGAGAAACTCATTAAAGAGGATTAAATAAAATTAACATTGTTTTGAAGCAAAACAAAGATATTTACTTTCAGTTAATCTCTAAAATTCGCACCCTCTAGCTAGGCCAGGCAGCACTAAAGGCTTAACATTTTACAATTTTTTTTACAAATTCAAAGAACTGCATCAGAAATAAAAAAAAAACTTCGTAAGCATCAAGAACGATGAATTGAAACGGAATTCCTTGAATAAAAAGAACTACAAAAAAATACTTTTAATGGAGTTCGTTTCTGTTGCTAATTTTTTGCAATTAATACTATTGTATGCTAAAAATTCAGACTTAAAATAATATTAAATATTACAATACTTAGAAATAGTATAAAAAATTTCAAGTTTCATATTTATATAGTTTGAATATATGATTGAAACTATTGAAGAACTTCTTTCTTAGCTGTACAGTGCCAAAGTGAGCTTAGCTTGTGAGCTACACAAGTGCCATTGACAAAATGCTATTCTCTATAGTTTGGTTGAAGACATCAGTTACCGAACAATAGCTGTAAATTTTATTTATGTGCGTCAATTTTTTCCTTTAACCTTTCTTTAAATTGTTACCGTTAGCTACTCTTGCAAGCTGCATGGGTGAAATAAGCATTATGCTTGTGCTGAATGCAGGTCCCACAACAGCACCGGGTTTTACGTTGGTGCATCACACGGTGATGACGATGACGATAACTGCAGTGAAGAGAAGTGTCGGAGAAGAGCATCGTGGGAGTTTTATTACTATTGATCACCTGTTTCGTTCAATGATAATTACACCCTGAGCTATAATAAAACCAACATTGAGCATTGGTTGAAACGGAAGGGCAGACACATTTGCAAAGGTCGACTGGGCAGAAGTAACAATGAAGCGTAACGTCAAGTTGTATTCTTTGGAATCAAATTGAATGAAGGGCTCTAAATGCTGTGTTTTTTTTTTTCACTTGGACATTTTTTATTGTAACTGGACTGTGGAAGAGGTTTTTTTGTGCATTTTCTGTTATTTATGAACAGATTCGTACATATAAAGTTAATACACAGTCTATGTTGTGAGCTCTGTGTAATGCATGCAAATCCCGTGCATTGATTTAATGTGAGAATTGGAGCGTTAATAGGAACTAGCACGGTACTTTATTTCACAGCTATTACAGGTGAAGTTGAGATAATTATCATAAACAGTAGCACCACCTGAAATGCAGTGGAGATGGGAAACATTAAGCTTTCTTTACATCATTTAAAGTATTAGCGCCTTTTCTAAATCATTAGACAGTAGGAAAAGATGAATCTTTAATGATGTACTCGCCTATCTTCCGACTGGGAAACTTATTTGTATTCATTTTTAGATGCTCTCGCTTGTGAACTTCAAATGCTTTTGAAATATCTATGCTTTGCTTTTTTAATAAAATCCGCTGCCAATCATGAGCTTCAAAGTAATAAACAAATCACGAACAAGCTAAGAGTTGACTGGGATCTGCAATTAACCAATTCTCAAGCGAAGTTTCATGCGTACGAAAATATTGTTTACTTATATTTAACAAAGTGTGGTTAAATTTTAAGAGCCGATGTTAATTTCGAATAAAACACTTATTATTTAAATAGGCAATTTATTTATTTATTAAAAGACGGTTGGACGTCAAAAGCGATAAACTGTCTATATATTTCTGTTTAGAGTCGAATTTTCACTCACCAAAACTGAAAAACTGGCTTACAAATCTACATAAATTTTGGTTTGGATATACAATAGCAATATCAGCTCCGTTTTAAGACCTGAATGTGATAAAAAGTATGCTAGAGCATGAAAAAACTGATTCTACAATCTCAATTTGTGTTATTTCAAAAATGACTTATCAATTATGGTTATCAATTTTTGAAGCAATAGTTTCTTTGAAAGAAAAACGTGAAATGGTTAAACTACAGTCTAAAGAATCCGCTGTACAGCTGAATTATGGAAGAAACCAAGTTAATTTATAAAATTTCCAAAAATAAAGGTACTCTGAGGGATTTTGTTTTACAGAAAACAAAGCTCCTTTTTAGTCGTTTGGGATTGTCTGCCGACTTTAAATGCTTCGGTCGGGATCTTTTTGTCGTTAACAATACAGCAGAAAGAAGAGTAAAATTTTTTCAAGATTTTAATAGGATTTTAGAAAATGATGGGTCAAAAACAATTAATTATTCAGGTGGTTGAAGAATGTAGAAAAACATTTCCGTTCTTCAAAAAAATCAGTTTAAAATTTAAACTTTAAATATAATAAAATAAAAATTTTTAAGATCACAAAAACAATTAGTTTTTTATCAATTTTGGAAGAGGTATTATTTTTTGTAGAATTAAGACTAGTACTCTGTTCAGTTTCATGTGAAATTTCTCTCAGATTTCCATACAAAAAACAATATAATTGAAATATGCATGTATAATTTTCACAACATGTTCGTCAATGTTCCGCTGTGAAAATACTCGCAACATTTCTCTTGCAAAATTTTTTCAAGACAATTAAATTGAACTGCCTATTTATTTAGAAGTGAAAAGTGACAGTTGACGAAAATTATTTATTTTTATATATTTATTTTTCTACATTTTGAAAAATAAAGCATGACTTTTTCAAGTTTTTCAATTTCTACGCAACAAACAAATTGTCAAAATTTTCACGAAACAAAAAAATTTATGTTGCCAGCGAAATTTTACGCAAACGAACAGAGTACTAGGCTTTAATTTCAATAAAAAGGCAGATTTGCTGTAAATAAAGTCGGTTTAGTTAAAAAAAACAACGTGAAAAACACCAAAATTCAAGGTTTTCCTTGGATATAAAAAATTGGATACTACTTAATATATTTAAATTTTAGACGTAAAGGAATAAAAATCAGGCCAGCACTTTTGCACTTATCAATTTTAAAATTTTGCCTTACAAATAAGCACACCTCTACTTACCATCCCCATCAAAATATTGCGATATCTCTTACCCAAACTTTTAGTAATTTTTTGAAAAAATTTATTTTCATGGGTATTTTTCTACCCATTAGGCGGAAATGGTTTAAGACAAAATTATAGTTTGTTTATTAACATATGTATATCTTGAGATTTAAAATAATATGTTTGTCAAAGAATAAGAAATTATATTAGTTAAAAGCAGGGACCGAAAATAACTGTTATTTTCCAATTTTCGAATAAAAAAGACACAATGAAAAAATTGCCGAAGGACATTTTCAAATAAACCATTATGATACAAATGGCCTCAGCTTCACGAATATTTAGAGCCTTTTAAATTTTCGACTGATTCTATAAAAGTTAAATATTAACTGTTATTTTTTGTCTTTTATTTTTTCAGACAAAAATAACGGTTACCTTTGACTTTTATTTTATCGGTCAAAACTAACAGTTATTTTGTGACTTTTATTTTTTCGGTCAAAAATATCAGGCAGTCTGTGTTTTTTTAAAGGCCGCTTGTCCGATTAAAAAGCTATTGATACCATATGTAAAACGTGATCACCGATGAGACCAAAATAATGGTATCGATATCGATATATAAGGCACACAAAAAAACACGTTTATATTTGACTTTTTTGATAAAAAACATAACCGGTACGGTCCCTGGTTAAAAGTTTTATATGTTATTTAGATTAAAAAAGATTAAAAAAAATAATTGCTCGATCTGATAAATATTTTTCGCTTGAAATATATAGTATTCTTTCTTCGTTTAACTTCATTTAACATGTTCATTCATTAAACTTCATGATCTGCCTTAAATAGAAAAGAGGAAACCACGGTGTAACTAATGTCTGATAAAAAGATTGATATTGAAGAAATAATTCAGTGTATTTCAAAAGAATTTATGTAAATATGTTCGCTCATTAAATTAAAGCAAGCAAAACTTACTCTTCAGAACTGCAATATGTTTTTTTTTTTTGCAAAATTTAAGAGCTAAAGAATTGAAATGTTAAACAAGGGCACAAAATAGCCTTAAGCCAAAACTTGAGGTAGTAGCCATGCTACTCCCAAACATGCAATAGCAAGCAGTGTTGATGAAGCCTTTGTTTTCAACATTGTTGGCGTTGGCGGGCTGCTTGTGCATAGCTTATGCCCTGCACACTCAATGAATGCAACACAAGGATGACGACAACAACATGAACGACTGACTACTGACTACAAAGTGAATTTCGACGAGGATTACATAACGTTTTTCGATTTTATTGTTATTTTTGTTTGTTTCTTTTGTTTAATTTTTATTTTTTTGCCGTTAGTTATGCGTTCGTTCCTGCATAACAAGCAAATGATTGTATGCAGCAAATAAAGAGTGTGTTAAGGGTTTTTCCTTTCTTGTTTATGGACTCTTTTAAATTTGTCCTTCCACTTCAACTGACACTGACATAAATTTGGAATAATCTTTAATGTTTCTTGTAATTTTAAGTTGATACTAATTTTGGGGCTACTTTGTTCTGCTTGAACGCTTTGTACGATTCGAGTATCGAGTTTCATGCAATAATTAATGACTCCAATTTTCGCATCCTGTTTCCTGTGCTGCGTTGCGCTACTTTACTTTGCGCTACCATATGTTGCCAAAATCACATACAAGTTAACAACATCCTGATAGTATCCGACAGCAACAACAAAAACAATAACAGAACAGCACTTCCTGTTAGCATAGGAAACGCACTGTTAACAACCTTTCGATTCTTACACCCAAACCTTTAACCCACACGCAAACTCACACACACTCGTACACACTTTCACACATTTGCTCACATCCTTATATTTCTCTTTATATTTTGACTTATTTTGATTAACTTTAACGACGCAGGCTTCAATTTCAATTAAGCAACTTGTTACAAAATCACCTGAGGTATTTCAAGTAATTTACACACTTAAATAAATTTTCATTATTTTCATGCGAAATACCAACAGCGTGACTGCCGAGAACTTGGAGACTTGCAACAGATGGTTAACTCAAGTTCTTTCAATCAGGCGTAAACGAACTGCTTGCTTGCTTGCTTACTTGCCTGGTCCTTCAAGTCTGCACTGAACCGTGAAAGTCAAGCAAGCAAAAATGGCAACTCTTTTTTGGTAATTAAAATCTCTGCTGCCAATAAAGAAATGGTACGTTATTTCGCTTGGACTTGACTTCCGGTTGATATCCTTATGCAACGATTGAAAATTTTATTAAAAGTACAAATATTGATTATGAGGCATGAAATACTTAATTAATATTGCCGACTAATGTCAACATTTGTCGAAGTTTATCCTTCCGTATCAATGTAAAAAATTTTAATTCATCGTTTATCCGTGTTATGTACAACATGACTTACATCTGCAAGTTTGTAAGTCAATTAATACCTGCTTTCGGGTTATTCGAAAAATCGGTTTTTATTTATTTTTTTGTTTTTCTGCTTTAGGATTTTTCTTTCAAACAAATCAATAACTCGGGCTATTCGAAAAACCAAGTTGTTACTACCTAAGTAGCAAACGTAAAGGATAGTTTAGTAGAGTACCATCTGCGGATTTCACCAAAAATGGTTGATTTATTCGGATTGGATTTTTATAAACTCGAATATATAAAATTATGTATGTATAAATTATATAAAAATATACAGGAATACCTCGCATAGTACGGTTAATCCGTTCCACCATTTTGCCGTACTATTTGAAACCGGACTAATCGAGGCACTCGGGACCAGTGCGCCTATTAACAGGTCATATACCCCTATGAAGGAGGTTAAGGGACATTAAAGGATAATCAAGTCAAAAAACGATAAATTGTTACACATAATTTGTTTTTCTGCTTTTCTATAAAAAAAACGAGAGTGTCTAGTATGTACATATGTACATATGTATGTATTTTCAAACATATATTTCTTTAAAATAACTAAACCAACAAAAACAATTCATTTTAAATTTAAACCAACAAAAACAATTCATTTCATTTTAAAATTCTTAAAAATAACTGAACAAAAAAACAAGTACAAAAATAAAACTAAACAAATAAATAAATATGTACGATAAACAAAAACAATTCACTTTAAATTTTAATGCTTTCTTTCATCGCAATTTTAAGCAAAAGACAAGAAAGTAACAATTTTTTCGAAGAAAAAAAATTTTTTTTTTGAAAATTTCAAAACCGTACTATAGCGAAACCGTACTGGTCGAAGCAGTACTATGCGAGGTATTCCTGTATATATATATACTAGCTGGTACCCGGCGCGTTACTGCCGTCCTTGTCCAATGTCTGTTCCAGTTTGTCAGAAGAAGGCCATCAACAACTAGTTACTCTGAGTTTTAATATTCTTTGACCATTATTTCCAAAGCTATAAAATATTAAAAATTATATTTTATGGGTGGAGCCAAACCCCAAGTTCAGCACTCTTTAAAGTTTCTGTGTATTTCCGAGTAGTAGGATATCACAAAGTAGTTACTTCAAACCGAGTTTCTCTGTTCTGTATCTATTATTTCCAAAGCAATTAAATTTAAAAAATTTGTCTCATGTGGGTGGAGACACATCCCTTGTTCAGGCGCGCACCTAGGAAAAGATTTTAGGGGGGTTTTATGTTTTTATTTTTTAGACTTATTTAAATTTGTTATTCATTAAATAATGTTAAGAAAACAAGTCCATTTTTCTTTTATTTTGGGCCATTATACTTGAAATATTTTCAATATTATTTTCTAGACCCCCTACACTGAGGGAAAAATGTGTTAAAATTAAATGAAATTGTGTTCATATCTAACGAATTTGTTTTTGAAATAGAGCTTGAAACAAATTCATTAAAATTAAACACAACTGTTTTTAAAGTTAAATTAAAAAATAATGTTTTTGTTTTTAAAACAGTATTTTTGTTATGAAAAACAAATTTAAAACAAAAATTTTAAAATTCAAAACACATGTTTTAAATCATATTTTTTTCGATGCCATTTTTTAACTTTTCCGAGTTTTTAGTACCAGATTCACAACCAGCTACCCCCGGGACTGGAGCTAACATATCCGAATACCAAATGTTAACTCCATTCGATGAAGTGTGCATTCGAAATATTTTAATGTTTAGTTAATATGTTGTTTTTTATCATATGTTCGATATTTGTCAAACCAATTCAAAAAATTCAAAAATTGTCATTGTATTCAAATTTTTGTTGGTTTTTTCAAAGAAATAATAATAGAAAAATAAAAAAAAAGAAAGGAGTTTATAGGAAGTTGAAAATTAAACACACTTGTTTTTAATTTTGTTTTGTAGAATCGCAAAGGCGGTAAATTTCTATTTTAATATTTTTTGTTTAATTTTAAAGTATGTTTTTTTCTCAGTGTACAAACACGTAACAGAGATAGACCATTTATTAACCAAGTCAGCCCAGTTTTATTAACTCATTTCCGCCTGTAACCAGATCCGCTCATACGATTTTGATAAAATTGTATACACGATTGTATGATCGATTGATTCAAAATCATCAAATGCTAACATCCAGCTCTATACCTCAATGTGTTGCTGAGATATTCATTGGGTATTTTTCAACCCATTTGGCCATCGTGATAGCTTTACTCCGAATTTTTATACCCCCACGCGTACTGCGTAAGGGGTATATTAATTTTGTCACGACGTGTGTAACACCCAAAAGGAGGCGTGGTAGGTATGGAAAAGTATATATATTCTTGCTCAGCATCACCACCTGAGTTGATTTAGCCATGTCCGTCTGTCTGTCCGTCTGTCCGTCTGTCCGTCTGTCCGTCTGTCGACACGATTACAGCCGTAATTTTTAAGCTATCGTAATGAAATTCAATATTTAAGCTTTTTTAAAAAAAATTAAGGTCAAGTTCGAGAATGGGCTAAATTGGATGAAAACCACGCCTACCTCCCATACAACTCCAAAATTGAAAACTCTACAAAGAAGCTAATATTAAAGCTACAATACTGAAATTTGGTATATGTGTGTTCTATGTCAAAACTAAGATGTGTAAGAAAAATGGGCGTTATCCACCTACTAACACGCCCACCTCCCATACAACTCCAAAATTGAAAAATCTATAAAGAGGCTAATATTAAAGTTAAAAGACGGAAACTCGGTATTTGTGTATTCAATGTCAAAACTGAGGTGTGTTAGAAAACTGAGCGTCATGCACCTATTAACACGCCCACCTCCCATACAACCCCAAAATTGAAAAATCTATAAAGAGGCTAATATTAAAGTTACAAGATGGAAACTCGGTATTTGTGTATTTAATGTCAAAACTGAGATGTGTTATAAAATTGGGCGTCATCCACCCATTAACACGGCCACCTCCCATACAACCCCAAAATTTAAAAATCTATAAAGAGGCTAATATTAAAGTTACAAGACAGAAATACGGTATTTGTGTATTCTATGTAAAAACTGAGGTATGTTAGAAAAATGGGCGTCATACACAATCTAAGACGCCCACCTCCCATACAACCTCAAAATTTAAAACTTTATAAAAAGGCTTATATTTAAGCTGCAAGAAAACAATTTGATATGTATGTATTTTAGACACATAAAAATAATAAAATCTTTCAAAATCTCTTACAAAAAGCTCTCCAATTTAAGATTCTTCTACCCATAAGAATCGGCCGTGGGGGTATTTTAACTTCGGCCAAGTCGAAGACATACCTTACTAGTTTTAAAATAATTGCAATGCGTATTTAACGACAAAACTGCTGATTGAAGTCAGCACTGATTACTTTTAGCGGTGGAGAGCAAAATTAACACCTGAACTATTGATTTGGTAGAAAAAACTCAAGTCAATTAATACAATATTACTTTCTTATTTATAATGCGATCGATCCAAAGTTGGTGTCAATGAAAAGGCAAGATAAAAAACTAAAATATTGCTGTTGTGCTTTGATTTATTTTCTATATTTTCTGCTTTCCACTGCCACTTTTTCCACCACCGGAAAATTCATGATTTTCGTAGTCTGGTAACTCTAGTCAAATGGCAGAATTTCAAGGATTCATCTAATAGTCTAAGAAATTTTCATCTATTAGCTAACCATCCCCCTCAAAAGTATTGCGATATTTTTCTTACCCACACTTTTTAGTGATTTTTTGAAAAAAATATTTTTTGGGTATTTTTCTATTCAAATGCGTTTTTCAATGGGACATGGGTTAATTGCATACGTTTTAAATCTTTGTAGCCCAAGCCTAAAAATATTAGACTGGGTCAATTTTTGTTTTCAAAAAATCGTAGGCGCGGAAAATGTTCTACGGAAAATGCTGACCATCTTTTCCAAAAAAATACCATGCCTTAAATCGATTTCGAGCTTCCGGTTTTATTTTATTTCTTTATTTGTTTTATACCTTAAGACAATTTTGTTTTTTCCAAAGATAGTTTGAATTTGTGTTTTGCTAAAAAATTTGAAGAAATTGAAACAAAAAACCAAAAAAGTACTCAATACTAAGTACTAAGGTACAAATTTTAGTGGTTTTGAACATAAATTTCAAAAATATTAATTCATTTATAAATTTCACGTGTTTCATCACGTGTCAACAAAATAAAAAAATTTCAGATTTCATTATAATACCTATTAAAAAAAAATATTTTGAAAATTTATTTAAAATAGAAAAACAACATTTGAAAGCCAGATTTGCAATTATCGTTGCATTATTTAATTTTGAATTTCGTGAAATCTATTGTATAATTCCAGTTGTTAGAAAATATTTTGTTTTGATGAAATTAAGTAAATAAGTAATAAAATAAGTAGACTTGATCTACAAATTCCATGCCATATTCAAGAAACTGAGAGTAGCGTTCAACTTTTGGCCAGTGTTCGACGAGTTGTTGAACAAAATCACGAGTTGTTGAAAAAACTATAACTGCCTCCAAAAACAGTTATGTATGCAGTTATAGTTGTGACAGCAGATAGTCGAAGAAAAATTCCACGACTTGAAAGAAAACAGGACTTCCTAAAACAATCTTTTCAATTTTATATTGAGTTAAGATAGATTCTTTTTGTTCTTTTTCTATAAAAATTTTTGTTTCTTTTACTTTATTTTGTTTTGTTTATGTTTTTTTTTTTATGAATTTATTCATTTCTTACATTTTTTGTATTTTATCGCTTATAATTTGAATTTGAATTATAGAAATTGGTTTTTTGACGTAGAATTACGTCTTACAGCGCGGTTTGTATGGGATCGTTTTAACAGATTTTTTCAAGGTCATTAGGCATCGTTTTTGACGAATACTTTAGGGTATACCTACAGCCTTTAATACTCTTCGTTCAAAGATAATATATATACTAAAATATCAGATATATCCTGCGCTGAATGAATATCTAACTTTGGATTTTGTCACTATTATATTAAAGTCACAAAATAGTAAAATATAAGAAGAAAAATTCATGTTTTTCTATAAGAAAATCAATTATCAGCTGCTTATGAGTCTGCTGCTTTCTTTGTTTTTCTTTCGTTGTTTATGCTTGTATGCTTTGGTTGGAACTGGTTGGTTCGCTTTGGCAGCATTGTAAGCATTAGTTCGCATTGGGTTTATGTATGCACTACTGTTCTAGTAAACTATTTTGAAACCAGAGGTCATGAACCTCTTTTCAACTCAGTCAATGAACTCAACCTGTCAAACTTTACAAAATGATCGAAAAATGTGAAATTTTGCTTGCTCATTTAATCATACTTACTATTTAACTTTTTCTTTGTTTTGGCCTTGATAAGTAGTACATAATTGAGTGTTATTCTTTTATTTTTTAATATTTGGAAGCTCAATAAAAATACCTGCAAAATGAACAAAACAATCGGACCAAAGAGACAAAGTAGAAGAGGTTACAACTTACTGTGAAACCTAAACAAGAGCGGCGGCGTTGATTACACTGGTTTACAGCCAATATGTACTTTGAATGCCACTATCCTTTTCTCATGTAAAATTGGTCACTAATTCCGAAAAAAAATTATTTTTTTTCTGTCACTCCGTTTTCGAGATATTGCCCACTGTAAGGTTTTCAACGAAAAAAAAAAGTTGGTTCCACTTAATTGCATATATCTCCAGAACCAACAACAGTAATCAAACAAATGATATATCAAATAAAAGCTAATAAAATTTCTTACAAACAATGCAGACACCTTTTTTTGGTCGAGTTGTTAGTTTTGGCGGAATAAATTCAAATTTCGGGGATTTTTTTTATTTTTCAGAAAAATTTCCAAAAAAAGACAAAATAGTTGCAAATTTCGTTAAGAAATCAAAATATTTTATTACTTTTGATATTTTTTACTAAAAGCCTTTATTTTTCCAAAAAAATAAGCTATTGTTGAAGAAAATCTAATGAGAAATGAAAAAGTTGTGTTTAATGGAACGAAATCACCCAAATTGTGTGATTTTCAATTAATGCATTTGGACTTATTTTATTGCCATAAAAAAAAAAATGAGAACTAAAGGTTGTTGTAATAAAATCATATATTCTTCATTTTTATTGTTCTTTTAATAATTTACATTATTTTTACATTATTTAAATTGTATATAATTATTATTAATAATTTTTATTGTTCCCTTAAATCATTTATATTGTTATTTACATTGTAAATAATTTTAAACAACAATAGTCGCACCAATAGTCGCCCATCATTCCTTCGTCCCAAAATCCTTAGTACCGATTCTCAATTGCTTTCATCTGTTGGTGGAATCTTCTCGTATGCAACAATTCAACTTTTTGAGACCCAATGTTAAGGTGACATACTTCAGAAATCGTGAAAAACCTTTTGCTATACACTTTACAAAGAATGACAATATCTGCTTTTGCGTAGTCATTCCTGGCTTGTTTAATACCTTCGGTCAGCCGTAAATTCCCAAAGAGTGGCGTTTGTTTATTGATGGCAGTATTAAATATGAATAACACGCTGGAAAATATGTTCTGATATCAAAGTCGTTGGTACACCACGTCGTTGGTAAACCACTATTACAAAAAGGACTGGCCAGAAAGAATTGAGTCGAAAGTTGGAGCGAGCAACGTCAAAAACGTTCCAATCGTTAAAAAGGAAAACATATTTCTCCCACCGCTGCACATCAAAATTAGACTTATGAAAAACTTTGTCAAGCCGTTAAACAAAGAAAGCGAAGCATTCACATATTTGAAAATGATTTTTCCAAATCTTTCTGATGCCAAGATAAAAGAAGGTGTCTTCGTTGGATAAATAAAAAGGTGTTAAGCGATCTTCAATTCGCAGAACTATTGTCACCAGTTGAGGCAGCGGCGTGGGATTCTTTTAGGACGACTGTTTCTAGCTTCCTCGGGAACAATTAAAGTGAAGAACTATACAAAACTGGGCGTAAATATGTCTCTGAAAATTCACTTTCTGCACTCCCATTTGAATTTTTTTCCGAAGAATCTCGGTGACGAGAGCGACGAGCATGGGGAAAGATTCCACCAACAGATGAAAGCAATTGAGAATCGGTACCAAAGATTTTGGGGCGAAGGAATGATGGGCGCCTTATGTTGGTTTCTCATCAGAGAAACCGATCCCGAATTAAATAAACGACATAACAAGAATTCTAATCATTTTGAATTTCTGAATGATAAATAAAAATTATTTACAATGTAAATAACAATATAAATGATTTAATGCAACAATAAAAATTATTAATAATAATTATATACAATTTAAATAATGTAAATGTTAATGTTAATTATTAAAAGAACAATACAAATGAAGAATATATGATTTTATTACAACAACCTTTAGTTCTCATTTTTTTTTTGTATGGCAATAAAATAAGTCCAAATGCATAAATTGAAAATCACACAATTTGGGTGATTTTGTTCCATTAAACACAACTTTTTCATTTCTCAATAGATTTTCTTCAACAATAGCTTATTTTTTTTGGAAAAATAAAGGCTTTTAGTTAAAAATATCAAAAGTAATAAAATATTTTGATTTCTTAACGAAATTTGCAACTATTTTGTCTTTTTTTGGAAATTTTTCCGAAAAATAAAAAAAATCCCCGAAATTTGAATTTATTCCGCCAAAACTAACAACTCGACCAAAAAATGGTGTCTGCATTGTTTGTAAGAAATTTTATTAGCTTTTATTTGATATATCATTTGTTTGATTACTGTTGTTGGTTCTGGAGATATATGCAATTAAGTGGAACCAACTTTTTTTTTCGTTGTAAACCCTACAGTGGGCAATATCTCGAAAACGGAGTGACAGAAAAAAAAATAATTTTTTTTTCGGAATTAGCGACCGATTTTACATGAGAAAAGGATGGTGGCATTCAAAGTACAAACAACTTTTCGTTATTTGTAAACCAGTGTTATCTGTCAAAAAATCTTCATGCTAGTATAACTTGTATGAAGCAAACCATAATAATACGACGGCACCGCTGAGCGGTTGGAAAATCCAAGATTGACAGAGCGTTGGGAAGTGAAGTTGGCTGCAAGAGACGAATAACTTGTAATTTCTGTGAAGAATTTGTACACTTTTGACAATATCTGACATAAAGCCGCCGCTCTTATTTAGGGACGACAGTTCAGCGATAACGCAAAGCGGCCAACACCATGCCTCTCAACGCTCTTATTAAGGTTTCACAGTTAAACGGAATTCTACGTCTATACTTACGATACTATCGAAACTGTTTTTTTTTTTTTTATTTGACTTCGGTTTTTCACTAGATTCATAATTTAACCCTTTGAAATTTTGATCATATATGAAATTTGATAAAATGTTTCTTAAATGAGGGCATTCAATGTAGAATTTTTACCGAAAAACAGGAAATTTTTACCCTAATACATGTCTTTTGTTTGTATTAATTTTTTCACAAACTGAAAACGTTTTTATTTTTAATTTTCTTGCACCCATACATACTGTTCAAACCTCACTACTTACTTAAATTATAACTACTTGTTAAAAAATATCATAAAAAATCTTTGAAAAAGCAATGTTTTCAAAGGTAAGGTAAGTTTTCGATTTGTAACAAATAATATGGTTACAAACACATACAATAATAATATTGTCGATTTGTCATGTTTTTGGTGAAAAAGAGATGGGTGCGTTAGTTATGCCATCCTCAAACTTCTAAAAGTTGTACCTGGAATGGTGGTCAAACACCATTTCCAATCGACTTCCTTTGCCACAGCTTTTTGATTTTGTGGCAATATTTTTCTAAAAAGTGCATTCCACAAATTTTTAAGCGATTCTTATCAAAACAATATAAAACACAATAAAAAATAGCTGATATAAAATACTTCATAATTTTTATCGTTTTGCTATACAAATTTTATTAGTCTTTCATTTGATTTAAGACTGGAATTCTTTGTGAAGAGTATTGAATCCTGTGTGCTATAAGATCCTTTTATGTTTATTAATAATTTTCATAAGTTCTTTACTCAAGTATTTTTACTCAAATCTTTTAATATTTAATCTCGTTTTGTCTTATATATTTTATTTCCGGTCATGGGGGGGTTAACCCCCAAAACCCCCTGCATTCGCGCCTGCCCTTGTCCAATGCACATTATGGTTTTCCAGTGGCATGACACCACCAAACATCAACTCTTTTCAGAGTATTTAAACTCTTCTGTGACTTTTACTTCACAGAGAGAATTTTGAGCTGAAAACAATCCCAAACTAATTAATTTTGGGAGAGATTCTGAGCTAAGCAGTAATAAGCTTAATATCAAGCCCTAATGTGATTGTTTATCAAAAAATTAACACGTCCAGTCCAAAAAAAAAAAAGCCACCGATGAAATTGATGAAAATAAAGTATGCCTAAGGCAACGCGTACCTAATTTCCGAGAAGAGCTCAATCCATTGCTCCGTGGACTTAGGATACTATGAAGTTAAAATCTGAGGTAGGTCTGAATCATTTGATAAAATTACAAAATCTTCTCTTAAATCTTTGCTTATATTGAAGAAAAGTTCAATGAAAGGATGAAAATACCATTCTTACTCAAGATCTTTCAACATCTCTACAGTTGTTTTGTTGATAAGAGCGATTTTATCGTTTTTGAAGTTCAGACAAGAATATTATTTTAATGAAAATTGGTTGCTTCGTGAACATCTAGTGAATTGTATATAAAATAAGATATAACAGCAGTGTTTTTTTCAACATAAAATTTCAAATTAAAGTCAATTTACAAAATCTTGCATTGGATAAGAGTTTGTAAACTTGTAGTTTCAGATATCACAGTTAGGTGTCATATAAAATGGCCACAACGTCATTTAGCTGTGAAATAGTTTTCATACGCCGCAAATTGTAATGCAAAATTAGATTTGGATATTGGAAAAAATATTGTAATTAAAAAAGGTAAATATTGTTTCATCTGGTGCCGGTTGGCACCAATAAGAAATGCAATCCGAAAATTAAAAGTGTTAAGGAAAAAATTTTGTATATTTCGCTCTATATCAGATTTCCATACTCTACAGATCAAATTTCTACATTGGTAAACCATATGAGAATCTTAATAGTGGGGAAAATGCTACGCTTCTTTTAACATATTTTGCATTTTATTTCAGTCATATTCCATAAGATGTGGGTATGAAAATAAACAAGCATTTTTAACTCTTTCGAGAAAATAAAACTTTTCAAATATGCACAGCAACAACAACAAACGAATTATTTTTTTTATAATACTCTTAAGGAAGTTATGTTTTAATATTCACCAAAGAAAAGGTGAAACTTCAACACTGACAGATGCATTTAAAATTCAAGAACTTATTTTACACATTTAAAATGATTTCGTGCACGCGTGCCAAGGATAACATTTTTTTGTACTATTGTTCTGTTGATTTTATTTTTTCCTTTTCTTCTTTTAAATGACAGGTTGGCGGGCATAATATTAATGATATGATGGCAACACTTCTTCCATTTGGTAAAAAAAGAACTAACCACTTTCACCGAGACGCAGCTGTTATTTGAGCTTACTTGAGCTGTTAATTAAGTGTGCGAAAGGTACAAGTCGGGATGTAGGTAGATAGCTTATTCAGTAGAAAGGTTGTTTGAGGTTGTGTCTCTGGGTTTGATTAAATACGGTTTATAGTGAAATGGGGTGCAGTTAAAATCCAATTAATGATTTTGTTTTATTGTCATTTTTATGTCAAGCACTGCAATAATTTATGGTTTATATTAGAGTGAGTGCGGAATAATGAAGGTCTTACAGACAGTCTGAAGTTTACACTCTGCAGGCGCTAAAAAAAACTTTAGCTTCTATCTACACAGTTCTATTGTTTATGACTTATTTAAAACTTTAAATCACTTGTGTGTTAAAATTTACAGACACAAAGTCAAGACAATTATTTTTAAAAATTACCCAACTAGCCACTCTGAATAATTCACTCTGAATAAATGAAAAGACTTGCCTACATAATAAATATACAAGCTGTAAAATTTTATCATAACTGAAAATAAGTAAGCTTTATATAATAAGGCGGCCGTGGCCGTGTGATACAAGGAATCTTGGCAAATCCTAAGTTCGAATCACCTTCTGATACAGAAAGTTTTTCAACAGAAATACATTTTTCTAATTATGCAATTAAGGTTAACTGACTCGTGTTCAATACAAAATTAAGCTTAAAAAAAATTAAATTCGCTACTTTTAACACTTAATACCTCAATTTTTTTTTAAAATACTGCCTCATTTAACCATTCCTCTCATATAATCCGTTCAAATCAATAAGATATATGGGCCACTTTAAACAATTTTCAATAGCATTAAGGTCAGGGCTATTTCCCGGACAAGATAAATATAATATATAATATTTCTATACTCTACCGCATATATGTAAAATATTGGTACTATTCTCATATGGTTTAACGGGTCACTGGTATCTAATGTGGAAGATTTTACGCCCCTTTTACCATTTTGTGCATTGACATCCTATGATATTAAAATTTTTAAATGAAACGCTTGAAAAGACGGCTAGTAAAAGAAAATTTTTTGTAAGGCCGAAACGGGTATACCTGCAAAAAAGCTTTGAATGACGTAATATTTATTTTTATACCCTAAACCTGAAAGGTCAGGGTATATTAACTTTGTGCAAACGTTTGTAACGCATAGAACGAAGCGAGTCCGGTATAGAAAAGTATATATATTCTTGATCAGCGTCACCACGTGAGTCGAGCTATATATGTCCGTCCGTCCGTCCGTCCGTCCGTCCGTCCGTCTGTGTGTTGTCCGTATACACAGGATAAGAAGAAGGAGTTGAGATAATTGGATGAAACTTGGTACACATGGTCACATGTACCCCAGGATCTGCACTATTGAATATTTTTGGAATCCGCCCACGGACACGCCTACCTCCAATACAACGCAAAAATTTAAAACTGCATAACTCAGCTCATAATAAGTCTACAACAATAAAATTTGATATGTATGTGTTTCATACCAACACAAAAATGTCTTCGGAAAATGAACGTCATCCGATCACGGACACGCCTACCTCCCATACAACCCAAAAAAACGCAATAAATAAGCATGTGTTTAACCTACAGAGCTAAAATTTGGCACGTATGTTTTTTATGACAAGACAAAGATGGTTTGGAAAAATGGACTTCATCCGCCCACGGACACGCCCATTTACAATTATTTTTTTTTTATTTTTTTTTGAAAAGTGGGTTTAGGGTATTTCATAGTCGGCCTAGACCGACTTTAGACTTTTTTTACTTGTTAGATATAGTTAAGGGGCATCAATTAATTACGTGAGACGATTTTGGCGACTTTTTGGCAACTCCATCACCCGTAGCGAGATATCGTGAGATTTGGTTCTACCCTATTGTGTAAGTTCTGTGTTAATATCCATCTGGCACAAACTGACTTTTTGTTTAAGGGCACGTGACTCCTTCAAAAAAAGTTTATTTTAATGTATTAAAATTCCTTTAAGTTGAATAAAAAATAAGATATCATTTTGAAAAATTAAATATATATTTTTTAGTAAAAAGTATACACCAAAAAAATTTATTTTTTTGATTTTTTTATTTAAATATATGGCTACTGGAATTATTTTATAAAAAAACATCATAAAACCATGACGGTCATGATTACGACTCAATGGGACATCGGAAAAAAAATAAAGAACGTGGTTTTTATCAGCATCAAAACCGCCATGGAATGAACTAGAAGAAACAATTTTGCTGAAAAATAACAAAATGGCGGCGTTTTCTCAAAAATTGTCAAGTTTTTTGGAAAAAAATCGGCCAAAACTCAAAAACTATAAAACCGATTTTTCTGTCCGTAGTTCATTTCATGCATCGACAAGTGTTAAACTACAAATTCAAATTTCAGTTCGATCGATCCAGTAGTTTTTGTTTTATCACGCCCGCCATGATTTTTTTAATGAGTTTTTAAAAAAATTCCAGTTGCAATATACACCAATACCTCACTTTGCGTCGTGGTTACGTTCCAAAAAATCACGACGCAAATTGAAACGACGCAAAGTGAATTATGATTTTCTATAGCAAACCATATAAAGATCGAAGATAGGTTCCAAGATTACGAAAATACTACTTTTTAAAAAGAAAATTGAGCAAAGTATACATTTAAAAAACAAAAATTATATAAAATTTTATGAAATATATAAAAAAAACAAAAAAAAAATTCAATTCAAGCAAAATCAAATATTCAATTAATTTATAAAAAACAAAATAAAAATTAATCACTGTCTGATGAGTCCAAAGTGGCTGTTGTAGTAAATAAAAATAAAAAAAAATAAAAATATTTAACTATTTTGTAACCAGAAACAACCCTAAAAAATTAAAAAAAAAAAATCTATTATTCTTAAAAAAAAAAAACACACAACAAACTAATTGAAACGTTACAAAAAGAACAAGACAATAATTGAAACTGAACTCTGAAATAATAAAAAAAAGTGAAAATAAAACTGAATTAAAATTGCGTTGATTTTCAGTTAGAAGGCAATCCCCGAGTTTTGATGGCATGACGCAATAAATAAAAAGTCGTGCCATATTTTAAAAATAAAAAAAAAGTTGAAGACTCGAACCCAAAACAACGCAACTTCGAAAATCTAACGACGCGCAGTGAAAATTAGTTCTTATTCAGCAGCAACGCAACTTCGAAAAAACGCAAAACGAAACGACGCAAAGCGAGGTATTGGTGTATGTGATTAAAATAATAAAATTTTTTTTTCGTAATATTTTTTCCGAAAAATTTTGTAATTTTTCAAAATTAAACCTTATTATACCCTAAACCTGAAAGGTCAGGGTATATTAACTTTGTGCAAACGTTTGTAACGCATAGAACGAAGCGAGTCCGGTATAGAAAAGTATATATATTCTTGATCAGCGTCACCACGTGAGTCGAGCTATCTATGTCCGTCCGTCCGTCCGTCCGTCCGTCCGTCTGTGTGTTGTCCGTATACACAGGATAAGAAGAAGGAGTTGAGATAATTGGATGAAACTTGGTACACATGGTCACATGTACCCAAGGATCTGCACTATTGAATATTTTTGGAATCCGCCCACGGACACGCCTACCTCCCATACAACGCAAAAATTTAAAACTGCATAACTCAGCTAATAATAAGTCTACAACAACAAAACTTAGTATGTGTGTGTTTTATATTAACACAAAAATGTCTTTGAAAAATGGACGTCATCCGCTCACGGACACGCCCACCTCCCATACAACCCAAAAATTGAAAATGCAATAAATAAGCCTCTGTTTAATCTACAGAGCTAAAATTTGGCACGTATGTTTCTTATAACAAAAAAAATATGGTTTTGAAAAATGGACATCGTCCGCCCACGGACACGCCTACTTCCCATACAACGCGAAAATTGAAAACTGCATAACTCAGCTAATAATAAGTCTACAACAACAAAATTTAGTATGTGTGTGTTTTATACCAACACAAAGATGTCTTTGAAAAATGGACGTCATCCGCTCACGGACACGCCCACCTCCCATACAACCCAAAAATTGAAAATGTAATAAATAAGCCTCTGTTTAACCCACAGAGCTAAAATTTGGCAAGAATGTTTTTTATGACAAGACAAAGATGGTTTGGAAAAATGGACTTCATCCGCCCACGGACACGCCCATTTACAATTAATTTTTTTTTTTTTTTTGAAAAGTGGGTTTAGGGTATTTCATAGTCGGCCTAGACCGACTTTAGACTTTCTTTACTTGTTTTTTATTCAACTTATACGCATTTCAACTTATACGCATTTGAAAGCGTCACTTCCCTTTAAGACAAGTAATTGAAAAATTAATTTAAAACAAGTAAAGAAAGTCTAAAGTCGGTCTAACCCGACTATAGAATACCCTAAACCTCCTATAACATTTAAATATATATTAAAATATTAAAATAAATAGATACAACTACCTATCAAAATTTATGTATTCTTTCTACCTATAGATTTAATACAGGATTAACTAATCTGGTTTAGATGGTGAGCGGGTGGGCGTGTTGATGGGCAAATTACGCCCAGTTTTTGCGCACACCTCAGTTTTGATATAAAATGCTCCCATGCCTAGTCTTATCTCTCTAGGCCAAATATGATTCTCTTAATAGTGTTTTTAATATTGTGGGTTGTATGGGTGGTTGGCGTGTTCATGTGCGGATGACGCCCATTTTGTGCACTCATCTTATTTTTGATACATTATTCTCACATACCATGTTTTATCTTTATAGCTCGTATATAAAGCTCTTTTAATAGTTTTTCCCATAATGGGTTGTATGGGATGTGGGCGTGTTGATGGGGAGATGGCGCCCATTTTTTTTTCATACCTCAGTTTTGATATGTCTTGCTACCATACTAAATTGTATCTCTCTAGGTCAAATAAGAACCTTGTAACATGTTTTTAATATTGTAGGTTGTATGGGAAGTGGGCGTGTTCATGGGCGAATGACGCCCATTTTTTGAACACATCTTAGTTTTGGCACAATAATCTCACATACCAAGTTTTAAATTTCTAGCTCATACATAAACCCCTTTATAGAGTTTTTACCATAGTGGGTTGTATGGGAGGTGGGCTGTATGGGAGGTGGACGTGTTAATAGGCAGATCACGCCATTTTTTGTCTGCGTTTAGTAGATAATATATACGTGTCAAATTTTATTTGTGTAGCTTATATACAACTCTCTATACAGCGATTTTTATTTAATGGTCGTATGGGAGGTAGGTGTGTCCATGGGCAGATTCCAAAATATTCGATAGTGCAGATCCTTGGTTCCATCAAGTTTCATGCAATAAAAAAATTTTTTCTCAAATTGTTCAAGCAGATATTTTGCAAATCTTATATTTTTGCTCTAGATACACCATAATTTCGATTTAAAATTAAAAAAATTAAAATTACAAAAGATCTATATGTAGATGACATATGACACCATTGAAGCCAATGTATTGACACGATTTAGTATTCTTTCAGACCTATTCAACGATATGCTGCATTCCACGATAGGACTAAAAATGCAAATGTTATAACTAAAATACTAAAAATACTAATGATTTATCTAAAAGACCATTTTGGCTGTTTTTCGGAACACCCAAAAAAAAAATTTGTAGTTTTGAAACACTTTCGACATAAGCTTTCATTCTAGGGGGTGTCTTTTTGTATTAATTTTTTTCCAATATAATGCGAACTACTCTAATGAGCACCTTAAATCAAAAAATGCATTTTTCGAGGCAATTTTTTTTTAAAAAAAACAAATTTTTCACTATTTTTTAT
This sequence comes from Tetanocera ferruginea, assembly GCA_958299015.1. Lineage (NCBI taxonomy): Eukaryota > Metazoa > Arthropoda > Insecta > Diptera > Sciomyzidae > Tetanocera > Tetanocera ferruginea. The sequence goes on along the minus strand of OY282642.1, from coordinate 103,021,655 downwards.
GACGTTATTGTTTTCCTCGAACAATTCCCTATACATCCGCCATACATTGCTTTTTTTCTCAGTGCAGCTAATTTTCGTATTTTATATTTTTTCATGTTTACTCATGATACTAAAAACGCACCGAAACTAAAACTGCACCGTTTAATTTGGTCTGATTAAAATATATATTGTAAAAATTCTTGTTAGAGAAAGGCTAAATTTTATTTGTTCTCCATAAAATATAATCCATATTTCTGTTACACATTGCAAGTAATGGTATCTGGGTGGAATATAGCTGCTACTAATACCAGTTTACCCACAATACTTGGCATTTACACCATTTGCATGATAATGACATGCAACATTGGGCACACGTTCTAAATTATTTCCTTGACGTGTGGACACTTAAAATGCAACCCATCATTTTTTTTTTACAATATTGCAATTTACTGCTAAATATGCAAGGTTTTGCATATGAGGTGCAAAAATTATAAAATATTACATGAACGAGTAATAATCGTGCCATTGTTCAATACAACAAGCACAAGAAAAGCCGTCCGCTGTCTGCACTGCTGGGAGTAGAAAAGAAAAAACCAAGCATATTAAAAAACTAAAAAAAAAGTATAAAATGGTGGGAAAAAGTGGCAATTTAGCAGCCATCAACCTGTTCGTCGTTTCGACATAAATTATTTTCTGTGTCAAAAGTCAAATCAACGTAAGCGCAATCATGTGTGAGAGTGTCTGTGTGTGTGTGTGATCATAAGGTTGCAGTGGGTTGGCAACACTGCTGTGAGATTGTGAGATGTGTGAGATTTTTATTCATTTTACACTTGGCATGTTGCCAGATTTACATATGTCGAGGGCGAGTGCATCGTGCTTATTTGTGTCTCGGTTTTATAAAAGGATTTATGCATAAAGTGACCAAAATGGTCGTGAATGGTATCGGGGAGCAGCATAAATGTTGATAACGTTGGGTGGTTTAGAACGTGACTTTTTTTTTTTTTTTTGTTATGTTTTCATATGGCAACAATTGCTGAAAAGCGTTCATGTGTGCATTTATTGTGGCTGCAAATTGTGCACGTTTATTTTTAACATTTTTTTGCTTTGATTTTCATTTTGATTTTGTTGGCTACATTTAACGTTTGAGGGTTAAGAATTTCGAGCTTCCCTTAAAAAAAAAAAAAAAAAACAGAACCTTCACTTATTGAAGCATGATTTATGGTTGTCAACAATGCAATCTACTGACAGTTTTTAACGTTTGTTTTATGCATATGTTAATTACGTTGACAACATTTAAATTTATAAATGTAGCAGTCAATATGGAACATTTTGTTTATTCTGCTGTGTTATTCTGCAATTTGTTGTTGTTTTTTTTTACTACTGGCAGTTGATTTTTTTATTATTGTTTTTGCGACAGACTTCTACAGATAGTGCTTTCCTGCTTGAATCGATATCTTATTTCCGGTAACAGTGGACATGTTTCCGTACTTGTTTGACGCACTTCCGGCTTGGAATGAACCTTTCTGAAGTATCGGAAGTGATTAATTCTTTCACTACATTGGACACACAGTCGTTTGCGATATCGTATGTATTAAAAAATATCATCGCAAGAATAACTGCCAATAAATTCGTTGAAAGTATGTTTTTGTTTTCACAATGCTTAACAGTAGATATGAACAGTAGTAATATGAAGAAGAAGTGGCAAGGATTTTGGATAGTTCATGATCGATACTTAAAGATTAAAGTCGCCTTAAGTCAGACTTAAGATGACAGAGCTCAAAAGTTAAGGCTAAAAAAATTGAATTTTTCTTAAATTGATTTCGATTCAAAACAGATGGAAATCAGGACTTCACGAGGGAAAAACCTCATGATATAATTTTCTTGTATTGAGTACATGTAAAAAACAAAACAAAAACAAATTGGGAATTTTAGCCCTTGAAAGGACTTTGACCGAGCTTCTTATGATCAATAGTGTTGTGTGTGTTATTAAATTTTTGCATACAATTGACCGAGAACTGGACCTACATGTTTTATGCCGACTCCGAATGGCTAAAATTCATGTTCTCAAGAAGCTTTACATGGCATTATTTACTCTCTGAGGTTTGCCATTGTCTGCAGAAAGGTGGTGACCGATCAGAAAAAATTTTTTATTAAGCCACACAAATGCTAAGCCACACACTTAACCTGCATGCCACGGTCACCACGTACATGTGGAATTATAGAAAATTATAGAAACAGATTGAGTACATGTAGAAATCAAAAAACATTGGTCTGTTTTTTAAAGAAGAAAAAGGTTTAACAAAACAACAGATTCTTTATATAAATCAGTTCTTGATTGTCTTTTTCAACTTTCAGTAGCACTACCGCAACAAAATGTTCGTTGCTTTTTCTGTTCTGCTGAAAGCTATTTAAACCAGTGATTAAATTATTGTAGTCACAGTAGCTAAAGCCGTAAAACTGTTGCTGTTTGAAGTAAAAAATAAAGTCTTGAACGTGGGATTTGAACACAGACCGCCACTATCTTTGCGGGGAAAATTCGTTTATTAGTAAAACATGTTTTTTTTGCCGAAACAATTATAAAATAACTTGAAAAATTTAAACAAGAATCAAAATTAATAAAAAATCATACAAAATAATAAAAACTGCTGCAAAAATAAGCGTCGGTCGTGAGATTCGAACCCACGCCGCCACAATTGCTGAAGGCAAAATTCGTTCATTAGCAAAAAAGAAAAAGAAAAAGATGGGAAAAATGCATTATGCATGCATTATGCATTATTTTATTATATTGAAAACAAATATCACAACTTTAAATGCGATTAGCTCGAAACCACTTTTTCGCGATTGGTTGAAATAAAAAGTTATTGCAAAAATTGTCCAATTTAAATAATTTTTGCACCACATATTTAGAACAGCAGTCAATCTCGTCGGTACCAGAATCATGAAAGTAGCTCTAAAAACAACGGAGCTAGATTTAACAACAATATTAATTTTAAAATTTAGTTTGATATTTTTCCTAGTAAATATAATAGACCGTTTTTAAAGTGAAACTTCTTTGGTGGCGAGTGAAATTTCAAGGAATCGTGACGATAGGCTAACGTTTTTAATTCATATGGAAATTTTCAAAAATTGATTGCCGCTAGCGAGAATTGAACCCTGGCCATCGTTGCTCAAAAGTCGGAATCTATACCTTAACGCCATGTAGGCACATGATAAACAGGAAAACAAAATGTAATTTAAACTGAACGCGTAACATTCTGTCCGTAACATTTATTTTCATCCGAAAAGTATGCACGGAAAATTAATTTCTTTAAGCTTTAAACGAAAATATTTAAAGATAGAGATACATCCAGCGGGAAAAAATTCTACTGCCTGTTCGCCGCATAATGAGCTTAAAGCTTAATTTGGTTCGTTGGTTGTGATTCAAATACTGACAGATGATTGACAACATGCTAAAAACAGTTAATTCAATATAATAATAAAAGCAAAAAGTGTCAAAGTGCAATGTTTAAGATTGCCGAGAATAGTTTTTGCCAGCCATAAAACGTTTCAAAGCTAAGAAAAATAGCTAAAACAGGAGCAGGATTCGTTCGTGAATATAAAGAGCGAATTAGTGCTCATAAGAATGCAGCCGCAGCTGGGTCTGCAACTAATGATGAAGGTAAGGTGATTGCAACATCGGCTTAGTTAAAAAATGCATTTGTAAAAAGCATCAGTGTATTTTGGTGAATCCCAGAAAAACACACTGATCAACAAAATTTTATAGCCAACCAAATTGATACACTCAACAATTAGCGTTCGCTGCTTTACGAGGCCCTCACTCAACATAGCAATTATTATGATCAGGAAGCAGGAGGTAACAGATTTGCCTCTGCTTTCGGAAGCTTCTTCAACGAGTACTATGCAAATGCAATCTAGCATTAAAAAAGTGACAATGTTGAGAAGACATTCGAAAGCAACTAAAACACCAACTGAACTAAAACAAGTACCGAAAATAACTGTTATTTTACAATTTTCAAATGAAAACGAATTGTTGAAAGACTTTTTCAAATAAACCATTATGTTACAAATGTCCTCAGCCTCACGAATATTAAGTGTCTTTTAAATTTTAGACTGATTCTTTAAAACTTAAAATTTAAGTGTTATTTTTTGCCTTGTATGTTTTCGGGGAAAAATGAAGATTACTTTTCACTCTTATTTTATCGGTCAAAAATAGCAATTATTTTGTGATTTTTATTTTTTCGGTCAAAAATATCAAGCAATTTGTGTTTTTTTAAAGGCCGCTTGACAGATTGAACTGTTGACACCATGTGTAAAATGTCTCACCGATGAGATGAAAATACTGGTATCAAATTTTTTTTGAACAAATATAAATGACCTGATATTTTTGACCGACAAAATAAACGGCAGAAAATAACTGTTATTTTTGGCCGATAAAATAAAAGTCACAAGTAACTTTGACTTATTTTTGCCCAAAAAAACTATAAGGCACAAAATAACTTTTATTTTTGTCGGAAAAAATAAAAACTAAGATATAAAAATTAATATGTGACACTTTCGACAAAAACAGATAGCCCGTACGGTCCCTGGATGCAAATATTGAATCAACAGATTATTATTTCATTTCGTATTGATTGAATTTCTTTTCAGATACTTTCTCTCTCTATATCACACTAAAATCTCTCTTATTTCTTACTGTTAAAGAAGTTTCACTTCTGCCACGTGTACGTTGCTACGTTTTTTTTTGATACGTTATTAATTTTCACGCCAAAATGGGATGCAAAATTTGGCAAAAGAACTTTTTACCACATAATTTTTGATGTTTTTAATTAAAAGAATACACCTCAATGATAATTTTATTTTGTTCAAAATTTAAGCTCATACTAAAACCCAAGCCAACTCCGTATGTAATTTTTCATTGGTTAGGGGTGCAATTGCCAAACAAATTATATTAAAATTTTCATGATATTAATAAGGACTACAAAAGGAAAAATGTTAAAGCATTTTTTTTTATATTCCATAAAGTTTTTATAAAAAAGCACTTTTTGACTTCATATAATCAGGTTCAGAAATGTTCAAACTTGCTAGCATAGTAGACATTTCTAAAACCATTATATTTCGAAAACCTGCATGAATTCAGAGTATGATGAATTATGATGATAGTATAATGATAGTAAGCAATACATTTCTCCAGAACTTTTCAGAAAAAAGTGTTCATGTCATAAATGTCAAGAATAAACATATACTTTATGATGTTGTTATTACTAAGTTCTGAGACTATACATCATGAAATAAACCTTATTTACAGATTATAACCTGCTAAAATATAATTTTGAATAGTAATGTGTTCTGGGTATACTGTTATATAAAACTACCAATTTAAAAATCATTAATCAACTTTTTATTTGCTTAAAAAATTTCTAAAAAAATTAAATCGATTTAAATTCTTTACATTTTTTATTTAAATTAAATAAATGGAGTTCAATGGCAATTTTATGGCGTTGTAACTTTTTTTATTTTATTTTTAAGATGTCTATTAAACTCTAAGATGGTTTTCTAAGATGGTTACTCTATGATGTTTTTCTGACTCCTTTATTTTGAAATGCATTTTAATATTTTATTATAATTTCTCATTTAAATTTTATGTAGAAGACGTGAATTGATAAATAAAAAAATATTTATATTAATAGTTATTCAGGGTCACTGGGGGAAAATTTGTCAACGTTTTGCTTCCAGTTCCTATTTTGTTTTTAATTATGCAAAATTGTTCGTAAATTTTTCAAAGTTTTCTATATTAAACTAATTTAAGTTTTGATAGCTTCATAATGTTAATTCTTCAATTATTTAAAACTGATACAGGTTTTTAACTTCAAATTCAACCTTTTCCATTTCAAATTAAACTTTTTCCAAATCAAATTAAACTTATCCATTTCAAAAAAAACTTTTTCCATTTCAAATAAAACTTTTTCTATTTCAAATTAAACTTTTTCCATTTCAAAAAAAACTTTTTCCATTTCAAATTAAACTTTTTCCATTTCAAATTAAACCTCAGCCAAGAAAGAGATTTATTTTAGATTTTTATTGAATTATTAATATGTAATTGAAAAGTATTACATATTTCTTTTGTAAATAGCTGTTTGAATAAAATATATTAAAACTAATATCACTAGTTAGTACTAGATGAATCCCATCAAAGAAGTTTTTTCAAAAGTCAAGTTAAGTAGCTAATCCTGATGCACGCGCTGATTTAAGGAACATTAGAACATTTTCAAGGAATCTATAACGACTGTTACATTCACAGATTGTTATAATTATTACACGCATATGTACATGCAACTACCTTCAGCTGCTGCAGGGGTACTCTTGTAAATATTTACTTCAATAATTTATATATTTACTTAAAATTTTGTACTTATCTCTAATTTTGTTTTTGTTGATATTTCTTGTAAAAATTTTAAAAATTAAATCAAAACATTAAAAAAACTCATCTTAAAATTTCTTAATTTAAATTTATTATTCTAAAATTTATTTGGAGATTTTATGAAAACCGTGTTAGTATTGAAGATATATGGGGTGAAGTGAATGGCAAAGTTCTTAAAAGTTTAAGTGTTAGTGATAAACGTCGGTTGGATTATGTATAACAGTGTTTTTTTGGTTTTTAAAAAATGTAATTTTGATTTACCATTTCTATTGAAAATGTGGTGTAAACTAGCCAGTGTAAACTAGTGTTATTAGTTTTTATATAGTTTATGCAAACAGCTATTTACACAAGAAATATGTAATACTTTTCGATTACATGTTAATAATTCAATAAAAATCTAAAATAAATCTCTTTCTTGGCTGAGGTTTAATTTGAAATGGAAAAAGTTTAATTTGATTTGAAAAAAGTTTTTTTTGAAATGGAAAAGGTTTAATTTGAAATGGAAAAAGTTTTATTTGAAATGGAAAAAGTTTTTTTTTAAATGGAAAAGCTTAATTTGATTTGGAAAAAGTTTAATTTGAAATGGAAAAGGTTGAATTTGAAGTTAAAAACCTGTATTGTGTTGTTTACTGATAGTAAATTGTTCTCTCACTTCTCTTAAGTCCGCTAGACAAAAATATTGGAACAATTCAGAGAAAAGTCTTTAAGTTTCTCAACATTTTAGATTCTTACTTCTTTTATCAAATATCCATGGATAGCATAGTTTTATTTTTCAGACTTCAGATCCCATTTTAAGGTTTTGTGTGAATTCCGATTATTATTTTGTGCACAAATTATTTTGCTTCTGCAAATAATTACCTACTCCAAAAGTCAAATATTTTTCCAAATTCTTTGACCAAACCAAATAAGAATCCATTTAAAAAATAAAAGCGAGCAACCAAATCATACACACTTCAAGCATATATTTCTGTTTCTTTAGCTGCAAGCGCTCCTACCCTCCTTCAGTTAGTTGCAAATGGTTGTAAGCCGCAGAGCACATTCTTTAAGCAAACAAATGTAGTTCTTCTCATTATGATAGCATGTTTCAGCAACTTCAAAAAAACATGTAACATGCTATAACTTTACTTACGTTACGATGTAAACAAAAAATGGAGGACCCTCAGGACCATATTAATGTTCGTTAGCATAATGTTCAAAAAACTAGCTCGCTCTAAACGGGCAACTTTTTAGAGAATTATTTGAAGTTTTGCAGTTTTTGTATTATTGTTTTTTATGTTTTGAGTGTTTTGAAATGCTTAAATTTAATAAGTATGTTGTTCACTTATTAAAACCGCTTCCACCACTTCCGCATGCTTGGCTTAATGGTAGCCATTTTTATGACATGTTGATGCTGTGGAAGCTCTTCGTCTTATTATGGTTTTTGGGATTTTAATGCCAAGCGTACTAATTGTTCGCAATACTGCTGCTACTGCTGCTACTGCGAAGGACGCTAATCCAACCCGACAGTGTTCATCAACTTCCGCTAATGAGGACAATGATGGACGTTTTAATACTCAGTATGGCAAGCTAAACCGCAACGGCGGAAGTCCTGCCTGGTTTCGTTGTAATTATTTGTGGGCGTATGCAGATGGATTTTCTACATATTCATACAAACAACAACATCAACGTTATACAACAAACATTCTTCTCCAACACAATGAAACCGCCTAAAATAATGAGATATTCATAACTGGTGTACAACATCTGCTAAATTAGATGCGAATGTAGTAGTGTGTGGTTGTAGTGTTTATGCATGTGTGTGTGTGTGTGTGTGTGTGTGTGTGTGTGTGTGTGTATTTGGGGAGATGTGCAGATTATCCTTTGGCGTTTTATCATCAAACATTTATGGGAAATAATTAAACGTGCTTATTCTTATATGGCTGCTCATAATAATTACATTAAATATTATATTCATATACATATCTACAATTCAGGGCTTTCCCATTGATGCTTGATTTTCGGAACATTCATCAAAAGATTATGTGTATGACTTGTGGACTCTGAAATATTATTATTACAAAAATATTAAAAATTTCATCCATTCATCACTCAGATTGAAGATAAAAATACTTGCCAGAGATTTAATATATAAAGGCTATTTTTGACAGAGAACCGATTTAATTTTTTTAAATCAAAATTCGCCAGTGCTCAACTCGCTACTCATTTTGCTTTTAGTTGCTCAATAGTTGGCAACACTTTTGTTATGACATACCACATCAATAAATAAATTAAAATTTTTTACCTGCCAATAAATCAATGTACATAAGACATTGTGAAATATTTTGAAAATAAAACAGTTGACTGCTTGAAGGAATTAAATTATGTTTTTCTGCTCACATCACATTTTGGCAGATTGTATGACATTTTACTCTATCCCGTACACAAACCAACTAAAAAATAAGAACTTGGCAACACAACTTTACTCAACTCAATCGATAGTTGACTTTCTCAATCCTCAACTAGCTGGAGATTTTGTTGTTGTTTTCTCATACAAATTTTGAAATAAGCGACATCGTTTCCTGATTGGGCACTTTTTTTTGTTTTTCGCGCCTGCATTTTTAGGAAATCGCCTCGCGATTTTTATAATTACACCGATATTCTATAACCACATCGAATGTTTTTGAAATTATAATCAAACATATTAAAATTGGCTTTAGAATTTTTTTAACACTCTGTTAACAATCGAATCAAAATCGAATATGAATCTTTATTAAAGTGCCATCTGTGAGTTTGGGAATCGGCATACAAAATTAAGACACCAGCAAGGAAAAAAATATTTGCAATATGTGCAAGTTGACATTCATCTTACTTTCCCTCTCACATTGAAATGCATTCGTCGGTATTTTTTTCGTCATGAATTATGACAAAGACTACAATTCGTAACAGAAAGAAGTTAGATATGCTTATTTCAAGTATACGGGTAAAATGCTTCATGAAGGCTCAAAACTTTTGTTGTAATTAGCTTCCAATATCTGAACTTATGTTTTCAAAAATAAATAGTTCGATATACTGAAGGTATTTTAAAAAAGAACAATTTTTCGAAAATGAAAAAATATCGATGTTTTGGGTCGATACAAAAGAGTTTGTACACTGAAAAAAAAAACACATTCCATTGCTCCGGTAAAAAATTTCTCTATTTTTGATAATAGCAATTTTCTCTTTTTCAAATAAAATTTTCTTCAATTAGAATAAATTTTCACATTTTCGAAGAAATATTTCTTTACTTCTAGGAAATGGAAATATTTCAATGTCTCTAATAATGATAAGTATTTTTCTCGCACAAAAAATTTTTTATTTATATTGAAATTTTATTGAAAATGAAAAACTTTTCTTATAGTTTGATATAAAATTCACTATGAGAAATTATTTTCTTCAATAAAAACAAATATTTTCTCAAAAAAAAAAGTATTTTTTGCTAAAAACGATATATTTTTCTATTTCATGGAACCTTTTTTTTATAATTTTTAGAGAATTTTAAGTATCGCAATTAGAGAATAGCATTCTCTGGAGCAAAGTCTATACCATTTTTCTCTAAATATGATGCCTTTTTTATCATATTCCGAGACACTTTTTTCTGAGTGTAAAGAAAAAATTTCAAAACTCCTATATCGAACTATTAAATTTTGAAAGCATAAGATCAGATATCGGAAGCGACTTGCAAGAAAAATTTAGGGTAAGAACAAAAAATTTCAAAATTTTTTAATCATTATGAAAATCTTTCAAATCAAAAACGGGGTTTAGTAGAACCAAAAACGGTCTATGGGAGTTTCTTCGTTAAAAAAAAATTATGCAAAAGTAGTTTTAAAAGATCCTTTAACTTTTGTGTCGGTGTTTGGCGAAATTAAAATTTCGATCCAGCTTATTATATATAACTACGTAATTTTTATAGGTTTTTTTGGGACAATAAACTTCTTTACAAAAAATGGCGACTCGCGCTTTTCGCAAAACAGTTCTGGCAACACTGATAAGCGACATCTGTTGAATATACACTGGCGAATCGAACGCACCTAATGTCATGGGCGGAGTTTAGTTAAAGGTTATAAGAAATTTAAAGTTTCGAATATCAGAACTTCCCAGTCCAAGTCTGAAAGATTTCATAATGCATCATATACGATTTTTTTCCACTTTGACGAAATATGCTGATTCGACCATAAATTTCGTTAACGAAATTTCATATAAAATTCCCTTATTCGTGCACGAATGCTATCGGAAACGTTGAACAAGTTTTCAATTCATGAAATTTTTATTTTTCAGTTGTTCTAAAGCAGCCAGTTTCTTAATGAAATAATCTACACTTTTTCGTCGACGAAGTCTTGGACTTCAGACGACAAGAAGTCAGAAAAAAATGTTGAATCCTTTTTATCGCCATTGAGGCCAAAGAACTATCTTAAAATTAAGCAAGTAAAGAAAGTCTAAAGTTTTATTCTTGTAGCACAAATATAAACCTCTTTACATAGTTTTCATTTTTGCATTTGTATGGTAGGTGGGCGTGTCCGTGGCTGCATGAAGCTCATAATTTGTACAAAGCTCAGTTTTGATGAAAAAATTACATATACAAAGTTTAATCATATAGGTATAAACCTCTGTATAGGATTTTCACTATTGTGTGCTGTATTTTGATGGGTTTTTTGTGTCTATAACTCTATAAATATGTTTTATTTTAAGCTACAAATTTTAACCTTAGTATGACTATTTGTTACATCAACACTTAAATGTCTAGGAATTATGAATTATCATCTGCCCACGGACACGCCCACAGTGCAAGATTGTGTAAATTCTGCTATAAGACCGTTTGAAAAAGGTTGTTACTATCTTGTTTTAATACCGATTTAAAGTGTTCTTGGACTAAAGTTGATAAAAATTTAACGAAGTTTCATAAGTCATTAACACTTTGTACAAAACAATGGTGCTTTTTTTTAAGATACAGTGAAATCGCGTTTGAAGGAGCTAATTCGTGCAGGGCTTGTTGCTTCAACCAAGACTGTCCCTTGAACTCAAATCAAGATTATCTTTAATAATTTTCCATAAAATTTTATTTTTTAATCTTCAAGTAAACTTTGGAATTAGAAACACAAAAGAATTTTTGGGCCATATTGACCCATTTTGAAATTGCATAAGAAACTTGCTGAAATCTTCCCAAGTGGTAATTGCACATAAAAGCTGAGGAACAAATTAAATAAAAAATGTGTTTATGCATTTATTTGTTTTTTGTTTAGTGCGAAAATTGAAGCGATGATCCAGACAAATTTACAGGGTTTTCCAATAATAGGTGTTATTTTGATAGTGAAAGAATATTGCCATTTTTTGAGATAAATGATCGGATGTTTATTTCATAATAATGAAAAACAACACCAGCGAAATGGCTACCACGACCACGCTTACAGGACCATATCCTTTTCATGAAATTTTCCATAACAAAATCGCAAACTGGCTGCCCTATGTCCTCGATAGACTCACGAATTCCATCTTTGAGTTCTTGAATTGACGCTGGGCTGTTGGCGTAGACCTTATCTTTCACGTGGCTTCAAAGGAAGAAGTCGCAAGGTGTTAAATCACAATATCTCAGTGGCCAATTGTGACCACCTCTTCGAGAGATAACACGGTCCGGAAACTTGTGTGGCACGTAGAGCCGTCTTGTTGAAAGTAAACATTGTTCAGATCAATACCATCCTACTCCGGACATAAAAAATCATTAACCATCTCTCAATTCCAAAGAACGACGAGGGTAGACAAACCTGGGTTTTCTTCAACACTTTGAGCTACAGCAGCAATATTCACAGTTGTTCTTGAGCGACGTGCACGGGTTTTATTCTTCACATCACTAACTTGTCCCAACAGCTCGAATTTTTCCACCATTTTCCGGTTCGACAAGGTGCTTCACAACGACCAAAAAATGCTTTAGTTTTGCGAACTGTGACTTCAAAATTTTCACCATGTGGACTTTCAAGAATACTCGTAATAAAATAATTATAATAATAACTAGGTCGTAGCAATCGCTTAGCAAGTACCTAAGCTGGCCACATAAATAGGTACGTTCAAAATACAAATTAGTTGAGTCGCTCGCTTTAAAGAATTTTTTCTTAAATCTGTAAAAAAAGAGATATTATCTCTTTCGATTATCTTAAACGAAAAAATTAAAATTTTTTAATTTATTCTAGTTTTCTTCCATTTTTATGTTCCAAAGTCACGTGTGAGGTCATTAATATATATAAAACAAACATTACTATATATAAAACTCGAAAACGGCAAACAGTTTTGTTCAAGATTTTGTAAAAATATCTCAAACGGTATGAGATGAAGATGAACGATAAAGTGAAATTTGTGTCAGAAAAAGAGATTGCGAAAAAATGGCCATTTAGCCATCGTTATTCTTTGTATGTGAAAAGTTTATTTTGTTTTTAAAATAACAAAAAAAAAACTAAAATTCACTTTTTGAGATAAAACCAAATTAAAGTTTTTCAGAAAGTTGGCATTTCTAGCATACAATTCCAAAAATATTTCATTTTTTAAATCGCTTTTCTATAGTTTTCTAAGATAGGAATGTTACGATTTACAAAAATAAGGTAACATAAGATGGAGATATGATTTATTAGAAATGACTTAATTTTTAAGATTGTTGCTTTTATAAAAAAATTGGTATCTCCATAATATTTTACAAAATTATGGCGATAAAAAACAAATAACTGATATTCTTATAAGTAGAAAAGGAACCTACTAAGAGCATGTGATAAATTTTTGGAAAAAATTTGCCATATATTTTTTTGGTGCAATGAATATGATAATTCAAAACGAAAATAATAATATTTAACAATTTCATAATTTCTCGCTTTCACATAAGTTAACAGACTAACACTTCTATAATTTTTTTCTTACTAAATCTAAAAAATAATTATTTAATTTATTTACTTTTGAACACCGAAAGCTTTAGAAATATGCTAAAAAGAAATATTTAAGTGAACACTCAAATCCAAAGATGTTGTGTAAAAACAATTAAAGGCAATAAAAATCCAATTGGATTATTTCGGGTTTTTCACACAATAAAAAAAAACAGCGAACATTCGTTTTTAATCACTTATTCAAAATGAGCGTTTGAATTAAAAATTCAGGAACTTTGTATACGACCGGCACTTAATTATCTGAATGTTTCTTGCAGATTGATTTCCTTACTTTTCTTTCTTATTTCTTATTGTTTTCATTTCTCCACGATAACGCAAAAACGAAAACATGTAGAACAGCAACAACGTAAACCGAACCGATGACGCACGCACAACAAAAAAAAAATCACTGACGCTGCTAGTAATTTTTTTCTGAACGGACATTCTATTTAAACCTTGATTTTTAATGAACGGTTGAAACGAACGTTCATTGATTTTTGAAGTTGTGTGTAAAATTTCTTGAGAAAATACGCAACAGACAAATTTTCCGTGATAAAAAAATGCTTTTATCTTTCGATCAGACATGCACAACGAAATCAACAGAATTTTTTCTGTTTCGTTGAGGCAGAAAAATAAATTATCAAAATTTTTTACGTTTTTACGAACGTTTTTTAAATAACGTTCAAAATTTATCAAATCAAATTTCGTTTCGTTGAAAAACGAAACATTTTCTATTATTTTCTCCTATGCTAAAGATCTTTAAAAAAGCAGCAGGTAAAAGGGAAGAATATACTTTTTAAAACAGGATAATTATAGCAGTCCGTTGAATTTAGCATTTTAGTGTTATTTTGAATTTTGTCAAAAATTATGAATTCTTTACATAAAAATAGAAAAAATTTGTTAAAATATTAAAAGTCGAACTTTTTTGCAGTTCTTGTGTTAATTTGTGTTTATTTGGTTTTGTATATTCAGGAAAAATTAACAATAAAAAAAGTATATTGTGAAATGTCAGAATTTAATGTACCTCTGTCAGATTTTAAGCTGCTAGCGGCTGAAAGAGTAAATCTTTTTTAACAGTTTTCAGCCATTGAAAATGACTGTTATGCATTTTTTTTGACTTGCAGCGTACTGCTCACACCAACTAAAAATTATATAGCTTCGTTTGGTGTGTTGCTCTTTTTGTATTTTTAAGATCTTTAAAAATGAGAAAAAAAGCAAGTGTCATATCAGCTTAAACAAAAATTTCTTCGGATACAAACAAAACGAAATTTTTTCTTAATTTTAATTAACATTATTTTCAACGGTTGATTGGGACAAAAACGAAAAAAATTTGATATCGTTTACTCCGAAACGAAATAAATATTTTTCGTTTTTGGAATTAACTTTTTTTTATTTATTTTGCTTCATGCCTGCGTTCGATTCCAAACGAAATAAATCTGCTTTTAAATAACTTTAAGAATCATTTAAGAAATTTATTGTTAAATATATTTAATGGATTGCTGATGAAAACAAAATAAAAGTAAATTTCTTTTCAAATACTCTGCGACAATTACGCGCTCATTGTTCCTTGTCCACTTAAAATTGTTTAATGTTTTGTAGTTGTAACAGTAAAGAACAAAACTGGATTAACATGTGCAAGATTCCTTAGCAGCAAATTATTAGCAGCGCTGAGCTGCAATTTATGGAATTACAAATGTCTGTCAAACAACAACAAATGTTGTTTATGAAAGAAAATAAGCCTAAAATAAGAATTAAAACTGCACATTTATTCTTTTTAACAGGGTTCTCCTACATATGCAAATATAAACAGATTTCATGTTTTGTGTTTTATTTTCTAACTATTTTCTTTCATAAATAAAATTCGTACTCTTATTTTTTACTATTTTACTATATCTTATATATTAATACGTGAACATTAAAGTTTGTCGTACGCTTTTTTGGTATTAATTAAAACTCAAAATATTTGAAACTTATATCATTTGAAAGGTTTTGCTGTCCAGATGTGCAGAATGTATATATAAATGATATATCTGATAGAGGGGGTTCCCAACCTTCTAAGAGAGAAATTAAATTTTTGAGAAAAAAACCGCTCTTTGATTAATATGAAATTTGGTTGAGAGAGAGTTTTTTGAGTTGGTCGAATTTGAATTTTTTTTTAAAGTAACAATTTCTTAAAAAAATTTAGTTTTTCCATTCGTCAAATGTAAAATTTGTAAAAAAATGTGTTTTGAATTCAAAAATTTGACTTTCCATGTGAATATCTTGGTTGAATTTTAACGGTTTTTCAATTTTTCTAATTTTTTCTAAAAGTTTGTTAAATTTTTTTTCAAATGTGATAAAAATTAAAGCAAAGTTCTAACCAAAAGTATTTTTAATGAATTTTCTTAATATTGTCGTTACTTATTTAGCGTGTGTTTCAACCAAATGCCAAGAGAGAGAAAAAAACTGTCTCAAATTGAATGTTCTTATTTCTAAAGCCAATAACTCCGCCATCTGTGAATAAATTTTATTTTTTTTTTTTGTTTGTATTTAAGTCTTATCAGTTAACTTAACAAAACTTTTGAAAATAGTACCGTTTTTTGTTTGTTTATATTTAAATTATTTCTTTTAAAAAAAGACCATTAAATTTTATTTATTCTTAAAATATGGGGTAAAAATGATTTTTGTTGTAAAAAAACAAAAACTCAAAATTGCATTTTTGATTTTCTTTTAAAGTTTATACCGAATTTGAGGTGAATTTATTTTGTCTTGACACTTAATTAATTAACTGTCCGTGCCATCAAAAAATCAAGAAATCCCTATGATTTCTGCGACAAAATTAAATTTTTTTAAAATGTTGTTTTTTCTGTTTTTGAACAGAAATTTTGAACAAAATAATGAAATAAAAAAATAATTTTTTTGAAGAAAATAGCTTTATATCTCTAATCAATTAAGAGTTATAGCCTCGAACTTATTTTATCATCTCGCATATAATTATAAATAGGCATCAATAAATTGGTCGAATTTCGACTCCAGGCGATACTAGTATTGATAAATAGCTGTTGCAGCGAAAAACATTCGCCGCAAGATTTTTGCTGTCGTTTCATGTCGTTCGGTTTTTTCATTCACTGATACATACATACACAAGCATGTTAGAAGAAAACTATTTCAGCAAAGAACAACAACAAAACTCACGGAAATATTATTTTCAATTAACTTTTAAACTAAATGGAATTTGAAAAAACTTCCTAAGAAAACAACCTTCGTTAGGCCGCGTTCATAGTGGAAGCTGAAGCTGAAACTTTTTACAGCTGCTGAAAACGCTTTGTGTATAATCATATGGAAAAAGCGCAAAGTGTTCATAGTGCAAGCTTAAATTCAAGGTTACGCCACTTTTGAGGCTTTTTGATACTTTTTTCTTCTATCTCACTTGGGCACACGGTGTTGATTTTTTGTTTCATGTCGTGCTTATGCTTTGGGTTTCAGCTTATTTTAACATACTTTTTGGCACTTTTTCTTCCATCTCGTTTGTGTGCACAGTTTTGATTTTTTGTTTCATGTCATACGTACGCTTTGTAATGTAGGTTATTTTTCTCTGGACTTTTTAACGCTTTATTTGCCTGTTTTTTTTTTATTTCTTGTTTATGTTTTGCCGCACTGATTTTGTTTTTGTACTTTTCGGCAGCAATGCTCAGCGCTTTAGTTTTTTTATTGTTTTATTATCGCATTATCGGTTGATACGTGTTGTTTTTTTTTTTATATTAAACAATGTCAACATGATCGCAGTCGCTGCCAGCAATGCATGTCGTTGTTTGTATGTCCTTTTGTTGTTAGTAAATTTAACATATGCGATGCGCAAAATATGATATCGTGCGCTATTTCGACTTTGCCTCAATGCGTGTTGTTGCTTAGATACGTTTTGTTGTTGGTAATTTTTTGTGGGCATCGCTAGTTTTTTATTTTTCTTCTTCTGATGCTTACTTCATTCTTGTATCATGTCTTGGTATGTTTGTGAGTTGCACGTTTTCAATTTCCTTTGAATGCATTTTTTGTTGTTATGATCTTATGTTATTGATCTTTATTTTGTGCGTAGAATATAGACAAAATATTTTATTATTTGCTTTGTGGAGGATAGGTTTTCAACTTTTTTCTGCACTTGTTGCTTTTGAGCTATTTCGCCGTTATCTTCGTTGTTCTTTATCTATTCTTTGAATATTTTTTGTGATGAACTTTCAACCCATTGTTACTAACTACAAGTAACACTATGTTTTTTGCACTAAAACAACTCTTTCCTTACTTCTTCACACTCTTTCCACTTCAAAATATGCATTAACTTTCCAAAATACAAGAAATAATAAAAACAAAACATAAGCCAAGCGCATGCAAAAAGCGCGCACTATGAACAGCAACAGCAAGAAAAAGTACCTAAAAGCGCGGAAAAAAGCGCACACTATGAACAGCAGCAGCAAGAAAAAGTATCTAAAAGCGCGAAAAAAAGCGTGCAATATGAACAGCAACAGCAAGAAAAAGCGTCATGATATCGCTTGAAAAAGCTTAGCCAGCTTCAGCTTCCACTATGAACGCGGCCTTAGGAAGCGTAGAACAGTACAGAAAAAAAAATTTTAAGATCGGTCAATCCGTTCGAGAGTTTAAGGTCTCTAAACAGCTTCAAACAACCTGTTCCATGGGAGCTTCGCTCGCTCGCTCCAATAAAAATAAAAATAAAAACAATAATAATAATAACAATAACTTGTCGTCCACGAAATTATAGGCGTAATGAATTCCTCGCGACAATGTTTCGAGAGAAGCATAACATATAGGTCAATTTCATCCGACTATACGACATTTCATCCCTTGTCGTAATAGTCTTCCGAAACAGCTTCATTTTCATCTGGCACATATTCTTCTTCACTATCATCAAAATTTTCACTACCATCACTAGCGAATTATTCGAACCAAGAAGAATCCATTTGTTTCACTTTTTTTGTATATTTATTTCACAGAAAAATTATGTTGAATCGCTCGTTTTGTATAGGACAAATTTGACATGTGTGGACATATTTCATGTCAAATTCATAAAATTCGTATACGATTTTCACATTGAGCCAAATGTGTAGGAATGCATACCATTCTTTTCTATTTTTAGTCTATGTTCGCTCAACTCAGTACTATTGAAAGTCTACAGTTCGCTCTACAGAGTAGTCAATGAAAAAATTATGTGTTCCCTTAACCCAGTAGTTCTCTCAATCCAGGGTTCCCTCAACTGCGATTGTGCGATTGCGCTGTATAAGCAAATTCCACAAATATTTTATGTTTTTCAAAAATAATTTTTCAAAGATTTTTACGATTTTTCATTTGCAAATATAGGGTAACAGATGACGGTGATATGAATAGTGTTTACTATTGTAGGTTGAAAATGAGGTGAGTGTATTTGATTGCGGATGAAGACCACCTATTTTTCGAAAATTTCTCTATTTTCGATAATTGTAATTTTTTTTTTCAAATAACATTTTCTTCAATTAGAATACATGTTTACATTTTCGAAAAAATATTTCTTTACTTGTGAAAAATGGAAATATTTCATGTCTCTTATAGTGATAATTATTTTTCTCGCACAAAAAACTTCTCATTTATAGAGAAAAATTTATTCAAAATTAGAAATGTTTCCACTATTTTGATAAAAAATACACTGCGAAGTATTTTCTTCAATAAAAACAAATCGTTTATCAAAAATAAAAAAAATCTTCTTCAGTAAAAACGAAATATTATTATATATTTCTCTCTTTCATGGAAGCTTGTCTTGCTTTTTTTATCATATTCCGAGAAACTTTTTTCTGAGTGTAGCTTCAGCCACTTCAAAGTCATTTCAATTTTGTGGTTATATGGAAGGTAGGTGTGTCCACTTTGCATAGGTACTTGTTAGTGTTAATACAAACTACTTTTTATACACCCAGAAATAAGTTTCTCGGAATATGATAAAAAAGGCATAGATAAGAGAAAACTGGCATAGACTATGCCCCAGAGAATACTTTTTTCTAAATGTGATCCTAACAATTCAATAAAAATAATACGAAAGCTTCCATAAAAAAGAGAAACATATAAAAATATATACTTTTTAGAGCAGAATACTTTTTTGTTTTTGAAAAAAGGATTTGTTTTAATTGAAGAAAATACTTCGCATAGTGAATTTTTTATCAAAATATAGGAACAATTTTTTATTTTCAATAAATTTTTCTCTATAAATGTGAAGTTTTTTCTGCGTGAAAAATACTTATCTTATACGAGAAATGAAATATTCCCATTTTCCCCAAATGAAGATATATTTCTTCGAGAATGTAAAAATGTATTCTAATTGAAGAACATTTTATTTGAAAAAGAGAATATTTCTATTATCGAAAATAGAGAAATTTTTTATTGGAGAAAGATAGGTGTTTTTTCTGAGTGTAGATTTTCAAATTTTGGGTTGTATGGGAGGTAGGGGTGTGCGTGGGCGGATTCCAAAAATATTCAATAGTTCAGATCCTTTGGTCCATGTGAACATGTGTACCAAGTTTCATGTAATTATCCTAACTCTTTCTTCTTATGTTTATGCATTACACACAGGCGGAAGGACGGACAGATGGCTCGACTCACAAGGTGACGCTGATAAAGAATATATATGTCCTTTTTTTTGCCGGACTAGCTTCTTTCTAGTTGTTACAAACGTTTGCACAAAGTCAATATAACCTGAGCTTTCAGGTTTAGGGTATAACAAACTCATGCGCCTGTTGTACTTCATTTTTCCCCAAAGTGCACTGTCCCTAAATATTTCAAGAGAACGAGGACCTTGATAATAGATTCAGCTTTTTTAGATCCTTTTTAAAAATATTTTTAAAAAAATGGTATTTTTATCATTATGAGGTGGGATTTTTTTTTAAAAAGTATAAAGTTTAACTCATTATAAGAAATCATAAGTCAGAGTAAAATGTAAAAATTATATTTTTAGCTTTAAACCAAGGATTTCAGGTGTCAAACAATGCGAATTTGAATCTGAGGCAAAGGTTAAGCCTTTACCTCAGTCAAACCGAGTTATTAAGCAATCTCGTATACCACCACAACCATCTTGCATACCACCAACAATAACTTCTAAAGTCATATATATTAATGAATTTTTTATTTCAATTGATAAGAAATGAGGAAAGAATTAAAGAAAGGTAAAAGCGTAGGACCATGGCTAGACCGGGATGCGAACCCGAAACCTCTGTGTTGGCAAGCAAGCTAACCACCGAGGCCCGAAATAAATATTTTTTATTTAGTGATAAAACTTAATAGGACAATATGCTATTACTGTGGTAACAGGTAAACAAGTCCCCTCCAGCAGTTTATAACAAATTTTCGCATAAAATTTCAAATACTTTTGTTCAGATAATCAGGCACTCAACTCGTTTGTCCATCGCCTACAACTTTGACCACTTTCAAGCTCAGTTGTTGAGGCTTAAACTTGATCATAACCACAAAATACACAGCCATAGACTAGAAATGAACGAACATTAAGCAAGCCATAGATGAGACCACAATTTCCAACACTAATTCCAAAAATGGTCTCCAATTAGGCCTTCATTGTAGGTCGAAAGCACGTAGCAGCGCCATCAGTGGCCATACAAGTATATATATGTGTGTGTGTGTTTGTGTGTGAATTTTGTGCTACCAAAACCCATACAGCCACTTAATATCGCGATGCATCAGGTGGAGAACAATTAGTTATAGTGTTACACAAACACTCATATGTGTTTGTGTATGCATACATTCATCTGCGCCCGGCGGAAATGTGCCATTATTTTCTCCATTTTTCAGTAGATTTTTTTTTCACTATTGTCTTCATGTAGCTATTTCAACACTGTTACAATAGTAACCGTTATTGTTATTGCATAAAACGTTACTTTCACACAATTAAGTGAAGTAATTAACTTCATTTAACACGCTGCTGGATGTGCGAGTCTGTGTGTGTGTGTGCCAACAGATTTTACAGCCTATCCTCTGTGAATACTAGTTTTTAAAACTGGCCATTTAATATGGCTATTCAGACTCTAGCTGCATCATTTTCATGCTCAACTGGTGTTGATTTTAATAACTATGCTAAAAATTAGTATTTTGTTTTTTTTTTTTTGTATGCAGGCCACACACGCAGTTCGCAGTTAAAAGACTGCCTATTAGAGCCAATGGCATAAAATAACAGCACCATAAAATTTACAAATAATTGTAAAGTGTTGCTATAAAAAACACCTACACACACACACATATGAACTTACACACATTAATTGCATGGAAATGCCACTCTAATGACCATGTAATGGGTTTAGAGCATTTTCATTTGTGTTAATTTATGTTGTATGTTATACGGATAGCCTGAATAGACTTGTTGTAAAATGTTTTTATAAAGCTACAATAATAATAATAATTGTTTTCAATGTGTAATTGGTGTATATCACTTAGCACTAAATACTGATTAACCCTGTAGTGCGTGGTTCAAAGTAAATGTGCCAACGCTAAAAATGAATTGGCTTACTTGAAGTGGACTTTGAATTAAAAGTTTTCAAATGAACTAACAGTGAGTGCACCGCAACTTTATTAACAATTCAATACAGTTACTAACTGTTTATCGCGTTATTCACATGGTTGATTAAGAATGGTAATAGGGCTGATGAAATGTGAGGATTGTTATTTTCGCACATACAAATTTTCTTAATGCGGCCGCGTGGCGGCCGCGGCTGTGAGTGTTACGTGTGTGGCATGCCAACGCCAACGAATCTTGCAGACCCGCGTTCGAATTACTATCTGACTAATAAAGCTTTACAAATGAAAATAATTTTTCTGATCGATAAGAAAAACACATTGTTAGTGTTAATTAATTTTTTATTAAAAAAATTAAGAGTATGGATTGAGCAAATTTATTAAAGCCTTTTGTGCATTATAAAGAGTACTTTTAACAATATTCCGTTTATTCATCCGAAAATATTGAAGAACAAGTTGGTGACAGAGCTTTTCCCTGAACGTCTTAGAAAAATAGCAATTTGCGGTGTTCACTATCATCAAAGTGGTATCGGTCAAGTAGTTTTTAAACGGCAGTGAACTCGGTCTTTGAAAACACAACTTGTGGGAATATCGCTTTAAATTTTTGTACAATTCTTTGTGCATTTATATATATAAAAAATGGTTGAATAGTTGAAAAAGAAGAGTTAAAAAACCTTACCCCGACCTTAAGCACACAAAATAAAAGTAATAATCGTCATTCCTTAAATTCGTTCGTTAAAAAAGTTTTGAAAAACTTCGGATCTAAAAATATTTTTCTGAAATCGCAACATTTTGAAAAATTTTAACCATGTATCGGATCATCGAATTCAAGACCGAAAATCGTAATAAATAAGATAAATCGGACCATATGTCAACACTGTTCACTGATCACCTTCGGCATGTTCACACTTTATGCTCTCACACTTTATGAGAGAGTAACAAAAACTTGCTGCACTCTCTTTGACTTGATTAACTTTATTTCATGATAGAATAATAGCCTAGACACATTGACTGCGGCTGCAACACAACAACACGAGGTGAAAACGAAAATGTAGGCATGTTGTCTACGACTTGATTATTTTGGATGTAGCGCGATAAGCCTTATTTTCATATATTTTTATTATTAAACATCGAATTATCATTTAAAAATAAACATATAACACAAACACAATGAGAATGAACAATAAAAAACACAAAAGAAGCACGAAATTAAACGAAAATATTAACAAATTCCGATGTTCTTACTCTTGTCGCACGTCAAAATAGAAAAAGTTCTAAATCGACGACAGCAACATTGCTGCAATGACGCATTGTCGTTGCAACATTTTCACCACATTCACCTCCATAAGAAAAGCATGTAAAAAAAATTTGACGTTTGACGCAATGCTGCAGCCGCAGTCAATGTGTCTAGGCTATAATAAGGTAGGCGCATATTGGAGAGGAAGTGAGCCAGATGTCAAAATCAGCTGTTCGAATTTTAGTTGTTCTAATTGTTGTTGTTGCATTTTCGTTTGACGTTTATAGCACTTTGTGTAAAATTAGATATTTGAACAGCCATATTAATATGAGCCTGCCTATCATTCTATCATGCTTTATTTTAACTTTCTTGCTGAATGTTCTTGAGCGGAATTGCCAGAATGGAGTTTCTTGAGTTGAAATTGGCATATTTTATTTTTTGAAGCTTCAAAATAAAGAAGCATTGTGTCTGGCAACATTAAATTGTTTTCTTGTGCAACAATACTTTCTGAATGTTTTGTTTTGTGTTTGAATCGTTGTACAGAGTATTTCCAAAGAGAAAGCAAAGGAGCGCTCACAAAAACTTTCTGAAGGTCATGATGGAATAACAAGGTAGGCATATTGGAGAGGAAGTGGGCCAGATGTCAAAGTCAGCGTTGTTTTTTTCAAAATTTGTTTAAACTTTTTCTCGCTCTTTTCAAATATGGTCGCAAATATCGAAATATATCTAGTATACTCCTTATTCTATTTTTATAATCAAGCCCATCAAGTTAAGCCCAATTTTCTATATGTTCAACAAATTTCTACATTTGCATGAGCAGTTTTTGCGCTATTAAAGGAAATATTTTGAAAAAATTATTTTCACTTAAAATGCAAAAGTCAAAAGTGTTTTTAAAAATTCATTAAAATCGTAAACTTGAAAAAATAGCCCATTTTAGCTTTTGATCTTAAAAACATATGGGCATTTACGCAGATAAGTCTACCGTGACCAAAAAATTAAAAGTTAACCAAATTTTTTTTTTACTTGTATTATTAAAGAGAAATATTAAAAATAAATTTAATTAAAGAAAAATTCTACAAAACCAACACAATTGTCGAATTTTAGTATCTAATCTAATTTAGTATCGTACGAATAGTATATACGACTTACTTTCGGCGATAGCTTTTTTCCTTTATTGAAAATATGGGCATTTCCAAACTGACGTTATGTACGTTTTGTACGAAAAAATTAAATGAAAAAGTCTAACTCTTAAAAACTTTTTTTAATATTTGCGCAATAATTAAGTAGCACTATAATAAGTAAAAAATTATAACAATCGACGCTAAGAATTAAAAGATATAAGCAAAAATATGCACTGGCGTGACGTTACAAAAACAGAAGTGGTTTTTGACTTAGGTTAGAAAATTTGCAAAACTCTGCGAATTGGGCAAGACTTTTTATACAAAACCTTATTTGGAAGAATTTAAAATAATTTGAGCTTATTTTGCAAGTTTTCAAAATAAAAAATTTTTTTTCGGCTATTTTTTTATTAGGCTAAGTTATCTGGCGTCACGTTACTGGCATTACGTTACTTAAATTTCCATCGGAACATTTTTAAATTGGCACATTTTTAAAGTAACACATAAAACATAAAGTTTAGCTATTATGTATTATATTTTTTTAACTCCTACCCCATCCGACCATGAGAAGTTGGAAAAAAATTCCACTAAATTACCTGCAACCAAATTCAGTAACGAAATCAGGCAAACTTCGAGTAATGTGGCGTGACGTTACTCACTTTTCAAAGTTAATATAAAATTAACCGTTTTTCTTCTTAACGATTTTTTTATAAAATTTACTTCTTTTTATTGAAATTTATTAAAATGCAAAATTTTACGCACTTTTAAACGTCAGAGTAGAAAAAATAGAACTAATGTAGTGTACAAAATTGAATTCAAAATGGGAAAAATTTAATTTGTAATGAATAAGGGTTATTGAAGATTAAAACCTTTTTTAAAAAAGCTCTCATTTTCCCTCAATTTTGTTCTATATTAAAATAAATAAACGTGTCAAAAACATGCTTTATACTCTCAGAAAAATATCAACTGTAATATTTACAGTCGGCCGCTGTTATTTAAAAACACTGTTCGATTGAATTATTTGCGTTTAAGTAAACAATTTTCTTTGTTGAATGAACGTTTCAAAGTATTTTTGTGCTGTTAAAATCATCTGTTGAAATATTTTTGTGCTTATATTGAATTGTCAATTTTGTCTAAGCAATAGTTTTCATATGTGTTTCGCTATATTTATTTATATTATAGCTCAGCGGATGTGCACTAGACTGTCATGCGGCAGACGTAGGTTCGAACCCTAGCTGTGTAAGTATCAAAAATTGTAATTTAATAATGGAAATAATAATAATTCTGTGTCATGAATTGTTTGGTCAAAAAAAAAAACAAAATTGCAAATTTCATTTTTTATTTAAAAAAAAATATTTTAAATAAAAAAAATTTTTATTGGTCTTGCCGGATTTGAACCGTGGACACTCGAATACTAGACGCACACGTTAGCACACTCAGCCATACATGAACTTTCAAACCAGTGATCAAATTTCAATAAATAAGTTTTTATACGGGTTTCGTGTTCCATAGACCAACAGTCAACTGACTGTTGATTTGAAAGTTTCATTTGTTGGATGGTATTTAACAGTGAAATCTGTTATTTCAACCCATGATTTGTTTGATGAAACAGCATTTTTCCCTGAGTGCACCAAAAAAAGAAGATATCGCAAGCCGCTAGCTATACATATCATGCGATGTATTATGTAGATGAAACATGATATTAAAAACAATAGTTAAATCATTAAAAAATGACTTTTTGAAGTGAAACTTTTTTTGGCGGCGAGTGATATTTCAAAGTCTCGCAATAATAAGAGTATTCGTGACGCTAGGCTAACGTTTTCAAATCATATGGAAATTTTCAATAAATTATAGCCGCTAGCGATAATTGAACCGTGACCATCGTTGCTCAAGAGTCGGAATCTATAACTTTACGCCACGTAGGCACATGATAAACAGCCAAACAAAATGTAATTAAAACTGAATAAGTAACATTCTGTCCGTAACATTAATTTTCATCCGAAAAGTATGCACGGAAAATTGATTTCTTTAAGCTTTAAACGAAAATATTTAGAGATAGAGATACATCCAGCGGGAAAAAATTCTACTGCCTGTTCGCCGCATAATGAGCTTAAAGCTTAATTTGTTTTGTTGGTTGTGATCAAAAACTTGACAGATGATTGACAACAATCAAAAAACAGTTAATTCAATATAATAATAAAAGCAAAAAATGTTAAAAGTGCAATATTTAAGACTACCGAGAATAGTTTTTGCCAGCCAAAAAACGTCTCAAAGCTAAGAAAAATAGCTAAAACAGGAGCAGAACGCGTTCGTGAATATAAAGAGCGAATTAGAGCTCATGAGAATGCAGCCGCAGCTGGGTCTGCAACTAATGATGAAAGTAAGGTGAATGCAACATCGGCTAAGATCCAAAATGCATTTGTACGAAGCATCAGTGTATTTTGTTGAATCTACAAAGAATCAATCCCCAAAATATATCCACAAAATGTATTTTAGAACTCAGCCATCATTTCAACAAAATTTATAGCCAACCAAGTTGATACACTCAACAATCGACGTTCGCTGCTTTACGAGGCCCTATCTTAACATATCAATTATTATGATCAGGAAGCAGGAGGAAATAATAATCAACAAAATTTGCCTCTGCTTTCGGAGGCTTCTTCAACGAGTACTATGCAAATGCAATCTAGCATTCAAAAAGTGACAATGTTGAGAAGACATTCCAAAGCAACTAAAACACCAACTGAACTAAAACAAGTACCGAAAATAACTGTTATTTTACAATTTTCAAATGAAAACAAATTGTTGAAAGACTTTTTCAAATAAACCATTATGTTACAAATGTCCTCAGCCTCACGAATATTAAGTGTCTTTAAAATTTTAGACTGATTCTTTAAAAGTTAAAATTTAAGTGTTATTTTTTGCCTTGTATGTTTTCGGGGAAAAATGAAGATTACTTTTGACATTTATTTTATCGGTCAAAAATAGCAGTTATTGTGTGACTTTTATTTTTTCGGTCAAATATATCAAGCAAGTTGTGTTTTTTTTTAAAGCCGCTTGACAGATTGAACTGTTGACACCGTGTGTTAAATGTCTCACCGATGAGATGAAAATAATGGTATCAAAATTTGTTTAGTCGGTAAAATGACTTGAACAATTATATATTACCTGATATTTTTGACCGAAAAAATAAACGGCAGAAAATAACTGTGATTTTTGGCCGAAAAAATAAACGGCAGAGAATAACTGTTATTTTTGACCGATAAAGTAAAAGTCAAAAGAAACTGTTATTTTTGTCAAAAAAAAAAAATATAAAGCACAAAATAACTTTTATTTTTGTCGGAAAAATTATAAATTAAGAGATAAAAGTTAATATGTGACACTTTCGACAAAAACCATAGCCGGTACGGTCCCTGGATGCAAATATTGAATCAACTGATTATTATTCCATTTCGTATTGATTGAATTTCTTTTGAGTTGCTTTCTCTCTCTATTTCACACTAAAATTTCTCTTATTGCTTACTGTTAAAGAAGTTTCACTTCTGCCACGTGTACGTTGCTACACACGAATTTTTTTTTTTTTGTGTCATTACTAGCTTATTTAATGATATATTACTAAATCATATCACATTTCGGTTCAGATTTCACGTTTTCATTTGGAATAATTCATTATCAATCTTCTATACGCTTGAACGGTAACCATTTGAAACGCTTATCATGGTTACCGTATCTGCCAATTAACACTTCAACATTTATATTAATTACAAAACTTTTTCTCATGTATGTGGTTTTTGGATGTGTCAAATAAATGAGAACTAATTGTTTTATTTCAAAATACCGTTAAGTTGTTCAATTTCCCAAATATGACATTTCTTAATTGATGGTTTTAATTAAAACTATTTATCAGATTTTACAAAAGATACCTTTATTGCAACTCACAGCAAAGAGATGTGCTATGATTTGAAGTTATGTGATGTGCTGACAAAACATCATACAAAAGATTTCAATAACTTATCGTAGCCATCAACACCAACCATCCCAAAACCAAGCGACTAAAAAAAAAAAAACCCACCTTCTATAACATTTGAAATTCGAACCGAACCCGCATCACTTGTACAACATCTTAAAGTGGGTTCAACGCATAACCAACAAAGTTTGCATATCTCATTATTCATATTTGCTAGATTGTATCTTGTAGATTACAATAATTACACGGTAATTAGAAGTTTGTCGTTTCGCTTGTATCTCCTTCATCTACGAGCTAAACAGAAGTTTCGGTTACAGCCAGTGTCGTACCGAGACATTTTGGAGGGTTAATAATTTTGGCGCCCTGTTGGCTTTCACACAATTTGTTAATAAATCTTGCAAGGTTTTATGAAGCGATTGTATTATTCACTAAAATAGGAAGTACAATTCAATTGCTCAAAGTAAACAAGAATTGAGAAATGAAATAGTAGGAATATTTTTAGTATTATAATGGTTAATTAAAAAGTTAAATAAAAAAAAATATTTCTTATAGATTTCACAAATATACACGATTTTGGAATTGAATAACCAAAAGCTGTTTCTAAAGTAAATTCGAGTTATTGGATTTAAAAAAAAGTATGTTTACTTAGCCTATCCCTAGGAACGACCCTGGTGACAGCACATATTTGCCAATTTTACATTCAACCGTTCCAGACTCGAGTTCGATGCCTAGTTATAAGCACATGTTTCGATTGTGTGTCTATGTGTAGAAGGTCACCCACATTACCTGATTTTTGGTTAAAAAGTTTTGACAAACTATCAGTTTTAAGCATCGCGCCATCAACCTTCTGCAAACCTTTTACAAGCACTTTAGTTCTGATGCTAAAAATTGACTACATTAGCAGCAGAAATTTATAAGGCGAAACTTTACTGCTTTGTGTGAATAAGCATGGCATGTGTGTGTGTGTGTGTGTGTGTGTGTATCTGTGCTCGACAAAGTTATTCTAGCAGCTTGCTGTTGTCATGGGTTGTAGAAGCTGTATTTAATGACGTGTAAAAATGTATGAAAGGATTTTGGTTACCTCAAAGTTACCGCAAAGGTACGCCTGATATGGTGGCGCGATTTTATTATAGCTCTACTCTCAGTTTAATAACTTTTATTCATATGTATGTTATAAACATTAGTTGATTAGGCGCTTAATATCGCGGTATCTGCATATGAACATGTGTTGTTGTATGTACATATGTGAGTGTGTGTGTGTTTGTAGACCTATTAGCTGTGTCTATAATCCAGGCTTAGCCAATATCCTTTGGCTTCGTTATTTTGTGCATATGCTGCTGGTTGGTATGTATAGCATTGAATATATATACATATGTAGACAACATTGAACAATGCCCCAGCTTAGCGGAAATCTTGTGATTTCCTCTGTCAAGCGAAACTGTTACGCTACGTTGAACAACCCGCTGGAAAACTTTGGTTTAATTAACGATTTATATTATTGACTTTATGATGATGACACATGACGGTCGTCTCAACAGATAACATGCGTGTGCTATACGAATCTTAAAATGTGATATTCAGTCAGTCAGCTATTGAGAAATAATATTTTCAGCCACTTTAAGAAATAATTAGTTTTGATTAGTTTTATAAAATTTTGAAATAAGAAAAAGCACTGAAAATTCTCAATATAATAAAGAGAGAAAAAGATTTACTCGTCGTTCTGCAATTGAATACAAAATAGGTATGGCTTAAAATTATGAAAATTTTAAAAACAGTGCTGTTTTAGCAAGAAAGTAAGAATTTCCATGTTTTAATTAATTTAACAGTTAAAAAAAAAGTGGCGACTAAGGATACGTTTTTAGGTGCATTGACTTCAAAAATATGTACATAAAAATAAAAACCCATATTTTCAAATGAAACACAATTTATTGTTATTTTTTTTTGTCCCAACACCCAATTGTTAAAAACTTTCTTTAGAGTTTTTCAAAAAATACTAACATGGAGAAACACACTAAATCATCTGGCAAGGGACCAAATTTTAAAATTATCTGAATATTGTAGTCACCGGCAGCATTACGATCTGAACTATTGCTCATTAATAAGTCAGCCTCAAAGTCAAGCTCATAAATACTCTGAAATACATTAAAAAAAAAAAAATTAAAATAAAAAAAAAAATAATATTTAAAGCATACATACCCCAATTTCTGGCGGACATATTCGCTTATCCTCTGGTACATTTTTTGTAAGTTTATACCATATTTCGGTTGGATTCCAAATAGACTTGCATAAGTCGGCTTTATAAAAATTATACACAGTGGAAACCCATTCACCACGCTGCTTTCTGAAAATTTGTAAATCGGCCTAAAAAAAATAACAAAGAAATATGTATATTTATATGTTTATTTAATTTATTTATGCACTAGCGGATGTAACCCGATGTTGCTCGGGGTTGTGCCTTGAGCACATAAAAAGGACGATTTTCAAAACTGCTCTCATTTTGACATTTTTTTAACAATCAATTAAATTTTAACATTTTTAAAATTATCGTTTTTGGGGTTTTGCCCCCTCCTTCCGTCGAAAGTGTTTAGTCAAATTTTCGTAAAACTGTACCTGCCAGATATGATTAAAAAAAAATTACATCTTCAACAACTCGATCTGAAGTCTGATTTCTGAGGAAAATGGTCACCCACACTCAGAAAAAACACATGTCTTTCTCCAATGAAAAATTTCTCTATTAACGATAATAGCAATTTTCTCTTTTTCAAATAAAATTTTCTTCAATAAATTTTGAAATTTTCGAAGAAATATTTCTGCACTACTAGAATATGGAAATATATAAATGTCTCTTATAATGAACAATTTTTTTCTCGTACAAAAAAATTCTCCTTTATAGAGAAAAATTTATTGAAAATGAAAAACTTTTCCTATATTTTGATAAACAATTCACTATTGCAAGTATTTTCTTCAATAAAAACCAATGTTTTCTAAAAAATAAAAAGTTTTTTTCTCTAAAAACGATATATTTTTATATATTACTCTTTTTCATAGAAGCTTTTTATCATTTTTAGAGAATTTTTAAGATCGTATTTAGAGAAAAGCATTCCCTGGAGCAAAGTCTTTAGATTTTTAGACTAGAGACCATTTTTCCCTAAATATGATGCCTTTATAATCATAATTTATAATATTCCGAGAAACTTTTTTCTGAGTGCAGTTTGAAGAGTATTTCGAGAAAAATTCGTTTAAAGTTTTTCTTAACATGCATTTAATATGCAATTTTATCTCAAAAAAAAATTCCAATTTTAAAAAAACCTTTAAGCATTGATTCGATTTTTGGATTGTCTTCGTTCAACTTAGGTTTTGGTCGATACTGTTCGGTTAATTTTTGTTTATCTTTATATAGCTTCGGCTCGTATTCGTTAAACTTCTTTTTTTTCGCTCGTCTTTGGTTCTTGACTTCGTTTGCCTTCGGCTCAGTCCTTGATTTTTGTCGAAAGAACTTTTAAAAGCATTCCTTGATTTTTATCGAAAGAACTTTTAAAAGCATAAGATCTATTTCAGTAACAGATACAAATGCTTACCAAGTATCATCAAAATCGGTTCATCTGTTTTGACGTGAATGAGCCGAACATAGTTGACTAAATAAAGCGCCCTCTCATGGAAGTTTTCTGAAATTCTATTGTAGGGTCAAGTTATTTCACGTACCAAATTTTAGTAAAATCGGTCAAGTCATTTAGGAATTATTGAGTCTTAACAATGCACTACTTAAAGTGCCCTCTTGCGGAAGTCTTTGGATTTTTTTATATTTGATGTTTTTTCTTGGGTGCAGTTGAACGTTCATACCAAATTTCATTAAAATCGGTCCATGCGTTTAGAAGTTATTGAGTCTTTTAAACGCATTACTTAAAGCAAAGCGCCCTCTTATTGAAGTCTTTGGAATTTTGTAAAGCTTATGTTTTATTATGAGAGCAGTTGAACCTTCATAGCAAATTTCATTGAAATTGGTTCAGGCGTTAACAAGTTATTATGGATTGCCACGCCCACATAATTTCGCCCACTTTTTTACACCCCCTATGTTCTTTCTCTCTATCAATCGTGCTCGATGTCCAAATTTCAGCTCAATCGAACAAACGGTACGCGAGCCTAAACGGAACAGATAGACAGACAAACAGACAGACTAGAAATGGGCGCGATTTTAACTCAAGATCACGCACGCTCACGATGTGATTTCTTCTAATCACGCACGCTCACGCTTAAAAATACGTTTTTTGATCACGATCACGCACGATCACGACGGCATATTTTACGTACGAGTTCTCACGAATACTTTTTATAGGAAGAAGAATACACATTCGTTTTTACTTAAAGTGTAGTTTGTGTATTTAGAGTACCTCTGGTAAAACCAGCATACAGTAAGGAGCAGAAGCAACAGAGAGGTAGATACAGCACTATAAAAAGAAAATTGATAAAATTTCTCAGATTATTATTTGCATTTAAAATAACCAAAATTGCTTCAAGTTGTCGCTGACGTTTCGCAAAATAAGTAAAGAGAGCGAAGTTAGTTGTTGTCGCTTCTTTAGAAGTGGTCAGTGTTTCATTTTGTATGCATTTGGTAGTAAAAACGTAAGAAAACATCATTACGAAATTTGGCACAGGTTTGAAAAATGTTGGTACACAAATCGTGGCACGAATAAATTTAAGTCACGCACGAGAAAAATTTTATTACGTACGATCACTAATTTTTCGTGATTTTTTTATTGGTTTGCTCACGATCACGACGTGATTCGTCGTGACACGTCGTGTCACGTCAAAATTCGTCACACGCGTCCATCTCTAAGACAGACAAACAGAAGGACAAATATTTGATTTTATAAAAAAGATTACTTACGGCAATTTTTGTATCCTTATTCAATGCATTTCCTATGTACTCCATATCTCCTTTGACCAGAAGTTTGTCGTCGTCAACATAAGAGAATTTAATATTTGATAAATCAAATTTTTTATCAAGAAAATTATTCGGATATTGTTTACAAGTTTCAAGAACTTTTTCGTTTGGAACTGATATCTGATAGTTAAACTGGAAGAAAATATAATTTTTAATTTTCAGAAATGTAGCAAACGTAAACAAAAGATTAAGTTAAGGATAAATTACAAAAATAATAATTAAATTTTTAGTTTTTTTTTTATTAAAAATATATAAATTTTTTTAATTTTTCAAAAGCTTATTATCAGTTCTATTTATCTCATAGCTATAAGTTCTTTTTTTTTTCTTATTAACTCACTTTTGCAACAGCAATCTTGCTGCTGATACATATTGATAACACACACAAACTCAAAAATACTTTCATTCCAGCACTTGTTTATTCCACCCTCAAGCTATTCACTTTAATTTCGATCTGGATATGCATCTGTATATATACTTACTATTATAATATTTGAAAAAATTTTTTTTTTCAAATGCTTATTCATTGCATGTTGCTGTTATTATCAATATTTAAGTTATCTCTAAATTATATATTTACATATGTTATTTGTATTAATATCAACAACTTTTGTAATCTCTTACATACATCTGCTTGTATTGTAGTTGTTTACATATTTTAATTGCTCAGTGAAAATAATTCAAAACTATTTAACCCTTCTTTGATAACATTTTTCATTGACTTCAAACTCTAACTGAATTTTTGAAAATGTTTTTTTGAACCGACTTCAAAAAGGAGGAGGTTCTCAAGTTGGTTGGTTTCTCCGTTTCTCTGTTTTTTTTTTTTTTTGTGAATGCACAGCCGACAACTAATTAGAAACGATATTTTTATTATAAGACATTTGCCGATTTCTTCTTTAACTTATCAACTATCCATATTGACTTGCATATTTTTGCAACTACACGAATATACTATATTAAAAACAAAAAACTAGTTAAAATTTTTTTAATGGAACAGTTGGTTTGAAAGAAACTTTTATTCTAAAACCTTAAATATATATGTATGTGACAACTAATTAGAAACGCTTGCAAAATACATTAAATTCAGGTAAAAAAAAGTGGTTAAATATGTGAAAACTTAAGAAAAGTAAAGCTTAAGGTATAATATTTTGTTGGAAAAACTTTTTGCTTTAAAACTACAACACATTGTCTTTGCATTGAGGATAAGGGCTTGACATTGTTTTACAGAATAGCGCACCAAGCTTCCTTGACTCTTGCTAAAAAAATCATACACATTTGTTATGTTCAGTGTGCTTACGACATTTTTCAAATCGTCCAATGAATGCTCGATGGGATTTACATCAAGACTTGACGATGGCCAGTCAAAAACAGTCAAAGCATTTTAGTCAAAAAATTTGTTGGTCAGTTTTGCCGTATGCTTGGCGTCATTATCTTGCTGGAATGACCAAATCACTGGGATATTGTCTTCATCCTAAGACAGCATAACAATTCTTAAGATATAAACGTATTGTTTGTTGTTCATTGTGCCAGCAACACAGTGAATGAGACCTATGCCATTTCAAACAAATTTCCCCCAAACAAAGATCGATTCACCGCCATGCTTAACATCGGAAGAAGTGTGCTTAAGATGAAGTTCATTGCCTTTTGAGCGCCGGATAGTATTTCTACTATCAATATCAATGCGATTGGGAGGCAAGGGGGCGATCTTCACATGGCAACGTGTCTGATTGCCTCAACTTGGCGAGGCCAGCATTATCCATGTTGAAATCGTCTCAAGTCGACTCAAAATCTCCGCGTGGTGTCTCCTGGAAACGTCAAAAAACATCACCCGATAAACTTTGGCGGCTAATTTGAGCGGCGAGGTCTCCTCTAGACTATAAACTTGAGGGGTCTCTTCAAGACCTTAAAAATGGAATGTGCGTAGGGTTTGGGTCCCAACCACAGTATAACTTCCCAATGAAAACAAAATCAGCCTCGGATATGAACCCCCACTACGTTGACGACCACCGCAAACGAAAAACGGATAATGATTTACGGATATGCACCTGAAATGTCCGGACCCTTTAAAGGGAAGGTGCCACTGTCCAACTGGCGCAAGCCCTCGAAAAAATAAAGGCTGACATCACCGCCATCCAGGAGATGCGATGGAAAGGACAAGGCTGCTCTAAGAGAGCAGACTGCGATATCTACTACAGCTGCCATGCGGAGAAGCGTGAACGAAAGGCTGGCGACAATCCGCGTCAAGGCGAAATTCTTCTATCTTGTAAAAACAAAGAAGAAAATTAAGAAATAAAAAAAAATAAAAAAGATCGAAACATTGCCAAACGCACGTCCATTGCGGTAAAGTGCAGCAAGAATGACATCGTTTCTAATAGTTGTCAACGGTTGTATGTACATCGATTACTCCTAAAGTACTTGCCCGATTGTACAGTAAATTTTTTTTAAAGAATCTGTAGCACGATGGAGCGCCAGAGTGCATGAAGTTAGCGTTATTGTCGAGGGACTGGAAGAATACGTAGAACTATAAGAAAACTTAGCAGATGAAAATACTGCCACAAGTGGTACACCAGAAATGCTGCAATCCTTATCTTAAACCGAATTTAAATATCATAACTTTAGTCCATTTCTGACATGAAGAGAATTGATCGTGTGCAGCTCAGATTACAGGGTCCTAAAATTAAGTTTAAAGAAGCTTTCCATGATCTCAAATTATTGGCGACTGAACTTGCAGAAATTCGTAACGAGATATGTGAAAAAGTTATCGAAAAATCTTTGTAAAAAATGGGGAATCGATACAACAATCCGTATAAAATGGCGCTGACAAATGCGCGGAGAATTGACTTGAGATATGGCCTTTCCGCAGAAAGCGAAAAATCTGGCGTTATGAAAACCGTTCTTGGGCTTCTGCATCAGGAAATAAGTTCACACGGTTAAAAATTTTGGACTAAATTTTAAACTTTTTTGGATTACATATAGGTCACGACCAAAAAAAGATTATTTTTTAATCCAATGAAAAGTTTTAAATTTTTCAATTCAAAAAGGATTTATTTTTAGTCCGCAAAAAGTTTTACATTTCTTAATCCAAAAAGGAATAATTGTTAATCCACAGAAAGTTTAAAATATTATAATTCAAAAAGGTTTAGATTTTAGTCCAAAAAAGTTTTAAATATTGTTACCCGAAAAGGATTACTATTTAATCCACAAAGGTGTTTAAACCTTTGTTTTAAACACTGTTTACTGTAATAATGTGTGTAATAATATTTTGTTTCATTTTGATCAGCTGTTATTTTAGAAATACTGTTGCTCAATGGCAAAACTTACATAGCAGCATTGGCAGTAATCAGTACTGCCCAGGTAAGCCATATTTCTAAATTCACTGCCAACATGCAAATAATTAAACTACTAAGAAGAATTCCACATTCACTGCTTTTGATGCTGACGCTGCCATTGCTAGATTGTAATTTGCAGGCAGTAAAATACGCTGCCACTGACACAGCTGCTGCCACTGCCACTGCTGCATTGTAATTAAGCTTTTAAATAACATAAATACTTTTTCCTAAAAATACTACCTTAATGCAAATTTGTAGTCCAAAAATAGTCTTAAACATAAACTTTTAAGGATTAAAAAAAAATGAAACTAAAATATGGAATAAAAAATAGTACTTTTAGGATTAAAAATTCCTTTAAACCAAAGTTTGGATTAAAAACTAGTCCAACATTTTTAACCGCGCACAATTTACACGACAAGGGACATTAATTCCAAATTTTGGTATTTACTGGACGTTGAAAATTTATTAAGTAAGGATAAGTAAGTAAAGTAATTTATAATTATTTTTTACTTGTAGTGATTTTGAAGTAAGTTTTTTTTTTTGTTAAAAAGTTTTTATCTATTAATTGAACCATATGTTTTTTAACTTATCGGCCAATTTAAATTAGGCCTAGCATTTATGTTTACCGAAATTCATTATCTCTTATTGTTTCGAAAATATTGCCTTTCGACATTTTTGCACATTTTTCAGAATTTCACTTTATATGTCTATTTACAACCCTGTAACTTTTTATTTTTTCATGTAATTTAAAAAATATTTTTGTCAGTGCCAAGTACAGTAAACCGTACAACCTCCTATGCAAAAAAAAAGTGCGCCGTATAGCAGCGAATAGGACGGCATTTTTGCAAGAAAATTTCGAAAAAAATTTTATTGTTTCTTTTAGTCGAACGTAGAGATATCTCTGATGTTTACAGTCGGATTTTAAAGTTTGGTATTACTATGTTTTTGTCTCAAAGTGACCAATATGACCTCTATAGAGGTCATTGACCTCAGGTGCACCGTTCTAGTACTTATCCTCCAGATATCAGTTCCTACTATCCTAATGTACCAACCTTATACCAAAAAATATAAAGCTATGAAAATATCATTAATCTTTTGCTTAGAAAGTATGTCGATATTTTCAGCAAAACTATTTAAAAAAAAATTTTTGAAAATTTTTTGCCGGCTTCCTTTTTTCATTTCCATCATACTTACTTAGATGGCGCTTACAACCATTAGTCGGTTTTGGCCTGGTCTAAAAATTCATTCAAAATCATTTTCGTCATATCTTCGGTATTAAAAGTTTGATCATATTAAATGACATAACGATGTTTTAGTTGAAAAGAGACAATTATTTTTACTCCAAAATAAAAAATAAAAAATATTCCTACAAGTCCTTTTTTTTGAGGTGCGGTCTAAAGAACAGTTTAAAAGTTATTTTGAAAAAACTAAATTTTTATTATTTTTATCCAGCGAAAATCTATTAGCGGCAGGAAATCAGCAATTTCTCATGAAGTTTCCAATTTAAATCGGCCGATGCATTGAAAAGTTAAAGTCTACTTAAGGAGGGACATTACATTCGCGGCAGAGAAAACAAACCTTTTTTTAAAAATTCATAGCTCAGTCAAAAACAAAAATTTTTCCAAAAGAAGAGAATTGAACAAATTACAAGAAAAAAATTTTAAAAAAATATATTTTTTACTCCAACATGGTTTTATAGAGCTCCAAACTGGCGGCAGAGAAAAAAATCGGGGTCTCGCGATTGCAGCGCTGGGAGTCGCAAAAATTGTCTGATCTTGAAAAAAAATGAATTTTTTAAATCTTAACAAAATTGCTTATAGTATGACAGGAACTTTTTTTATAAATTTTTTTCCAATTTTTGGTGATGTTCCAAATTTGAAAGTGTGTTTTTTCGAATAAAATATTGACTTTAAAAATTCATAAAAAATTGAAAAAAAAAATTAAAAAAAGCTCGTGTCATACGATAGCGAATCAAGTTTAAAAAAACACAAAAAAAAATAAAAAAAACTTTACTCAAAAAATTTCGAGATAAATCAATGTTTGTGAAAAAAGAAAACAAAGGCGAAAATAAAAAATGTGCTCTCACTAATCCTGCTGTAATTTTTGAACCCGTAAGAATTTTTCCATGAAATTTTTTTCTTAGAATCTTAAGAATATTTACTAAAATCAATTTAAAAAACGGCCAATGTCATGTCACCCGTTCAAAGAAAACTAACTAATTTTAGCTGAAAGCAAAAGAGCCACTTTCGTCTTCTCTAGTCCAAAACCGTGTTATAAGATTTAAGTTAATTTAAACGATTAACAACTTTCAGCCAACACTTTCTTGATCTCTTAGTATATGTCTTACAAAGGTACACCTGTCTTTTGGGGCAATTTTTTGGCCATTGATTATATTAAACAATAACATCAACAATGGCTCTACAGCTCTTAAGACAGGTTTGCACTAAAATAAAGCAGTAACTTCACCAGGTCCTTTATGCTGTCAATTTAATATTTTCCACAAGAGCAATTTTAATTCTCTTTAATTTCATAATCTAACAAAAGGACCCTCATGTGTGGAATTCAATTGAATTTATTTTGGAATTTTGTTGTCCTTTTGCAATAGCGTGCAACAAGCACCAGCACAAGCATAAGCACAACTTGGTTCAACGATTAACTACAGAGAAAAGCAAGAAATGGGGGAATGTGCGGCATTATGTAAACATTATTTTGACGTTGGTAAATGTCAAACGTCCCTTGAGGTGGAAATTCTTTAATCCTTCATTGACACCGAGCAGATAAACCGGAAGCAATGGAACCGTCATTCTGGGACAGCAACAATTTGTTCAAGGCGCCTTTATGGCAATACTAGCAAGTTTATAAAAAAAATATAAAAAAAAAAAATGTTAAAAAAAATATTCATCCACTCTGGGGGAACTCATTAAAAATTATGTTCAACAAAAAGCCAATGACGTCTACAAAGAAAGAGAAGAAAAGGACACGTCGTCGTCGCTTACATCGGCTCGGTTACGGTGTGTTAGTGCCATTCTATGTGGCACTACTGAGGTCCCGTACGGAATGACAGCTCGCATGAATCGAACGTACCAACGAACGAACGATTATTATTGACGTACAAAAGATGGAAAATTGAAAAATTTTTTACTTCTCTCTCTACATAGTATGTGGCTGCAGGTGTTTTGAGGCTACAAAAAGGGTTCCTTTGTGTGGCGTTACGACGTGCGGAGGTGTTGATGTGTGCGTCTGCGGCTTGTAGGGCACCCTCTACTTTATACACACTTCATTTGAAAAGATGAAATTTTACGGTACTGCAATAATAGTAGTTCAATCAATGTATGGAAGGGAGCCGAGTGTGTGGCTTGTAATGGCAGCGGTAATGCTTTTATTAAATTGTTGGCACACCAATGTATGATGTTGAATTTTATTCAATGTGGTAATTGAATTAAATTTAATGACACTTTTACTCATATTTGCAGGCACTTTTTTGTAAATATTTCAATTTGTATGTGTGCGTGCATGTGGAATTTTAAGAAGCCAGCTTTCAGGATTCAATGCTGCATTGAAATCCTTTTAGGATGCATTAAATTAAGCGATAATTCGGTTCTATTGTGAAATTGTTGTTATTTGTTAAGTTTTTTTTTTTCTTAAGTGCATTAAATTTCGAATGTTTATTGAAAATGCCGAAAGTCTTGACGGAATTGAAAATTGAAGTATGCGAATGAAAATTGAAAATGTGATGAGCTTTCTTTGGCTTTGAATTATGGTATGCTTATGAATTTTAATGCAAATAGTTTGAATTTCGGTATGGATTTATTTTAAAAACTAAGAAATTTTGTATAAATTATAGAAATACCGTGCTTTTTCGACGTAAAGGTTAGTAAATTTGTTAAAAAAACTTAGTTTTGATTCACTAGGCTATGTTTAGTTTGCCTTCTATGTTCGCATCCAAGCATTATTTGCTCAGATAGAATGTATGGAGGATTTTTGAGAACAAAAACCTTATTTTTTGTTTGTGTAACAAAACATAGAAGGTGTATCTAACAGAATGCTTAAAAGCTAAAAACTACTCAATGTATGGAGGATTTTTGAGAACAAAAACCTTATTTTTTTGTTTGTGTAACAAAACATAGAAGGTGTATCTAACAGAATGCTTAAAAGCTAAAAACTACTCAAGCAGTTAGAAAACTTGATATATTGTAATAAATATTTAAATCGGCTCATGCTGTAACTGACAGTGCACACAGCATTGCCCTCTTGCTAGCAATGTTGCAATTTGCTGCATAAAAACAAAAGGCAAAAAAAAAAAGCACATCACATCCTTTGGCATGCATGCTTGAGAATGCAAAAGTAAATGCAAATTTATATTTATGCATCGCAGCATTCATGCAACTAGCGAGTAGCTAGCGTTACGGCATGCTAACCTTTTCAGCCAACAGGATATCGGAGATCTCATGAATTAGATAGCAGCAACGAGATGCGAACAACAGGTATGACTTTCGCATCAATCAGAGTTTAACAACCGAATTTATGCACTCAGGGCAGATAATAACAACAAAAACAACAGCAACAACTAAAAAAACAAAAAAAAAACAACTACCATAGAGCAACAAAGCTGTTGTTGCTAGTTTTGTTCTAACTGGTAACTAACGGCGTTACTCGTCGCAAGGATCAGCACCAAGGACCATCTATAGTGAATTAATGGGTGCTCCCATCTCATGCATGCCATTCTGGGCTTGTATTTGTTTTTTTCGTATTTTTTGCATTGATAAATTTTTAAGCAACTACACTTAGCGCTCACTTAATCTGACTTTGTTCCTGCATGACTTTTTGTTTCGTGCATCCTTGTTGGATCCCACCTATTAACGTGTACAAGGACGAGTGAAATTCTTTTGTTGCCAATTGCATTATATATTTATGCAACTGTTAGGGTAAGATATGCGCATGTGTGTGGGAGTTAATGCTTGCATGTTTGTGCTTGATTTGGTTGTTTTGTTTTTATTTCATGAATTTGGCTTCTGATACACAGTGTTTCGAGCAGAAGAATTTAGGTGAAAAATATTTAAAATTGAAATTGATTAGAATTTGAACGCTTTTATTTTAGAAATTGCTTAACTAACCGAAAAAATTTGACTCCTTACTTGTTTAACAATATTATAAGCTTGGGAGAGGTTCAAAATGCCTTTGATTAAAAAGAAGACTCTTGTTAATAGCATGAATTTCTAAAAGAAAAGCTGGAGTAGCGTTTGTGGTGTTTTATGAAGAGTTTTTCAGCTACGGGATGCTAGCACCTCATTGGTGGAATTTTAAAAAACTAATGATGCCATATGAAAGCTATGAAAAAGGTCAAAAAAGGTCAGTGCTAGATAATTTTTATGAATTTTTTTAAGAAATTTTCAAGGTCATGTACAATTTGCTCTATTGTGGAAGCCAGGAGTGGAATTTTTAAAA
Organism: Tetanocera ferruginea; assembly: GCA_958299015.1. Taxonomy (NCBI): domain Eukaryota; kingdom Metazoa; phylum Arthropoda; class Insecta; order Diptera; family Sciomyzidae; genus Tetanocera; species Tetanocera ferruginea. Next base: position 102,979,780 of record OY282642.1, on the reverse strand, counting down.
ACTAAATACACCACCTGAAAGATATTAAAAAGGTCAAAAAAGGTCAATTATCTCCAATAATTGGTCAGCGATAGAAAATTTTTTATGAGTTTTTTAAGAAAATTTCAAGGTCATATGCTATTTGCCCCATTGTGCAGTCCACAAGTCGAATATCAAAAAAATACAAATACCACCTGAAAGGTACACTGAGGGAAAAATGTGTTAAAATTAAATGAAATTGTGCTCATATCTAACGAATTTGTTTTTGAAATAGAGCTGAAACAAATTCATTAAAATTAAACACAACTGTTTTTTAAGTTATATTCAAAACAAAAGTTTTTGTTTTTAAAACAATGTTTTTGTTATGAAAAACAAATATGAAACAAAAATTTTAAAATTCAAACAAAGATTTCAACGCATATTTTTTCGGTGGCATTCTTTTAACTTTTCCGAATTCTTAGCATCAGAATCATAACCAGCTACCTCCGGGACGCTCTGAATGCCAACTGTTAGCTCCATTCGATGAAGTTTCCATTGAAATAATTTTATAACTAATTAATTAGATAAGTTTTTATTTTATTATATGTTTGACATTTGTCAAACCAATTCAAAAAATTCAAAAATTTTCATTGAGTTCAAATTTTTGTTTATTTTTTCAAAGAATAATGAAAAAAAATTAAAAAAAGAAAGAAGTTTATAAGCTGTTCAAAATTAAACACACTTGTTTTAAATTTTGTTTTGTAGAAACGCAAAGGCGTTAAATTTCTATTTTAAAATTTTTTGTTTAATTTTAAAGTATGTTTTTTTTCTCAGTGTATGAAAAATATTAAAAAAGATCAGTTATGTTCGTTAATTGGTCAACGACGGAAAATTTTTTAGAAATTTTTTTAAGTTTTTCAAATTTTACATATTTTGCCCCATTGTGCAGTCCACAAGTCGTGTTTAAAAAAAAAAACATATATCATCTGAAAGTAATGAAAAGGATTAAAAAAGTTCAGTAATGTTCATTAATTTGTCAACGATAGATAATTTTTTAGAAATTTTTGAACGATTTTCATATTTTAACTATTTTGCCCCATTGTGCAGTCCAAAAGTTGAATTTCAAAAAAATACATATATCACCTGAAAGGTAAGAAAAAGTAAAAAAAGGTAAGTTAACAGGAATTTATAGACTTTTTAATTTTTTTATGTCAATTATCAAATTTTCCCTATCTTGTCCACTCACAAGTGGAATTCCAAGAAAATAATTTACGTCTTCAAAAGTTCGAACACTTCTAGGAACCAATTTTAGCAACAAAAAATTACATTTGTTTTAATGGTTGTTAAGGATTAATTTTTATTTTTATTTTGGTAAAAAATTAATTTAACATAAAAATATTTTTATTTCACAAACAATATATTATTTTGAATGATAACTGATCAATTCATTCATATTATTTTGGAAAGCTTTTTAACATATTTTAACATATAAACATTTTTAACATATATGGCAGCGGATGGAGTAACAGTTAAGTCGCTTCTGATCCGATTGTCTCCCGGGGCAAAATATGTAAAATTTGAAAAACTTAACATAACATAACTGACCTTTTTTAATATTTTTCATACCTTTCAGGTGGTTTTTGTATTTTTTTTATATTCGACTTGTGGACTGCACAATGGGGCAAATAGTGTATGACCTTGAAATTTTCTTAAAAAATTCATAAAAAATTTTCTATCGCTGACCAATTCTTGGAGATAATTGACCTTTTTTGACCTTTTTAATATCTTTCAGGTGGTGTATTTAGTTTTTAAAAATTCCACTCCTGGCTTCCACAATAGAGCAAATTGTACATTATCTTGAAAATTTCTTAAAAAATTCATAAAAAATTATCTTTCACTGACCTTTAAATGGGACCAACTGACATTTTTTGACCTTTTTCATAGCTTTCACATAGCATCATTAGTTTTTTAAAATTCCACCAATGAGGTGCTAGCATCCCGTAGCTGAGTTTTTCGCGTAAAAACTAATTTTTTCTTATAGATTTTACATTTTTAGATATCAACAGAAAATGTTAAATATAAATTGAAAAAAGAATACATACACTGAGGGAAATATGTGTTAAAATAAATGAAATTGTGTTTATATCTAACGAATTTATTTTTGAAATAGAGCTTGAAACAAATTCATTAAAATTAAACAGTATTGTTTTTAAAGATAAATTCAAAACAAAAGTTTTTGTTTTTAAAGCAATGTTTTTGTTATGAAATACAAATTTAAAACAAAAATATAAAAATTTAAAACAAATATTTTAAGGCATATTTTTTCAATGTGTTTTGGCGAAAATGTCCACTCAGTTTTGAGCCAAAAATTTCGAAACAGTCGAAAACGAGCATTTTTTTAAATTTTTTTGTTCAAAATTCATATCCCTGGCCCTAACTGATATTCAGGAAAAATATTCTAGGTATTAAAGCTTCATATATGTGTTAAAGAAAGTAATTAAAAAATGTTAAATCTTAATTAAAAAAAGTAAGAGTATGACAAAAAAACTTCAATTAGAGCAAAAATAACAACATTTTTTAGTTACCAAAAATATTAAAAAAATTACATCCTGTGGCTACAGTAATGATTTCGTAGTCGGTGTTCAACTTTGCAGTCACGGTACGGACAAACGGCTAAACCAAAACTGACGCGGTTTGGCAGGTGTTCATAAAAAGGTTCAAAATTTTTTTTAGGAGGAGATACCAACTGACCTGAATGTCAGACATGTACCATTGCACATGTCTGAGATACAGCTTTGTCGCAAAAAGTAGGGTGACGATAGCGTTGCACTTGCCACATGGAGGGTTAAGAAAGCGTGATATTTTATTTTCCAGCCGGGGTTAGCTCATCAGGTGTCCAGTAAGGCGTATCGAATTATATCATTTTTTCGAATTTAACATTCAAGAGGTCTCAAAAGTTGCATGTGGTTGTCAAGATATGCTAAAAACAAGTAAAGAAAGTCTAAAGTCGGTCTAGGCCGACTATGAAATACCTTAAACCCACTTTTCAAAAATAAAAAATTTTTATTGCAAATGGGCGTCTCCGTGGGCGGATGAAGCCTATATTTTAATTGCATTTAAATGGTGATGAAAAATTTACACCTACCAAGTTTTATTCCTGTAGCACACAGTTAATTCCTTTATTGTGCTTTCGCTATGGGAGGTGGGCGTGTTCATGGAAGGATTACTCCCAATTTTGAACACACATTAGTTTTGGTATAAAATACATACATACAAAATTTAATTTCTCTATGACAAACATAACCTTATTTATTGAGTTTAAAACTTTTTGGGTTGTATGGGAGGTAGGCGTGTCCATATGCGGATGACGTCCATTTTTCAAAAATATCTTTGTCTTGTCATAAAAAACATATGTGCCAAATTTTAGCTCTGTAGGTTAAACAGAGGCTTATTTATTGCGTTTTTAATTTTTGGGTTGTATGGGAGGTGGGCGTGTCCGTGAACGGATGACGTCCATTTTTCGAAGACATCTTTGTGTTTGTATAAAACACATATATATCAAATTTTATTGTTGTAGACTAATTATGAGCTGAGTTATGCAGTTTTCAATTTTCGCTTTGTATGGGAGGTAGGCGTGTCCGTGGGCGGATGATGTCCATTTTTCAAAACCATCTTTTTTTTTTAATAAAAAATATATGTGCCAAATTTTAGCTCTGTAGGTTAAACAGAGGCTTATTTATTGCGTTTTCAATTTTTGGGTTGTATGGGAGGTGGGCGTGTCCGTTAGTGGATGACACCCATTTTTCAAAAACATCTTTGTGTTGATACAAAACACATACATAACAAATTTTATTGTTGTAGGTTAATTATGAGCTGAGTAAAGAAGTTTTCAATTTTTGCGTTGTATGGGAGGTAGGCGTGTCCGTGGGCGGATTCCAAAAATATTCAATAGTGCAAATCATTGGGTCCATGTGACTATGTGTACCAAGTTTCATTCAATTATCTCAACTCTTTCTTCTTATCATGTGTATACGGACAACACACAGACGGACAGACGGACGGACGGACGGACGGACGGACATGGATAGCTCGACTCACGTGGTGACGCTGATCAAAAATATATATACTTTTCTATACCGGACTCGCTTCGTTCTATGCGTTACAAACGTTTGCACAAAGTTAATATACCCTGACCTTTCAGGTTTAGGGTATAAAAATTTATGAAAATAAAAGGACATCTTACTCTCCCGCAAGGACAAAGTTGTTTTTGGAGAAAAACAGTAAAAAATAACGATCTCAAAATGTTTTGATTTTTGTAAGAAGGACAACATGTGTCGTAAAGAAAAAATTTTAATACAGTTTAACTAATAATATCTTACCGTACACGATGATACTCACTCTTTTTACCTACGGTTTTTATACTCGAGACATACATTTCTTAAAACCATGAAAATGCATATTCAAAAACTATGCAAATTATTAATTCATGATATTTTAGGAAGACGTCAACACTATAAGCAATACCACCATAATTTAAAACTAATGGTTACAATCAAAAGTCTTGCCCTATCTCAAGTGCAATTTTCGCTTCGATTATCCTTCATACAGGACACTTTTGGTAAAAATAGTAATTAGCACCGTTTTTGGCAAGAAATTATTAGTTAAACTGCATTCTTACTTTTGCTTTAAGACATATGTGGTTTTTCCCAAAAAACAACTTTGTTCTTGCGGGAGAAGAAGATGTCCTTTGTTTTTCATAAACATTTTTTTGGGTGATCTTGACAAACCTATGCAACTTTTGAGATCTCTTAGAATAGGATTCAAATTTTTCGATACGCCCTATTGTGTAACGTTCGTACAACAGGCAAACAGAAACTCAGTAAGCGTAAGGCCGTAAAACGGTACAGGTGCTTAGGAGTTATTGAGTCTTTAAAACGCACTACTTAAAGCGTCGTCTTGCGGAAGTCTTTGTAATTTTTTATAGCCTATATTTTACTTTGGGCGCAGTTGAACAGTTGAACAATTTCATTGAAATCGGTCCAAGTGCTTTCAGGGGCGGATCTGGAAAAAATCTTGGGGGGGGTAAATTATCAAAGACACACATTTTCGATTTGAGAAAATTTTGCCTTTTTACAAATAGATAAATTGTTCTTTTTTGAATTGAAATTATTGAATTGTTTAAGAAGCATTTTTTCCAGACACATACACGCACATTTCTGTATTTATTTATTTCTCCCTTTTTCTGGAATAATATCTCAGCGAAAAGTAAATAAAAACTCTAAATCTAACAAGAGCAGCCCACGTAAAATTGTGAAATTTTTTCGTCTTTGAACGTCGATATCTTCGAAACTGTCGAATATATTGTTATTTAATGTGCAAAAATTGAAAGGTCTATCTAAATCGGTAGATCAATATAATAGATTTAGCAATATTATCAGAAAAAAAACTGATTATCATGTTTTTGCCTAAAACTCAAAAACTCGAGCTGATGGAGAAAAATGGAGTCTATATTTGAAATCAGCAGCCAAAATTCATTCGGTATTGTTTATCGAGATCTCTGCACCTTTCATAAAGCTTAATTTTGTAACTGACAAAATCATATGACAAAATCATCGCAAAATTATCAATAACTTCGTTAATATTTATTTAAATGTCTCTAAGTATATGCAATAATGCGAGTCCATTCAATCGTTCTCAATTCGAACGGAACCATATTTTTAATCGTCGCAGTATAGAAAAACTTCGCTCAGCTGTTTCTACACTGATAGGAAGCGTGGCAAAGATAGCAAACGTTATAGAAATTAGTGGAAAAATGTCATTAGTGTCACATTAGTGTCGCTCTCCTATTTACACTGCCAAATTTTAAGTTCATGAAATAATTGAATTTGAATTAGTTCCATACTAAAAGTGGACTAAAAGTGGCAGTTTTATTTCATGAAATTCGGTTGTGGTAATTTGGTTGGTTTGTTGCAAATATAATTACTAGTACCGCGCTGGGGTCGCAAATCGCCCAATTTTTGTTTGTTTATTTATAGTTGTATAAAATAGTTGGTGCACTTCTTCTCCGCACTCTAATTCATTTAAAAACAGAATTATCAAAATCGGTTGAAAAACACGGGAGAAAATGGTCCTTAACTGTTTTCCCTGCGCCTATTTATATAAAAAGTAAGTTAAGGTAGGCTTGAAAAATTTCAGAATTCCAAACAATTTAGAATTTACTCAAACAAAAATAATTGTATGCAACAAATTATTTGCGCAGTTGATACAATTTTAGCAACTTTAACCTAACATTAATTCACTTCAAAACAACCCTGTTATAAAGGGTGTTTTTTTAAAAGCTTGCTGATTTGAAATTTAAATAAAACACATGCCAAATTGTAGCCAAAAATAGCCAAAAAAATTTTTATTTAGTAGATAATTTCTTGGCATTTAACATTTAAATATAATTTCGGGCATATGACCACCACGACTTTTTTGCACAAAGGGCATTCTGGAGGTCCAAAGTCTTTGAGGGCGTATTTCAACATCCATATCGTGAAGATTTGGCAACAAAAATTCATTGATCATGGTTCTGTATCGATTTCTATTCACGGTAATGCGTCGTCCTTCCTCATTTTCAGAGACAAATCGATAAATTAACGTTTTCTTCGACACTGGCCTCAACGACAACAATATTTTCTTCTGTACGCACTCTTCTCATTCTTCTCGGTGGCTTGGAATCCAAAAGAGTGAATATAGACCGAAATTTGGTAATTACGTTCTTTATGGTGGTCTCAGACGGACGATTATGTGCACCATAAAATTCGCGAAGTGCTCCATAAACATTTTTAATTGAACACTGTTTTTGAAAATAAATTTTCACGATTTGGAAGCGTTGTTCTGGAGTTAACCTATTCATGATGATTTGCCAAATAATACTGAGTAGAAACGTCACTTTCAACTGTCAAAACAACTGTCAGACAATAGAGTAACCCATATTGAAAAAAAAACCTCAGAAAAAAACACCCTTTATATCATATATGACAAAAAGTATTACAGATGTATATAATATTTTCATAAGGACTGAATATAGCTGAAATATTTCTAAGAAGTAATTTAACTGATGATGAAATAATTGAAGTAAAAAATCTATTGGATTTTACATTGTTTGTAATTTTTTTTTTGAAAATTTATAAAGTGAAAACTGAAAGTACAATGCACGTATTGTTTTTTTATGGTAAAATTCGTTGGCACGTAGGTTGCAAAAAAGTTTGGCAGGTTTTCAGTTAAAATTTAGAAGAATAAAATATTTTAAGTGGCAACTTTGGTTTGCATAGCCAAAATCTTAATTGCGCTCATAACAAATCAAAATCAATGTTGCTTGCTCAATGATTTCTTATAAATGGCATTTTTAAACTAATCGTAAATGTCTTGCAAAAATATAATTATTATAAAGCAAACACTTACGCTAAGGTAGTGACTTCAAGTTTTTTATTTGTAAGAAAATAAAGCGTCTTTAAAGTTGATTGTTTAAAAATGGCTGTTAATTTGAGAACATAACGATCTGTTACTTTATTTTCAATCTCATTTTTTAAAAAAATCGAATTTACTACCTTGACGTAAGTGTTTGCTTTACATATAATTATATTTTGGTTTTTGCAGATGACTACAGATCATGTGATTCTACAAGCAAAATGGTCATACTCTTCTCGCATCGCTTCATAAAAACGTCATCTACACGCAAATGACCTCACGAAACAAAAATAAACAAAATTTTTTTTTATATACTTTAATAATTGTTGAAATCAATAAAAAAACTAGAGTTTAACAATGTCTCTGACCATTTTTTTTAGTATTCTTTCAAAACACGCCTTCAGAATCGCTGATGTATACATAAAAGTACCCTTAAGCTGTGGGCATAACTATTTTTTCCAAATAATGTATTAAAAAAAAAGTATTTGCGAGTTCTTGGGGGGGGTAATTACCCCCTTTACCCCCCCCTTGTATCCGCGCCTGAGTGCTTTGGAGTTATTATAGAGTACCACGCCCACATACTTCTGCACACTTGTTCACACCCCTACGATCTTTCTCTCTATGAAACGTACTCGGTGTCCAAATTTCAGCTCAGACAGAAAGACAGAAGGAAAAACATTTGCTTTTATATTAAACGAGCCATAGGCCCGTATTCACCAACCTTACTATTTTGTTTAGCGTGCTATTTTCGGCTTTTTGACATTCATCAATTTCAAGCAACCGCTGACTTCTTTATAAAATAGCAATCGATTTCAACCTAAAAACAAAACAATCAGCCCTACCATATGAAACGTTGACCAAGTCGTCGTCGACGCGTTTCCGTTGTCACTTGTTATCGACGTCGTCTTCACCTCAATGCTAAATCGGTACTCGCAACGTCGTCTTGTCGAGTGACAAAATAAGACGACTTTTTATCGATAATTTTATGCCAGCTTCAAATTTTTCTTCTTTTTTCTCAATCTGAATTGTCAAATTATATGAAAAATTTAATTATATGAAATTAGTTCTTAAAATATTTGTCATTTATTTATAAACATCCATTTCATTTCCGCTACAGCAGCAGTTGAAACTCGCGAACGCCTATTTGTAGAATTTGATGGATTTCTCCTCACGCTCTTGTACCACTAATCCAAACTCTGGCACTCCACACTCTAAACTATCAGGTCTCAATTGCTTTTCAAACTGCATTAAATTAAAATCAACTACTTCTTCTAATGGGGAAGTTGTAGCTGCTTATATCTCCTTCCACCAGTTGCTGTGCATTAAATTTGAAATCTCTCCAGACTAAAAATAAAACAGAGTAAAATTGATTGCTTGGTATCTCCAGCACTACAAGTAGTATTGCTTCTAACTTCCTGTCAACCATCATGCCCCTAAGCGGTGGACGAAAAGTATTTAATTGTTTATTTCCTCCCATTTCTTTTTTAAATTGGCTGGGACTGTTCCTTTTGTTCCGTATGGATTCTTCTCCAGCTTTCAAACTAAATGTTCAAATTGACCAACGTTTGTTATTTTAAATTTTTTTCTTCGTTTTCAATTAAAATAATGCCGAAATAAAAAACATTCGCTCCAAGTCGTCGCGACTCGTGCAGGAAAAAGTGAACGACTAAAAATAAGGCATGTCGACACGACATATTTTTCAAAACGACAAAGGAGTACCGTATACTCGTCGAAAGCCTTCAACATTTATCGAAACGACTTCAGTGGTACCATTTTTAAGATGACGACATAAGACGACGACGATAACTACCGACGACGACTCATATGGTGGGGCTGAATATCTAAAAGTAGGCTTGCTTTTTTGAAATTTTGTATGGTACTGCTACTTTTCGAAAAGTTCGAACATAAGTTTAAAACAAAAAAATTTAGATTGCTTGGTGAATACGAAAAAAATAGTAAGCTAAAATGCCTGCTGATATAAAGAGAGTATTATATCGAGGTTGGTGAATACGGGCATATATATAAGATTATTATAATCATAATCATTCATATATTATCGTTCGGGGAAGAGAATCTAATCGCGTATTTCTCGAAACAAGTTTTTTCGAGATAGATAGTTTTTTTCTTGATCGATTTTGGTAAATCTTGATTTACTTTTTGATTTACAAAAAACTTTTCTATTTTTTTATGCCTAAGAATTTTGGTCAAAAAGAGGGGTTTTTTGTAAATTTGTTTTTCAACGCATGCCATTTTTTTGGTTTTCTATTTTTTATTTGCTAAGGTTGAGTGGTCAACTGCAGCCCTTTACTGAAGTATGCATTTTGATTTTTTTTACATTCAGACGCCTCACAGTGAATCGTTCCATAGACAAAAATCAAAAAATGTTTTGTTTGCAAATAGGCAAATATGAGTATCATTTTCAAGATAAGGCATGCACTAAAATAGATCAGAAATAATTTTTAAAAATATTGATATTTGTGTTCGCTAAAGCTTTCAAAACTAGAATCTTTTTTATAGATTTTATGCGGTACGAATATTTTTAATAAATACAAAATATATTATGCAGGTGGCTTCTCTGAAGAAGCTTTGGAGGCAACTCACAAAATTATTAGACGTGTACACTAGAAAAACTAGACGTGAGCACACAAATGAAGATCTTATGCGATTTATGCTTCTATCGATCATATCGATCCATAACCGCGAAAAAGATGTAACAATCAAAACTCAAATCTTAAAGGAGAAGATTTCTTTTAATTATTTTCGACTTTAAATTTTTAGTTACGATAGTGTTTTTTCACAATCCTTACATATAAATAATTATATTATAATATACTAATTAGTTACTAATTAGTAACTTTTAATAAAATAAATTATAAGTTTCGATAAGAAAACAAATTTTTGTCAATTACTGTTTACATCTTTTTCGATAAGATCCAGCAATCGTATCGAAAAGAAACTTAATATCACAAATTAAAAAACATAATGATAAATACATATTTATATATATTTACTTAAAAGTGATCATGAAGGGACTGAAGACATAGACCGGATCGAAGTTTAGATTCTGCCGTTCGGGGTCTCAAAAGTTAGAGGAACTCATTAAAATGATTTCCGCATATTTTTTTTCAAATCGGAGATAAGCCGCCGAAGCAATTTTTATTCTTCTGAAAGTTGAAATGTTGGTATAAGTAAGAAATTTAACATTTTTGCAGATGTGGGTATGCGTACTGTGAAAAATAAAAAGTTAGAAGCAAAAAACATGCTTTTTTATCAAAAAGGACCTGCAGGAGAATCAAAATTGCTTCTGCGGATTTTCTCCGATTTAAAAAAAAAAGTATGCAGAAATCATTTTAATGAGTCCCTCTTACTTTTGAGGCCCCGACCTGCTGATATTTTTTAAATCCTTACAAGATTGATCCGGCCTAATAGACACATTTGAAAATATGTTATCTTATTCAGATAAGCTCTTCTGAAGAAGTGCAAATTCAGAGTAAATATATTACTAAAATAATAAAGTTGATATTATTATTAATATTGTTCATGTATTTCTCAAGCAATAAAACATGTACTTTCAATATTCTATTTTAATTTTAAACTTTTTTAAAGTGATTATTTTAAACAAGTTTCTGAGCAATTATCCTAAAAAAGGTATTTAATGTAATAAATTTCAGATTCTTGGCTGTATATTTTATATAATACATGATGTAACAACTTTTTTCTTTCGTATATTGCCAAAATATATATTATTTTATCTCATTAATTGTTAGCATAAAACACAAAAAAAAAGAAGCAGTTTAAAGCCACATTTACTCAAAAACCATTAAAAATATTGTTTTTTTTTTTACATTTTTGGATATAGTAGGGAGTCATTCATAATCAAATTTCACAAACGAAATTTCATTCAATTCCGAATACTCGTTCTATATTTGGCGTCCATCTTTTGTATGGGGGCGATTCACTGTGCGTCTTGAAAAGGCTGGAGACGAGAAACCAACTTACAAGCTTTTTTTAAACACGCCAACTTCAACGACATCTAGAAAATAAACAACAAATACAAAAACAAAAAAAAAAATTATTTTTATATCTTCAACCTTAACTGCACATAATGTAAATAAATTAGAATTAAATAATACTATGTAAAAAAATTAATAAAAAGAGGTGTTGTTTTTTTATAGCTACACACTAAAATAGTACCTTAAAATATTCTCAGAGGCAAAGGATAAAGATTCCAAAGATACCTTGTCTGAAGAGTTCATGCAGTCAGAATATCTTTCATCAGGATTAAACGAGTCTGAAGAAAAATATGTTTTGAAAAGAAGGGCAAAAAGGCCACAAAATAAAGAGAGATAGTCCGCAAATTCCTCAAGAGTTTTGAAGGATGATGGAAATCCATCAGATTTTTTCTTCAGAAATCTCTTTGAATCATACAATATTCTTAGCTTGGTATTGTCAAAATATTTATTACATAATATAGCTGAGAGATTTTGAAATTCCAGAAACAATCGATTGCAGATCTTAAGTATAAATCGGCGAATATGGATGTAAAAGCTTGTGGAAGAAATAGTACGCTCAAGTAGGATGTATAAAAAAATGAACGACCAGCAGCAATGGAATTTCATAAAATGGATGGATGACAAAGCTGTATTTTTCTTATATATCGAAGCTGTCTATTCTTATATTATATTAAATACTAACTAATATTATTTTTCAACTTACGTGATATTGCGATGAATAAGTTCTTATGTAATGGTTGGCAAGCTGCATGAAGCAAAACATGTTAAAGGAACTTTACTTTCAAGTCTAGAATTTTGCCAAGTAGTGGTTCGTTCAATTATTAGTAGTGTTTTTTTTTATGTTTTTCTATAGATTAGCAAGCAAAACTTTGCCTAAAGGTTGCTTGAAAATTCTCTGGCTTTGTATAAGAGAAAAGCTACCACCACAAATCCTGTTGCAGCATTTAACCACAATGAACAAAATATGTTTACTGCTGCTTTATGCTACAACAACAATATTAACAACAACAGCGCATTTCACCATTCTTCATTCATTATGCGTATCTACCGCAACGTCTCTTTATCTGTGGTCGAAAGGTCAAACCAGTTGTAGGCGTACATGCATCTGCACATGCTTCCACAAAAATATGCGTACGTGCCCATCCCACCCTCTACACCTCAGATACAGTAGGGTTATTAGGATTTTTATATATTAAAATTTAAAAAATTATAAAAATTTATTGATGTCCTAATTTTAGTTTTGTGAAAATAATAGATAAGCTTATTTTAAAATTTAATCATTTAAACTTATCACCTTTTGAAACTGACCATGCGTCCATGGTTTAACCATTTTTTAACTTAAACGTATCAAAAACTCGGGTGACCTTTTGACAAAAATAGGTTTATTGCATTTTCAAAATCATCACTATAATATAGATAGATATTGTGTAAATTTGTTGAAAATGCATAACTAATGAATGCTGTTGAAATAAGCGTTTTGTAATAAAATGTATTGAAATTCAAGAAACAACGTTTCTGAACTTTTAAAATTTTCACTTAGCGCATAACCAACGATGTGTCGAAAAAAATTGTTTCCCAAATAATTTCCAATTTTATGTTTCTTTTTCTACTCCACCATTTTTGAATCGCTTTGTTTAAGTGTATCATTAACCATTAATCATGGATATTTAAAATAAATTTTATCAGAGATTGTATTCTATACTGAGCTGAAAATGTAAACGAACATTTATTTTACAGTTTTCGACATATAATATTACTTCAGTTACAATAAATACACTCAGGAAAAAAATGCTGTTTTATCAAACAAATCATGCGTTGAAATAACAGATTTCACTGTTAAATACCATCCAACAAATGAAACTTTCAAATCAACAGTCGGTTGACTGTTGGTCTATGGAACACGAAACCCGTATAAAAACTTATTTATTGAAATTTGATCACTAGTTTGAAAGTTCATGTATGGCTGAGTGTGCTTACGTGTGCGTCTAGTACTCAAGTGTCCACGGTTCAAATCCGGCAAGGCAAATAAAAATTTTTTTTTTTTTTTGAAATTTGCAATTTTTATTTTTTTTTTTTTTTGCAAGATTGTAAGCATTTTATTTTGAAGGTTATTTTTGACCAAACAATTAATGAAACAGAATTATTATTATTTCAATTATTAAATTACAATTTTTGATACTTACACAGCTAGGGTTCGAACCCACGTCTCCCGCATGACAGTCTAGTGCAGTCTCCACTGAGCTACTGGCAACGATAACATAAATATAGCAAAACACATATAAAAACTATTGCTTAGAAAAAATCGACAATTCAATATAAGCACAAAAAGATTTCAACAGATGATTTTAACAGCACAAAAATACTTTGAAACGTTCATTCAACAAAGAAAATTGTTTACTTAAACGCAAATCATTCAATCGAACAGTGTTTTGAAATAACAGCGGCCGACTGTTAATATTACAGTTGATATTTTTCTGAGTGTACATCCTGCCCACTGTACACAAAGCATAAATTTCATTTCTCAACAGATTCCCTCACCTTTGGGGCATACAGCACCCAGCCAGCTAACCAACCAAACAGTCAGCCTGATTTGCAACATTGTTCAAATATGATCATCGACCACAATTATCCATTAGCAGTGGCCGGCGTGTAGGTCCTGCTGTTACCATACGCCGCCCAGGGTTACCATCAGTTGCACGCCATAAACAACAATGGATACTTTATCAAATATTCTGTAATTTCCACAAAAGTTCTCTGTTTTGGTTATCAATTCTGTGGAATTCTGTTCGTTCATAAAGCCAACATCAACCTCAGGTCAATTGAGTTAAAATCAAAAATTTTGCTTTTCAATCAAAGAAAATTTCGCAACTCACCAAAACAACAAGCGAACGTCAAATTAGAAATAATTTTTGCTGCAGGCTAACAACAACTGAAAATAAATGCAAGTCGCATATATATGTTGCAGCGACATGTGTTTCGAAATAAGTTACTACAGAAAAAATTGTGCTTTTAAAAAAAATATTTAAGAAAACAAGCTCATATCACAGGAGTTAAAATGAAAATATTTTAGCTAAAGCCTTCCAACGTACGTATAAAGCCGAAAAGCCGCCGAAAAAGAGAAAAATTAAAGAAACAGAGCTGAAAACGACTGTACAACGGGCGCTTTCAAGGTATTTTGGCCGTGCAGGTTCATTTTAAGACGACTGCTAGACGGTATCTGAACGTCCAAAATGTCCTGCAATCACCTTCGCTATTGGTTAACAATGCTGCTAGATATTCCAAGACTACAAAGATTTCATTATATTTCTCCATAAGTAATGTACTCTTGGTCCGCCCCGGGTGCACGCCAAAATACAGTGCAAAATTTGACAAAAGAACACATTTTTTGATTTTTTTAATAATAAGAACATTTCAATGACTACGGTTTTATGTTTTGAATATAAAGAGGGGTCAAAAGTGAATGGAAATATTTCTAACCATTTAACCTTTAATATTCAAAGAATATTTATCGATATATAAGTTATGATAATCGGTTTGAATTGTTATGTTTTTGTAAGCTTCAACAAAAAATTAAAAAAAAATAAAATATTTTGAAAAGTGAAACAAATTAATTTTGTTCCAGTAACCGATTACATGATACATGATGTGGTGACCGTGGCATGCAGGTTAAGTGTGTGGCTTAGCATTTCCGAAGGCCGACATCGATCGCAAAGTTTTTTTCAATAAAGAACTTTCTGATCGGTCGCCACCTCCCTGCAGACATTGACAAACCTCCGAAAGTAAAGAACGCTATGTAAAGCTTCTTGAGAACATGAATTTAGCCGTTAGGAGTCGGCATTAAACCTACTCTTGATCATAAGAAATTGGTCAAGGGCTCAAATGGCCAATTTATTTGATTTTGCAACCAATTACATGAGTACACGAACTATTCATGATATCAATGTTGAAAATACAAAAAAATTAAAAAACGACGAGAAAATGAATATGCATAACCATGTTGTTGAAAGTTCATAAATTCTGTGTACAAGGCACATGAATCAAAAAAAAAAATTGATAAAAAAAATGTCATGAAAACTAGTAAGGTATATCCTCGACTTGGCCGAAGTTAAAATACACCCATGGCCGATTCGTATGGGTAAAAAATCTTAAATTTTAACTCGTTTTGTAAGAGATTCTTATTTTACTATTTTGATTACGTCTAGAATACATTCATATCAAATTGTTTTCTTGCAGAGTAAAGACAAGCCTCTTTATAAAGTTTTCAATTTTGGGCTTGTATGGGAGGTGTTCGTGGGTGGATGAAGCCCATTTTTCTAACTCGCCTCTGTTTTGATTTCAAATGCAAATATATCTAATAAATAAATATTTAAATAAATATCTAATTTAACATTTGTAGCTTCGACAGAATCCTTTTTTTAAAGTTTTCAATTTTGGGTTGTATGGCAGGTGGGCGAGTTCGTTAGTTTATGATGCCCATTTTTCTAACACGCCTCAGTTTTGAAATAAAAAGAATAAATACTTAATTTTATTTATGTAGCTTTGACAGTACTTTCTTTATATAGATATCAATTTTGGGCTTGTATGGGAGGTGGGCGTGTTAGTGAGTAGATTATGCCTATTTTTCCAACATACCTCAGTTTTAACATAGAACATACAAATATCGAATTTAAATTGGATACGGAGTTTTCATTATTGGGGTTGTATGCAAGGTAGGCGTCGTTTTCATCCGATTTAGCCCATTCTCGAACTTGATTTGTGAATATAAGAAGTAAGCTCAAATATCGAATTTCATAAAGAAAGCTTGAAAATTACGGCTGTTATTGTGTCGATAGACAGACAGACGGACATGGCTAAATCAACTCAGGTGGTGATGCTGATCAAGAATATATATACTTTTCTATACATGCCATGCCTCCTTATGGGCATTACACACGTCGTGACAAAATTAATATACCCCTTCGCAGTACGCGTGGGGGAGAAGAACATGAATAATTCATAATTTTTGTTAATAAAATACTTGATGTATTTCTCAAGTATTCATGTACAAATACAAGGTGAACGAAAACAGTTCTTGATATAAGTCCCAAAAATACATGAATCGCACGTATAATCTAAGAAAAACGTGTACTACTTTTTGAGTTAAGTGACCGAAATTCATATTATCTGTGTACACATTCAAAAGCAGCAAGAATAGTTCATAAGAGTAAAAAATACCTGAACCTCATGTACTTAGACAATGAAAGCATGAACATATCATATAACACATGACATATATGTATAATGTACATATATCTCATTAACGTGGTTAATATTCATACATTTGTGGTAGTCCAGTGGTAAGCGTGCCTGATTGGCAAATCCGAGGGTCCGGGCTCGAATCCCGGTCTAGCCATGATCCTACGCTTTTACCTTTCTTTAATTCTTTCCTCTTTTCTTATCAACTGAAATTAAAAATTCATCAATATATATTACTTTGGAAGTTGTATGTAGTTGGTGGAAGAGATATTTGTGGAATGAGATTGCTTAATAGCTCTAATTGACTGAGGTAGAGGCGTAGCAGCACTTGCCTCAGATTCAAACTCGCATGTTGATATAGTGATCCGCCATACATAAAACATTCTTAAACTTGTTTCTATTGATGTTCCTTTCTCTATTACTTATCCATCGCCCCATTTCCGAACCACGGCAAACTTGGTTGAATAGGTTTGACACTTGACATCCTTGGTTGCAAGCTAAAAAAAAATACATCCTATGTATATTAGGGTGGGTTGGTCACAAACAAAATAAAAACTGATGAACTGAGCTAAAATAATCCTTGTCTCATTAAAGTAACATCCACGAAATTTTCCTTAGCTCATTCCGGCTCGATTGAAGATGGATCGCGGGATAAGGGATGAATGCGTGATTCACGAAAAATTTTCGAAATCTTTTTTGGCTTATTCCAGCGATCATTTAAAGATGGATGCTTATCGTTTGTTCAAGAGATGAATGCGCGATTCAACAAAATTTCAAAATCTTTTTTCGGTCATTCCGACGATCGTTGGATGATGGCTTTATATTCAAAATCTATCATTGAAATATGAAGTAGGCTCTGAAAAATCATTTAAACTTATCAAAAAAGAATTTATTAAATTTGACCACGACAACGTCTGTCAAACTATAAGAACTTGTAACGTTCAACAACAATGATTCGTAACGAATAGCTGATAACCCCTAAAAACGATTCGTTCGCCACTTTTTTCTGTGAATTGCTTAATCCATTAACGTGTTGACACGTAAAAAATTCTGGATGTAGATGTAGATGATATTGCGGCTGAAGTAAAGAGGAAGGATGAGCCTAAAGAACAAATATGGAACAGACACATTTTTCATTGTTTATCTTTAGTTCTTTTTATGGTGAAAATTTTTTTTTTTTTTAGTGGGAAAATCATAAGAAAAAAATGTTACTTATTGTTGTAGCTCTGTATGTTTATACTCGTTAATAAACACTTAACTCAACAGATTTCTAAACGTTCTTATATTTTAACGTTCTTGTATTTATGTTCCCGCGCTTGTGCAAGAATGTACTCAAACCATGTATAATTACTTATCGTTTATGTTCAAGTGCACATGATCAGTGCATGAAAATTCATATAGGTTTTTTTTTGAACGTAAACATTAATTAAACATATTTATTAAAATATTTGTTCACCGGTTCGATCCATATTTCACTTAAATCGAAAATCAAACTTTTATGTGAGTCTGCTGACTCACCTATCCTATCCTCATGAGGATAGCAGAAATTCATTAAAAGTACTACTTAAACATTATTAGAACCGATCGAATATGGGTTAACACACAGCCTAAACAGCTAAGCCTAGAATCATAAAAATTGGTAAACTTGTACACTCTCTTGTACATGTTTTTGGTACATTCTCTGACCATGAGTTAATTGTTTGTACCTTCGACATAAATCTAACTTAAACCGCTACCTCAAAAATTATATCCTACTCGGACTTCAAATCCATTGATCTCCAGGCCCTGAACTATGATGCCTGCCTCACCTACTGTAATGAAATCTGGTTCTGTGTGAGTGTGGATGAAAATGTAACATCTTTTTCAAACAAGCTTAACAACCTTTTTGCAAGACATGTTCTTACCCGGACAGTTGTTATTAAAAATGTCTTGTGCACCTGGTATTCAACAGTTGTATTAAATTCTATAAAAAAACGAAATAAACTTCACAGAATCTGGAAGAATAATCCTACTTCCCAGAAAAATGGGAAAACTACAGTGTGACACGGAATGCTTCAGTTATAATAACTAGGCAAGCCAAAAAAAGGTATTTTTCTCAAGCAAACTAAAAGCTTCGCTTCCATCAAAGGTGCTTTGGAGAAACATAAAAAAATGTTGGTATTGCTAATTAACCAGTAGCTGAGTGTCTTCTGGTCCCTGATGTTCTAAATGATTCCTTCTTAAGTAAGTAATAACCAGAGTGTTGGTAGTTCTGAGGAATTACCAAATATGCTGGTGCAACCTAACTTCCAGTTTTCTACTGTTAGCGAATATGAGGTCTTTAAACGCATTATGAATGTAAAATCAAAATTATGAATGTAAAATTAATAGACGACATACGAAGGCTTAATTACCCTACTTTGTATGTTGGATTTATCCAAAGCATTTGACACTGTAAATCACTCCTTACTCTGTCAAAAGCTTGGATTTCTGTAATAATGCTGTTGACCTCTTAAGGTGTTTTTTGTCTAAAAGAGTACAAAAAGTTTGTGTTGGTTATAAATGTTCGCAACTTAAGCCGGTATGCAGTGGAGTGCCTCAAGGCTCAGTTCTTGGTCCCTTACTATTTACAATCTTTATCAATGGTATTTTTTCCATCTGTAAATACGATGATTGTAATTGCACATTACACCTCTCTCGCAGGACTGGTCTCTTGGACGATTTAAGCTGCAGGCTAAATGAAGATTTAAGTAGTATAAGTGAATTGGCCATAAAAAATGGGCTTACATTAAACGCCCTCAAGTCTTATGTGCTGCCTATAAGCAAAAACATAATTTTCTCCAATGATATTCCAGACTTGTTTATAAGAGACAAGAAATTAAAATTAGTTAACAATGTAAAAAGTCTTGGGTATCACATTAACTCGTCCTTAACATGGACAGATCACATCAATAGCACGGTGCGCACCACTTGCTTTATCCTGCGTAATCTTAAAATGACTGCAGAGTTTACACCTGTGGAACCAGGCGCAAGCTTGTGATTCAACTTATCGTTTCTGTCATGACATATTCGGGGAACTCATTATAGTAGGCTAGATTCACGATCTGAACACAATCTGAACACAAACTGCAAGTTGCGTTTAACCACGCTACTCTCGGTCAAAATCATTATTGATCTACAATTTTGTCAGTTGACAAGAAGCAATATTATGATAATACCTAACTGGAAGTATCTGAACTCAACAAGGCTTTTTTCATTAATGCCATTAGATTATGGAATAGTTTACCCAACGTTATTAAATGTATGGCTAGCAAAGGTGGATTTAGGCAGGCCGTTTTAAAACACTTTTCCTAAAGCTTAAATACCTAATTAGATAAGAAACCAAATTTATAATTTAATTTTTGAAAATTTTCCAAAAATTGCGTTTTTTTGAAGTGAAACTTCTTTGGCGGCGAGTGAAATTTCAAGGTCTCTTATTCGTGACGCTAGGCTAACGTTTTCAATTCATATGAAAATTTAAAAAAAATTATTGTCGCTGCCGAGAATTGAACCCCGGACATCGTTGCTTAAAAGTCGACATCTATTCTATTATGCCATGTAGGCACTTGAAAATGATTAAACAAAATGTAATTAAGACTCAATGCATAACATTCTGAAAATAACATAACTAACATTAACATTACATTAACATTAACATTACATTATTAACATATCCGTAACATTAATTTTCATCCTACAAGTATGCACGGAAAAAAATAGAAAAATTGCTTAAACAGGAGCAGAACGCGTTCGTGAATATAGAGATAGAATTAGAGCCTCTTAAGAATGCAGCCGCAGCTGGGTCTGCAACTAATGATATGGTAAGGTGATTGCAACATCGGATGAGTTCCAAAATGCATTTTTACGAAACATCAGTGTATTTTGGTGAATCTACAAAGAACCAATACCCAAATACGCTTTGTTTAAATGTATTTTGGAACTCAGCCATCATCTCAACAAAATTGTATAGCCAACCAAGTTGATACACTCAACAATCAACCCTCAGGCCCTCACTCAACATAGCAATTATTATGACCAGGAAGCAAAACACAACAATCAACAAGATTTGTCTCTGCTTTCGGAGGCTCCTTCAACGAGTACTATGCAAATGCAATCTAACATTCAAAAAGTGACAATGTTGAGAAGACATTCGAAAGCAACTAAAACACCAACTGAACTAAACCAAGGAACGAAAATAACTGTTATTTTACAATTTTCAAATGAAAAAAATTTTTGAAGGACTTTTTCAGATATATCATTATGTTACAAATTTCCTCAGCCTCATGAATATTAAGTTCCTTTTAAATTTAAGACTGATTCTTTAAAAGTTAAAATTTAAGTGTAAGTTTTTGCCTTGTATTTTTCGAGGAAAAATAAAGGTTCTTTTGACTTTTATTTTATCTCTAATTTTTTCGGTCAAAATTATCAAGCAATTTGTTTTTTTTTTTAAAGGCTTGACAGATTGAACTGTTGACACCATGTGTAAAATGTCTCAGAGATGAGATGAAAATAATGGTATCAACATTTTTTTAGTCGTTAAAATGACTTGAACATATATGAACTACTTGATATTTTTGACCGAAAAATAAACGGCAGAAAATAACTGTTATTTTCGACAGATAAAATAAATGTAAAAGTAACTGTTATTTTTGCCCAAAAAACTTTAAGGCTCAAAATAACTTTTATTTTTGTCGGAAACAAAAACAAAGAGATAAAAGTTAATATGTGACACTTTCGATAAAAACCATAGCCGATACGGCCCCTGGATGCAAACATTGAATCAACGGATTATTATTCCATTTCGTATTGATTGAATTTCTTTTCAGATACTTTCTCTCTCTATTTCACACTAAAATCTCTCTTATTTCTTACTGTTAAAGAAGTTTCACTTCTGCCACGTGTACGTTGCTACACGCGAGTTTATTTATCTTTTTATTTATGTATTTCCTTTTTTTTCCCCTTTTCTTATCCTTCTCTTCCTTTCTCTTATATTTATTAATGCCTAAAAAAATATTTTTGTTTTTGTTTTATGTTCTTGTTACACTATTTAAGCTTTTTAAAGTCAATTAACTGTACATTTAAGTTATGATTATGTAAGTATTATTAAGTTATAATTTTAATATATATATTAAAATATCTGAATTAATATGTTATTCTATTTATCCTAATTATTTAAAACATAAATCTACTCATTGCTTAATTCACCAATACCTCACTTTGCGTCGTGGTTACGTTCCAAAAAAACAGGACGCAAATTGAAACGACGCAAAGTGAATGACGATTTTCTATAGCAAACCATGTTAAGATCGAAGATAGGTTCCAGGCTTACGAAAATACTATTTTTTGAAAAGAAAATTGAACAAAGTACACATTTAAAAAACAAAAATAATTTAAAATTTTAGTAGATACATACAAAAAACAACAAAAAAATCTTATTTAAACAAAATAAAATATTCAATTAATTTATAAAAAAAAAACAAAATAAAAATTTATCACCGTCTGATGTGTCCATAGTGACTGTGGTCGTAAGTCGGATTTCTTTCAAAAAAAATTGGTCCAATGTTTGCTGAACAGCTTTTTTTTCAACGTAAAATAAATTAGCAATTGATAGTCGTAGTTACCGCCTGGGACACTTTAAAACTCTTTCGGCTGTCAGGATAGTTTTTTAAGAAAATTTCCATAGCTTCGTTAATCAAACACAACGCTTTGGAAATTCGTTTGGAGGTTAAATTTTGTTCTTCGGAGATTTCTATTGAACGGTCACTGTCATCTCTTCATTAGGCTCATTCCACAGAAATGAGGAACGGAAACATGAATTCTAACATTGAAGTAATTTTTGGTTTTTAAATTGAAGTGGAATCTTAAGTTAGTCCTGCTGCAAAAATATTTTTAAATTAAATGCTTTTTTATATTATTTTGACAATTTAATTAAACAAACTTCGAGTTGAAAAATTTTTTTAAATATTTTGATTTAATTTAAACTTTGAAATCAGTCATCTTTTGATACAACTTTAAAAAAAATAAGGTCAGTAATATTAAAAAAGATATTAATGTTGTGTTAGAATAGTTTGTAATAATGATTGGTTACTGCGTTTTCAAAGTACAAAATATTTAAACTGAGTGTTTTTTCTGTGTCACACCCGTCCCAAAAAAAGCTATAGTTTTCCTAAGAAGCAACATGGGCTTATGATAAGAATGAAACTTTTCTAAAGTAAGGATGTTGATGTTTTACATAAATTTGTTAACTTTTTTCATTCTTTAAATTATTTAAATTCTTCATTTTCGTTACAAGAAGTTGGTCACACCCGGAACGGTTTTCAAAATTTTTTCTAATAATGAAATTTATGCAAGTATATGAATAAATTCTTTGATTAGAACAAGTTTTGTAAATTCATGTATAGCGAAATCAATTGTATACGTATTAATTTGATCAAAAATTCATGCGAAAAATTGTTTGCAAAAAAATATTTTTTTTTTTGATATATATATTAAAAACTTGAAATTATTTGTATAGGTATTAATTTGATAAAAAATTCATGCAAAAAAATTTTTTGCAAAAAAATATTTTTTTTTTTAAATTAATACATTAGTTAAAAACATATTTTTTTGATTTAAGTGTCATAAATATGTGAAAGTTATTATACCCATTAAGTTCTTATATATAATTCCCACATCATTCGCACTCGTCACACCCGGGACAATCTTATGTCACACCCGTCCCATTTAAAAGTTTAAAAAAGAATGGTTATCGCCATTTTTTCAAAATATTTTTCACTGGTTTTCAACAGAAAATATATTAAATTTTAATATATGCAAGTCTAAAATGGTCTCATTGTGGCAGATGGACTGAATTTCAATGTTAAACTCAGAATTTTTAGTTTTTAAACTTGTGCTCGTCACACCCGTCCCAGGTGTTTAAGAGAACGTGACTATTAAACTAGTTTAAATAATTGCATTATGTTTTAGCATTTTGAAACCTTGGGGCATCTTCTAAAATACCCTTTAGTAAATTGCTAAAATTTTAACCGGTTAATACCATTTTCAGCACGATAAAGTAGTCAAAACGTCACACTCGTCTGTATAGAATGAGCCATTAGCAAATTGCAATTCAAGTTGCAATAATTCTTTATCAGACAATTCTTGGACAGTTCATTTATGTCAGTCTCCTCCATACTATACTACCAGCAGCTCCCTTTCCACTCATTTGGTTAAAAAAATTACAAGAGTATGATATTATTCTGCCAATAAATAAATTGGGAAAATATTTACCATTTTTGTAACCAGAAACAACCCGTAAAAATTTATAAAAATATTATTCTCTTTTAAAAAAAAGCACAACACATTAATTGAAACTGAACTCTAAAATTAGGAAAACAAAGTGAAAATAAAACTGTATTAAAATTGCGATGATTTTCAATTAGAAAGGGAATCCCGAGTTTTGATGGCGTGGCGCATTTAGAAAGAAAGTCATCTTTAAAAAAAAAAAATATATAGACTCGAACCCAAAACAACGCAACTTTGAAAATCTAACGACGCAAAGTGAAAATTAGTACTAATTCAGCAGCGACGCAACTTCGAAAAAACGCAAAACGAAACGACGCATAGCGAGGTATTGGTGTAGTTTACAAATTAATGTGGTTTTTCATGGCGTCTGAGCTGCGCAGTGTACTAAATAAAGTTAGTCCTCTGAAGTTTGATCCCCCATTCCAAAAATCAAAACGCGACCGGAAGCCGAAGTATACAACCGTATTAACATTGTCCGAGAATGTGGCGTTATTGAAGAAAATAGCCGATCAAAAGAAGAAAACAAAGAGAACAAAAAAAAAATCGCTAAAGGAACCAGCAATGCGTAGTCTTCATACTAAATATGTACGTACCGGCAAGAGTTTTGTCATTAGACGAAGAAAATGTTGATTTTTGCATAATTGTAGGGCAAACATGCCAAAGAGTTTGGACGACAACAACATCATTAGTTGCAATAAATGTGATCAAACTGTTCATCTGCAGTGTGCCAAAATGAAAACCGGATATATTAACTGTTAGCCGAATCAGATTAAAGCGAATAATTTTTGTTTTGCTATATTTATAGTAGTGTCTCACAACACCTTCACCTTTTTCATGCTTCTAGAAAATTCTGAAATTTTTGAATTTAAAAAAAATGGCATTGCAGGAGGTTAGGCAATTGAGTAAGCTAAACAAAAAATGCTTCCAGAAAAAAAAAACTTAACTTTTGAAGAAGTTATCGTCCCAAAACTAAACCTGTCTCACAACACCCCACTCTCCCCTTAAATAAATTCTATGCCCCAATGCAAATTTGAAAAGCTTGTACGCTTAATTATCTATTTTGTTATTTAGTTGAAACAATTTTTCTTTGAACAAAATCTATTTGAAATACAACGGAAGTAAGCATCAATACAAAATATTTTAATTTAGCTTAATACTGACCATTGGTTAAATAACTTAGCCAACACTTGTCCACACAATTGCTAACATAACTAAAACAATTTTTAATTAAACGAAAGCAAAAAGCCTTTTTTGTTTATTTACCGCTGCTGGTGTTGCTGCAGCGGATCCTGTGGCGAGGCCGAGGCCACACAAGGCCCGTCATGTATCCACAGGATGTGCCTGAATGACTAATGAGAAAATGCACAATTCACAACAACTCATTACAATGAAATCAAAATCAAATTAACTGAAGCTTCAAGCGGTGCTGTACTATCAGCCAAACTACATTCGTTCCCTCTGACCAACCTTGCCTATTCTCTCAACCAAGCACTGTTTAGCTGAATAAAATTTGAACAAAAACAGCAAGATTTCCTTCCAACCAATTTGCGCTACAGAAAGTTTTATTTTTTTATTTTAATTTTTTTTTCCTCTGTCTTTATTCCCATCGTTTTTGCAACGACTTTTAATGGCAAAGTTTCGAAAGCCCGCATTTTGTGACTCACTCAATTGGAACGTCAGTCTTACAATGGATACGAAAGAAGTTGTGAGATAATCGGAGGTGCCTCAATTACGATTAGCCGCATCGGGCTGATTTGATTTGAGCTACTTCTTGGTTGGTACCTGCTGTTGTCCGCTGGCTGACAGATTCATCGTACTGTTAATCCTTGAGTGGTAAACGCTTGAAACCTCTTGACTTGCCTTGAAGTGCTGAAGAAATCCAAGTGTCGCTAATGGTGGGCAGCAGCAAACAAAAAAAAAATATATTCAATTGTTCTTGAGAAATTAAATTTTTGTTTAAGTATTCAAGTGTCGTTTCGTTTCCGTTTCCGTCAAGATGCTGTTAGGTGCATGGCAGAGTGAAAAACGACGCCGCTGCATTGAAGGACATTAATGTGCAAATTTAATTAACAGCTGTTGTGATTTTTTATTCTTTTTCTTTGCTTTAAGTGTATTTTTAACTTAATGTTTTTTGCTTAATTTGTTGACTTGCATTTTTTCTGCAAAGTAAATTGTTTTTCGTTTTTTAAATTGTATCTCTTTGGCTTTTGCCGCAGCACCAGCAGCAGCAGCATCAAAAAATCCTTTAGAAAGGAATGCAATTTATTAAGAAAACATTTTATTAATTGTGAGCGCAACTTGCGTCATAATGTTGCAACTTTAACATAGTTTGTCTAAGGATCTAGCTGCTTCTAAGAAAGTGGACCTTCCTTGCACAATCACAGATTCGTTGCCTCCTTGGTAACAGCCACAAAATGTCAGGCAGAAGGCAGCAAACGCGTGCTTAACCAAGATTTGTTGCACTGTCACTGCAATTTTTACTGCAACTTCTTGCTACAGCCGCTTTCTGCAGTGATAATATAGTTTGTGTGCTTACATTAAAGATGGGACAGGGAGTGTGAGTGTGTGTGTGTGTGTGTGTTTGTGCGTCTGAGATTCTTTATGATTCTTGTGGTTTTTAATTAAAACTTTAAACTAATTACTTCTCATTCGTCTAGTGCTGCCCTTATAAATGATTAAAAAATTATATAAATATTATTTATGATTTAAAGTGCAAATTATTAACTGCAACAAAAAAAAAAAATAATGAGAAAAATTATATAGATATTTTTGATACATATACTTTCAACAGAAAGTGGAAAGTTTGCATGCAACTTTAAAAACAAATGGACCATTTATGCTGCTGGAAAATAAAGTAGAGTTCAACTGATAAGTCGGCATCATTAACGGTTTTTAAAAGGCTTTTGAAGACTTTTGATGCAGATTACGTTGCTGATAAGAAAGCAAGTGAATCAAGTGAACAGTTACACATAAAAACAAGTAAAGAAAATATGAAGTCGGTCTAAATATCATGAAAAAACATATTTTTTAGATGTTTAAGCAATATATCTTTTCGAAAATGACGAAATATCGACTTTTTGGGTCTCATAAGAGTTTGTAAAGACCAAACATTTCCAAATTTTTTTGCCAATATTTTTGTTCTATCAAAATATTTCCTTTTTGCTTATCTTGGCTACTCATTCTGATGAAAAAGAAAAAGTTATAGGCAAAAAACTTGAGATTTTGGCAAAAAAGGCATTCAGGAAAACCAAAACCGCTCCATGGAGATTTCTCCGTTCCAAAAAAAATTATGCAGAAATGGTTTTTAAAAGTCCCTCCAACTTTAGAGTCGGTGTCCGTCGAAATCTAAATTTCGATCCGGCTTAATACACACGTTAGGCTGAGTTGATTTATAAACTGATGTTGCCAGGGCAGTTTTCGGTTCGAGCATGAAAAGTTATTAAAAAAAAAAAAAAAAAAGGGGGCTGGGTGTGGTGCACTCGACCGAACAAAAAAAAAATTGACATGCCGGTGTCTGAAATAAGAGTTTAGTTCGAGAAACGGTGGTGACCGTGGCATGTAGGTTAAGTGTGTGGTCTAGCATGCTCGGAGCCAGAGTTCGATCCCCAATCGCGACGAAAAGTTTTTTCAATAAAAAAATTTTCTGGTCGGCCATCACCTCTCTGCAGACAATGATGGCAAACCTCAGAGAGTAAATAATGCCATGTTATAGCCGATACACATTGACAGCAGCATGCGACGAACAACAAACGTCAAAAAATAGAACGCATGTCTTCTTATGTACGCATAATTTTTGCCTGCAGCATGACAAAGAGAGGATTCGATGACAAATGTTGCAGGCGCAGACTTCAATCTATTTCTAATTTGACAGCCGACAAAAGAGTACTCTGAAGTTTGTTTACGTTTTCCATTGTGTGAGTCTTGTGATTATTGTTGTGTTTTAAAGTAAGTTAATAAATAAAATAAAATTCATCAGGAACACAGCAATACAGATTGTTGCTGTTGCAGTCGTCGGAACACTTCGACAATGCTCTCTGACGAATAGTTTTCGTTTTGTCGGTGGACGCATGTTGCAGTCAATGTGTATCGTCTATAAAGCTTCTTGAACTTTATACGTTGAACTTTAGCCGTTCGGAGTCGGCATAAAACATGTAGGTCCAGTTATTGGTCAATTGTGTGAAAACATTTAAGGGGGAACATGATATTGGCCATTTTTTAAATCAACAGCTTTTTTTATATTTTTTGTATTATAGTAAATATTCTTAAAAATCTAAGAAAAAAAAATTTGATAGAAAAAAATTTTACGGGTTCAAAAGTTACAGCCGGATAAGTGAGAGCGCATTTTTAATTTTAAACTTTTTGTTTCTTTGTTCACAAACTTTGAACGCGTTTATCTCGAAACCATGTTTTTCGTACTGGTTGCGGCACTAGCGGGTTTCTTTTTTGACGAAATTATTTTTTTTGTATTTTTTTAAACTTGATTCGCATCGTATGACGAGTTTTTTAAAAATTTTTTTTTCGATTTTTTATGAATTTTTAAAGTCAATATTTTTTTCGAAAAACACACTTTCAAATGTGGAACATCACCAAAAATTGAAAAAGATCTTAAAAAAAGCTCCTTTCATACGATAACCAATTTTGTTAAGATTTAAAAAAGTCACTTAAAGACAATTTTTGCGACTCCCAGCGCTGCAACCACGAGCCCCCTTTTTTTCTCTGCCGCCAGTTTGGAGCTCTATAAAACCATATTGGAGTAAAAAATATATTTTTTTTAAATTTTTTTTTGTAATTTGTTCAATTCTCTTCTTTTGGAAAAATTTTTGTTTTTGTCTGAGTTATGAATTTGTAAAAAAATGTCTGTTTTCTCTGCCGCGAATGTTAAGTCGCACCTTAATAACACACACAACACAATTGATCATGAGAAGCTCTGTCAAAGTCCTTTCAAGGGCTGAAATGGCCAATTTGTTTTTTGTTTTGTTTTTTTTTTCAAGAAAATTAAATATATAACTTTTATTTTTTTCTTACAGTGTACTCTTCTGTAGGAAGAATGCTTTTAAGCTCTGATCGAAATGTATGCAGTTGTGAAAATTATAAGAAGATCTTCATTTTGTTTAATTTTTTTAAGGACAACAGGGTGTTCCCATTTATTTTTGTTTACAATTTCTTAAAAATAAAAAAAGGACTCATATTTATTAAACCCATGTGAAAAAGATAAAATATAATGCATTCTTGACCTTTGAACCATTGCTATATGTACATTAATAAGAAAGTTATTCATTTTATTCTATTTTTCGAATATGCTCGCCACATTTCTCTAGCAGCATTTTTTCATGACAAGTTTATTGAACTGTCTGTTTATTTTGATGTGAAAAGTGACGGTTGTCGTACATTTTTTGTTTAATATATTTTATTTTTCTCCATTTTTGAAAAGTAAAACATGACTTTCTCAATTTTTACAATTTCTACGAGCAAGAATCGTTTAAGACCTGTTCGAAAAAATTGAATGAAAACCGTTGTTAGAAAAGTGAAAAGTGAGTATTGTAATGAAATTTTAATTTTTTTAATTAAGACAACAGGGTGTTCCAAATTATTTATTTTAAAAATTTTATTTTTTTAATAAAAAATATACTTAATGTGAAAAAACTAAATTGACTTAGGTTCATTAATAAATTTCTACTTATACAGCAAATATTTGTGCTTTTCTGTCAGTTCTGGCTAAGTAAAAACAAAAAAATCTTTGTTTATGACTTCAAAAGGTTAATTAATAAAATCTTTTATAAGCCGACTAATTTACAAAAATATCAACTTCAAATAAGGTAAGAACTAATGAAAATTTCCATTAACTACATTCGACAGCATTTTATATTTTTTTTTTAGTATTTGTTTTTCATACTAAATCTATTCAAGACATTCCATTCACCGCTAGAGGGCGTGCGCATTATTTTTAACAGTGTTGAATACATTTTCCTTAAAGACATTCAACAACCTCCAACAATCAGCGGAGCGGACTGCAGCCTCTGCTATTAACAGAGAATTTTGTTCTTGTGGTGAATTCAATTTTTACTCAAACACTCTCTGCTGCTTCTCATTTTGTCATTTCAGCCATAAGGATAATAAATTATTTCCGTGCAACAGTTCGTTCCTTGCGATATGTTGAAAAAGAAAATACAAATTTGCACCCCCACAATTACAAAAACATTTCCCAGAACTGTTTCAGTGAGACTTATTTAAAAAAAGAGAGTAAGTTTTGCTCGCAGTTAAGTATACGCCATGTTGCTTTAGTTTTTCAGGGTAAATGAGTTGTATACGATACGATACAACTTTTGAAGTACTCTAAAGGTTTGACTACGGTTAACAAAGTGTGTTTGTTGTAGTTTAGCACAAAAGAGAGACTCTCAACCTGTGAGCGTTTCTTGAACTTTTAGCGAGGTATTAGTTTTTATGCTTTTTGGTTATTTTCTAATATTTCACAGAGTTGCTACTCTATGCTGCTGCTACTCTATTTTTTTTCTTAAATTTCTTCCTCTCATTTGAAATAGTTGAAAATATTTGCACTGCAGTCAGACACATTGACGTAATTCACACTGTGAGAGAGAGATATTCGCTGATATTATTTTGAACTGCGTTACACTGAAGAAAAAAAAAAAAATATAAAGAATATTATGAAAAAAGCTTATAAGTATACGCATAAGGAAAGTATACAAATACTCATAAGTGGTAAAATAGTCTGCTTAGACAAGGAGAAAATATAGTTATGGGAAATTAATCTAATTTTCAGAAGTTTTATGCTATTAACTTCACTATGTGACTTTTAAGAGTGAAAGATGATATTTGCATATTAGCACATTTTTAGATCGTCCGCTTACATTAAGTGTAAGAAATCGTTTTAAGCCAAGAAAGATAGAAAGGAGATAGCGTAAAGACAGCATAAAAAAATTGCACTGATCTGCGCATCTCGTCACGAAATACCAAGAGTTGCCTATTTCATAATTGTGTGTTTGCTTGATTGTTTGAAAAGGAGAGAACGAAAATACAGCTGAATTGTACATTAGATCTGTTGTGATGTAGACAACTCGTGAACATTTCCCAATCTAGTTATTTAACATTTTTGGTTTTAAGCTATGAGCTGGATATGTTTTTCACATGACAATATTGATAAATATGAACAAAGTTGGCTTACAATTAGAAATAAAGGCGATGAAATTACTTGTTAATGGCTAAACTTCAGTTTCTTCGATGGAAATTGACTGTTTTCTTCAATTCATCACGCATTGTACGCGTTCATCGCTCATTAAGAACCATATTCGCCAGATATGATCCCGTGTGACGTTTTCCTATAATTTCACTGCAACTCACATGAAATTTTCTCTTGAAGTAAAAATATTTTTTTTTTTTTAATTTTTTTTATTATTAATTTAACCAACTGGGTGAAGCCTTTACCTATCACACTAGTTTCTTAAATCTAAGGACAACAAAAAAGTTAACTTAATAAGGTTGAAGCAAAAGCGGAGTAAAAGCTAAAATCATTTACAAACTTCATTCAAAACTTTTTTAAAGCTGGTCTTTTAAGATCAAAATTAAAAATTATAGAACTACATAGACAAATGCATCTGCAGACAGGATCGTTATTAGCTTGTGGGCCTCATAATAAGTTATAACAAAAAACTTAAATAAGATTTGAATAAATTAAAGCATTGCCTTAAAACGTAGAAACCCATCCAAACACGACCTTGTGTGGTATACGGACGGTTCCAAAAGTGAGGAAGGCACGAGAGCTGAAGGACACTCCAATGAGAGCCATTTTTACAGTGCAGGTCAGCTTACTACAATATTTCAAGTGGAAATCCTTGCCATTAATAGATGTATCAAACTGGTTTGTCTGAATAATGTTAGGAGCAAAACGATTTTCGTCTTCTCCGACAGTCCCACAGTCAAGTAGTCCTGAAAGCTTTGACATCACCCATTGTCAACGTCCTTAATTTACTGGCTGCACAAAACAACAAAATTACCCTACAGTGGATTCCTGCTCACTATGGCTTTGACGGGAATGAGAAAGCAGACTCTCTAGCCAAACACGTAACAGAATCTCCATTTACAGGACCGGAACCGTTCTGTGGTGTTGGCAAGAATCTCTTCAAGCAGCACGTCAAAACAACCTCATTGCGCGAATCTCAAAATTCTTGGAAGAACTGTTTAGGACAGATATGCACTAAACTAATTTTCCCAGAACCTTCACCTAAGAAATTTAAAATTCCTTATCAGCTTAAGGAAAAAAGACTTAAAGGCAGTGACCGGAATTATAATTGGACACTGTAAACTAAAGAAACATCTTCAAAAAATTAATCTCGCCGCTGATTCACATTGTAGACTATGCCTCGAGGATGAAGAAACCTCCAGACATATTCTCACTGAATGTCTAGCTCTTTTTCATATAAGGAAGAGAAACCTAGGTAGCGAAATAGTCACACAAAGACATCTTGCTAATCTAAACCTCGAAAATATACTTTGTTTTCTGCAAAAAACTAAAGCACTTGAACTGATTTATACATATCCGCGGAACTATCTAGTTCCACCAGTTCCATTTCATTGAACGAAAGCATCTTCAAAATGAAATGAACAGATCATTGCACACAACAAGAACGACGAATTGTCACCTTTCCATTTCATACATTAGTTCTTTCATTCGCTCACGAACATCATATTTGCACTTGTAGTCGATCACAAAAATCGTGTAAGACTTAATATGTAAGAAAGAGATGTATTGATGTTCATACTGCTTAAGAAAACAAACAATCATTGCAGCTGGAACTGTTTGAACATGCTAAAAATGAATCAAGGGAACGATTCGAACTAT
The DNA here is from genome assembly GCA_958299015.1 of Tetanocera ferruginea. NCBI lineage: Eukaryota > Metazoa > Arthropoda > Insecta > Diptera > Sciomyzidae > Tetanocera > Tetanocera ferruginea. Next base: position 102,946,966 of record OY282642.1, on the reverse strand, counting down.
GTCCGACTGTGAACATAGTTCCGGGAACTGTACAGGTTCGGAACGAGATATCTCTAATATTAACCTTACTTTTCTATAGTATAATTTTTGATGCTATTTTTTTGGTTTTTCCCGTCTTTTCTTTGCACGTTTCAACCAATTTCAAAAATTAAATTTCGTGTTCTAGTTGTGTGGCAAACACACTCAAAAATAAAATTGAATTTTTTATTAATTAATTTTTCTCTCACGAAACAAAAAAGTTACAAATCCTCAGTTAGTATCAAAAATAATACTACCAGGGTTACCAAAATGTTTCCACTAGCATTAAAAATAATTTGTAAAAAATGTATTTTATTCACTCAAGGCTTATAAATTCAATTCTTTGTTTTTTGTATTATCGCATTTCATTATCAAACATAACAACATGCAGTATTGTGCAAAACCTAAGGAAATCGTCTTTTCCAATTGGATAAGAATAAGGATAAAAAGTGGGGAAAAACTGTTGAGTTAACAATATTTTGCCTGTCATTTTTGAGCAGTTCTTAAATTTATGAAGAGTTCGTCAAAATGAGTAAAAAAAACCATAATTTGTATCTTTTTAAAAACAAGTGAGACGAAACAATGCTAAAAGTACGCTCTAATGCCAGTGATATGTGACTGGACAGCTTTAAATTGAGTTTTGGAGACTAACCTGAAGTTACGTTTTTGGCATGCAAAAAATCTAATGGACATCATAAAGTAAAATCTTTCAAAGCCTTCGTTATACTGGTAGATTATTTAAGTTTAAAAAAAGTATGGTGATAGCAGATACTGCAGATATTGGTTACTTTATACTTTATATTTACTTTACTTTATACTTTATATAGTGTCGAAATTTTTCAAGAATTAATTTTCAAGTCTACAAATAGTTTTGCCAGATCCTTGCCGTCCAACCTAGAATGTTCTGACAACAGATGGTGGTTTCATATTCGTCGAATATATAACATTAGATAAACGCCGATATTCAACCAATGGACCAATATATCATTTGCCTTAGAAGATAAATTACAGAACGAATCTTCTTGGCATAGCTGTTGACAGAGAAGATGTTACCCACTTCTTAAAGGCTTTAACCCTAAATAATGCAATCTCCTTGTTACTTAAGTCCTGGAATCAATTTCCGGATCATTTCCAAAAGATTAATTTGTTTTCAGAAAACATAACTGAATAAAAATAATAGAGATTAAGATTTTTAGTTTGAGTTGAAATATAAATTTCTTTGATTATTCTGTAATAGTATCAAATTTGACCCTTATTGAGAATTAAGTACTTGTTTGAAACAGGGAAGTAGGGTTAAAAGAAAATTTCTGATGTTCTACCTCAATACTCGCCAATTTTCTTCCAAACACTTCAATAACAAACAACAAGTATTATGGGAAAGCACTTCTGATTGGTACAAACAAATCAATGAAGACAAAATTTCATTAAATCAAATTCTTAATATTAAACATCCTGACATAAAGAGACTAGATATGATAAATCTAGAACGCATCCGTCTAGGACATACAAAAGTAACTCATAGGCACCTCACAAGCAATAATCCTCATCCATCTTGTCCATACTGCAACTATACAAATCGTATAAATATTTTTCACCTCATTACCAACTGCACATTCTTCACTGACATAAGACGTAATATCCTCCAGAACACCGATCCCCTAACCCTCATTTCAAACCCAACTATAAACAATATTCTTATCTTAATGAAATTTTTAAAAAAGTCAAACTTGTATTCACCTTATATCACCTTAAAATTTGTAATTGTAAGCTATGTTATCAAATAATAATAATAATAATAATACCTACATTATCTCTCTCAAACTGTTTAGTTTTAAGAAATTTTATTCCTTTCCCACCTGTTCGTGAAAACTAAAAAAGTACCATTCAGTACTTCTCATTTGTCACTTGCTAGGATTTACCAATAATACTACATTGGAATTATGTCTATCCATTCGCCAGTTAAATAAATTCAGCTAAATTTCAACATATTAGCATTAAAATAGTTTTTACTCTTAATATTTTTCCAGTGTACTTTTCTTGTAGCATTCGTTTTACGGTTTTCCATTTGGCCGTTGAGTTGGCATGATTTTCACACAATTTTCAACTTGAAGTGCGCATTCGCTAGAAAATCCTCAATAAAACTTACTCAACACACACATACACCATATAGAGTGGTGAGTTTCCTTTCACAGTCCTATGAGTTGAATTTCATTGAAAGACCAAAGCATGCTTTTGTGTTAGTATCGCGAGTAAAAGATTGCCTGAAATATTCACGATTTCGTGTAGTTTTCCGTTAAATAAAATATAAAAAGGCCAAAACCATTAAATAAACTTATTGGAATAGTGAATATAAACATTATTAAAGTGAAATGAAGTGTTGAATGAATAAATTACGTTTATAAAGTTGACAGCTTGGCTGACTGCGAACAGGGTAACCGTTGAGAGCTCGTGTCAGAATTTTTTCGTTTTGTTTTTCTTTAGTATGCGTTAATATACGTGTGTAAGAGCAGCAGGAGCAGCAGCAGCAACAGCAGCAGAGAAGCATCATGAGCTCATATAAATTAATCATAAGTCGAAATTCTGCTAAAATAACAAATTTGTAAAATAATGCTTAATACAGTTATATGCGTGGTATTTGAGTTAATAACGTGAGTGAATTAATTTTGAGCTTAACAAGTGTATAAAGTAACAGTAGTCATTGCAAACAGCTGCCAGAGTGTCGTTGAGACACACAAAACAACTAGACCGCGTCAATCAACAGCGCCTGCCCCCTTCACCCCAAACATCCCTTTCATGCCTACTAGATGAATGAATCCTTGTCAAGTTAGAATAGCGGCGAATATTTAAGTGTTTTTTTTTTTTTCAGTGTTCAGTGTTTTTATTACTGTTGTTGCGCTGTTTCTTAGTCAATGTGCATGTCTATAACTAAGCCTAAAGTGTATTCAATAAAAATTAATCCAAATCCAAAAATTAGCTGTAACTGTAACTTTAATTAAGTCGACAGCAATAATCCAAATACAACTTATGTCCACGCTATAGATCGCTACAATCGTTTCAAGGATAATCTAACAAAACACAAAACCTCATCCCAACCCACCGCAAACGCCTGCTTCAAACAAACGTACCTCGACTCATAGAATAAAAAAGGCAAAAAAATATGCTATATTTATAATATAAGAGTAGCAACAACTGATGTGGCTTTGCAACGCATTCACCACGACTACGACGTCTCACCTGAAATACACGCCATCCACCACCACCACCATTGATCATCAACCCACCTACTATTGAAGAAAACGACAGGCACTTGAAACAGGTAAGTCAAGACATATGTGCAACTGTAGCAGTCATACGTGTCATTGTTATTTTTACTCAATTATTTTATGAAAATTGTTTTATAGTCCAATCATATCCCCATCTTCTTTTTGTCACCCAACAAAAATCTCCCACTCACTAGTGCTCAGCTGTATTTTTGGCTCTCTGTCTGGCACCCATCCATTTTAATCCAACTGCAAATCCATCTCAAATTGTACAACAGCGCTCACTGTTGATTTCCGTACTATTGATATTCAATGTTGTTTTTTTTTCTTGTCGCTTTCAAACTCATTTCCGGTTCCGAGTGTTTCGATTCCTAGGCAAACCCTCATCATAGTTGCTCAGGCTGTGCTATGGAAGGGTATGACACCAGGTTTGTATTACTCTTTCCACCCTTGTTCTACCCTGATGCATGCCACAGATGAGCTGTGGTGAGTTTCAGTCATTTGCGGTATCTGAATAATCAACATGCTATGCCGCCGCTATTCTGTCATTACTCTAGCTTGTTGACGATTCGACCACTTGTTAGAGAATTATTTTTTTCTAAAATATTGACTCTCTCTTTCATAGACTGTTCATTACCTTTGGCGCCCTTTGAATAGTTCAACCATTGTTTACTCTCAATGGAATTCACCTCGCAGCTCTTGGCTTTTTTTTTTTGAAGCGCGCAGTCTTGAGCCTGTTCACCACGTCATCGTTTATCGTTTGTTCTCTATTCTTAATTGAATTGTGTTAAGTTATACATGTGCTTTTCTCTTCTATTTTTGTTGTTTACATATTTGTTGTAATTTCCTTTGTTGTTTATTTATTTTAGTGCCCCGCAGCTTCTTTTGGTTTTCCTTTCCTTCAATGTAATTATAACGAATGAATGTTTGGTGTGTGCGAATGAATGTTCAGATTTTGTGGTGAGTTCTTATAAGGATTTACGTTACAAAAAAGAATTTTCGTTACGTTTTTAGTATCTTCGTAGAACATTCGCATTTGTCGGACTGGTTTATGGAGTCTACTAGATTCATAATAAAATAAAAAAAACACGTTTTTATAATTTTCATATTTAATCTCTTTGATGTTATGGAAATGGTTTTTGTAACAGGATTGCTTTCGTTTTTTATTGGCGTGCTCTTCTTTCTTTGCGAGTGGTATCCTAGAGTACGTTTTTTTGTAACGTATATATGATACGATTTCTTATGATGTGATATGATGTGATGTAATGTAATGTGATGTGATGTGATGTGATGTGATGTGATGTGATGTGATGTGATGAGATGTGATGTGATGTGATGTGATGTGATGTGATGTGATGTGATGTGATGTGATGTGATGTGATGTGATGTGATGTGATGTGATGTGATGTGATGTGATGTGATTTGATGTGATGTGATGTGATGTGATGTGATGTGATGTGATGTGATGTGATGTGATGTGATGTGATGTGATGTGATGTGATGTGATGTGATGTGATGTGATGTGATGTGATGTGATGTGATGTGATGTGATGTGATGTGATGTGATGTGATGTGATGTGATGTGATGTGATGTGATGTGATGTGATGTGATGTGATGTGATGTGATGTGATGTGATGTGATGTGATGTGATGTGATGTGATGTGATGTAATGTGATGTGATGTGATGTGATGTCATGTCATGTCATGTGATGTTATGTGATGTGATGTGATGTGATGTGATGTGATGTGATGTGATGTGATGTGATGTGACGTGATGTGATGTGATGGGATGTGATTTGATGTGAAAGAAAATAATGGGTTAGTTAAGTAGTTGAAACGAAGTGAAACTAAAAGAAAGGTAAGGAAAGAATAGGTTATGATATGATAGAAAAGAATATCATAAGCATGGATAAAACAGAAAAGGGTGATGAAATATTCTAGAATAATATAGGAGATGAAAGTAAGAGATAAAATAGAAATTATCCCAAGGATAGGATAGGATAGGATAAAATAGAATATAATGGAATAGATTAGGGTAAGATGGGAGAGGAAAGTATAGGATAGGATAGGATACGATAAAAAAGAAAAGGATAGGATAGTATATGATAGAACAGGTAGCAGAGGATAGGATAGAATATGATAGGAAAGGATAAGAAAGGATATGATAGAATTGGGTATAATAGGATAGCATAGGATAGGTTAAGACAATATAGGGCAGGATAAGAAACATAAGATAGGTAAGAAAAGTATAGAACATCATAGGATAGGATGGAATAGGAAAGCAAAGGAAGGCTTAGAAAGTAAAAACTAGAGAATTAAATAAAATAGCATAAGAAAGATAGGTTAAAATAAGGAAGGATATGATATGACTGTATAAGAAATAATAGCCAAGGAACGAATGAGATATGATTGAGTTTCATTTGATAGGACAAAATTAATAGAGTGTGAAGAGATTGGATATGATATGGTATTGGATATTGGATGAGATTGAATAAGCAAAAGATAGCTAAGTATAGGATAGGAAAGCATAGTAAAGTGAACGAAAGGAAAGTATAAGATAGGAAAAGGTAGACTATAATAAGATAGGAAAAGAGAAGGATAGAGTGCTGTCATAAGATAGGATAGCAAAGGATGGTTGAACAGAAAAAGTTAACAAATATTCTGGAAAGGAACAAAAGAAAATGAATCTCAACATAAATGAATTGTATATATGTAATAGACTAAGATATACGGAAGGAGTAAGACAGGAAAGTTAATATAGAATAGGTACTTAGTACTCTCAAATGTTTAATAACACGATTATTTGCTCATAAAATGTGATAACAAAAGATTTTTCGTAAAAGTATTGTTTTATGTAGTTAGTATTTTTAAGAGTCGGTTAAAATCTACAAATTATAGAGCAATTTATTCGAAATGATCACCATGTGATTTCCAGCACCAGTGAAGTTGATCAGAAAAGTCAATAATCGAAGTACGCATGTATATATGTATGAAATATTTGTCCACTTCTCGGACAGGAACGCGCTTTAGAGACTCGATATTTGGATGACAAGTAGAGCAAGCTATACTTTATATCATGGATAACAATTTGCAATCCAATGTTTTTAGGTCTGGGCTACCCATTGCCCACTGATACGTCCAGTACATGGTTGTTGAGCAATTCTTGAGTCAATTTAGCTTTATGGATCGGAGCATGTGCTTAAAAGCACTCGGCTTGTTTTGAAATAATGTTTTGACTCCGTTTTCACAAAACAAAATAACGTTGCTGACCTCATCATGGACGACTCTCCACCAATTATCCGCGTGCTTGAGAAGTAACACTTTCGATTTTCACTTGCATGTTTCCTTTAATGCTACCATGCGAAGGTGTCCGGTGTGTGCTTAATATGCTCGGAGCTCCAGGTCATATTTAAGAATGCGATAGATCGATAGATTTTTTTGCTTTTGCAGTGGTTTTCTTTTGGTTGCAGACTTCACCGCCTTGATGACTGCATTCTTGCAACACGCTGATGGCCAGTTTTTGTACGGTCGATTCTTCCATCAGTATCTTCCACCAAAAGAAACATAAATGCTTCATGGTGTCTCCAATAGGTGTCTCAACGGAGTTCGTTCAGAAAATCACTCCCAGTTTGTTCAGTCGTGTACCAAAACAAATGAGAGTACCAAGTATAGAAGGAACAAATAGATAGTGTAGAATAAAGGATAGTGTATAACATATACGATACTTATAGTTAATAGTAGGATTAGAGAAAATAACAAAGGAAAGAATTAAATGGTGTACTGAAGGATAGTAGAGAAGAGTAGGGCTGAATAGTATCGAATTGAAAATATTGGAAACAGTTGTGGTGGAAAAGTAAAAATATTAAAACACTTTATACGTGCGGAAATAAAAGAAAAAACAAAAGAGGAAAGAATAAAATAAGAAGATAGGATGGGATATTGATAGGAAATATTTCAAAATTAGAGATGCGCTGGAAGGAGAAAGAATATACGGGAAAGTTTTACATACTTAAGACAGATATGCATAAGATAGAATTGAAAGATCTTGTGAAGACATAAAAAGGACAGACAATTAAAGAACTAGAAGGATTGAATAGGAGGATATAAAAACAATGTGTAAGATGAATTAGGATAACAGCGCTCTAAAGGAAATAATAGAATACGAAAGAGTAAAAATTATATAGTAGAATATGATTGTTTATGCTAGTTTAATTAAAAGCTGTTCATACATTTAAAATTGGAGAATACTGAAATAAGAAATTTGCTAAACATAGGTTTTAGTTCGAAAATGGTACGAGAGATAAGTATATATGATAGATGTATGGATCATTCTTTTGCTAACCGTACAGATTTGAACAAAAAATTACCGACACATTTTTCATTTGCCGGAAATTTTTTGTTCGGGTTCTATATCGAAAAAAAGGAGACATGTATTGATAGATGCGATAGATAACCAAATGAAGCAAGTTTAAAATATTGTATGTGTAACCAAAAGCAATATTAACATGAGCGTTTTGCACCTGAGGCAGATATTGTAACTTCAACACTACCACTTCTAACTACTACAACTTTTGATTTCAGTTGATTGGAAATGTGGAGAGAATTGATCGAAAATTATCGTGAAATACCAAAGGTTGACCGAAATTTATAAGCGCGCCCTCTACATTGGCACATAAACCACTCTTAATACGATTTCACCTATTTATAAAATGGTTTTGACGTATTTCTCCAAGTTTTCAGCACACTGTAAGGCTTGCCATCAATAGTTCTCCATCTTTTTTCTTATATTTCGTATTTAACTTTCGCTCTATGGCTTCAACATCAAGTCAAACACACTCCTTCTTAATTTTCCTTTGCTTCTTTGAGAGTTGAAATTAAACAAAGCTGTGCCGGCGCGACCAGCCGAGCACAACATGTGACACATAAATTTATACCGAAGATACATTTAAGGAAAGTATTACAACAACAACAACAATAAGGCCTAGAAATGAACATGTTCCTCTCCATGGGTGGTAGAACCAATGAATTGGGGTGGTCATGCGAAGAGGGAATAACGGAATAAAGTGAAATGACAAAACAAAAATCAAAAACTTCCTGTTGAATGTGCACCGAGTTGAGAGCGTGACTGTAATCGGCAAAGCAGCGGCTATATGGCAGCCGCATCGTTAGACACAGAGACAACACACACCACACACACACACACACACTCATAAGGTGAACCTGCTGATTCCTAACCGTGCCATGCCATATCAGACACCAAAGAACGACAACGTCATCGCATTCAATTATTTGCGCTCACGTTACTTTTCCTGAAATGTTTTTCTCGCTTGCTCCACAGCTGATTGTCACAATACCGTTGTGTGCACTGTCAGACACCAGGCCTAAACTTCCGCCCCATTTTGGCAGGCTCGTTGAGGAGAAGGAGGCAAATTATTGCAGCTGTAAATAGATGTTAACAGTAGCTATAGAGCAAAAAGCAACAGATCTTTCCGATAGCGCAGTAACAAAAGCAAAAGTTTTGACCCAGCTGGTAGAGTTGTTGACGGCCGCTTTGATTTCTATTGAAAAAGTATGTGAGACACAATCTCTGGATGCTATTGCTGCAGCATGATTTTTTGCTGAGGTGTTCTACTAGTTCTGGTGAAAATATTGTATGGTACAACGTTCGCGGAAACTGAATTACGTTTGATATAGAAAATCAACTTATCGAATATATAGCAAACTGCACAGCTGATGCACACGCGCACATATACACAAACGAAGCTAGGTCATCAGTGAAGATGTTGCACATGAAAGCTGTGTTGATGCGTTTGAAAGTTGTGGTAATTCAATTGTAACCATGATTTTAAGAAGATTGTGTGTTTTAAGTATAGACAGAGTATTTCTAGAGAAATGTTTTTCAAGTGATGTTAGGTTTGTAAGAAAGAATTGAAGACTTCCGGGGTTAGTAAGAAGTAAACAATTCTTGGAAAATTAAACAGGCCAAAGTCAATAAAAAAAAAAAACGATGATAGTGATGACGTCTTTCAAAGTAGAGGAAGGGAACATTTTGAGTAATATTTGATAAATGTGCGACATAAAAAACAGATGCCCTATTCTATGCTGACACAGGCATCTGTCGACTGAAGAGTTGTTCTTTATCCTCTTTATTTTAATGCGCCCTATTTTAGAAAAAGGCGTAGGGTGGAGTTCAGTATGTGGACATCTATCGGAAGGAGTTTGAACATTCATGAAATATTAGTTGAAAGATTTAAATAACCTACAAGGCTTTTGTAATGGATCAATATACAATTGAACAATGCCTTGAAATAGTAAAAACTCAATAAAAAAATAGTGAAAATTGCACGGAGATGGTTAGTAAAATTCGTACTGATTTTGGTGCTCATCAAGTGTGTTTTCGTTCAGTTATAATGAATTTAACTCCCGATAAAAATTGCATTTTTTAACAACTTTTACATTAAAAAACTTTTACAAAACATGATTGTTTTGAAAGGAAAATTATGCTTAACCATTCATTTCTTGAATATAAAAATATGGAACTACAAATTTTCATTCCAATTTACAAACGTTCTGACAAGATTTGGCGATTTTTTCAAAGCGAATCTATTTGTTCTTTAACAGTATATATAATGTTATAAGAATATATAACGAAAAAGGGCTGTTTTTTAAATTGGACCAAGGATTTCAGGTGTTAATTGAAAATGGGTGATAGATGCGTAGGATAGAAAGGAAAAATCAAGTGAAGCAAGTGTGGAATGCTCAATATGTGGAGGAATGATTATATAATTTTAGAAAGGTGTTGTAGGTGTAGATCCATGGACTGGCCGGGATTCGAACTCAGGATCTCTGTATTGCTAGTCAAGCTTACTTACCATTCGACCACAGATGCCGCACCGGTAAATGTGCATACTTTCATGATCCAACTTTTTGCCACATGTTTAGGTTTTCAACTTTGAAAATCACTGCAAAACCTATTTACAGTTTGAGCGATACATGGTGCGGAGCGTGACACTTGACTTATATGTTAACACAAGCTGTTAACTATCGTGTTACTGCCGCAGATAAAATAATTTTGAAAATATTGTTTAGAAGTTGCTGTATTCATCATGTTTCATTAAGAATAATAAGAAGCATAAATGCTTTGAATTTAATTTTGTTTTGTAAAATTTTGTAAATTTTGTAAAAAAAATAGACGTCATCCGCCGCCAAACACACCCACTTCCTTTACAACCCACAACTGTGAATACTTTATAAAGTGGTTTGCATATTAAGGCGGGTCGCCAAAAATACATATAAAAAGACACCCCCTAGAATGAAAGCTGGTATCGAAAGAGTTCCAGCACTATACAATTTTTTTGGGAGTCCTTAACAGCCAAAATGGTCTTTTGGTTAAAACATTTGTATTCTTAGTCTTTTAGTTATAAAATGAGTATTTCTAAATCGATCATGAAGTGTATTATATAGTTCGGTTCGTGATATGGCAGCAAAAGCGGGAACATCGAAGTCAAGTGTTCAACGGATTAAAAAATTGTACAACCTAACGAGCTATAAAGTACAATAAATACCTGATAGGTCAGAAGAAAAGGACGCCGAAGCCAGGAGGAGGGCTCGAAAACTGTATCGCGATTACCTGCTCAAATTTGATTGCGTGATCATGGACGATGAAACGTACTGCAAAGCGGGTTTTAAGCAGTTACTTGGACACGAATATTATACTGCGGTTAGAAGAGGTGGAATATCCTCTAAATTTACCACCGAAAAACATACCAAATTTCCAAAGAAATACATGGTCAGGCCATTTGCCATGGGCAGGCCATTTGCAAATATGGCCTTCGAAGTAAGGAATTTGTAACAGATCGTACAATCAACACCGAAATTTACTGGTGCGGTGTTTGCTGCCTTTTATACGTCAGCACCAAGGTTCAGTACTATTTTGGCCTGACCTAGCAACATTTCACTACGCCCAGAGAACGATGGATTGGTACCAAGCCAATAATGTCACTGTGGTACCAAGAGTAGTCAATCCTCCGAATTGCCCCGAACTTCGTCCAATCCAAAGATATTGGGCTTTAATGAAATGAAACCTTAAGAGGACCAAACAAACTGCGAAAAGAATCGAAATATTTCGACGTAAATGGCGTCGGGCATACACCAAGGCCAACGAAAGGTTGGTAAAAAACCTAATGGAGGACCTTAATAAAAAGTGCATACTTTTTATACCCTAAACCTGAAAGGTCAGGGTATATTAACTTTGTGCAAACGTTTGTAACGCATAGAACGAAGCGAGTCCGGTATAGAAAAGTATATATATTCTTGATCAGCGTCACCACGTGAGTCGAGCTATCCATGTCCGTCCGTCCGTCTGTGTGTTGTCCGTATACACAGGATAAGAAGAAGGAGTTGAGATAATTGGATGAAACTTGGTACACATGGTCACATGTACCCAAGGATCTGCACTATTGAATATTTTTGGAATCCGCCCACGGACACGCCTGCCTCCCATACAACGCAAAAATTTAAAACTGCATAACTCAGCTCATAATAAGTCTACAACAACAAAATTTAGTATGTGTGTGTTTTATACCAACACAAAGATGTCTTTGAAAAATGGACGTCATCCGATCACGGACACGCCCACCTCCCATACAACCCAAAAATTGAAAATGCAATAAATAAGCCTCTGTTTAACCTACAGAGCTAAAATTTGGCACGTATGTTTTTTATAACAAAAAAAAGATCGTTTTGAAAAATGGACATCGTCCGCCCACGGACACGCCTACTTCCCATACAACGCGAAAATTGAAAACTGCATAGCTCAGCTCATAATTAGCCTACAACAATAAAATTTGATATGTATGTGTTTCATACCAACACAAATATGTCTTCGGAAAATGGACGTCATCCGATCACGGACACGCCCACCTCCCATACAACCCAAAAATTTAAAACGCAATAAATAAGCATGTGTTTAACCTACAGAGCTAAAATTTGGCACGTATGTTTTTTATGACAAGACAAAGATGGTTTGGAAAAATGGACTTCATCCGCCCACGGTCACGCCCATTTACAATTAATTTTTTTTTTTTTTTTTTGAAAAGTGGGTTTAGGGTATTTCATAGTCGGCCTAGACCGACTTTAGACTTTCTTTACTTGTTTTAAGTGTAGTTTTTTCAGTACAAATAAAACATTAATTTATTTTGTAATGTTCACTTAATAATAAACTGAAAGAAGTTTTAAAAAACATCATTAGTTTTTTTACAATAAAAAAAGAGGACAGTTATTTCTGAACAGTCTTTAGATAGATATAAGGTTAAGCAAAGAAAACTTATTAATGGCTCTGCACAGTGCCTTCATCCCATACAAAATTGGTACAAAACAAGTAAAGAACTATGAAATACCCGACTATGAAATACCCTAAACCCACTATTCAAAAACAAAAAATTTTATTGTAAATGGGCGTCTCCGTGGGCGGATGAAGCCTATATTTTAATTGCATTTAAATGGTGATGAAAAATACCAAGTTTTATTCCTGTAGCTCACAGTTAATGCCTTTATTGTGCTTTCGCTATGGGAGGTGGGCGTGTTCATGGACGCCAATTTTTGAACACACCTTAGTTTTGGTATAAAATACATACATACCAAATTTAATTTCTCTATGACAAACATAACTTCATTTATTGAGTTTTAAACTTTTTGGGTTATATGGGAGGTAGGCGTGTCCGTATGCGGATGACGTCCATTTTTCAAAACCATATTTGTCTTGTCATAAAAAAAATTCGTGCCAAATTTTAGCTCTGTAGGTTAAACATTGTAGGTACCATTACAAACAAAAGCAGCCTTAAAAACTGACTTTTCTTATTTTTAGAGCTGAAAAATTTAAACTAACCTCACCGAAATCAACTTGTTTCTTTCTTGCAAGCTCGTTTTTCAATGGATAAAATAGCAAAATCGAAAGCTCTGGGCTGTCCCATGGAAGGCCTCAAATAATTCTTGCTTGGCAGATGCTTGGCAAAGTTTCCAAATTTCCATTTTTACAAACAAAAACAAAACAATAAAATGATAATACTTTATCGTCGCCTTAATATAGAAACGACGTAACTCATTTACTGCATTTTCCGCATTTTCTGTTAGAATACCTTCCATAAAACCAAAAAAACTGATATATGATGTTTAAAAACTGAATTTGTTGACGATTTTCATTTCAATCTGAATTAAATATTTTTTAATTACATAACATTTTCAGAAGCTATTAAGATTTTTTATCTTGATGTAAAATTATGAGTAACGTCCTGTCTATATTAAGGTCTAAGTGACGATATGCACATTCTTAAAAAAATGTTGAAATACAAAGATTTCTATTCAATTTTGAGTTTCTGATTAAGATTCAAAATAACATTATTATTTTGCATTTAAAAAAAATGTACACACTGAAAAAATTTTACGCGAAGTTGTAAATTTTTTACAAACCAAGAAAACAAAAACCCTAATATTTAACAATTTCTTAATTTCATATTTTCACATAAGTTGACAGACTAACACTATTATTTTTTAACTAAATCAAAAACATTGTCCTATAATTTATTTTACTTTTGAACTGCTCAAAGCTTAAGAAATATGTTATTAAGTGAACACTCAAATCCAAAGATATTGTTCCAAAAACACTTAAAGGTAATACAAATTTAATTGGACTATTTCGATTTTTTCACACAATAAAGAAATAAACAGCGAACTTTCGTTTGTAATCACTTACTCAAAATGAGCATTTGAATTAAAAAATCAGGAACTTTGTTCAAGACCGACACTTACTTATCGAAATGTTTCTTCCAGACTGATTTCCCTACTTTTCTTTCTTATTTCTTATTGTTTTAATTTCTCCACAATAACGAAAACATGTAGAACAACAACAACTCAAACAGAAGCGATGACGCATGTACAACAAAAACAAAACAAATCACTTGACGATGCTGATGCTGATAGTCGAGCAGTGGCGTAGCGAGGGGAGGCAGGGGGTGTCATCATGCCCCGGGCGCCACTCGTAAAGGGGCGCCAAATCATTTTAAAGACAAACAAAACTTTGCAACAAAATTTGTTTTATTTAATTAATTCAATAATTAAGTTAGCCAACCGTAGAGTAAAATGCTATGATAATGCTGCCCTTATGTCAAATCACATATCTGGCGTTCAACAAAAAATAATAAAAAAAAATAATAAGGCAACATTTCTAAATTGTGATAACCACACATTAAATTACTACAGCTAATCAAGATTCAATCGTTGTAACATGTTTTGAAATAATTGATAACATGCGTCTCTTTTTCTCACGTTCAACATTACGATGGAAATTGTTAAAAAATGCTTTAAAAAAGCTGTTAAACGTGAATCTGTAATACGATGGAGCACCAAAGCGCAAGCAGTTAGCGTTATTGTCGAGGGACTGGAAGAATACGTAGAACTATTAGAAAAATTAGCAGATGAAAATACTGCCACAAGTGGTACCAGAAATGCTGCAATCTATATCTTAAACCGAATTTAAATATCATAACTTTACTCCATTTCTGGCATGAACTCTAAGAGAATTGATCGTGTGCAGCTCAGATTACAAGGTCCTATAATTAAGTTTATAGAAGCGTTCCATGATCTCAAATTATTGGCGACTGAACTTGCAGAAATTCGTAACGAGATTTATGAAAAAGTAATCGAAAAGGCTAAAAATCTTTGTAAAAAATGAGGAATCGATACAACAATCCGTATTTTTGCACGTATTTCTTTCAGCGATAGCTTATACAGTTTATATTCTGAATGATGATAGCGCAAAAACTACTCATCCAAATGTAAAAATTTGTTGAACAAACATGAAGATAATTAGAAATTTTTTTCGGCTTAGCTTCTTAGAACAAGAAGTGTACAAGATATTTTAAAAGATATGTGACTTTATTTGAAAAAAGTGAGAAAAACTTTAAAAATCTTATAAATCTTATAAAATCTTCAAAAAACACGAAAATCCTAGTACTCTGTCCGTTTGCGTGAAATTTCACTCGCAAACATTTATTTTTTTGTTGCGTGAAAATTCTGACAAAAAAAATATTTTGTTGATATAAAAAAATATAAACTTTATTATTTCAGTATTTCAGTTAGCGAGTAGTTAAGCAAGCAACCGTTATCTTTATCGAACTGTCAAAGTTAGGAATAAACATTGCTAGCAAAGATGTTATGGATACGAGTTAACAGGTTATGATGTTGATGCTCTACGAAAAAAATAATTTAAAAGTGAAGTGGCTGAATACTTGGAAAAAAATTACACCAGCATCACTGAACAACCCAAAAGAATCAATGCTGTAGTTGTTACCAGAGTTGCTTTTATCTTTAGATTTTTATTTCTTCGGCTAATGATAGTCCTTTTTCTGATATTTAAACCAATTCTTTTTTATTAAAACCAATTTAGAAATATATTAAAAAATTCTTAAATGAATTGGTAACATCTCGATGTTACTCAATCTTTGTACTCGTACAACTAATATTTGTCAAAAGTACCCCAATCAAAAATGCCAAATGTACCCAAATGCTCTCGGCTTCTTTGTTTTAAATTTTTTTAGTTTATATTTAGTTTTATTGAAATTCACTTATATTTTCAAAACCATAAATAGTTTTTACCATTTGTAAAAGGTACTTTGATTAACTTTTATAACTCGGTCAGGAAGTCGTTACGTATCAGTGCCGGAAAATAACAGTTACGCGCGCAAAAACTCAAAAACTTTTCTATTACTTTTATTTATGTAATGCAAGAATCGTCAGAAAACGTCATAGTCAAATGTGCCCCAAAGTCAAGGGTACCCCAGTTTATCCTACTAGGCTTAACTATAAAAACTTTTTTTGCGATTTTAGTGTTAAGAGACCCTAAATCTATAACAAAATATAATGAACTGTCATGTACAGACGCAAAGTGTTATTTGTATTAATGTAATTTAATAAGTGTATTATAATTATTTGTACTATATATTAAAATATTATACATAATATATCATATTTTTTTTCATTATTTCATTGGGGGCGCAAAAAAATTGTTTTGCCCAGGGCGCCAGTTGTGCTCGCTACGCCACTGTAGTCGAGCGCTGCATACAAAAGATTTTCAGAAGGGACGTTCTCTTCACGGTTTTTTGATTGACTGTACATGCTAGAGCATGTTAGAAGAAAACTATTTCAGCGAATATTAACAAAAAATTCATTTAAATATGTATTATTTTCAATTAACTTTTGAACTAATTAGAATTTGAAAATTCTTCGTAGGGGAAAACCTTAGTTAGCAAGCGCAGAACATTTAAAAAAAATAAATTTTAAGATTGGTCAATCCATTCGAGAGTTTTTTGAATCTAAACATCTTCAAACAAATGTTCCATGGTAGTTTCTATCGCTCGCTCCAATAAAATAATATATAAAAGACGTAATCATCATTTTTCGAAATCGTGTTTTTGCGTATTCTATTGGAATATCCTCCATAAAACAAAAAAAAAAAAACAAAAAAAACTGAAATATGGTTTTAAACACTGAACTTATTGACGGTTTTCATTTCAATCTGCTTTTAAATTTTTATTAAATAAAATTGTAAGAATTTATTAAGATTTTATTATCTTAATATAAAATTATGAGTTACGTGCTTTCTATATTAAGATGACGATATCCATCTTCTTAAAACAATTTTGAAATACAAAGATTTCTACAAAATTTTGATTTTTTGATTTGGATTCAAATGACATAATTGTTCTTTAATTACATAAATTGTGCACACTGAAAAAATTTAACGCAAACTTATTATTTTTTTAAAAAAAACAATATTTAAATTTTTTCTTGGAAAATATTTTTTGTTTAAACATTTTCTTTTTCAGTGTAAAAAATATTTCAGAAATGAAAAATCCCATTGTAATCTTACCAACATGAAGAAACTTAAAAAACACTTATCCTTTTTTTTTACCCCCTCTGAAGTTGCATTTTGTTGTACAGTATTATTGAAAAAGTTCGCCATGAGACATTTTTCTTTTAATGAAAAAAAAAAACAGTTTTTTACTGCTTGCAAACTAAGATGCCACTTTAAATAACTCTTACAAATTCTCCACAACACAAAATCATACAGTCTCTGTAAAGCTTTTATTTGTCAATTATGTAAGTAGTATCGTATAACTATACCTTCACAAAAAAAAAAAAAAAAAAAAAAACAATCAAATCTCTAATCCCCAATGGACGAGTTTGTTCACTTCAACTTTTTTATTTTTGCCTTACTTACACATATCTAACCATGACAAGACATTTCATATTATGTGATTTACTCTATTCGGGAAATCAAACACTTTAATGAGCTCCAAGGCAGACTCAACATCAATTTGTACTGAATACAAGGATACTCAAACAATATACATAGTATATGAGAGAATAAAAAAAAATGGAAAATCACGGTGTTCCATCACAAACACACACACACACACACTCACTTACTCACTCACTCACTCACACTCATACATGCATGACTTTGCTAAAGGCTTATCAAATTTTAGACAAAAACTATGTTTTAGCTCGTCATTTAACTAGTTTTATGTTTTTGGTCATGTTGCTATGCAACAAGTTTCTGCATTTTTTTTTTCTTTTTTTTTATAGAGATTTAGTCAAGTTAACTTCATGAGTTGTTCTTAAACATATTTTGGCTTTCAGTTTTAATATCTCTTTTTTCTGCTTACACAGCACTAAAAATGTTTATTAAAATTCCAATGAAATGGAAAAAAAAAATCGAAAGAATAACATCGAAGGACTATTAGAAAGGGCAAGGGGCAACAGAATAATTAGCTGATTACAGGTAATGCCTGGATGACGCAATACTTTGAAACACATTATCTCTATCTTCTTTGTTTATACCTTCTTCGTCCCTGAACTATGGTAATATTCCGAACACTGTCTCTACTGATTAAAGCCAATTCGATGTTTTGAACCAATCAGTATGAGCTTAACAAGCATTTCTTAGCTGATATCGGACAGTATTAATCATAACGGCGTGAAAAAGAACACATGCAGCGCCCTGTTATTATAAAATTGCAAGCTTTGACAGAGAGTGTTAAATTACAATGTAACGGTACTAAAATCGATCTCAACTGTGAATAAAAACAACAACACAGGACACACAAACATATAATTTTACACCTGCTTCAACACCCAGCAGCGCTGTTTTTCAACAAATAACCGCACTGGTTGTTTCAGTGTCCTTTAACAGTGAATCCTTTCAGTGTTATTTACTAACAGCAAACAGAACAAACGTAAAACAATACTATCTGATTAAGTGTCAAGCTTAATAATTTAAATCACTCTGTTATTATTATTTAAATACCATAACAACGTACAACGTATTAAACGGTGCGAAAAAAAAACACAAAAACACTTTTAATAAATAAAATATTTATGTAACTTAATAACTTTAGCCTTCGACATGATGTGACAGGTCTATTTTGTATTATTAAGAGCAGTGATAATTGTGGAATGTGAGTAAAATAACGGCTGTTTTTTAATATTACAATAAGTATTGAAGAATATTCTGCAACTTAACATACATATAAACTTTTACACTTGAGTTATATCTAGATTAACGCCTTAAAACCTTACGGAGAATGGCAACGTAAATCGAAATGGAATAAAATTTCGAAAGAAATTAATTTAATTAAATATTCAGAGACGTCACTCAAAATAACGTGAAACTGCTTATATGAGATATTCTATTCCACGACATGATATAATAATTTTACCAGGTAGTATTTACAATTGTTGATACTCTCAGCTACAAGCAAACGAACTCTTGTCAAACAAACAGCTGTTCGTTGTTATATGAGTTGGCCACATTCAGCTGAGTCAACTGTTGTGACAGCAACACATCGGGGAGCGCTGTTATCGGTATTGAAGTTTCAGAAAAGTTGTCAAGTTTATGAAATGTCAAGCTTTGTATCAAATACCAATGGAAATTTTGCCGACAAATTAAAAATTTTCTATTTTTATTATTATTATTATTCTATATTTATGTGCATCAAGTTTTGACTTAACAGTTGCCAGCTGTTGAGTACGCTGAATGTAACCAGTGAAAATTAATTGTATGCAATGACGGATTGTGAGCGCTCTCTTTCTTGTTATATTTTTTGACAGAAGTTCGTTTCCAACAGAAACGTCAATATTACCTAGGAGTTATTATATGATGATTCCACGACATAAGTCGAGATGATTATATCAAAATGTTCGCAATGGTACGAGCGCTGAAAAAAGTATTCGCCACAGTTGCTCAAAGTTATCCTTAGTTTATGTTTTTGTTTAGATGATTACTCAAATATTGTGACTCTAGCAATAGTCATTTTTAAGCTGGAATGGTTTCAAATAACCTAAAAAAATCGAGATTTTTGTAAAAATATTGGCTGGTGTTTTAAAAAAACTGTCAGAAATATATGAAATATATAAATTTTACCCATATGCATTCAAAAACATTAATTTTTTTCCCCTGGGACCAAAGATAATGCGGAGTTTAAAATATTACACGATTGCGCTTCACTGAAACATCTGAAAAACAAAAGACAAACGGCGTTTTAATCAGCATCAAAACCTCAGTAGAATTAACTAGGAAAAAAAACTTGTTCCTCGAAAAATAAGAAAATGGCGGCGTTTTTTTCGAAAATGACCAATTTTGTTGGACAAAAACATAAAAAAAACTACATTGCTGATCTTTTTGCCCGTAGTTCATTCCATGCGTTAAAAAGTGTAAAATAACATATTGAAATTTCACCCCGCCATGATTTTTTTTATGTTTTTTAAAAAATTCCAAAGAATCGAAAACAATTTTTTTTGTCTAGTTTTTTTCTTTAAAAATATATGTGTAATTTCTCAAAACGATGTCTTTTTTTTAATACAACTTATACGCATTTTAAAAAATTAAAATAACAATTTTTTGAAGGGATCACGTCCCACAGTGATTCGTCCCATAGACAAAAATCAAACAATTTTTGGCAGAGAATAACAATGTTTTGATACCGATTTAAAGGTAAAACGTCAATTTAACAATAAACATAAGATTTTTTTCTTAAAAGCTAAATTAACGCCCACTACAGGTTTTAAAAATTGACTGTTTTTTATGAATATATGCATTATTGCATCTTGAAAACGGTTTAAGAGAAAAATTTTAAAAAATAATAAAAAAAATTATATATGTATATGTGAAGATAATGGAGAGGTTGAGTTAAGGTTTTTTAATTATTAAAATAAAATTTAAAATTAAAATTTTATGTAATTTCAAATTGTGGTGACCGTGACCAAATTGTGGTGATGTGGTGACCGTGGCATGCAGGTTAAGTGTGTGGCTTAGCATGCTCGGAGCCCGGGTTCGATCCCCAGCCGCGGCGAAAAGTTTTTTTCAATAAAAAATTTTTCTGGTCGGTAACCACCTCTCTGCAGACAATGGCAAACCTCAGAGAGTAAATAATGCCATGTAAAGCTACTTGAGAACATGAACTTTAGCCGTTCGGAGTCGGCATAAAACATGTAGGTCCAGTTCTCGGTCAATTGTGTGCAAATTATTTAATAACACACACACAACACAACTGATCATAAGAAGCTCGGTCAAAGTCCTTTCAAGGGCTGAAATGGCCATTTTGTTTTTTTTTTTGTAATTTCAAATTGCAGGTTTTTTATAAATAAAATTGTAATCTTGCGAAGACATTTAAAAATATATGCACACACTTCTGTGAGATTTTTTTTCATATATCATTAGTCCAGACTTTATACTAACAAGATCTAAAAAAGTACTCCGCTTTCGACCGCCTTTTAAAAATATTTCATTTTTGAAGTGAAACTTCTTTGGCGGCGAGTGACATTTCAAGGTCTCTTATTCGTGACGCTAGGCTAACGTTTTCAATGCATATGAAAATTTTTAAAAAATGATAGCCGCTAGCGAGAATTGATCCCAGACCATCGATGTTGATAGTCGGAAGCTCTACAATTACGCCACACATGCTCATAATAAACCGGCAAATAAAATGTAATTAATATTGAACGAGTAAATTTAAGTCCGTAACATTAATTTTCATCTGAAAAGTATGCACGGAAAATTTATTTCTTTACGCTTCAAACGAAAATATTTAGGCACATCTAGCGGGAAAAAATTTACTGCCTGTTCGCTGCATTCGTTGTTGTTTCGTTGGTTGTTTCAAAAACTTGACAGATGATTGACAACATGCAAAACAGTTAATTCAATATAATATATTAAAAGCAAAAAGAGTTAAAAGTGCAATATTTAAGACTGCCGAGAATAGTTTTTGCCATGCAAAAAACGTCTCAAAGCTAAGAAAAATAGCTTAAACAGGAGCAGAACGCGTTCGTGAATATAAATAGCGAATACGAGCTCTTAAGAATGCAGCCGTAGCTGGGTCTGCAACTAATGATGAAGGTTAGGTGATTGATGCTGAGGTGATGCTGAGTCCCAAAATGTATTTTTACGAAGCATCAGTGTATTTTGGTGAATCTGCAAAGAACCAATCCCCAAAAAAACACACTGATGCTTTGTAAAAATGAATTTTGGAACTCAGCCATCTTCTCAACAAAATTTTATAGCCAACCAAGTTGATACACTCAATAATCGACGTTCGCTGCTTTACGAGGCCCTCACTCAACATAGCAATTATTATGATCAGAAAAAAGGAGGTAATAATCAACAAAATTTGCCTCTGATTTCTGAGGCTGCGTCAACGAGTACTATGCAAATGCAATCTAGCATTCAAAAAGTGACAATGTTGAGAAGACATTCGAAAGCAACTAAAACACCAACTGAACTAAAACAAGTACCGAAAATAACTGTTATTTTACAATTTTCAAATGAAAAAATTGTCAAGACAGCCTTTTTCAAATAAACCATTATGTTACAAATGTCCTCAGCCTCACGAATATTAAGTGCCTTTAAAATTTTAGACTGATTCTAGACTGAAAGTTAAAATTTAACTGTTATTGTTTGCATTGTATTTTTTCGTTGAAAAATGAAGGTTACTTTTGACTTTTATTATATAGGTCAAAAATAGTAGTTATTTTGTGACTTTAATTTTTTTGGTCAAAAATATCAAGCAATTTTTTTTAAAGGCCGCTTGACAGATTGAACTGTTGACACCATGTTTAAAATTTCTAACCGATGAGATGAAAATAATGGTATCAAAAGTTTTAAGTCGCTAAATGGCTTTTGAAAATATATAAATTACCTGATATTTTTGACCGAAAAAAAACGGCAGAAAATAACTGTTATTTTTGACCGATGAAATAAAATTCAAAAGTAGCTGTTATTTTTGCCCAAAAAAACTAGAAGACACAAAATAACTTTTACTTTTGTCGGAAAAAATAAAATTTAAAAGATAACAGTCAATATGTGACACTTTTAATAAAAACCATTGCCGGTACGGTTCCTGGATGTAAATATTAAATCAACAGATTATTATTCCATTTCGTATTGATTGAATTTCTTTTCAGATACTTTCTTTCTCTATTTCACACTAAAATCTCTCTTATTTCTTACTGTTAAAGAAGTTTCACTTCTGCCACTTGTACGTTACTACACGCAAGTTTTTTTTTTCCAAACATCAATTATGTTGATTTCTATGAATTTCTATTGGAAAATGTAATACCTTCATCAACACTTTAATGCAAAACCCATTAAATGTATTTTTGCAAAAGAATCGAAACAAATAGTTTCGATGGAGAATGATAACATGAATACAAAGATAAATTATCTGATCTGCTATTTCTAAAAAATGGTCATTTCGCAGAGGTTCTAATATTATGCACTGCATCATAGTTGATGGGTCAGTAGCTAACTTTTTACGGAAAGTATAAGTGTAAGTTGATGTTTTATTCCCAAAACAATAAACCTTTCGCAAAACCTTCATTCCAACAATGATGAAATGAGACAGACTATCGATTAAGTCAAGCAGGGATACGGTACTGCGAACGATGGAAACACAGTTCGTAAATAATGTTCAAATGTGAAAACTGCAGCAAGATTAACAAAGTTTGTTAAGGACTTAAAGTTAACAGTTTGTCTTTAATATTGAAATATTAAAGTATTTGATTTACTC
This sequence comes from Tetanocera ferruginea, assembly GCA_958299015.1. Classification (NCBI taxonomy): domain Eukaryota; kingdom Metazoa; phylum Arthropoda; class Insecta; order Diptera; family Sciomyzidae; genus Tetanocera; species Tetanocera ferruginea. The sequence continues at coordinate 102,923,567 of OY282642.1, read as the reverse complement.
TTGCTGAGTATAAGAGATTCTTATCTTAAAAACTTTAGTAGGTACTACATGTCCAGCTCAGTGCATATGGTCTTGATTCTAGGAACAGAATTCATCAGGTACTTCGATTAGCCAAGAACTTATTGTAATATGAAATGTTTAAAATACCTTTAAATTAACTTCGAATTTGGGAAAAATCTTTTGCAGATGCTGCTTTGAAAGTAACTCATAAAATTAATAGAAATGCTAGAAAATAGAAATGAAGATCTTATGGGGTTTTTAATTTTTTCATTTGATCCAGGGATTGTATCAAAAACGAATTTAATATAGAAAATGCAAAAGCAAAATGACTTATACCAAAATATTTGGTAGAAATTTATATAGAAGGCTCAGCTGAAATGGATAATTTTCAGAAATGTTAAATGATTTATTTCATCGATAAAACTAAAGACGTACCGTTTTGTATCCTATTTATAACTTAAACCTGAAAGGTTAGGTTATTAACTTTGTACGTATAAAATTTGGAACGTATGTATTTTATATCAAAACAAAGATGTCTTCGAAAAATGGGTGTTATCCGTCTACGGACACACCCACCTTACATAACCAAAAATTAACAACTTAATAAATAAGCTCATGTTTAACGTACAGAGATTAAATTTGGTATGTATGTATATTAAGGTGCCTTGAAAAAAAAAGTTTCATTTGTACCCATCCTAAAACGAACCTTGATGTATTTTATGATGATTCCCAAAATATTTTGGCTATGCCGAAATCCGTCAGTGAGCTAAACCATTTTGCAAAAATCTCCAAAAATCATGTTTTCCGTATACATATATATTAACTAGTGTAATAGTTGTAAACAAATAAACTGTCTCAAATTATAGGCCTGAAAAAGTTCGTTCAATCTGCATCAAAAATTTGAAAATATTTGCAATTGGTTTAAGTATAATGATGTTTTCATGTATTTTTTTTAGATTATTTTCACAAAAATTCAAATAACTTTATTATTTCTTATACGATCGCCGGTATCAAGATATCGTTGGAAAGGTATGCACGTCTGTCATATATTTTGGACTTTTTTCTTTGTTTAATAAAGTGTGCCTCTTATTTTATTTCTCCATTTGTGTGCAGTTTACCTGAAAATAAAATTTTCAAAATCCAATACACTGTATTTTTTTATTTCAAGCGTTTGTTTCAATGAGAATTTTTGAAAATCATCTAAAAAAATTAAGAAAAAAATCATGAAAAACATCATTATCTTTAATCCAATTGCAAATTTATACAAATTTTTGATGCAGTTTGAAAGAACTTTTTCAGGCCTACAATTTGAGACAGTTTATTTATTTACATCTATTACACTAGCCAGTATAAATGCGGAAAACATGATTTATGGAGGTTTTTTCAAAATGGTTTAGCTCACTGACGGAATTTGGTATAGCCAAAATATTTTGGGAATGATCATAGAATACATCAAGGTTCATTTTAAAATGGGTACAAATGGAACTTTTTTTTTCTTCATACAAGTCGAGGCACCTTAATGTATATGTTTTTTACCAAAACTATGATGGCTTCAAAAATTGAGCGTATTCGTCATGTGTATTACCGGCAGTATTGCCAGAAGAGATTTTCCTTATTTATTAGGCAAAATAAGGAAAACGCACAAGTAAAAAAATCATATTCCACATGCTTATATATTTATGAAAAATCACAATTAAATATGTTAAGAAATATGCAAGGATTATTTTTAGTTGCACTCAAATAATATGAGTAATAAGTTGGTGGGTCTCCAAAACAACAAACATGGAAGTGCACTTCCTATTTTAAAGATGGCCTAAAGACAGCTCCAAACAAAAACAAAAAAAAATGTTTTAGACCTCCGGAAAAACCATCAAAATGTTTTTTTCCATCACTTACATTTCATGTCCGAGCTTAATTGACATATCGTTAAAATAATTAATATTCTATTCATTTCCAAAGAAGTGCAAACAAATTTAAAGAGTTTAATTTTATGAACAAAGAATTCAAATTGAAGTTAGGTTAAATCAAGGTAGTAGGGTTACCACTCGAATATGATTTCGGAAGTCAAAAAGCCCTGAGAGGAATATGTAGTTCTAGTAAGTCCTTTATGACGTTACATCATTTCCATCATTTAGGACCGAACCAAAAAAAATGCATAAGTAAAGAGAAAAAAAAAAAAAATCTGGCCGTTTTTAAGTGATTAAAAAAGTATCGATAATTTAAATTATAATTAGTAATTATTATGAAATAAATAAATAAAACAATCAGAAAATAAAAAAATGTTGATATTATTGCCTTTTATATACTTTCGAAAATGAGGGAAAATGAAAAAGTAAAACGGGGAAAAACTTCTTGAAATGCATGAACAAAACGGTAATGGTCCGAAATATGGCAACACTGATTACCGGAATAAATAGATGATATTTATGTTATACAAATGACACTATTTTGGATTAAAAAAGCTCTTTGAATGGAAACGCTAGTTTTATAATATTGAGTTGGATAAAACTTTGAAATAAACTTGAAAAAAAAGAATTTATACCACAGTAATGTTATTAAAAAAATAAACATTTACCCACAAATTTTTTACTGTGTGGTTACAATTTTCACTGGTAACGCTTGCTTGCAGAATACCAAACGGGATTATAAGTTACAAAAAGGTTGATTTTTTCGGTAATAAGATAAACGTTACCCCGATAGAATTGATCTGCAAGTATTAAATTGGCTAATTTTAAATTTTTGGCCCATATTGTTTTTTTTTTCGGAACAACCAAGTTGTTTTTATAAAATAGTTAGGTGTATCAAATTCTATTTCACTGAGATGCAGTTTTGGGAAAATATACCAGATTACCGTTATAAATGAGCTTAATGTACTTAAGACTAAATATGTACTTAACACTACACATTAGACCGAATCATTCTTATATGGATAAAAAAAATTTCAACCGGTCGGGGTCTCAAAAGTTAGAGGAACTCATTAAAATCATTTCTGCATACTTCTTTTTCAAATCGGAGAAAAACCGCCGAAGCAATTTTGATTCTCCTGAAGGTCCTTTTTGGTAAAAAAAACATGTTTTTAGCTTGTAACTTTTTATTTTACACAGAACGCATACCCACATCTTCTTAAACATTAAATTCCTTACTCATACTAACATTTTGACATAAAAAAATTGTTTAAATTTTGTTTCATTATAACTCTTATTGACCACCAAAAATTGAATTTTTTTCTATTTTTAAAATGGACGACAAAGCAGTGAACAAATGAAGTAAATTGTTTGTATGAATAAGAAATATTTCATTTTATCAGATTTTTAAAGTCGATTTCTCACATTCTGTCAGTTTTTGCAAACAGCTTTGATTAAAGCGATACACAGAAAGAAAGAAGAACTTAATACCTTTCCAACCATAACACTTTCACGTAAATTTAGAAAAAAAAATGTGTCTTAAAAAATTTCTTTTTAAAAATATCAAAAATTTCAATTTTTGGTGGTCAATAAGAGTTATAATGAACATAATTTTTAAATTTTTTTAATATCAGAATATTGGTATAAGTAAGAAATTTTATATTTTAGCAGGTGTGGGTATGCGTTCTGTGACAAATAAAAAGTTACAAGCAAAAAACATGCTTTTTTTATCAAAAAGGACCTTCAGGAGAATCAAAATTGCTTCGGCGGTTTTTCTCCGATTTGAAAAAAAAAGTATGCAGAAATTATTTTAATGAGTTGCTCTAACTTTTGAGACCCCGACCGGCGAAATCTTAATTTCGATCCGGTCGACTACACATGTACCACAGAATAAACTCCTTTAAAGCTTGTCTAAATAGTACGCATTTTTTTTAATTCATTGTATTTTTTTGATAAGTATGATCAATCTTGTCATATCCGGTTTAGCAGATGGTGACTGTATAACCGTTATAACAGAAACTGCCTTTCTCTACCACTAAACATAGCCAAGAACCGAAAAACCGTTAGCAGCAAGCCGAAAGGAAAATCAATCTCCTTATCCTAAAACAACATTAACGATCAACAACGCAGCATGTTTGCAACCTTATGTTATCGTATCTGGTGTTAAGTAGGGCGACCATTTACGGTCTTGTCACCTATTATTAAGTCTATGCGTTAAGATACTTTTAAACGATATAACAAGAATGACCATAAACGAAGCAACTAGCAATAAGAACTACAATAGACAACCACTTAAATTGTCCACAATTGAATGACTACTTTGCTGTGTTGCAAACTCATCCTAACATTATTTGACGTAATAACAAAATCCAGACCGAAACACCAAATAGGCAATTAGATGTTTTGTGCCTCCTGAAAATAGCTGCGTGTATATGTGTGTGATGTAATTGTGCGTGAGTGTAGGTATTTAAGTGTACAAAAAAAAAATTGTATATATCACGAAGTGCAAATTGTGGTTGAACACCACGACGACGACATATGTACGTGATTCAAGTCCAAAGGAATTCTTTGATGTTGGAACCATTTTACACGATAACGTTCGAAAACGCACAACTTGACTGGAATTCAAATGCTGCCAATGTGGTGAGGATGATTGTAGTGGTGTGATTGGGGTTGTGAGCGTGTAGGAAGGTGTACGTTATGCGATGAGCTACTGTGTAATGTTGGCCAACAACTTTAATCAATGTTTCCAGACATCGGTGTCAAATGACAAATTATTGTCGCCTTGTATGTCCTTTTTGGTGTGGTTTAATGGGTGTCATCATATGGCAGTTGAAGTTCTGTTGTACATGTGTATGTGTGTGTGATGATGTGTTACGCTTCGATAAAATAGTCCATGTATTTATTTACAACAATCCGCTCCACATTGGAGTAAATTGGAGTTGAAGATCGTAGTCGACACGGGAATATAGGATCTGTTTCTTTAAATTTAAATTGACCATTAACTAAATGTCATCAATATGGTTATCATAGGTTATACTTTTGCAAAGTAAGACTTCAAGTTTTCAGCAAAATATCAATTGCTGAGGTCAGAATTGGCCCAGATCCACAGAATTCTGAGATATTTGCGGTTATATATATAGCATACAATGGACTAATACTACACAACCACTTTGAAATGAGGTGTCGAATGAGTCGAAAACGATATAATGACGTCATTGTGATGCGGAGAGATTGGTTTGAGCAAAGAAACGGCAAAACTGTTGCGCCATGGACATGAGTGCGAGCCATCGAATCTCGGCAGACTCGGGTTCGAATCACCATCTAAAACAGAAAGTTTTTCATCAGAAATCAAACTTTCTGATCGGATGTTGTCATTCTGCAGAAAATGGCAAATCTCAGAGAGTAAACTATGCCTGTGTAAAGCTTCTTGATTACATCAACTTTAGCCTTTCGGAGTTGGCATAAAACATGAAGTTCTAGTTCTCGGTCAATTGTGTACAAAAATTTAATAGCACACACGACACAATTGATCATAACCCAATCAACCATTTAGAAATAGTGCTTGGATTAAGCTTACATGCAATACAAAAAGCAAGCCTTATACAAGCGCGCTTGAAAAACACTTGCCTTGGTTATAAATTTCCAAGTTGATTTGTATAACTATTGCGTAAAACACAAAAAGCAAGTGATGTACAATAATAGTTGGAAAGGCTTGCATTAAGTAAGTGTTTTGCAATCATACTTAGAAAACGCTGACAACGGTAATAGTTTTAAAGTTGTGATGCTCTCATATATCAATGCATACATGTATTTTATTTTCATTTTGTTCGCTTAGCAGCCATAAAGCTTACGGCACACAGTACTTTGACCGGCAGGAATAAACATAATATTTATTATGTATGACAAAATAACATAAATTTTAGGTTCCAAACCTAACAAAACTTATACCAATTGATAGGAAATACTTCATTTTGATGAATCCAAAATTTTTTCAGTAAAGGAATTTTTAAGTTATTTAAAGTGAAAGGTTTTTTGGGTTTTCATACGGTGGGCTTTTTGATTTTGCGCATCATTCAAAGGAAAAAAAATGTTGTGAGCACATTTTTCAAAAAATTCAAGTGTTTTTTTTTTAAATTTTCAAAAGAACTATAAAAAAATTTTGGTTTTTGTATTTTATGACAATAATAACTGGAAATAATATTGAAAAAATAACTTAAATTTATCAAAAAATTCAACAAATATTTTGAAAAATGTTCTGATAAGTAGAAAAAGCTCCACATACCTCTAGTTTTATTTTTATATATTCATTTTTTTGTTGGTTTTTAGCCTTTCAGAAACTGCTTTCACTTAAGGTGGGACATAACATTCGCGACTGAGAAAACAGAACTTTTTTTAAAAATTCATAACTCAGTCAAAAACAAACATTTTTCAAAAATTTTTATTATTGTAGAGAAGTAAACAAATAACAAGAAAAAAATTAAAAAAATATATTTTTCACTCCAACATGGTTTTATAGAGCTCCAAACTGGCGGCAGAGAAAAAAACGGGGTCTCGTGGTTGCATCGCTGGAAGCGGAAAAAATTGTCCGATCTGGAAAAAAAGTTACTTTTTCAAATTTTAGCAAAATTGGTTATCATATGACAGGAGCTTTTTTAAATTTTTTTTTTTCAATTTTTGGTGATGTTCCAAATTTGAAAGTGTGTTTTTTCGAAAAAATATTGACTTTAAAAAATTCATAAAAAATCGAAAAAAAATTTTTCAAAAAACTCGTGTCATACGATAGCGAATCAAGTTTAAAAAAATACAAAAAAAAAAACTCGCGCGTAGCAACGTACACGTGGCAGAAGTGAAACTTCTTAAACAGTAAAAATTAAGAGAGATTTTAGTGGGAAATAGAGAGAGAAAGTATCTGAAAACAAATTCAATCAATACGAAATGGTATAATAATCTGTTGATTCAATATTTACATCCATGCACCGTACCGGCTATGGTTTTTATCGCAAGTGTCACATATTCTGACCGAAAAAATTAAAGTCTCAAAATAACTGCTATTTTTGACCGAAAAAATAAAAGTCAAAAGTAACCTTCATTTTTCCCCGAAAAAATACAAGGCAAAAAATAGCAGTTAAATTTGAACTTTTAAAGAATCAGTCTAAAATTTACAAGGCACTTAATATTCGTGAGGCTGAGGACATTTGTAACATAATGGTATATTTGAAAAAGTCTTTCAACAATTTTTTTCATTTGAAAATTGTAAAATAACAGTTATTTTCGGTACTTGCTTTAATTCAGTTGGTGTTTCAGTTAGTTACTTTCGAATGTCTTCTCAACTTTGTCACTTTTTACATGCTAAATTGCATTTGCATAGTTTTCGTTAACGCAGCCTCCGAATGCAAAGGCAAATTTTGTTGATTATTACCTCCTGCTTCCTTATCATTATAATTGCTATGTTCAGTGAGGGCCTCGTAAAGCAGCGAACGCTGATTGTTGAGTGTATCAACTTGGTTGGCTATAAAATTTTGTCGAGATGATGGCTGAGTTCCAAAATACATTTTTACAAAGCATCAGTGTGTTTTTTTGGGGATTGGTTCTTTGCAGATTCACCAAAATACACTCGGCCGATGTTGCAATCACCTTACTTTCATCATTAGTTGCAGACCCAGCTGCGGCTGCATTCTTAAGAGCTTTAATTCGGTCTTTATATTCACGAACGCGTTCTGCTCCTGTTTTAGCTATTTTTCTTAGTTTTGAGACGTTTTTTGGCTGGCAAAAACTATTTTCGGCTGTCTTAAATATTGCACTTTTAACACTTTTTGCTTTTAATATTATATTGAATTAACTGTTTTTCATGTTGTCAATCATCTGTCAAGTTTTTGAAACAACCAACGAACCAAATTAAGCTTTAAGCTTATTATGCAGCGAACAGGCAGTAATTTTTTTCCCGCTAAAATATTTTCATTTGAAGCGTAAAGAAATACATTATCCGTGCATACTTTTAGGATGCAAACTAATGTTAAGGGCGGAATGTTACGCGTTCAATAATAATTACATTGTGTTTGCCGGCTTATCATGAGTATATGTGGCGTAAGTGTAGAGCTTCCGACTATCAACATCGGTCGTCTGGGTTCAATTCTCGCTAGCGGCTATAATTTTTTGAAAATTTTCATATGCATTGAAAACGTTAGCTTAGCGTCACGAATAAGATACCTTGAAATTTTATCGTCACCAAAGAAGTTTCACTTCAAAAAATTAACCCTAGAGGCACTAGCATGTGCCGCAACGAGTACAAAAAACATGGTTTCGAGATAAACGCGTTCAAAGTTTGTAAACAAAGAAAAAACAAGTAAAGAAAGTCTAAAGTTGGTCTAGGCCGACTATGAAATACCCTAAACCTACTTTTAAAAAAAAAAAAAAAAAATAAATTGTAAATGGGCGTGTCCGTGGGCGGATGAAGTCCATTTTTCCAAACCATCTTTGTCTTGTCATAAAAAACATACGTGCCAAATTTTAGCTCTGTAGGTTAAACAGAGGCTTATTTATTGCGTTTTCAATTTTTGGGTTGTATGGGAGGTGGGCGTGTTCATGAGCGGATGACGTCCATTTTTCAAAGACATCTTTGTGTTGGTATAAAACACACACATATCAAATTTTGTTGTTGTAGACTTATTATGAGCTGAGTTATGCAGTTTTAAATTTTTGCGTTGTATGGGAGGTAGGCGTGTCCGTGGGCGGATTCCAAAAATATTCAATAGTGCAGATCCTTGGGTACATGTGACCATGTGTACCAAGTTTCATCCAATTATCTCAACTCCTTCTTCTTATCCTGTGTATACGGACAACACACAGACGGACGGACGGACGGACGGACATGGATAGCTCGACTCACGTGGTGACGCTGATCAAAAATATATATACTTTTCTATACCGGACTCGCTTCGTTCTATGCGTTACAAACGTTTGCACAAAGTTAATATACCCTGACCTTTCAGGTTTAGGGTATAAAAATGCGAAAGTTAAAAATGCGCTCTCACTAATCCGGCTGTAAATTTTGAACCCGTAAGAATTTTTCCATGAAATTTTTTTCTCTTAGGCCCGTTAACTGATCTTCGAAGTTTAAATGCCTTAACCTTAGATTTCGGAAACAGAGTTTAAATTTTAAGCTCAGTTAAAATTATTTTCGTAACTTATCTCATTTTTATCGGCAGTTTTCTTAAACTGTGTTTAAAAATTTTAACTGAGATTAAAAAACATATTTGAGCGGCACTGTTGTAAAAATTCTACAACTTTGACGTAGAACATCAAAATATTTCAAAAATTTTTGATAAAATAATGCAAATTGTCAGTTTCATTGGAATATTTTTTTTTTCAAAACTTAAAATATGTTTTTTTTTGTTAATTGTTTTGAATTTTTTTATTTTTTGCTTATTATTAAGAATATTTCAAATGTTCTCAGAGAATTTTTGACAAAATCTAAGTTTAAATTTTTTAAACCTAGAATTTCTGTGTTTAAATTTAAACTTGCCTCACCAAGTTAAACTTAGATTTTTTGAGATGAGGTATCGGCGTTAAAATTTAAACTGAGATTAAGGAATTTTAAATTTTGTTTAAGCTAAACATTGTTTAAAATTGAGATCAGTGAACGGGCCTTAGAATCTTAAGAATATTTACTAAAATATAAAATTATAAAAAAGTCGATTTAAAAAAAAAACGGCCAATATCATGTCCCCCTTAATCCGACTTCTTCCGATTCTTGGAGAAAGAGGTTTTTGAAAAAAGGTCTAAAATTGATGTTTTCTCAAAATTCTGTATTTTGTTGCCATATTTCTTACACTCTGCCAAAGTTTGTTTATAATTTTTAAAGAATTTTTTTAAAAAATGTTTTTTACACATAAAATAGAATGCAGATGTTATTTTTGACAAAAATAAAAATGAAAACAGAGGTTATTTTTCCTTAAAATACTCTTTTTAGCACTTGATAATTAAAAGAATAACACCAAGCGACACCTATAATTTTCGCAATATTTTCTGTAAATAATTATTTTTCAGATTCAAAAAACATATTAACTATTCTTTTCCGATTTTAGAAGTAATCTCGTTTTTAAAAATGGCCTTGAAATCAGAAGCTATCTGCTTATAGATTACGTCGAACAGGGCCATGGCACAAGTAATGATGGTAACAAGGCTAGAAAGTTCTTCGCCAATGTTGATGTTTCTACACAAATTACTGGTTTAAATATATACTTAATCCATAATTTCGGACTAGTTTTGCGTATATTATCTTCTGGCAGAAAAATTAGAACAGAGGTAGCTTCTTTAGTAAGCTTCTAATGGACACTAGAAATTTGTATTTAGAGTGCTACAGTTGGCACTCTATGCCCAGTTCTGTACACAGAGTTTTGATGCATGAATGTAAAGTCATAAAATATTTTGATTAACCTATAGGTAATTTATTTTAAAAAAATTTAAAATAATAATTTAGAATTTTTTTACAGGAAATTTATCGGAAGTAGCGTTGGAGGCTTCTCACATGTATATCCAATAAACCCGTTTAAATCATACGAGAAAATGCTCACGAGAAAATTCAAATAAAGATTTGAAGAATCATTTGTTGATTTTGACAGACGCTTACCTGTCATCAAACAGATATACTAAATTCAAGTAAAAGTTACATGAAGAAGACTTCATGAACTATATTATTTTCATGAACTATATTGAGAATGAAATAAACTAAAATATGAATTAACAAGTAAAGAAAGTTGAAAGTCGGTCTAGCCCGACTATGAAATACCCTCACAATACTTTTTCAAAATACAATAATAGTATTGAAAATGAACGTAAATTTATATGCAATGAAATGATATTTTATATGCATTTCAATTTTGATGAAAAATTTACAAAAATTTATAAAAATTTCAAGTTTTATAGTATTTTATTAGTATGCCTTTATAGTATGCCTTTATAGTATTTTCGCTTTTGTGTGTTGCATGGGAGGTGGGCGTGTTCGTGGACGGATAACGCCCAATTTATTACCATTTAGTTTTGGTATTAAATACATTCATACCAAATTTTATCTCTGTAGGTTAAACATAAGCTTTTTTATAGAGTTTTAAATTTTTGGGTTTTATGGAAGAAAGGCGTGGCCATGGACGGATGACATCCATTTTTGAAAATTACAAATATTAAAAAGTTTAGATTTACCCTTAGGGAATATATTAAAGCGTCATCTTTTTTTTTCGAACATATCTTCAATCGAAGAACCAAAATAACCTATCATTAACTCATCAATCTACAAATTAACTGCAGCAGTTAATTTGCTTATTTATCTATTGAACATCATTAATATTGAACATCAATTCTATGTCTCGAATTTTCATGCCTGTCTTCACACTTCTTCCTTTACTTATACATTTTCATCCAACACTTCTATTTCTACTCTAATGATTATAGAATTTTTTGCTCCTTTTTGCTTTTGCCTGACTGACATACAGTACTTTTGCCTTGGGGGCACATCAATATTCAATAAAACTCATCGACCTGAACTTACTTGAAATCGACGTCGAATAGCAAGATAAAAGAAGAAGAAGTGCGAGCGAACGAGAGCTACTTAATGGAGCGCGTATAATTAAATTAAAAGATTTCTGCATTTGACAGCTAATACCAACATGTAATCGATTGTTGTTGTTGGTATTTGTATTTGTTATATCGTGTCTACCGAAAGGAAAAAAAAAATAAACAAAATATTTCCGGAAGCAACAGTTGATATAAATGTTTCACTTAAAAATTGTAAAAGAAAATCAAAGACATACAAGTTGAAAAAGCATTACTTAAATGAAATTTTAATTTTAAGCATAGAACAGAATACTCGTATGTATAAGAGAAAATGGTAAAGAAAATATGTATGAAGATTTTTTTTTAAAGGATCAGTACTGCGCTTTTAATGATGTCTGCTTTGACTAACAACTCATTAAATGCAATACAAATTGAGTTAAAAATGAAGGAGGCGCATAGAAATTCGTTTAGAAGAAATTCTGTTCAATTGAGAGCTTAAATTTTTTTTTGTTTAATTAAGCCCAGTGTTCATAGAACTTTATTTTGAAGTGCATATTGCACTCGTTGCCGCTCTTGGTTACTTATTTAAATTAAATTTTTGTTATTTAGTTGTTTGTGTTCTATTCATGCACAAACAAAGAACTTCAAAAACTAACATATTATTTATGCCATGCAAAAATTGCTACCTCTAGGCAAATTTTGACCGGTGAGCTTGAAATAAACTACTGAAGCGCAAATATTGCAGCCAGCAACAGCTGCAACTGAACACTGACAAAAAAACACAACACCATGCACATGTATAGTACATGCATACATGTATGTGTGTGCCTACGCCTGCACACACGCACATAAAGTTATACAATTTTCCAATAAACTTGAATATTTATTGAAAACTTTGGAATTAATTTAAAATTGAACAAATAATTGAGTTAAGCTTAGAGGAAACAGGCTGATTAAAGCAACAGATTTTAAAGAGCAGAAAAATATTCCAGCGATATCTATACACTGTATGGCGTTGTGTAGCTTTCAATAAAATACTGATTCTAAATTTGTATTACCTTCATATGTCTCTTTTAATTTTTAATACAGTTTTGTAACTTTTTGAGTTGTTCTTAAGTATTTTTCCAAAGAAATTTCAATCAACATTTTTATTAATTTTTGAAACAAAAGTGGAGTAAACTTATATTATTTTCATTAACCAAGTACTGATAGTATTAAGATATTTTAGTCATGAATAAAACTGTTATTTACAAAAACCCGTGGCATGCAGGTTAAGTGTGTGGCATGATCAGAGCCTAAGTTCGATCCCCAGTCGCGGCGAAAAGTTTTTTCAATAAAAAAATTTTTCTGATTAGTCACCACCTCTCTGCAGAGAGGTAAAGCTTCTTGAGAACATGAACTTTAGCCGTTCGGAGTCGGCATAAAACATGTAGGTCCAGTTCTCAGTCAATTGTGTGCCAACATTTAATTAATACACACAACACAATTGATCATAAGAAGCTCGGTCGAAGTCCTTCCAAGGGCTGAAATGGCCAATTTGATTTTTTTATAATTTTTTATTTTTTTTTCAAAAAAATTTTCGTTTTAATTAAATAAAGCAAAAAATAAAAATGTGCTTAAATCAAGCTCAAAGCGTTCGTAACTGAAATTAGCTCAATAGAGCTCAAAACATGCTACACTCACAGAAAAAGCACATATCTTTCTCCGATAAAACTTTCTCTATTTTCGGTAATAGCAATTTTCTCTTTTTCAACCAAAATTTTCTTCAATTAGAATAAATTTGCACATTTTCGAGAAAATATTTCTTGACTTGTGGAAAATGGAAATATTTCAATGTCGCTAATAATGATAAGTATTTTTCTTGCACAAAAAAATTCTCATTTATAGAGAAAACTTTATCGAAAATGAAAATTTGTTTCTCTATTTTGATAAAAAATTCACTATGAGAAGTATTTTCTTCATATAAAAACAAATTTTTTCTCAAAAATAAAAATCTTTTTTTCTCTAAAAACGATATCATTTTGACGTAGAATACGTCTTACCTTTCGATATTAGGGCACCATGTATGAAAAATTTGAATTGCAGTTTTGGAGCTTCACGAAATTGGCTATTGTGAAGAAACTAATGGACCGATTTGCTTCAAACAAATTTCATTTAATAGATTAAACTTCAAATTTTATATCTCTTTATAATTCTGTGTGCAAACTTTTCTATTTTTTTTTCAAAACCATCTCAAACTTTATGCATTTTTCCAACTTTAAATCGCTATAAAAACGTTCATATATACTAGAAATGTCTGGATTATAGCTAAATTGATAAAATAGAATACAATACATAATATAGTATATGATTTGTATGTGATTTTATAAAAAATCGTCGTTTTTCACGCAAAAAATGTGCGTTATAATCCTTCATAACTCGAAATCGGCTCCAAGAAAATGGATAAAAATTTTTTTCAGTAAAATAGAAGAGTTCATCTCTCATTTGAGGGGTGTACCATTGCGATTGAAAGTAGGTCTATTTATCATTTAAAGGTGAGCAAGTTTATTTTTTCACTTAAATTTTTGTGCATACATTTTGTTTTTTTGCATTTCGCTATTATTTCCTAAAAGAAAGCAACAACAACAAAAAAACCTAAATAACAATTCTTTTCCCTTGCTGTTTGGTTTCTTCTTCTTATCGTTATCATAAATAAACATATATCATAAATATAACAAAAACCAATTGTACAAGGAATGTATTATTTTATTATCCTATTATTTATTATTATTATACTATTATATATTATGCTATTTTATATTACAATTATGTATATAATGTTATTTCTTCTTCTGGTCCTAAGCATATTATTTATTTTACTTTATTTATTTTCCATTTTCTTTAACAGTGTACCACAGTGTACCACTACGTATTCTACGTCTAATGTGATGGCCGTGTCTCTGACACAGCCTGTCTGTTTTTATATATTTCTCTCTTCCATAGAAGCTTTTTATCATTTTTAGGGAATTTCTAGGATCACATTTAGAGAAAAGCATTCTCTGTAGCAAAGTCTATTTATTATTTTATATATATAATTTTATATATTTCTCTCTTTCATAGAAGCTTTTTATCATTTTTAGGGAATTTCTAGGATCACATTTAGAGAAAAGCATGCTCTGGAGCAAAGTCTATACCATTTTTCTCTAAATAAGTATGATGCCTTTTTTATCATATTCCGAGAAACTTTTTTATTCTGAGTGTATACTTGTTCACACTTTATGCCAGAAATTGGGCTTGAAAATGTTTGTGATAAACACGTCAATTTGTGCTAAATACGTGTAATATTGGGCTTATTTGTAGAGAAATTATTTTTGTTGTCTTGTATACACATCAAAAATATGAGCAACCGAACGATGCAATTCTCAATTGGTTGTTGTTCCTGTTAGTATGAAAGTGTATAAAAGTGCAGACAATAAATTAATAAAGTATATTTTTTTGTCCGATGCTGGATGAAACATATCTAATTTGAATAATGAAATATAGTTTTTTTTTTGTACTTGTATCACTTGTACTTCTTGTAAAAGGGCATAATTCAGTGCTTTAATATTTTTTGTATTTTATTTTTTTATTTATTTAAAAATTTGACATACTTTGATAAAAAACTACAAAATTCCTTAAATTGAACATATTAATTTTTTTACTATCAATCCATAAATGGCATACATTGAACACAAATGAGTATGTTTTTTGTTTTTATAAACAATACCAAAATTACTTAAATGGCGCACAAGTGAGCATATTATTTTTTTTTTATATATGCTCGAAACATCACGTAAATTATGCACGAATGGGGGTTAATTTTTTTATAAAAAATCACATTAGAGCTTGGTATCAAGAACATTATGGCTAAGCTCAGAATCACTCCCAAAATTAATGGGTTTGGTTTTGATTTCAGCTCAAATATCTCTCAGTGTAAGTATTTTTCGATAAGTGTACTATATTTTTACATTTTAAGAACTGAAATTTTTATAATTTTTTTTTAAATTTTCATTTATGATTTCACGCCTGAGTTTATGGTTGAATACTCGTCCGAAAAATATAGATCTTATTTTTTGTACACATAATTCCAGGCTGTATAGTTAGAGCTGGTTCATTTTGCATTTAAATATTAATCCTGAAATAATAACTGAACATTTGACAACTTATGGTTTTTGGAACTGTATTGCCCAAGTTATGAGTTGTAAAAAAGAGCAAAGAATGAGTTCTCTGCTAGGTGCTTTATGCCGTTCACTTTAAACTGTAAATTGGCTTTTATATTAATAACTTTCTATTTCAAAAAGAGTTTATTGCGTGAAGGTCAAGCTCAGTTTTTCTTGTATTTTTGATTGTGTTTTGATTACTACCTTCAATTATCTACCCATCACTTTACATAATAACAACATCGGTGTGAAATTAATTAAACTTAATTATTTATTGACTGTTTATTCGTTTTAAATTCATGGGCGTAAGTGTTTGTTGATTTTTTTTTTGCTTTTGCTATGTTGTCTTTAATGAGTTTTAGGCCTCAAAAGGGGTGAGCTTAGAAACTAATGATATTTGTTTTCGTAGAAAGACGTTTTTGCTTAGATAAAGAACGTTTTTAATTATTTATATTGAAGTTAAACGGACAGTATTTGAAAAAATTGATTGATTTAATATTTGTTTTATTTATTTTGAAATTTGAGAATAAACAACTTTAATCAAAGCAAACATGTAAGCAATAGAAAAATAAAGCAAAACAAAAACATTATCAAAATTTGCAAATTAAGAGCACTATTAATGCAGCATATTTTAAAAAACAGGTGTACTACATGTAGTACGATTGACCAATCTGAGTAAACTCCCGTTGATATATATAGTACCAATCATCCATCTCAATTTCGTTTGTTATTTTTACCGCAGCTCGATTGGATTCTAATTATTCGAAGCTTCCGATAAGCCTTTATAAAACTTCTGAAAATCCTTACAACAGCTATTATGTCAACTATACTCTTGTTACTTCTGATCGCAAGCTCTACAGAAGCGCCATCAAAGCGATGGATGGATGAATGCTTGCGAAACATTGAGTTAAAACTCCAAGAGTGAGCTGAAAAACCGCTGAGTGCACATAACTGGCTGCTAACAATTTTCCTTGAGTGTGTTGTTAGTTCTTGCTGCTTCTATTTAAGCTAAATATGCATATCCGCCATGTGTATACATCCGGTTGGCATTTTTGAATTTTATTATTTCCGCTTATTTGCTCTTTTTCGCTGCTATTTTGTTGATTCAATATGTTTAATTTATGGAATGCCTTTAATTATCTGTATTTAACCGCAGTACAGTATGCAGCGGTTGAAATTCAAGCCACATTCAATGTGTACTTTATGCTGTGAGTTAATTTTGTATGTGTGTGCATGTGAGTGCGTGTGTATTGCGCGTGTTCATGTAAATCGAACAAATTACTTTATTGGGAATTAATTTTAATTATGTAGTTTTAATTTTGTTGTTGACATTTTTGGTTGTTCGATTGAATGAAAAAAATGTGCTGAAACTGCTGTTTGTGTTTCTTGTTGTTGTTGTTGCTGCTGGTGTTGTTTGTAATTACAATTGTTTGCATAATGTTTATAGTTGATTAACATTTATTTACAAAGCGTCAAACATACACACACACACACACACACACACACACACACACGCACACAAACACACTACAAAACTTGCTCTATATAATTAATTAAATATTTGATCCCAAAGTGAAAATGGTTAAAACATGATGGCATGCCGCTCAGAGAGATCAAAATGTTAATATTTTTACTAATAATTTGTATTGTTTTTTTTTTTTGTTTTTGTTGTAATTCTATCGTTGTGTGTTGAATAAACGGAATGCCAACCACCGGAAAATTTTACGCTATTGAATTATTAAATATGGCATAACAATTTTAACCACTAAACACCGCAGCTATAAAACAACAACAACAACAACAACAACAACAACTACAATATTAATAAGAGCTCTGACGCAGCTTAAGAAATCGTCGACAGTTGAAGGCGTTCGTTTGACTGTTATTAAATTTTTAGCCATCAGCAGGGATGCCAACTAGTGAGGAATTCCCCGATTTGCGGGTGGGAATTTCTAGTTGATTGGGGAATGGGCCTATATTTTCGGGGAATTTTATAATTCATCTACGTTTTAATGACTATTTGCGGGGAATTTAATATTTTATCTGATATTTGCGGGGAATTTGGTTTGTCATGAAATTTCCTGATATAATGAATATAAAAAATAAAATCTTTATTATATACATAATTTCAATCAGTAAATTTATAAAAATAACAATTTAAATGTTGTTGCTTTATATAAATTGATAAGGCACATATATAAATAAGTTGATATTATTTTCCTTGACCTAATATACGGCTCCATTCAAAGAACAAAGTTTTTCAAGAAGACCACTGAATTTTTAAAATTTTTTTAAAACAATTTTATTCAATGTTCGTTTATAACCTTGAAAAACAAAAACTTACTTATGGGCTATTGCCATATTGTACACTCAGGGAAAAAATGCTTTCATATCAAACAAATCATGGGTTGAAATAATAGATTTCACTGTAAAATACCATCCAACAAATGAAACTTTCAAATTAACAATCGGTTGACTGTTAGTCTATAGAACACGAAACCCATATAAAAACATTCTCATAAAAATTTTATCAATGTTTTGAAAGTCCATGTTTGGCCGAGTGTGCTAACGTGTGAGTCTAGTGCTCGACTGTCCTGGATTCAAATACCGGCAAGGGCACAAAAACTTTTTTTTATGTAAAATATTTTTTTTTTTAATAAAAAATAAGCCTTGCAATTTTTTTTACAAGATTGTAAGCAATTTATTTTGAAGGTTATTTTAGACCAAACAATTTATGAAACAGAATTTTGATTTCAATTATTAAATTACAATTTTTGATACTTACACAGCTAGGTTTCGAACCCACGTCCCCCGCAAAATAGTCTAGCGCACTTTCACTGAGCTATTGGCAACGATAATATAAATATATCAAAACAAATTAAAAAAATATTGCTTAGAGAAGATAGACATTTCAACAAAAACACACAAATATAACAGCACAAAAATACTTTGAAACGTTCATTCAACAAAGAAAACTGTTAACTTAAACGCAAATCACTCAATCTAACAGTGTTTTGAAATAACAACGGCCGACTGGTATTATTACAGTTGATATTTTTCTGAGTGTAGCTTCAAAAATTTAAATTATTAATTTTTTATGTGTTTTCTTTCTCGCCATTTCAAAATAAATGTATAAATTACAATATTCTTCCTTAATTATTGTTGCACCGAAAGAAAAAACAGTACTAAAATTAAAAAATTGGGCAGTTCAAGCAGGCACCAAACTGTCAAAGCCATTGGGTAAACATTGGGTAACATACGCTTATTGTTTTTTTTTTTTTTTTAGGTTTGAACCAAGGATTTCAGGTGTCAAACCTATTCAGTCAAGTTTGCCTTGGTTCGGAAATGGGAAGTTAGATAAGTAGGAGGGAAAGTGAAATCAAGAGAAACAAGTGTAGAATGTTGTATGTGTGGCGGAGCACTATATCAACATGCGAATTTGAATCTGAGGCAAGTGTTATGCCTTTACCTCAGTCAATTCGAGTTATTAAGCAATCTTATTCCACAAACATCTCTACCACCAACTACAACTTCCAAAGTCGTATATATTGATGAAGTTTCAATTTCAGTTGATTAGAAATGAGGAAATAATTAAAGAAAGGTGAAAGCGTAGGACCATGGCTAGACCGGGATTCGAACCCGGAACCTCTGGGTTGGCAGTCAAGCACGCTAACCATTCGACTACCGAGGCCCCATTTTAATTACTTTTGTAATAAATTCCTTGCAGAGTTTTTAAAATTTTTAATTAAAAATTTAAAAAATCTGGTATGTGCTCGAAAAATTTGACCATAGTTGAAACAAAATACCTATAAAAAAATCGGTTATGTATCTTCAAATGGAAGAATGCATCCTCGCTTCGTGCTGGAGTAAAAAGTTTAAGTCCTTTTTTTTATATTAATCTCTAGAATTTTAAAGCAAAAAATACAAAATTATGACATTGCAATAAATTTGTACATGCGCAGAGAACAAATCAGTTTTTTTGCTCTTCTGAAAAGTTGTTGAAAAACACATAACTGAAATTTGAGGCGCAGCGACGGTATGAATAAATTATTTAAATTGTTTTTTTGTTGGGGAATTTTATAAGGAATCGTGGAATTTTGAGAACTTCTGCGGGGAAAACCAAAAAATGAGCTGGCAACCCTGGTCATTAGTGACAGTGAACTACCAACTCTGACCTAAGTTTGCTCTGACCTAACCGATATTGTTGTTGTTGTACCTATCTTCTCTACCAACAAACCCTACGCTGCTGCTGCACATTGACTTCAGAGCTAAAAATAATTAATTATGAAATTACTGCCAATATGACGGCGGCGGTTGTTAATTTATTAACGAAATTGATTTATTCGCTTTCCTCGAAGAACAATGTCCATGTGGTTGTCAATACGTTGCGCGTGCCATACAGCAACATCATCATGCTGTGTGCAAAGTAAGGAGATTAATTAGTTGATGTGGCGGAGTTGTTCTTTTGCCGACACTTTTGAAAATAAATTTTCACTGCTTTAAAGAAAAAGCCAGCTGACGCCCTTGAAACAAAAAAGTACTTCATAATTATGAATTTTTACATGACAGCTATGAATTGCATTCATGAATTTTAGTCCAGTAACCATTTACATGAGCCACATGAACTATGCATTATACAAATGTACAAATAAACAAAATAAAAAATAACAAGAACATGAATATTTCATAAGACTAGTGTTTAAAGTTCATAAAGTGTGCCTATAAAGTAGACAAGCGGAACATGAATCATTCATAATTTTTGTGAATAAAATTCACAAAATACATAGCTTGTAGAAATACGAGGAGAACATTAGCAGTTCATGCGATAAGTGACAAAAATGCATGAATTTTATGCACATATACAAGGAAAATGCGAACTACCTTATGAACAGAGTGATCGAAATTCATATAATCCATGCACAAATACAAGGACAGCAAGAATAGTTCATACGACAAGAGACACAAATGCATGAAACTCGTATATTTATACAATGGAAGCGTGAACTACTTAATTTTGATTTCCGAATCTACATTTAATTTTTACCAATAAAAAGAAACAAAAATAGTTTGAAAAAGTGGTGAAAATTAAATTTTTTAAAAAATTTTAATTTTCTAATCGAAAAAGTGTTAAAATCCACATTTCGTGACATCATTAGCCGTTTTAATGATATCACTTTAAATGGAAGGTGAACATTGTTTGAACACGATTTTTAAATTTACAAAAAACATATTAATTTTCATCATATTAAGGCAGGCGTAGTTAAATCTATCACTTTCGAACTTGATCATTATTCTATTAGAGAAAAGCTTTAAAAACACGTTTCATTACGACGGCTTCACAATAACGACCCTAATCGTTTCAACAAACGAACGGAGAGGTGACGGTCGAACAGAAAAATTTTTGTCCATTGATGCCAAAAAATAAAAACTTTTAGTCAAAGGTGAGGATTGAACTCGGGCTACCTCCGCCACTTTGGTTCGCATGCCAGGCACTTAGCACAAACGGCCACGTGTGCCACTTTTTAACCCTTGTCCTGTATTCATGAGTCAAAATTGCCCAAACTGTGTTAAAAATTGAATATTTTTGCAAAATTGGTAGCAACAAATTTATTTGCAAATCCCATTCCGACGACAACGGTAAGCCGAACTTATTGCTCAAAAACCATTTCACAAATTTAAAATTTATAAGTACATTTATTTTCATTGAATAAAAATAATATATAATTTTTAAATACCGGATAAGGGTTAAGAACATCTTTTTAAGAATATTTAGTTAAAATCTCATTGAAAAATAGTCACAATTAGACTGCTGGCTGTAGCTATTCGGAGAAATTTAAATATATGCGGTGGACACGATTTCTCATCACAGGTTCACCTGTATCCAAATTTTTATAATGTTGTTGTTTTATTTTTGTTGTGAGTCCGAAAATGAAAAAGCACAAATTAATTTATCCTTCGATAATTGTTTCAATATGAAAAAATAGTAGTTTTGTGTAAACAATTTTCAAGGTTTTAAGCATCAAGGGGCGAGTATTAAAACAATAGGGGTATTCATACTGACTTGGGTAGTTGGGTACGGGTAGATTGAGTACTATTGATTGCTGCGAGCACCCTTAACTGCAATTGAGTACTTATAGAATAACAGCTAATGAGAGATGAGTGACAGCTAGAAAAGAGTTGCCTTCATATTATTCATGTTATTTTATGAGAGCAAAATTTAGGCCATTGTACGGGCGTAAAAAAGTTATTTTATATAGGAGTTATTTTTAACGTGAACTTTGCGGCATTTAATTATTTTTATCTAAAAAATTTTAAAATAACTCATTTTAACACATTTTTCTATTTTATTCACTTATAATTTGTTTACTTGTTTTAGTTTTTTGTCAATTCAATTATTGCCTACTCTTGGAAAAGGTGGCAACCCATGAAATAAGTACTCAATCAATCTACCCAAACAAGTCAGGGGTTCAGCTAGAGTAGATTGGTAGATGGGTACTTGGGTAGAATGGCACTTTTACAAAAACAAAATGTATGGCATTTGTCAATCTACCAAACTACCCAAGGCAGTGTGAATACCTCTTATATAACTTTGCGAATTTTGCTTTGAACGGTGAGTAAGTTTAAAAGTCTATTCTTTAAAAAACAAAACCTCCAAATATTTTCAGAATTTTAGTTAGAAATGGTCACAACTGTAAACCAGTTCTCTCAGAATTACAATCCTTTTCGATCAGTACAAGACAATTTTCACAATTCAAACATACAAAATACAATACAACATACATATTTTATTTACTGCAAAGAAACAAACTATTAATTTATCACAAGTGCATGACTTTTATTTATTGTTAAATCATAGCCTATGTTTAGGCACTTCTGTTCATTTCATATTTTTCAAGCCAATCATTTACACTAGTGGCCAAATTAAAATAACTCATACCTTATCGTGACATAGAACTATTGAGGGTATTCACTTCATTGCTAAAATTCCCGAAATCGCAAATTAATGAAAATTTCAGTGCAATTGTTATTATTTTGATTTTCCAAAACTTGTTGAAATTCTATTGAATACACATCTATTGAGTTGACGAAAATTAATCGTCGTAAATTTGCGAAGAAAAAAATCTTATCAATAATAAATAGATGTAAGATGTAAGTTGGAAACAGAAAATACTGTATAACTTATTTTTAAAAAGTTTCAATACTTTGTTATCTTCTGAAGAAGATTTATAATTTTTTTTAGGTTTTGAATGATCCAATAAAGCTTTTAATTCATAAAAACTATTAAAAACCAATGTGAAAATAATTTCAAAAATATCAACAAGGACAAAAATAATAAAAAATTGCCAAAAAACTTAGTGTCGGTCGTCACTATCTTTGCTGAGAAAATTCGTTCATTGACAAAAAAATATTAAGTTTTTGCCGAATAAATAGAAAATAATAAAAAAAAAATTTGAAAAATATAAACAATAATAAAAAGTCAAAAATCATACAAAATAATAAAAATTTCGTCAAAAAATAGTGTCGGTTGTGGGACTCGAACCCACGCCCCACGATCGATGAAGGCGAAACTCGTTCATTGACAAAAAATTTAATTTATGCCGAAAAAAAGAAAAAGAATTGCACAGCTGCAATTTTTCGCTAAAAATAGCATCATTCTCTCTCTCTCTCTCTCTTCTCTCTGTATGTCTTTGGCCTTTGCATTCAATACACTATGCACTTGAGTCGGCGATTTACAACTTTGTTTTTAATTTCGTGTTGCATGATAAGTAAATTATCGACATTATTTCGTATTTGTATAGGGCTAAAAACTACCAAAACCAATTTCGTTAAGTCGTAAAACGAAATTATCACGAAATAAAAATTCGTTTCAAGTTAATTGAAAAATATTATTTTATATCTTGTTTTTAAGATAAAAATACGTACATCTATACATTAAAAAACGTGGAACATTTAAATATGCGGTGGGAATCTGAACGGTACTAATGCCCTGGTACTTAGCAATAATAAGACAACAAGCACTAGTTTTAAAAATAACTAGGTGCTCTGGACTAATGGTAAAAAACCGATTTTGTCTACCTTTGCCCACTTTTTGGCCTATAACTTACCTGATGATCAAGCAATTTTAAATTTAATTCAACCGAATTCTGAAACATTGTTTGGGAAAACTTGAGAAAACTGTGTATATCTGCAAATATAAGTTTTTTTAATTTTTTCGACTTGATGATTTTTCAATACACTAAATTATATAGAAATTATGTTAGTTTTGCATGGATTGATGGATTTTATAACAATTAAACGCAATTTACTTTTTTAAAGTCGGTGAGTGATTGAAAAATTAAATTTTTCATGAAAATGCATTTTTAAGAATACCTCTGGCACAACTTATTGAACTTTTGTCAACAACAGTATGAAATGAGAGTTTAATTTAGGTATTTAGGTATATTGTTCCTTTTTTTTTTCTTAATTTGACGTTTTTTTTATTAGTTTCTAAACTGATTTCATTGAAAATCGTGTGCATTTTGATAGAAATCGTGTGCACTTACAATTAACGGTGTGACAAACGTAATAAATTTGGCTTTATTTGTGGATTAGTTATAGATGTAAATTATCGGCATGATTTTAAAATCAATTTTGGAGTTGTAAAACCAGAAAGTTCAACTTTCACTAGCATTGTCTTCTACTGCACCTATGATTTGGCGTCCTCAGCCATCATCCTAAACAAGATGGCTACTTTTGAGAAAGTAATATTTCAGGCCACATAATTAAGAACAAGTAATAATATAAAGTACGCAAATGTTCAAACTGGTTTAACTAAAAGTTTATACTAAATTGGGATGCAATATGTTCTCAAAAATTAATTTTCTTCAATCACATTTGGATTTATTTTCAGAGAACTCAGGCCAGTTCAGCGATGAGCAAGGAGAAACTCCGTTTTTATGTGCATCAAGTTTTGACTTTACAGTTGCCAAATATTGAGTACGCTGAATGTGATCAATGAAAATTAATTTTATCCTATCTCTGATTGTGAGCGCTCTCTCCTTTGCTGTATTTAATGAGTGATGATAGTGTTCAACAAACACGTCAATGGAAATTTGTAATTAATGTATCATGGACATAGTCCGTAGCACATTTGGTATCTTTAATCAAGAAAATAGAACCCACAACAAATTAACGGAAGCAGTGCCATATCATGATATTTTCGCCACACATATTTAGCGGAATTTTTGGTGTATTTGCATAGTCTCACATGCGTGGCCCCATCAGATACAGACATATTCACCTTTTTTTTCATCTGACCAAATAATGTTTTGTCAATATTCAAAGTCAAAGTGTGATCACGGATTTCTTCCTATTAACACTACTTCATTCAAACGACACCTAATTATGCAGTTTATTGCTGGTGCTTATAGATAATTATTAAGTTGTTTTGTTTTGTGAAATGGGTTCTGTTTTAGTGACCTGCCAGTATGGACCTAGACGTCTCTGCATTCAAAACTTATTCAGAATTAATAATGCATAAACCGTTTATGCTGCAACTTTTTCACTATTCCTCTGTGCTATCAGCAGCTTATAAGATAATCAGTTATATAATATTACTACCTAAAATTGATAAACATCTGACAGTTATTTCAATTTTAGAGGTAAAGTTAATATTCATCTCAAATATGTCAACAATGTTATTATCAAAAATAATCTCTATTTTACAATAACTATAATTATATTTATTGAAAATTTCCCTCCCTCTAAGCACACAAATAATATCCATATAAAAGCTATCAGTGGTTACATTTCGGTCGTTTGTCTGCATTGAAATAATCAGACTTGAAAGCTTCTTCGTTAAATACGTTCACTTTTAATTCAATAATTAAATAATGAATGACAAACTTAACTACGTTATCCGATTAAATATACTATATGTATGTTTGTCAAAGCCACAAAACACTGCCGCACACTTTCCAGTGCTTCGTTCGCTAAGTGCTCCGTTATTTATCCTTACCAACATTTGTCGATAAGCCTGAATATTGCAACCACTTCGTCAACGGCTGCTGCCACAGAGCTTAAATCTATTAGTAACTGATTGGTGTGGCGCCATCTTTATTTTTCATTAATTAATTAAATTCATTCAAATTAGCAAACGACTCGCAGCACAGCTTGGGATTTGCAAGCAGGATTAAGACCAACAACAAGTTGGCAGCAACAACAGACAGATGAACATCTTAACGCTGGGGAAAAGTTGGGATTTAGTGCTTTCTATGGAAATATTGATGTTAACAATAAGAAGTAAGAAAAGCAAAAGATGAAGAAATCAAATCAAATAAATTGGGCTTAGATAAAAAAAGAAACATTCCTAACATCACATGCTAGAGAAAAAAAAACAAAAGTTTCGACTGTGTCTGTCTGCTTTTTGAAGTTGGTCTAATATTATTGTAATTTTTTAATTAATGAGAAAAGTGATTATTTTCGAATTATAGTTGCTTAGATAATAATAAGATTGAATTTATAAAACAGATGAGATGCTCATTCTTTGGAGAGTGAAACATTTAAAGCTTATTTTTAAAGGAGTTTATATACCTACATTTTTTTGAAGACTGTAGGTTTTAGGCTTGTATGAGAAAATTCGGTTAAAGATATTCAGTTGAAAATTTGAAAAAAGAATTCGTTTTTTCTGACGTCATGTCTTTGTCATCAAGAAAAGAAGGACTCTGTACGGGCAAGATATTTTAGATTTGAATAATTTGAGGAAATATAAAAACTTTAGGCAAGAATTGACAATGAGTTTTTTCAAATTGTTGATTTTTACAAAATGGTGTCTCACGGAAGTGAAACTTTTAAAAATTACTAATATGGCCTGGGGTCGAAATTCAACCAATTTATTGAATGCCTATTTATAATTATATGCGAGATGGTTCAAATAAGTTCGAGGCTAAAACTCTTAATTGATTATAGGAAAAAAGTAATTTTCTTCAAAAAAATGATTTTTTTATTTCATTATATTTTTTAACAGAAAACAACATTTAAAAAAATTAATTTTTTGATGGCACGGACAGTTTATTAATTTACTGTCAAGACAACATAAATTCAAACCAAAAAAGCGTACGTATAAGATTACGTATAAGATTACAATTTGAGTGTTAAAGTAGTTAAATTGATTTTTTAAACATTAGGACCGGCCATGAAGTGAACGATGAGTGATTGAGTGAGCGATTTTAAATTGTTCCCATATGAACAGCTACAACACTCAGTCGCTCATTGCTCAGTGTGTGGCCGGCCCGTAAAAAAACAACAAAACTTCATAACAATCCATGCGAAATAAGTTGCTCAAAGCCTACAGAAAATTTTATAAAAATGTCTTGTTAGTTTTTGAGTTACCTTAAAAATTATTTATTCACATAAAAATTTATTCAAAATTATATTCAAAAATTCATAAAATATCAATAAAGATAAGACATTCCACCGTTTTTTTTAAAGTCTAGTTTGACTTGTATTTCACTGTGGAACAAATTCTGGTTAGCAAAATTTAGGTCGATTCTGAGCGTGAGGGGTGAAAAAAGAGGCTAAATTAGAAGACCCATATCGCGGCGTTTGTTTATGTTAGTTCTAATTTTTATTAAATCGACCTTCGAACTTTGCAGTCAAATTCCGATTTTCAGCATATTGTTGATATGGTTTTTTGGTTATAACTCAACGACTAATTGATATTTTTTCAATCTGCAAAAGCCAAATTATTGCTAGAGACCTGTGCAACAATTACAATTTTTTAAAAAATTGATTTAGAAAAAATGTTTCTTCAAAACCAACACTTAACAAAATTGGTACATAAAAAATGAGAATTAAATTAATATTTAACCACAAAAGTTTTCTAAAACAATTTTTAAAAAAATCGTAATTGATGCCAACAACTTTCCGGCCGATTTCTTCGATAATGTTTCATCCATGGTCACTATTTTACTCAAATACTCAGTCAGGATATTGTTTGTCCTGAAGTTAAATGATTGTTAACGAACGCAATTCTCATCAAGCAGTCAGCTTTCTCATACCCAAATTATCATGTTTAATTAAAACCCTCGACCCTACGGCAGTAGCTGACTCGCGCACGTTTCAAAATAATGAAAACTTCCTTCCAAGAAATGTCGAAACTTCGAAAACTTGGCATCTCAGCAATTTAACATAAGTCACAGAATTCTATATAAAGATATTAACTTATTCTCTTTTTCGAACCAATTAACTCAGAAATTGAAGGAATATGACCATCCATTTCTAGATAACATTACTTTGTATGAATTTTAGAGCAGTTAGAAGATTAAGGCGATTTTACTTAAACATTTTATCTACGCGAGCACACCACTGTACTTTGTTAACACGAAATTTAGTTGACTACAAAGCTTTTTAAATGAGCAAGCAACATTACTTGTGTGTTGCATACTTCTCGGCTGATTTATTTAATAATTCGCTGAATTGTCTTCTGCAAACAGTGATGCTCTTTTTATTATGAAAGTTTAATTTAACATTAAGAAAAATCAGTACTTGAAAGCTGAGTGGTTCAACCCACACACATGTTTTTTCGGGATTATGTTACCAGGCACGCTTATTGATGTTTTATTTTGGTATATAAATTAATTCCTTAAGATTTTGGCGTTATTGAAACTGTTATAGCCAATCACTTTTGTAACAGCCATACTGATCTTAGTACAATTTTTCTATTATGTATTTTCAATACATATAATTTTTAGTATGTGGGTTGGACCATTTTCAAATTGAAAATTTTTTTGAAAGTTGAATTGCTATAAATGCAATAATATCGATATGACCAATGGATACTTTGGTTACTCAATATGGTAAATATTTTTGTAGTACCTAGTTAAAAATGTGAAAAATTGGATGCATTCAAAAGTTTACATAACAGTACATTTTTATAAAAAATTGATTTTTTGAAAACTGTGCTTTTCTAGTTTCCAACTTATATTTTGGACAATTCGATATTTTACTTTTTAAAATCTCTAGCACAATAAAATTTTATTTTTTTCAATTTAATTTATCTTTATGTTTTATTTTTATATATATATATATATAACTTAAACAAATTATAAGTTTGAATTTCCGTTTGTATTTCTCTGAGTGTAAAATAATTATGCCAATTTGTGAAAGATTTAAGCAAGCAGAATAATATAAGAGACACAATGTTTAACCTTGTTTAATTTTATACAAAAATTATTATTATTTTAATTGCTGTTAATTTTGCATTGAATGGCATTTCAATGAAACTTTTTTATTTATTAAAAAATTTATTATTTAAATCCTTTGTCCTTCCGGCAAAATTAAAACAATTACAATAATTGCTAGGAAATCAAATAAGCCTTAATAAAGTAGCATGTGTTCGTTGGAAGTATGAAAAAATATAGTTAATAATAAAAACAGTTAACGTTCCTCTCGTCCGTCTTACAAACTACTCGTATTATTACATATAACAATATTCCGTGGAAGCTATGAATTGTGATAAAACAAAAAAAAAAAACGTAGAGAAGCTGAATTTGTTACGAATTCAGACGGATTCGCTATTGTTTATGAACTCGAAACAAATTAACAAATATGGAAAAAAATCACAGTTTTATCGAGTTGATTTTTTCATATTGAAATCTTAAAAGAAAAAGATATGGAAATAGTTATGGAATTAGCTTAAGGCAGTATTCTAGTCTAGGTTTACAAATTTTTGTGGTTTTTAAAACTCTTTCAAAAACAACAAAGAATATTTTTACCAGCCTGTTTCGTATAAAATATTTGTAAATATTTTAACAATACAAAAATAAACTAAAATTTTTTTAAAATTTAAATATTTAAACGCGTTTTTCTCGAAACTTCTTCTTCTAATACGTCTAACGTGATTTCTAAAGTTCTTACTGAGTTCGCACCGATTTACTTGAAATTTGGTGTGGACCTTCTTAATATACCCCTCTATGGCTTGTACTATAATAGTAGAGCCCCCAAACTTTCGATGGCACTATCGTGACTATTGACAGTTTTGGATGGACTATCGATGGTTTTTGATTTTCATACTAAATGACCGATGGACCGCAGTTTTTGCGTTCACCCATACTACATGTGGTACGAAATGCAATGTCCATCGGACATTTAGTACAGTTTGAAAGGGGCCCATTGATATTTATATTTCATTGTCAACACTGTTTAGGTCATTGCCATTGCTGTGAAATCTTGACAACATTGTAACACTGAGCTCAACTGGTAACATGATGACAACTGGTAACATGATGGCTCAGCAAAGCAAAAATAAAAAAAATTTAAATAAAGTGAAATAATTTTAGGAAAAATGTGAAATTGAAATCCTTTTTCGTTTAACCTCATATTGATTTTGAAAATAAAACATATTTTCGAATGAAACGGCCATGTATTCATAACACATAACTACTTTCGAAAAGTTATGTGTTATCTATCGATAGCTAGTAAAAAATTATCGCACACTATCGATTGTCACGACTATCGATAGTTTGCGAGCTCTATATAATAGTAAAAAATTATGTAAATATATTGATTTTCACTATTTTAAAAACATTAAAAATTCTGAAAAAAGGACAAAAAACCACTTTTTTTCAAACAGCCGTCATTATGTAAAAAAAATATGTGTGTGGCAGCCACGCACGGTATAAGAAAAACTTTAACCCAAAAAGTTAGAGAGTTCAAAGAAGTTAATTGTGGTTAGCTCTTTAAGGTAGATCAACCGCCCTATTCTGCTTGTTGACTTAACATGGCGTTGTTAAGAATCTCTTTTTAATGTTCTTGTTATGCAATGTAAATATTCATATTCTAACAAACCATTTACAATTTGAAAGCTTTTAAAGTTTACCACGCATGGTGAAAATGCAAATGACATACATATCAAGCATCAGCTGTTGTTTCTTACTTATGTCAGAGTTTATTATTTCTGCATTTCTGCGTTTGAAGTTTTTTTGTTCAAATTCCTCAGTGTGATCGCTTAAAAGAAGTAAAACTTATTGCATTCTTCAATATTGTAACATTACTTTACTATTATTCAATATTATATTGATATTTTAACGTATAAACATCAATTTATTTGCTTAACATTGAAATAAAACTAGTTTTTAAGATGCTTTCTGTCATTAACAAAATAGTTAAGAAAAGTGCTTTTAATTTTTCGCCAGAATACAAAACCTTAACAAGGTGCTAATATTATTACTATTATGTTAATGTGCTGAGCTTAGTTAAATTGCCAGAATTGGGCTGTAAATCTTTTTTAATATAATTTCGAAAAGTTCAAAGGTATTCTACCATAAATTAATCTATGTCTATTATACCATACCACTAGTTTTTAGTTATTGTAAAATCTTTATACAAAAATTGTATATAGAAATAGGGTTATTGGTGGTGATAGAAGAGAAAACTATTGAAGACACACTTATTTTATGGTGAGTTATTTTATTTGTTTAGTTTCGTAAGTTTGAACTAACCATTTCACCATGGTTTATGATGTGTATTTAATTGCATGAATTCGCTGCGTTTCATTAGTGTTTCATAGGTTATATTCCTCATTTAGAAGAAGGTTCGCTAAAGAAGTTTCACTTCAAAAATGTTTGTTTTTAATTTCCATAGTTCAGACCATAGCAACATATTTACTAATTAAGAATTAATTTTCTTTTCTTTTTTCGATTAGCAAAAGGTTAAGAATCATTTCAACAAGGAGGTAGCCATTTTTAGACCTTCATTTTACCAGACAGTAATTTTTTCAATTGTGAAAATTTGTTTACAATTTTTTTTTCACCATTTTACTCAAATATTCAGTACGGATATTGTTTGTCCAAAAAGTGTTGGAAAGTTCGAGTGATTGTTAACGAAAGTAAAACTCATCAAGCAGTCAGCTTTCTCACACCCAAATTTTCATGTTTAATTGAAACCACCGACCCAATTGAAACTACCTACCCTAGTCAATATCTGACTCACGAAGGTTTCAAAATAATGAAAACTTCCTTCCAAGAAATGTCGGAACTTCTAAATCTTGGCACCTCAGCAATTTAACATTAGTCAGAATACTGTATCAAGACATTACCTTATTCTCTTTTACGAACCAATTAACTGATAAATGTAAGGTTTCTACAATCATTTCTAGATATCGTTACTTTTTATGGATTTTGGAGCAGTTGGAATATGACGGCAATTTTACTTAAACATTTTATCTAGGCGAGCACACCACTGTACTTGGTTAACGAAATTTAGTTGACTGCAAAGCTTTTTAAAAGAGCAACATTATTTGTGTGTTGCATATTTTTCGGCTGATTTATTTAATACTTCGCTGAATTGTCTGCTGAAAACAGTGATGCTCTTTATATTATGAAAAATTTGAACAATTTTTTGTTTTTAAATCTAAAACTTATGTGTTTCTTAAACTTTAGCCAATTTCCATTTTCTTTTTAATTGTAAAAATTGCATCTAAGCTATTGAATGGAAAATGATTTTCAGTGTTCAATGTTTACCAAATTGTCTAAAAATGTTTTTATTCATTAATATAAAAAAATTATTTTAAATATTCATCTTCGAATGTTATTGGCTCGAGCCTCAAGTATTTAAGTGGAAGGTATTGGCTAATTGTTGTTGACTAGAATAAAATTTTACTGAATTTTTAATACCATTTGTGTTGGTACGATTTCACATGAGTTAAAAAAGTTTAGATATTTCTTAAGTAAAACTATCTCTTAAGATATTTCCTTGTCGGACCAACATTTTTCCCACCCAAAGTTTTTAATGGCTTACTTTGAATACACTTGTTGACATAAACCATATGCATATGTGTTTGTGTATGTGTGGTGTGTTTGTTTGTATGTGCGTTTATACATATGCGTTTTTGTTTGCCTGACTGTCTGTATTTGTGTGAGTAAACTCATTACTTGTGTAAACACTACTTAAGGGGGTGTAAACTTTGAAAACTATTTGCTAGCAAACGAATTAATTTAAACTGGAACACGTTGAAATGAAATCACGTAGATAATTAGTAGTTCTGCTCATTTGAATCATTTGTGTGCATAACAACAGGGTATACAGCCATCACTATCGCCTACCACCCACTTTCACCCACACGCCTACCACTTTCCAAACTCTCAGTCACACTTGGAGCCATATGCAAACAAAGCCAGAGACGACAGGTGCTAGTGTAGAAGAACAAATAGAAAAGAGATTAAAGAGAATTACATGAAAGGGTTCACAAGGCGCACACAAAAAAGCTCAGGATTACCAAAGAGCTTAAAATTAAATAAGGAACGTAGCAAGAAACTTACGTAAAACAAAAAAGCACGCAAAAAAAATCAAGAAGAAAGTACTTTTGAGCTTAAGTGAGCAAAAAAAAAAAAAAACACTCAAAATTGATACAAAATTGAAAAAAATTTACTTTTCGCCACAATTTGGCAAAATTTCACCCTTTGTATATTTATCTATTTACAGCTTATAATGGCGGAAGTTGTAAATCTGGCAACAGATAACAAAATTAATACCACGTAAGCGCTTGTCGACACAAAAACAGCACAGCACAAAAAAAAAAAAACACCAAAGAAAATAAATAAAGTACAAAACAACCAAAAGACAACCCAACAATTTAGGCCAGCAACAGAAAATGCAACAGTTGCTCCACCCACTTGCCTCATATAAATCACTTTTGCTACCGAGAGTAGGAAAAAAAAAGTAAATAAAAACAAATAGTTGGCAACAGTTGTTGAAAAGGCGCCGAAAGTGTTGTAAAGTGCATTTTAAGTATTGGGATATTTTGGCACTCATTGTAAGGATGTGAAGTTGTTATGCCAGTGGCTTACCACGCTCGTATTTAAAGCTTGCAATTGTGTCTTTTGAAAATGTTCTTTCGGCACAAGGTTTACGACATTGAAACGATAGAATTAAAAGGGGGACAAAAGGAAAAAGATGTTAAAGCTAAGAAGAGAAACTGAACATTAAATTGGTCGGATTTATTGACTATTCGTTTGATGACAATGTAGGTTTATTTTGAAATGCTGTTTTAAAACATGACCAATAACAGTGGTAAAAAAACAAATTTTTCTATGTGTGCTAATCTATTTGATTTTGACTATTGATTTTTAATTCTCATTTAGTAGTATTTCAAAAATGTATTGTTTCGGAAATTAATTTCGGAGTCAGCTTAAAAAATATAAAAAAACCTAAAAGAAATTTATAAATCTTCTTCAAAATATAGCAAAAGTACTGAAATATTTAAATAATAAAATAAGTCATATAACTTTTTTCTATTGATAGAGTTAGAGTTAGAGTTAGAGTTAGAGTTAGAGTTAGAGTTAGAGTTAGAGTTAGAGTTAGAGTTAGAGTTAGAGTTAGAGTTAGAGTTAGAGTTAGAGTTAGAGTTAGAGTTAGAGTTAGAGTTAGAGTTAGAGTTAGAGTAAGAGTAAGAGTTAGAGTTAGAGTTAGAGTTAGAGTTTGAGTTAGAGTTAGAGTTAGAGTTAGAGTTAGAGTTAGAGTTAGAGTTAGAGTTAGAGTTAGAGTTAGAGTTAGAGTTAGAGTTTGAGTTTGAGTTAGAGTTAGAGTTAGAGTTAGAGTTAGAGTTAGAGTTAGAGTTAGAGTTAGAGTTAGAGTTAGAGTTAGAGTTAGAGTTAGAGTTAGAGTTAGAGTTAGAGTTAGAGTTAGAGTTAGAGTTAGAGTTAGAGTTAGAGTTAGAGTTAGAGTTAGAGTTAGAGTTAGAGTTAGAGTTAGAGTTAGAGTTAGAGTTAGAGTTAGAGTAAGAGTTAGAGTTAGAGTTAGAGTTAGAGTTAGAGTTAGAGTTAGAGTTAGAGTTAGAGTTAGAGTTAGAGTTAGAGTTAGAGTTAGAGTTAGAGTTAGAGTTAGAGTTAGAGTTAGAGTTAGAGTTAGAGTTAGAGTTAGAGTTAGAGTTAGAGTTAGAGTTAGAGTTAGAGTTAGAGTTAGAGTTAGAGTTAGAGTTAGAGTTAGAGTTAGAGTTAGAGTTAGAGTTAGAGTTAGAGTTAGAGTTAGAGTTAGAGTTAGAGTTAGAGTTAGAGTTAGAGTTAGAGTTAGAGTTAGAGTTAGAGTTAGAGTTAGAGTTAGAGTTAGAGTTAGAGTTAGAGTTAGAGTTAGAGTTAGAGTTAGAGTTAGAGTTAGAGTTAGAGTTAGAGTTAGAGTTAGAGTTAGAGTTAGAGTTAGAGTTAGAGTTAGAGTTAGAGTTAGAGTTAGAGTTAGAGTTAGAGTTAGAGTTAGAGTTAGAGTTTGAGTTTGAGTTAGAGTTAGAGTTAGAGTTAGAGTTAGAGTTAGAGTTAGAGTTAGAGTTAGAGTTAGAGTTAGAGTTAGAGTTAGAGTTAGAGTTAGAGTTAGAGTAAGAGTTAGAGTTAGAGTTAGAGTTAGAGTAAGAGTTAGAGTTAGAGTTAGAGTTAGAGTTAGAGTTAGAGTTAGAGTTAGAGTTAGAGTTAGAGTTAGAGTTAGAGTTAGAGTTAGAGTTAGAGTTAGAGTTAGAGTTATAGTAATGCTCTGTCTACACAGAGAATTAAGTTAATTTTAACCGAAGTTGTTCACAGAGAGACGGTACAAGATTTGAGTTTATTTTTAGACAATACTGCTGGCGTCTCTGCCTACGCATGAGTTTTTTTCTTGCTATGCGAAAGCTCTGCTTATTTGAAACCCATATTTGGACCCCATTTCCCTACTTTTGCCCAATTCCTTTTCGAAGTTGTTTAACTCATTTTTGAAGAAAATAACAACGTATAGTTAAAACATAAATTGTATAATTTACGAATCAACTGTTCTATTTTGACAGTTCTTATAAAAAAAAGCTTCTTCTATCAAAAAACCCACTAAACCCTAATTAAACATTTATATTATTTTATGCATAGGAATAGGTGATAGGTGAATAGTGGTGACCATGGCATACAGGTTAAGTGTGTGGCTTAGCATGCTCGGAGCCCGGGTTCGATCCCCAGCCGCGGCGAAAAGTTTTTTTCAATAAAAAATTTTTCTGATCGGTCACCACCTCTCTGCAGATAATGGCAAACCTCAGAGAGTAAATAATGCCATGTAAAGCTTCTTGAGAACATGAACTTTAGCCGTTCGGAGTCGGCATAAAACATGTAGGTCCAGTTCTCGGTCAATTGTGTGCAAAACATTTAATAACACACACAACACAATTGATCATAAGAAGCTCGGTCAAAGTCCTTTCAAGGGCTGAAATGGCCAATTTGTTTTTTATTTGTTATTTTATGCATACTTTTAGGCACGGGAGTTAAAGTTAATCGTACATTTTTGTACTGGTAACGCAAGAGTTTAATCCTCGTTAAATTGGAAAACTTAGCTTTGTACTGATAACTCAAACTTAACCTTCTGTTAACATTGCATAAGAGTTTGAGTTTGAATTCGACTTTCAGTTTGACTTTTTACTGTGGATTGAAATGATCGCTAATTTGTTGAATTTCGCACAAATCTTAACTTTTCTCGGTCCATACTGACAAGAAAAACTCGTCTTCTAAACTTGCCCTAGTTTTTTTTGATTGCTTTTTGTCTCATTTTTCAAAATAATAAATTGAGAAGCAGCTATGAACATTTCTCAGCACAGTAACGTTCAAAATTTTAAACGTACCTTGTCATCGCATCAGTTGCATCTAAACGTACCTCTTAATCTGAATATTAGCATACTTTTAGGCATTTCTCAAATTGTATTTCGATAAACTCAGAAAGCAAACTGAGTTTAATTGAGTTTCATCCTGTGCAATTTGTACTAGGAGCTCAAGAGTTTTTGAGGAATAGGAATAGGAATAGGAATAGGAGTAGGAATAGGAATAGGAAAAGGAATAGGAATAGGAATAGGAAAAGGAATAGGAATAGGAATAGGAATAGGAATAGGAATAGGATTAGGAATAGGAATAGGAATAGGAATAGGAATAGGAATAGGAAAAGGAAAAGGAATAGGAATAGGAATAGGAATAGGAATAGGAATAGGAATAGGAATAGGAATAGGAATAGGAATAGGAATAGGAATAGGAATAGGAATAGGAATAGGAATAGGAATAGGAATAGGAACAGGAACAGGAATAGGAATAGGAATAGGAATAGGAATAGAATAGGAATAGAATAGGAATAGGAATAGGAATAGGAATAGGAATAGGAGTAGGAATAGGAATAGGAATAGGAATAGGAATAGGAATAGGAATAGTAATAGGAATAGGAATAGGAATAGGAATAGGAATAGGAATAGGAATAGGAATAGGAATAGGAATAGGAATAGGAATAGGAATAGGAATAGGAATAGGAATAGGAATAGGAATAGGAATAGGAATAGGAATAGGAATAGGAATAGGAATAGGAATAGGAATAGGAATAGGAATAGGAATAGGAATAGGAATAGGAATAGGAATAGGAATAGGAATAGGAATAGGAATAGGAATAGGAATAGGAATAGGAATAGGAATAGGAATAGGAATAGGAATAGGAATAGGAATAGGAATAGGAATAGGAATAGGAATAGGAATAGGAATAGGAATAGGAATAGGAATAGGAATAGGAATAGGAATAGGAATAGGAATAGGAATAGGAATAGGAATAGGAATAGGAATAGGAATAGGAATAGGAATAGGAATAGGAATAGGAATAGGAATAGGAATAGGAATAGGAATAGGAATAGGAATAGGAATAGGAATAGGAATAGGAATAGGAATAGGAATAGGAATAGGAATAGGAATAGGAATAGGAATAGGAATAGGAATAGGAATAGGAATAGGAATAGGAATAGGAATAGGAATAGGAATAGGAATAGGAATAGGAATAGGAATAGGAATAGGAATAGGAATAGGAATAGGAATAGGAATAGGAATAGGAATAGGAATAGGAATAGGAATAGGAATAGGAATAGGAATAGGAATAGGAATAGGAATAGGAATAGGAATAGGAATAGGAATAGGAATAGGAATAGGAATAGGAATAGGAATAGGAATAGGAATAGGAATAGGAATAGGAATAGGAATAGGAATAGGAATAGGAATAGGAATAGGAATAGGAATAGGAATAGGAATAGGAATAGGAATAGGAATAGGAATAGGAATAGGAATAGGAATAGGAATAGGAATAGGAATAGGAATAGGAATAGGAATAGGAATAGGAATAGGAATAGGAATAGGAATAGGAATAGGAATAGGAATAGGAATAGGAATAGGAATAGGAATAGGAATAGGAATAGGAATAGGAATAGGAATAGGAATAAGAATAGGAATAGGAATAGGAATAGGAATAGGAATAGGAATAGGAATAGGAATAAGAATAGGAATAGGAATAGGAATAGGAATAGGAATAGGAATAGGAATGGGAATAGGAATAGGAATAGGAATAGGAATATTAATAGAAATAGAAATAGAAATAGGAATAGGAATAGGAATAGGAATTCACTTACCAAGATGCATTTTTATAAGTAATTATTTATGATTTTTGAGTTGTTTATATATCAACAGAGTCATGAGAAAAACGAATTTTAACCACCTAGCATAAGCAATTCTATTCCAAGTGTGTAAACCGGGTATATCGTCGTCTTATTTTAATTTCCTTTGTTGTGTTCCAAGTATATTAGAAAACAATTTTACAAATATTTTTGATTGGTTTGTGCTCAGCACGGTATTTGTTTAGAATTCATTAACCTAACTCAAAATTGAAGTGGCAGATATTCTGCTCAATGGTAGTTAGAGTATTTTTTTTCAATTTTCTTGCCTTCTTCACATTTGCTAACCTACTCCCAATTGGCACAGCAGCAACATTTACGACACAGCATCTAGATTAGCAACACCTTCAACGCATACATAAAATAGAAATAAACAACACATATACATACATATAAAACATATTAGAGTAAATCTCTGCATAAAGGCAAGAATGCAATAAATCATGCCCAACAAAAACACAAAAACACCCGAGCACAATCAGAAGGATTTCAAACATCAAATTAGAGATTAGATCAAAAAGTCCTTTTTAGTCTATTTCAACATGCTGTATATGTGTGTGTGTGTGTGTGTGTCTCTGTGTAATTATGTGAGTGTGTTTGCATTTGTGTTTGTTTGGTTGTAAAAGTGCGCGGCGGCATAGAAACAAACACACAGCTAACAAAAAAAGAACGCATAAATAATGTTTTGCAACAAAGCGGAAACAAATATCCAGCGTACAAAAAATACCAGCAAAAAAAAAACACCTGTTTGCCAAAGAAAGCCATATCAACGCATCCGGCAAATAAGGATATCCATCATTTCATTAATTCCGACATTTGAAGGAAACAACGACGCCAAGGCTGCGCATACAAATAGATGGAACTTAAATTGTTAACCGCGGAAATAAAACCATTTTACGTAGAAATAATTTAATATAGCTAAAAGGAACTTTGTTCAATTCGAGACAGGATATCACGAAGACACA
This sequence comes from Tetanocera ferruginea, assembly GCA_958299015.1. Taxonomy (NCBI): domain Eukaryota; kingdom Metazoa; phylum Arthropoda; class Insecta; order Diptera; family Sciomyzidae; genus Tetanocera; species Tetanocera ferruginea. Next base: position 102,884,527 of record OY282642.1, on the reverse strand, counting down.
AGCTAGGCATGAAAACAAAGCCTGTTGCTGAATGCTAACAAGATTTTCTTTCAGCTTTTTTTTTCATGTTTAGAGCCTATAACAAAGTGGGCGCCTGCCACACCCACTCTGACAAATCTAATAGAGTTTCCTGCGTTATGTGTGTTGGGCTGGCTGTATGTTGTTTGTTTGTTTGTTTGCTTATTTGTGTGCGTATTAATGCTCTTCTAATTTTTAATGGCGCATTAGGAAAATTAAAAACAACTTATTAACGCTCTTGGGTAAGACGGAATGAAGGAACAGTAACAAGAACAGAAATAGAGGAATAGGACCAGGCCGTAGGCACAAATGACAGGCACAAGATTGCACAAGGAACACCCAAAAAGTAAATTAATAAATTTGAATGCTTTTTGATGTTTTAATAGCTCGAAAGTCAACATGTTTCTTTTGAATTCTAATATCTTATCTCGCTTTGTTTGTCTAGATTTGAAAAGAAATTGTTACCTATTTTGTGCTCATTAGCGCAACTAGAAGAGGCCAAATAATTTCATTACATTTAAATATTCTTTTGAGCTTTACACAATACCGAAAAGTTGCTATGCTATGATTTCACATTTCAAATCCGGAAGCATCTTAAATGTAATGATTATATCCCAACTTTAAGGATAAGACTTTCTTAATAGGGGGGTGCACCACTCTTCTTTTTTAATATTGCAAAAATCATATCGTAAGGTATTTAAAGTGTGACTTCAGAAATTGAAGAGGTATTGTGAAAATCAACTCAAAATCTTGAAACATTTATATCGTCACTAAAATTCCGAAAGGGCGTTAGACACTTTTTAATATTTTACAGAACAAACAAAAAAACTTGTATATGTTTAATAGATTTTTTTAGATTTAATATTAATATTTCAAAATCCTGCTTAAAACACACTGACAACATATATTTTTAAGCAACATTTTGTAACGAACTTTCTAGCCGGAGTTAGCTTGTCGGATAGCCGGGGTTCGTACAAAAATATTTGCTGGTTTTAAATTAAAACTAACCAAATAGTTTATTTTCAATTCACTCCTAAAATCCTTTTATTTTGTTTCTTTTTTCACAAAATTTACATTTCATTGATTATTTTCTGCTGCTTTTCGATTTCCCCCGAAGTCCTACATAGTAGGGTCCGTGAAATTACGCCCACGGTGTAGTTGAAATTACAATGGACCGTCCGGTATGGAACCACTTGGGCCAGATGTAAAATTCGGTCATAGAAGTCGTCTAGCTTGTTTTGAACAAAACGGAATCACTTGGATGCTTTTAGAGCAGGCTGTCGGGTATGAAACCACTCGGATGGACAGGAAAACACAGCTTTTGTGTTACCACTAGGATGTTTTATGGCTGGCCGTCCGATATGAAACCACTCGGGCCGACAAGAAAACACTGTTCACTGTTGTACTCGTACATTCGAATTCACGTTGGGCCGTCCGGTATGGAACCACTCGGGCCAGATGTAAAAATAGATCGTGGATGTCGTCTAGCTTGTTTTGAACAAAAATGGAATCACTTGGATGCTTTAACAGTAGGCCTTCCGGTATGAAACCACTCGGGTCTACAGAAAAAACAGCTTTCGCGATGCCACTAGGATGTTTTACGGCCGGTCGTCTGATATGAAACAACTCGGGCCAACAAGAAAACACTGTTCACTCCTTTCCTTGGTCGCTGCCTCGCTCGGTCACTTATTCACAATCACTGGTTCACGTCTTGTCCTCGGTCACTTCTTCACTTGACTCACCGATTTCTATCTGATCTCGACATTGAATCTCGCTTGCCTAAGGTTGTGGTTATAGTGAAAGCCGAGTCAGACAGGCAGGCAGCATCTCGTTTTTTCACACAGATTTCAGCCTGCCTGTCTGAATCGCGTTCACTACACTGAGAAAAAAAACATACTTTAAAATTAAACAAAAAATTTTAAAATAGAAATTAAAAGCATTTGCGTTTCTACAAAACAAAATTTAAAAAAAACGTGTTTAAATTTCAACTATCAACTCCTTCCTTTTTTATAATTTTTCTTATGTCTTTGAAAAAACAAAAAAAAAACTATCTGAAAAATATGACAGTTTTTGAAATTTTGGTTTGCAAGTAACGAACATAAACGATAAAATAATCACTAATTAATTTTTTTCAATATTTAGAAATCAAACTTCATCGAGTGGAGTTGAAATTCGGTATTCGGAGGGTCCCAGGGGTCGCTGAATACGAATCTCGTGTCGAAAACGCAGAAAAATTAAAAACTGGAATCGAAGACATCAAGCTTAAAACATTTGTTTTAAATATTAAAATTTTTGTTTTAAATTTGTTTTTACATTTAAAAACAATGTTTTAAAAACAAAAACTTTTGTTTTAAATTAAACTTTAAAAACATTTGTGTTTAACTTTAATGAAATTGTTTCAGGCTCTATTTCAAACACAAATTCGTTTGATATTAACACAATTTCATTTAGTTTTAACACATATTTCCCTCAGTGTATAAACGCAGCCTAAGGTGGCATGCATAATAAACGACGATGCAGACAGGCAGGCTGAAATCTGTGTGATAAAACGAGATGCAGATAGCTATCTATCTCGCTTGTTCACACTGCCTGTCTGCCTGCCTGTCTGAATCGGCATTTACTAAGCACGTGGCCTAAAACTAGTGGCAACATTTTGCCCTGCATGTTATTTTTGTTATAGTCGCAGCTTATTGACTCCTATGTATATTGTTATTGCCACTTGTGGGTGGCGATAACACTTATTGTTGTTTGCAGGTTTTGCTTTATGCGACTTCGTTATGTTGTTTTGTTGTTGTGCTACTGTGATCATACCACTGGCTTGCTGTATGTTTTGTTATTGTTTGATTGCGGGTCACACAGCTGCGTGTTTATGAACAGGGGCGATTCGCGGTATGACCGGGTTTTTGTCCAGGTGCGATTCATATGTTGCACGGTGGGTTCAGGTTCGATGGGGCCCCCTGTGCCGATGTGGTTCAGAGGGAAATGTAAGAAATAAATTGAAAAAATTTAGGTTTCCTTACAATTTTATTTCTGTTAAGTCTTCAGAAAGAAGACTTCTTAAGACAACGATAAATTCATGTGTGGTTATTTCATAGTGGTACTAATAATTATTGTTATTATTAGCACCGTAGACTAAACAAGGATCCATCACTACACTCCAGAGACAAAGGAACAGTCGAAATAGTGTACTTCACCGAATGAACGTGGTCCGAAGAACGCGAATAGGGTGCTTACGACTAAAAAGGTAATGGCGACAGTATTTTCGGACAAGCGTGGTTTAATCAACATCGATTTCCTTCCACCGAAAAGAACGATCAACGGGAAATACTATGCAGCCGCATTGGATCTTTTCGATGACGAAACATTCCATGAATTGAAGTACAAATTCCTTCCTCATCCAGAATTTTATTCAGATTTGGCCCCCAGAGACTATTTTCTGTTTCCAAACCTGAAGAAATGGCTCGACAGAAAGAGATGCAGCACCAGAGAGGAACTTATTCCCGAAAAAGAAGCCTATTTTGAGGATCTTCCGAGAACGTATATTTCGGATGGGATCAAAAAATTGGAGAAACGTTGGACAAAGTGTATCGAGCTAAAATGAGACTATACTGCGAAATAAAACATTGTTTGCCGTAAAAATTATTCCTTGTTTAATTTTTTACGGAATCATCAAACGGCCCGCGTATGGTCTTGAATATCTTCTCATTTAGATATAAACGATCCAAATTTTTACCGAAACACAGTTCAATACAACGGTTTCGTAGATTCTATTGCAAATCTGCGGGGACACCAAAGAGCCAATGGACGGTTTTGAGGTTGCAGATTGGTCTATAGATATAGAGTTTAGCGTTGCTGGACAAGCAGTGGGTGACCACATAGGGCATCGAAAAGCATAGTGCTGGACAAGCTCCATGTCCAAAAGTGCCTGTCTTCTCTAGACTCTAAACTTAAGGTGTCTTTCCAAGACCTTAAAATGGAATAAGTTTGGGTCCCGCCTACATATCAAAGCGTTTGGCCCAATGACAACTAAACCAGCCTCAGATATGAACTCCACTACGTTGACGACCACCGCAAACGAAAAACGGATAATGATTTATGGGTATGCATCTGGAATGTCCGGACTATTTTAAGGGAAGGTGCCGAAATTGACGGAAGCATTCGTAAAAATAAAGGCTGACATCATCGCCATCCAGGAGATACGATGGAAAGGTCGAAGCTGATTTAAGGGGGCAGACTGAGATATTACTACAGCAGCCATGCTCAGAAGCGCGAATTTAAATCCGGATTCAATAATGCGTAAATCCTGGCTATGCAATCCTCTGAAGACAAAAAGTCATATCTTTGTGATTATACAAAATCATAAGAGTTTTATAACGTTCATATCTTTCTGTTATACTGAATTATTCGATATCTGAATTTTCGACATCAAAGAATATTTTGCTATTTTCACTCATCGATGGTATATCAAAGAAATATTCCACTTCTTCACAACACAATCTATTCTTCGGCATTTTATAAAATAAAATAAAAATATTCGTAAGTTTAATTGCCGCAAGTACGTATTCGTAAGAAGGAAAGAATCTGTAAATTTGCTAGATCGATAATTTTCGATGACTTTTGTTAGAACTGTTTTCAGCAAAATTGAAATGGGGAACTATTGGAGCGGACTGGTAGAAAACAGCCAATGACTCAGGCTCACTGAAAACATAGTCGTTCCAAGCCGACGTGGAGAATAGGAGATTAGGATGAATAGGGATAGACAAAAATTGTTTTATTTAAGTAGGCTCAAAATCAGGGACCGTACCGGTTATGGGTTTTATCAAAAAAGTCAAATATTAACTGTTATTTTTTAATTTTTATTTTTTCCGACCAAAAAAAAAAGTTATTTTGTGCCTAATATTTTTTTCGAGCAAACAAAACAGTTACTTTTGACTTTTATTTTATCGATCAAAAATAACAGTTATTTTCTGCCTTTTATTTTTTCGGTCAAAAATATCAGGCAATTTGTGTTTTTTCAAAAACCATTTTACTGACTAAAAAACTATCGATACCATTATTTTGGTCTCATCGGTGATCACGTTTTCACAATTGATCATAAGAAGCTCGGTCAAAGTCCTTTCAAGGGCTGAAATGGCCAATTAGTTTTTTTTTTAGTTTTAGTGATCACGTTTTACAAATGGTATCAATAATGTTTTAATCGGACAAGCGGCCTTTAAAAAACACAGATTGCCTATTATTTTTGACCGAAAAAATAGAAGTCACAAAATAACTGTTATTTTTGACCGATAAAATAAAAGTCAAACCGTTTTTTTGTCTGAAAAAATAAGAGACAAAAAATAACAGTTAATTTTAAACGTTTATGGAATCAGTCGAAATTTTTAAAAGGCTCTAAATATTCGTGAAGCTGAGGCCATTTGTATCATAATGGTATATTTGAAAATGTCCTTCAACAATTTTTTTATTTTGTCTTTTTCATTCAAAAATTGTAAAATAACAGTTATTTTCGGTCCCTGCTCAAAATATCTTAGAAAGCCTACTGATCATTTAAGCCCCATTAATTAAACTCTGATTGAGCTGCCTAACCAAGAACAGTGTAATATCAGCTTTTTGCTGTTTCAGAAAATTAATTTCCTAGAAACTGGAAACTTAATGAGTGCATAAATATTTCATAAGCATGTTCCTTTTGTTAATCGATATAATTCTCCTCTTAGACACATAAAAACAATGACATCTACTCGTATACATAAAATGCTGCAAAAATTTACAATTGAAATAGTCGCCCATTTGCCAACACTATCTCTATAGCACCAGTCAAGTACTTTGAGTCACTTTTGCATGCGATTCTTATCCTCTCGATTTCAACTCATGCATTGATTACCTGCATGCATGTCCTTCAGAACGACCAATGTCGCATTAGCCAACTTAATTGACGGGGCAAATTGAGAAGGTTGACTGATTTGAGCACCTTCACCACACATATTTACAAACGCATTACAGCAAACATACAAATTTCCACACCCTAACCGGCAGCTTGGAACAGGATGCATTGGTGTTAAGTAGTATTTAGGTGGCGATTAGCGTTTGTTGCCACGTAGCGCTGTATTGCCATCATCGAGAAAGCCTTGGCTGGCGACAACAAGGCTAGGAATTACAACAATTACTTTGACAAGTCCAAATGTCAATTTAAATTGACATGGTCCCAGTGAAAGATTAAATGCTTAAACAACGTTGTTGTGTCCAGATGTCAAATCCGTTAACACACAATCACACACTCACACGCCAACACACAAATGCTCGGGAATTGACGCAAATATGCGCCTGCACGCAAATAGTTTGAAGAATTGCGTTTGATGTGCGATATCTGACACGTCATACACAAAAGCACACAAATGTACATCATACATACATACGTGTCTATGTCTGTCTGTCTGTCTGTCTGTCTGTCTGTCTGCCCTTCAACGTCATGTCTCTATTAATGTCCATTATTGTGTGCATCCATTCATCTAGTATATATCTTTCTATCTATTCGTTTTAGTGTTTATCTTCGACACTTCAACCGGGAAGACAACAAAACCATCATCACACGATGCGATTCTCAGCACTCAACGGTTTGATACGCTTGGCTGCACTCATTCGATTTTGACAAATTCAATCGAAACGTGCGTGTATGTGTGTGTGTGTGTTTGTGTTTAAGGGTCTCCCTTTGCCAAATTCTGACAGGCATCAATATTGGCTGCTGCTGTTCTCTTAGAGGTGTGAACATTGGCAACATTTTATTTCCTTTATTTTAATACACTTCGGCCCAAGCCCATTGATTCAGCCCGAAGTAGGTAAATATTTGTTGTTTTTCTTGAATATATCTTGACAAACAAAAGCCAAATATATTTTGTTTATCATATTGATTGTAAATGGGGGCGGCTTAATTTAACCCGTAAATATAACGAAAAGAAATACGAGCTCGTTGACCTTTTTTTTTATATCTCATCATTTTGTGTCCTTTTAGGTCGATACACTTCATTACCTAAGTATTTATAGCTTCTTTTTGTCTTGAGTATAAAATGCTTACAGAAAATTGTTATGTTAGATTTATACATTGATTTTAGATGTCACTTCATTACTTGACTTTAATCGATTTCTAGATGTTTTATTTTTATTAAGAAATTGGATAACGTCCACTTGAATTCAGTTATCAAATTTTGATAAGACCATTTTTTTCACATGTAAGTTATGCAAAATATTTGTGGGCATAGTTCTTTTTCTATAGTTTTTTTTTTGCGTTTATAATGTTAATAAGTAAAAAATAATTAAATAATAGTGAATTGAAGTAAATCTTCTCTTATAACACATATCTGCAAATTTTTACTCTTATTTTACCCTTTAGGATTTGAATGCTGATCTTGGATAGTATTTTGGTGCGTAGATTACGTATTCGCATATTTGAATTTTTCTTATCACTCTTGGTTTTTTTGAAAAATCGCTTTGTGTGAATGAAAAAAAAAATTAACTTTCCTGTGATATTATTCTTATTTCAATAAAGAAACAATTACATAACTTTGAAACATTAAAAATACATTTGAGTGAGAAGAGTGAGGAAGAGAAATATATTATAGTTAAGGCACATATAAGAAAAATTTTACGTTATAAGTTAGAACCAATGATTTCAGGTTTCAAACCTATTCAGTCCACTCTTTCCTACTTCGAATATAACCCAATCAGCCAAACAAGCTTGGAATAAGCTTTAAACAAGCTTACAAATGTAAGTCTCAAGCTTGGATAACGCTTTCATTTACTATTGTAGAACGCTTACATGTAATTATAGGATAAGCGAAAGTGAACCCTTGGAATAATATTCCTTACTTCAAGCTTAATCCAAGTGTTGTTTTTACAATTTTCCAAGTTTTTTCCAAGTGTGCTACATTCAACAAATCAATTAGCACGCACGAAAAATTTTTATTCCGTGGCTCAGTTGGTAAGCCACTTGTTTATTTAATTTGTTGTTATTTAGACATCCAAGGTTCAATTCCCAGCCGTATCATTTTTATTTTTATTTAATTTTTATTTTTAAACTTGCATGCCTTCAAAAATGTTTGTGTTTGCCATCCGGAAGGATCGAACACACGAACCATCCCATATCAGTCGGACACTCTATCACCGCACCGTTAGCCTTAGGCTGCTGAGCGAACAAAATGAAAATACAATACATTTATATGTATATATAAGAGCATCACAACTATGAACAGTTGCAAAACTATTACCGTTGTCAGCGTTTTCCAAGTATGATTGCAAAACACTTACTTAATGCAAGCCTTTCCAAGTTTTTTGTACATCACTTGCTTTTTGTGTTTTACGCAATAGTTATACAAAGCAACTTGGAAATTTATTACCTTGGTAAGTGTTTTTCATGCGTGCTTGGATAAGGCTTGCTTTTTGTATTGCATGTAAGCTTAATCCAAGCACTATTTCTAAATGGCTGATTGGGAAGAGAGTTATTATCTCAATTATAAATAATTTGAGAGTTATTCTTTAAGAGTAAAACAATTTTTGTTTTGTTTTTCAAAGGATGTATTAAATGTAGTGTCCGACAAAAACCAAAATTTTGGCCGAAACCGAAATTCGGCCATTTTTGTAATATTCGGCCGAAACCGAAACCGAAAATGAATGTCGGCATGAACATTTTTTTGAAAACATTTTATTTTTTTTTTTAATTTGTTGTTAACAGCTTTCAAAAACATAACAATTCAAACAGATTATTTTAACGTACATATACGATAAATATTCTTTGAATATTAAAGTTCAACTTTAAAATAATAAATAAAGAGATAATTTTTAATACCACTTTAAGGAACTTTTTAGTATTTAAAGTTAAATAACTTTAAATTTTATTCTAAAAAATAGCTTGTCTGCACTTACAAAATGAATTAAAATACATTTATCATTTTGTGCTTTGCCCAACTCATACGGTCAATCAAATGACTGTTAGTTTCACGTTTTTGTTTTACTTAAAAAAATTTACTTAGTAAAAATTTTGATGAAAGGGAACTCACATCTACGATTGAAATAAATGAAATAACCAAATTAGTAGTGGCCAAATAAATATTTGGTTTCGGCCGGTTAATGCCGAATATCCGAAATTGATTAAAGAGCCGAAACTAGCCGAAACCGAATATTCAGTTCGACACTAATAAAATCTTCAAAAAATTAAAAAAAATTTTTTTTTTTTTAGTTGAAATTTTCAGTATTACAAAAGAATTTTAAACATATTTTGTCGTATCTACTATAATTTTGTTTTTACTTTTAGGTATTTTATACATATTTGGAACTAAAAATTGTTATTTGAATAATTTTATATCGAATATACGACCATCGGTGATTTCATTACACCATCTTGAGAGGTCGCCTAATATGATGAGTGGTCTTTTTCACCAAGTCGCCTTGATCAAAGAAATATTATAAAATATAGTAAACGTATTCAAAGCCTTAATTAATTTTAAACTACATTAAACCATATTGAATAACAGATATCGCGATGCGTCTTTTAATAATCTATTGTATGAACTGTTTTTTGACCGGTGACATACGTTTAATATGATTCTATTTGGAAACTATTATCAAAGTTATAAAATATTCTATTTGAAAAAAGGCGCCTATCTTTTTTTTAAATGAATATTAGCATTTTTTGTTTCTTTTCATGTTCTCTATAACTTTTCCAATACTTTAGATACAATAAAGTTTTATACCAAAAATGTGCCACTATGTGCCTATTCTGCCATATTTTTCTCACTGTTGCATCGTGTTATTATCTTCTTCTTCTTCTAATATATAAAATCAAATGTTTGTCCTTTTGCCTGTCTGTCTGTTCCGTATAGATTCGTGCACCGTTTATCCGTTTGAGCTGAATTTTTGACACCGAGTACGTTTTATAGGGAGGAAGTTCATAGAGGATGTAGAAAAATGGGCACAAGTCTGTGGGCGTGGCACTCCATAACAACTTCTCAACGCCTGGACTGATTTTAATTAAATTTGGTATGAAGGTTCAAAAGCTCACACATTAAAACATAGGCTGTAAAAAATTCCAAAGACTTCCGCAAAAGGGCGCTTTAAGTAGTGCCTTTTACAAAGACATAATAACTCCTAAACACCTGTACCGATTTCAATGAAATTTGATATGAAGGTTCAACTGAACCCAAGATAAATCATAGGTAAAAAGGTGAGCGGAAGTATATAGGCATGTCACTCTATAATAACTTCTAAGCACCTGGTCCGATGCCTGAACCGATTTCAATAAAATTTGGTATGGACATTCAACTGCACCCAAGATAAAAAATTCCAAAGACTTCCGCAAGAGGGCGCTTTAAGTAGTGCATTATTAAGACTCAATGACTCCTAAATGAGTTGACCGATTTCACTAAAATTTGGTACGTGGAATAACTTGACTCTGCAACAGAATTGAGGCTATTTAAGTTTTAAGAAACTTCCGTGAGAGGGCGCTTTATGAAATCAACTAAGTTTGGCTCATTCACGTCAAAACGGATCAACCGATTTTGATGAAACTTTGTTAGCATTTGTATCTGTTACTGAAATAGATCCTAATGAGCTGAAGGCAAACGAAGTCAAGAACCAAAGACTAACGATAAAAAAAAAGTTCAACGAATACGAGCAGTAGCTATATAAAGATGAAAAAAAAATTAACACAGGATCGATCAAAACCGAAGTTAAACGAAGACAATCCAAAAATCGAATCGATGGTTATAGGATTTTTTAAAATTTGAATTTTTTGAGATAAAATTTCATATAAAATGTTTGATAAGAAAAACTTTAAACGCATTTTTCTCGAAATGACTTTTTTCAAACTGAAGCCTGGTTTTCACTAGGTCAATTTCAATGACAACAAACACTGATGTCAGTAGGTATTTAAATCATATGACGTCAAATGCGTTTTCATTACAACCCAAAAACTGACATAAAATCTAATGTCAAAGACTGACGTGGAATTTATGTGTCAAATGATTGCCATACTGTTTTCACGTTCGTTGTTATTTGAAATGATTTTTGAAATTATAGAATCTCAAAGCAATGAACCAGAAGCGGACAAAGTAATAAAACGTGTAACCTTGGAACCACCGGAGGATAAGAAAATCACAACGCTTTATGTGAGACCACAAGGAGATACGCTCCATACCACTGGTGTCTCGTCGACAGTGTGCCTTTGGGTACTCATTCAGCGGCAACAGCGTTTTTGAAAGCAATTCCAGCTGCGAGTTGAAAGCAACTCCACCAATAACGGGTAGAGTTGGCGTTGTTATATTTTTATCCTCCAGTGGCTTCAAGGCTGCCTACGGTTAACTTTTTATTCCTACATTTTCAACAAAAATATCAACAAAAATATCATACGCAACTGAAACAATAAAACTATAATAATCTGTTTCAGGCAACAATTGACACAAAATGCCAACATTCTGGCATTTCGTATTTTTGTTTGTCATTCAACGATATACTGATTGGCAATCAAAAATTATCTGTTCTCACTTGTTTGTGATTTTATATGACTATCAGTGGTCATATATGACAACAAACTAAATAACAAAACGTTTCCATTAGATTGACAACATTTGTCATTGAAAACTGACCTAGTGAAAACCAGGCTTGAGTGACCATTTTCCTCAAAAACCAGACGTCAGATCGTGATGTTGAAGATGTCATTTTTTTTGTAATCATGTCTGGCAGGTACAGTTTTACGGAAATTTGACTTAACACTTTCAACGGAAGGAGGGTGAAAAACCCCCAAAAACGATAATTTAAAAAATTTTTAAATTTAAAAAATGTTTAAATGAGAGCAGTTTTGAAAATCGACCTTTTTCTGTGCTCAAGGCACAACCCCGAGTAACACCGGGCTACCTCCGCTGGAATGAAATATTTTATTTATGAAAACTAAGGTATTTTTAAAATTTTTTTTTGTCACCTCAAACAAAACTAAAAATATGCTTGCCAGAATCCAAAATCAAATATGGAGTTACTAACGACAAGATTCAATTTGCTTACAAGGCAAAAGCCATAGCGTTACTATTTTGAAAAGTTATTTTACATTTTGAAAAATTTAACTTTCAGTAAGCAAATCAAAGAAAAATAAAATTAAGAAATATATTGGTAAAAGGTTTAGAATTTATATTGCTTTTTTTCTAATTTTTAGCTAAAATAACTAGCTTTCTGGTATAGACCTAATATCGCTCAAACTGTTCATTCTTACTATTACAGTGCTTTTATAATACGAAAAAATTGTCAGCCTGAAAGTATGCACATAATTATTATATTAAATTACAATTATTTAAGTATTTATTTGAGATTTATCAGTTGACGACAACTGCAACATAACAGCATATGAATGTAAAAATATTGTCATATCGTCTGTAACTTGTTTATTTGGAATGCAGCCCGTCATTGGACGGGCGTTTATACTAGTACAGAATTAAGAGAGCTAAAATTGCTCGGATTGCTTTTCAAAAAAGTTTTAGTCCGAAAAATCACTTGGATATGACTTGCTCCAATGAATCGTAAACCGGAGCTTATATGCTAAAAATCTTCGTAATGAAATTCTCTAAAGATAGGAGTTACTTTTTGTCACAATTATTTTATTTTGGTGTTGGTTACCGTGGCATGCAGGTTAAGTGTGTGGCTTAGCATGCTCGGAGCCCGGGTTCGATCCCCAGCCGCGGCGAAAAGTTTTTTTCAATAAAAAATTTTTCTGATCGGTCACCTCAGAGAGTAAATAATGCCATGTAAAGCTTCTTGAGAACATGAACTTTAGCCGTTCGGAGTCGGCATAAAACATGTAGGTCCAGTTCTCGGTCAATTGTGTGCAAACATTTAATAACACACACAACACAATTGATCATAAGAAGCTCGGTCAAAGTCCTTTCAAGGGCTGAAATGGCCAATTTGTTTTTTGTTTTGTATTTTATTTTGGTATATATATAAGAATTCAAAGTTGAAATTGGTTGAAAAACAAAACAACTATTGGCACTGTAACTGATACGACTGGCAGGTACGTTTCATGCCATGAAATTTTCGCCAGACAAGAATTTATGTGAAGTACATATGAAGCACGGTCTTAGCATGTCCGGAGCCCGAGCTCGATCCCCATTCACGGCGAAAAGTTTTTTCAGTAAAAAAATGTTTCTGCACCTCTCTGCAGACAATGGAGAGTAAATAATGCCATGCAGAGCTTCTACAGAACATGAACTTTAGCCGTTCATGTAGGTCCAGTTCTCGGTCAACTGCGTACATTTATAAATTATGTATTAAAAATTTATTAATTAATTATAATAATAATTTATAAAAATTTATTATAATAATTAATTACTAATTAATTAATTAATTAATAATAATTAATTATAAATTATGTATTATTAATTATGTATTATTAATTATGTGTGTGTTATTATAATAACACACACAACACAACTGATCATGAGAAGCTCGGTCAAAGTCCTTTCAAGGGCTGAAAAGACCAATTTGTTTGGTTTTTTATTAATTAGTTTTATATAGAACTCTTAACAGTGCAATTTTTTTGAATTTTGCCATTTTTATTAATTATATTTATTTATTATAATAATTTATTATAATATATTTAAATATAATTCATTATATTTTAATACTTAGTTTTATGTTTTTATAAGAATAATGTGGAGCTTATATGAACTCTTAGCATTTTTTTTTTAATTTTGTAATTTAAATGGAAAGTTAGAACAAATAAAAAACAAAAATTATTTTTAAAATTATACATATTCGGTGTTCGATCAGCTCAGTTTGCTTTTCTATGTGGACTGTATACTTACCGCTGACTGGTCAAAATGCTCATCAAAAATGTGAATTTCAGTTTATTTTATTTGATTTTATTTTTATATTATTTTATTTTAATTTTATCCAAATTTTCAAGCGTTCTTTAATTTATCTTATTTTATTTTAATTTTCTCCAAATTTTCAAACGTTCTTTATTTTATGACAGAAAAATGATAACTTTTTATTTCATATAAAAATTTGAAATTGAAAAACAAGTTTGTTTTTGTTGAACTACAGGTCGGTTCCAACATTCGGTTTTTAAGGAAAATTTTACCATAGAAAATATTATCGACATATTTGTTTTGGAAAACCTTGTTGATATTGAGGTGTTATTAATACGATAAAGAAACAATTTTTAAATTTGAATGGTGCAAAAACTATAGAACATTGTAATTATTTATAACAATAATTATTTTTTTAAATACAAGACTATCAAAAATATAAATTTTTTTTTTTCATTGTTGATTATGATGAAACAACAACATTTCAGATTGTTGTATTTATAAAAATTCTGCATCGAATACATTGCTGACCACAAGAATGTAGCTGTAAGTTGCGATTTTCTCTTGATAATAAATATTTGAAATACCACAACCGCAACAAAAATTCAGCACTGAATACTTTATGTTGTGTTTTCATTTTATGACACACACACTTATAATACAATTGAAATAAATATTTACTGCAATCAAATAAATATCAAAAATAATTTATTTTCTCTTGTTTCTTTGCAGGGCTAACACACATTTCATCTAATCAAAGGTACGTTTGTATAATATTCACTTTTTTAAACACTTTTTAAGCTATCGACTTTTATACTCTCTATTCGCTCTGAACTTTACCTAATCTATTTATCTCTACTCTATTCTTCTTGCCTTTTCCACATATGTATTAATGCATGAAACTAATCATTAGTAAGCTTAAATTCGAATTTCCAAAATCAATCGAACATAGTTTGGAAAACTCAAAGTTCCGCTTGAGACCACCCATTGAGAGGCAGTTGGTAGTTGGTAGGTACAGCAAGCATTATTTAGTTCTGACGTAATTGTCCAACTATTAATGCAAAATATTGCGCCATTATTGCAGTCATTGTTGTTATTGAGCGCAGCATGTCGGTCATGGATCATTTGATGCCCTGAGTTTCGCTCACTAAAGTGTGTTCTGTTTACTGATTTTTTTTTTTTTTTATTATTTTTTGCTTTGTCCTGCTCTTAGCCTGCCGTATGCTGTAGAGTGTAGCACACTTTTGGCTTTTTCTTGGTCTTGTCATAAATTAGCCAAAACGCATTAATTCTTTATTTGGTCCATGGAGTGCACAGCAATTTATGGCTGAATAAAAAAATGACGACAAAGGCAGGCCAGCGCAACTCTAGAACAAAAAAAAAAAAAAAAACAGCATTTAAGTTAACCACCCGAAACACTCAATGAATGAATGAATGAATGAACGAGATGGCAAGCTTGACTGGCTGGCAATGTGGACCAACAAAGAACGAAGGACACTTGCGATAATTTCCCGCTTGTTACCAGTTAAGTGACGCATACTCATGCGATTTCCGTGCGCCACATACCCACAGCTCAATTAATCTCAAATGTTGCCAAAGGCACTTCTATTCGTTGTCCCTTGTGCAGCTGTAAATAGAGATTTGGATGTGTCTTTGTATGTATGTGTGTGTCTGTGTGTGTGTGTGTTAGAGTGAGTGGTTGTGTGCAGGATAATTGAATATTCAGCACCATAATGTAAACGCTCCAAAGGCGAAAAGCAAGAAAACGTATCATCCGCATAATAATCATCATCATAATATATATATTTTTTTATGTTTTATTTTATGTAATTTTAAAACATTTTGTGGAAATTACATGAACGAACAAGTGCAATAAATCACTGCCTGCCCGCTGCCATAGCTCAAACTCTCAAACCTGCAATATTATTTGTACAGTATAGCAGCCATTATAATAAAAATATACATTCGCCTGCAAATTAGCGACAATGATTCGGAGAAGTAGAATTTAATAGCAAAAACATTAAGTAGAATAATATTATTTGTTTTTTCTTCTTTTTACAGCCTACAACAAGTGTTGCCTTCATTAAATTGAATACGGAATATTTATTATTATTGGCTTATCTGTACACTGGAGCATAACACCAAAACTAACCTTTATTTAACACATCCCTCAATCATCAAACTTATCAAAAAATAATTTAAGAAAAATAATTTGAAAAACAATTTGTTACTATTTATTTGAAGATTATTATTTTTACTATTGATGCAGATTTATAACAATGTGCAAAATAAACCAATTCAATTTCTTACATGCAAAGCCTTAACATATACATATTTTGTTCCTGCACCATTTAAGAAGAAAAACATAAAATTTAACAAAATATACACTCTTACAAATCTTTTTGCATAATTCAATTCAAAATGTCAATCTTGTTAAACAGCCAAAAATTTTTATAGTTCATAAAGCCAGCTAATACAAACTCAATTTACCCCCATAACCCGTTTATGTTAAAATAAGAAAACATCACAACGAAATGCAATTTAATCCAATTGTTCCGCTTCCGTCAAAAGACGGATTTTCATTTTCAACTCTGACTTACTTATAAGCAAGAAATCAAAATGCATAAAAATAAGAACGAAAGAAAAATAAATTATTATTATACGATTTTACATCATCATCATCATCCACTTTTGAATATATTTTTTATTAGTGCCAGGACTTGCGCCACGCATTTATTATGCCACAAATGTCACAATTTTCGCTACTTTGCATGCAGAATAAGTAGGCAGGTGATTTTTTATATGTTTTGTACCCATTCCTTTGCTTGATAGCCTTTGTCAACTAAGGAAAACATTCGATCCCGCCTCATCGGTTCAGGCAATTTTTGTAAATTCAATTTGTGAACTGTGACAATCGGTGTAGCACATGGTATGCAATTTTTTCCACTTTTGCCTGCCTATTCTGTTTCGATGGTATCACAAAAAAGTCTACATTGTTGTGCTACACAAGTACAGTAATTTTAAAATCACGGTAATTGCGTTTAAGAAATATAGCTATTTATGAGAAATGTAGGTAAATACAAATAACACAAAAAAACTATGCGGATTTCTTTAGCGAATTTTATGTTCTTCTACGGGCACCCTTTTAATGAAACAGAACGTTTTATGCACTGTAGAAAATCAATTGCTTAGTTTTTTATGCAACAGATAACATTGGTTAATATCAGGCGTTTCATATAAATCATAGTGGAGTTCCGTAGTATTGGTAGTCCAACATATTAGTCGCAGTCCTAAGATCCTTTTTAATAATCGCAGGTCGGAGAAGCAGTCATCAAAAGCGCTATGTAGGATTTTGTTGGTACATTAAGTTAATTTTATATATAATCATCTGAATTTAATAACAATAAATCAGAAGTTTTTACAAGATTATCATCAACCATTTCAATGAATGTTCAATTAATTTTCTTTATTATAATAGTGAGCGGATTTCTGCTTTCTTAACACTTCCTTTGATTTTAATTTTTTTTGACAGTGTAAGCTATCGCTAAAGCCTAGTACTATGCTCTATTGCGTGAAATTTCACTGGCAACAGCCATTTATTTATTGCGTGAAAATTTTGACAGATATTTTGTTGCGAACGAACAGCTGATGATCAGCTTACAAATTTCGACAAGATGTAAATAAACAGCCACAATTTATTAGAGGAAAAGCAGAAAATCATTTAAGCTCTTTAAATGCAAAATAAATCTTTATACAAGTATGCATGTCCTTTGTTGTGGAGCAGAACAAGTCATTAGTTTATGGCAGTCTCCAAGCTGCAAAGTTTTGCGACCGCCAACACCGCGGAAAGGTGCACCCGTGCTTACAATTTCCAACAACTGCAGTTATTAATTGCAAAACTTTAGAAATAGTACAAAAATATAATATCAATAAGAAACATTGCTCTTTTGTTTGCTCTTTTTCTTAAATGAAATGGCAACTGTCTCTTTTCACGGCAAAATAAATGGTCGGTTCAATTAAATTGCCGTGAAAAAAATGTTGCTGGATGCATGTTGCGGAACATAGTACTAGATTTTCCACAGCGAAGCATAGTACAGCTTTGACGAAAAAGTTGTGAAATGTTCACGCTTGTTTCACAGCTGTCATTTTTTGTATGGAGATTTGAGTGGAATTTCACGTGAATCCGAACATAGTACTATGCTTAAAGCAAAAACGTACATATTATCAATGTAAAAATACATAAATATTATGTGTTTTTTCATTAAAATGGAGTCTATTTAAGTATGTACACTGTACAGTGTACACATCATATATATGTATATAAATTTAATAAAAATCATCAATTTGTTTTAAAATACTATTCTAAACTAAAATATATAACTTTAAGAAATTGAAATGAGTTTTTATTTTTAATAAGATCACAATATTTTCTGGTTTTTGCACGTATCGAGTACAAAACAAACAATGAAGCTCTTTATCAGATTTTGTTATCACTTGTCATTCCTAAAAAATCTAATGCTATCATTTACTATATTTAACATTTATTAGCTTTGAAAATGCATAGAAAAAATACATCTTAAAGCTAAAATTATACTAAATCTACGGATTATAAAACAGCTCTGTAGTTTTGTTTATTGCTGTTAAAGAGCTTTTACAAAGCAAATATCAAATTTCCGAGTTCTACTCTGTTGCAGATTTTATAAATTTCGTTCTTAAAAAATATGTTTTTTAACCGGAGCCTCCTGCAAGGACGAGAATGGGAATCTAGTGACAGATATCCAGAGTACACTGATGTTATGGAGGGAGCACTTCTCTAGACTTTTAAATGGCGACGCTGACAACAATCCCGCCAGTGGAGATGATATCCCGGAAACCCCAATTATGGACGACAGCGTTGAAGTTCCGCTGCCCGATTATAACGAGGTCTTAACAGCTATAGCTCGGTTAAAAACAACAAAGCCGCAGGAGCCGATGGCCTACCGGCTGAGCTGTTTAAGACCGGTGGCGAAGCTCTGTTTAAATGCATTCACAGACTTCTATGCAGAATATGGTCGGAAGAATGGAATGGTTGGAACCTCAGTGTGCTCTGCCCAATCCACAAGAAAGGCGATCCCACCATTTGCGCCAACTACCGTGGGATTAGCCTTCTTAATATCCCATTGATCAGATCTTCACGCTCCGACAAATCTTGGAAAAGACCCTCGAAAAACAAATCGACACACACCATCTTTTTGTCGATTTCAAAGCCGCCTTCGACAGTCCAATAAGGAATCATCTATATGCCATGCCATCATGTCTGAATTTGGTATTCCTGCGAAGCTAATACGTCTTTGCAGGATGACACTGAACAACACCAGCAGTGCAGTGAAAATCGGGAAGGACCTCTCCCTTCCGTTCGATACCAAGCGAGGTTTCTGACAAGGTGATTCCTTATCGTGCGACTTCTTTAATATAGTAATGGAGAAGATCATCTAAGCTGCTGACCTGAGACGCAGCGGCACAATTTTCTATAAGAGTGTTATGCTGCTGGCGTATGCAGATGATATTGACATCATTGGCCACAATACGCGCGAAGTCAGTGCAGCATTCTCCAGGCTAGAAAAAAAAAGAGCCGAGTCGAATGGGTCTTGCAGTGAACGCAGATAAAACGAAGTATCTCGTGTCAACAAACAAACAGTCCCAGCGTCTTGGAAAATACGTCACTGTTGACAACACCTCCTTTGAGGTAGTGAAGGACTTTGTTTACCTGGGATCCAGCATTAACTCCTCCAACGATATCAGTATTGAGATTAAACGAAGGATAACTCTTGCCAACAGGTGTTACTTTGGGCTCAGTAGGCAATTGAGAAGCAGAGCTCTTTCTCGACGAACAAAACTGACGCTCTATAAGTCAATAATCATGCCCGTCCTACTATACGCATCACAAACCTGGACGATGAGCAGCTCTGATGAAAGGACTTTGGGAGCGTTCGAGAGAAAAATTCTTCGCAAGATCTATGGTCCAATCTGAATCAATGGCGAGTACCGAATACGATGGAACCACGAGCTGTATGAGCTATATGCCGACATCGATATAGTCAAGCGTATTAAAATAGAGCGGCTTCGCTGGCTAGGTCATGTCGAGAGAATGAACGACGAAGCTCCAGCGAAAAAAATATTGGATTCGGTACCCAGCGGTGGCCAACGCAGACGAGGAAGACCACATCTCCGTTGGAAAGACCAAGCATTGGATAACCTGACAACGCTTGGAATTTCCAACTGGCGCCAGCAAGCACACGACAAAAGAGGCCGGCGAAAATTCTTAGAAGAGGCCAAAACCGACCAACGGTTGTAAGAGCCATCTAAGTAAGTAAGTAAGTCTTAATTTTATTTGGAAATTAGAAGTAGTCTGCAAAATATACATCAGTAGCATTCGCTTAGCCTTCTTTTCAACTAAATGTTGATGCTGACTTTTGACTCGAAACGAACCGCAAGAAAAAACACTACAACGCTGGTTTTCATGTATGCACGTTAACGTTAACGTTGCCGTTGCGTGATGAAAATCAGTGTTATAATATTTTGCCGTTTTGTTCCGTTTCTATTCGTATCGCAAGTGAATATCAGCCTTATGTCAAAGAACATGGTTACTTTTAACTTTTTGTGTGTTTTGGTCACGATAAAAAGTCCGTAACTTGATTGTTATTAATTTATTTGTTAATTTTCAGAAGATAACTAAAAAATATATGCAAAATGCCGAAACAAGCGGACCAAAGAGACAAAGAAAAAGTGTTACTACTTAAACGGAATTCTACGTCTACACTTAGGATACCATCAAAACTGTTTCTTTTTTTTTCGTCAGAATCCTTTTAGGTGATATTATCCCTAGTTCGGCCGACGATTTTTATAACTCATTTAGGCCTGGTCACCCCGGTGACTGCGTTATAAATGATGATAAATTCTGCTTTAAGAAGGGAATTTTGCGAAAAAATTGGGAATAATTGGAAGTAATTTTTATTAAATATGTATATATATGTATTGTAAATGTATTTGTTATATATTTATGCATATTTTATATATAAAAATGGATGTATATATGTATTTTGGTGTGTATGTCAGTTATATACTTCGAAAAAGCTATACCAATTTGTATTAAATGTTCAGGTAAACTATGGTAAAGTCTTGAGAGTGTTCCTATAAAGTTTGGTGTTGATCAAACAAGGAGACGTGTTACCTCCCATACTACCCAAATTTACAATATCGAATAGCCCTGATGGCCGAGCCTCGGAATTCAATATTTGAACTCAATTTACAAGTGGTGTTCCAATGGTAATATTTAATGGGCGCTTTAAGAGGATCGTGGGACTTTGTCTGCATCCCAAAATTTCGGTATACTTTCAAACTAGAAGCCACACATCCGTACAACTCGCTTCAAACTAACTTGGCATATCCTTTCATTGGAAAAATTGCGGTAACTTTAGACAAAGGGGCTTGGCACCAACCATTCAAATTGTTGATATCGAAACCTTTGGAACTACATATCGCATAACAGTGAAACCCAGTACCAATTAGTACCAATTATCCATTGAGCGTGTCATAATATCGTGACTACTGAAAAATTGGCACAGGCTGTAGAAAATCGATAAATCGGGCCAAATATTCGATAAAAAAAAAAAAAACAAAACAAATTGGCCATCTCAGCCCTTTAAAGGACTTTGACCGGGCTTCTTATATTCAATTTTGTTGTGTGTGTTATTAAATGTTTGCATACAATTGACCAATGACTGGACCTACATGTATTATGCAGACTTCGAACGGTTAAAGTTAGTGTTCTCAAGAAGCTTTACATGGCATTTATTTACTCTCTGAGGTTTGCCATTGTCTGCAGAGAAGTGGTGACCGATCAGATAAAACTTTTCGCCGCTACTGGGGATCTAACTCGGGCTCGAAGTATGCTAAGCCACACACTTAACCTGCATGTCACGTTCACCACAGAAATGGAAGTAAAAGTCAAAGAATAATGAAATTTACAATATTTTACTATTTGATTCTATCCAGCTACTGGGAACCTGAAACGCACATTGAACAAACGAGCATTTCTAATATATGTTTTAAATATACTTAAGAACGTTTTCTTTCCTATTATAACACGAGAGTTATCAATAAATTTACGATTTTTGTATGGAAAAACTTGAAAGCTATTCAAATCATTCGATTTATAGTAATTAATACAACTGTCTTGATTATATTCCAATAAAATTACCGAGTGTATAAATGTACAACGTAAATATATATGTACATGAATTATGTCCTTTATTTTTATATTCATATCTATGCTGTATTCTTACGGATGCTGAGATTGCAGCGCTATTCGATGGTTATGAAGATATTGAATTTGGCGATGCGACAATGGTGAAGATGATGACTGGTTACCAGATGATGCAATTGCTAGGACACCAAGATATATGATGTGAAGGACGAATTGAATAAGCCCTGTAGTGGGTCCAATATATTATCATTGAAATGCTTTGATAATAGATTGGACCCACTACAGGGCTCTCTAGCATGGGACCAGAAGACTGCATTCCCTTTTTGGGATTAAAACGTACCAAATTAAGTTCATGTTGTGAGGACATGACACAGCTCTTCGCTCTGCCGTTTCCATACTGTGGAGAACGGTACCCGAGCTGAGAATGGAACTCACACAACGATCAAAGTAGCTTTGCCCGTGGTACGGCTAGTGAACCCTGACCACCACAAAATCTATGTGCAATAATCTAGAGCTTTTTTGTGTGTTTTGGTCACGATAAAAAGTCCGTAACTTGATTGTTATTTATTTATTTGTTAATTTTCAGAAGATAACTAAAAAATATATGCAAAATGCCAAAACAAGCGGACCAAAGAGACAAAGAAAAAGTGTTACTACTTAAACGGAATTCTACGTCTACACTTAGGATACCATCAAAACTGTTTCTTTTTTTTTCGTCAGAATCCTTTTAGGTGATATTATCCCTAGTTCGGCCGACGATTTTTATAACTCATTTAGGCCTGGTCACCCCGGTGACTGCGTTATAAATGATGATAAATTCTGCTTTAAGAAGGGAATTTTGCGAAAAAATTGGGAATAATTGGAAGTAATTTTTATTAAATATGTATATATATGTATTGTAAATGTATTTGTTATATATTTATGCATATTTTATATATAAAAATGGATGTATATATGTATTTTGGTGTGTATGTCAGTTATATACTTCGAAAAAGCTATACCAATTTGTATTAAATGTTCAGGTAAACTATGGTAAAGTCTTGAGAGTGTTCCTATAAAGTTTGGTGTTGATCAAACAAGGAGACGTGTTACCTCCCATACTACCCAAATTTACAATATCGAATAGCCCTGATGGCCGAGCCTCGGAATTCAATATTTGAACTCAATTTACAAGTGGTGTTCCAATGGTAATATTTAATGGGCGCTTTAAGAGGATCGTGGGACTTTGTCTGCATCCCAAAATTTCGGTATACTTTCAAACTAGAAGCCACACATCCGTACAACTCGCTTCAAACTAACTTGGCATATCCTTTCATTGGAAAAATTGCGGTAACTTTAGACAAAGGGGCTTGGCACCAACCATTCAAATTGTTGATATCGAAACCTTTGGAACTACATATCGCATAACAGTGAAACCCAGTACCAATTAGTACCAATTATCCATTGAGCGTGTCATAATATCGTGACTACTGAAAAATTGGCACAGGCTGTAGAAAATCGATAAATCGGGCCAAATATTCGATAAAAAAAAAAAAAACAAAACAAATTGGCCATCTCAGCCCTTTAAAGGACTTTGACCGGGCTTCTTATATTCAATTTTGTTGTGTGTGTTATTAAATGTTTGCATACAATTGACCAATGACTGGACCTACATGTATTATGCAGACTTCGAACGGTTAAAGTTAGTGTTCTCAAGAAGCTTTACATGCCATTTATTTACTCTCTGAGGTTTGCCATTGTCTGCAGAGAAGTGGTGACCGATCAGATAAAACTTTTCGCCGCTACTGGGGATCTAACTCGGGCTCGAAGTATGCTAAGCCACACACTTAACCTGCATGTCACGTTCACCACAGAAATGGAAGTAAAAGTCAAAGAATAATGAAATTTACAATATTTTACTATTTGATTCTATCCAGCTACTGGGAACCTGAAACGCACATTGAACAAACGAGCATTTCTAATATATGTTTTAAATATACTTAAGAACGTTTTCTTTCCTATTATAACACGAGAGTTATCAATAAATTTACGATTTTTGTATGGAAAAACTTGAAAGCTATTCAAATCATTCGATTTATAGTAATTAATACAACTGTCTTGATTATATTCCAATAAAATTACCGAGTGTATAAATGTACAACGTAAATATATATGTACATGAATTATGTCCTTTATTTTTATATTCATATCTATGCTGTATTCTTACGGATGCTGAGATTGCAGCGCTATTCGATGGTTATGAAGATATTGAATTTGGCGATGCGACAATGGTGAAGATGATGACTGGTTACCAGATGATGCAATTGCTAGGACACCAAGATATATGATGTGAAGGACGAATTGAATAAGCCCTGTAGTGGGTCCAATATATTATCATTGAAATGCTTTGATAATAGATTGGACCCACTACAGGGCTCTCTAGCATGGGACCAGAAGACTGCATTCCCTTTTTGGGATTAAAACGTACCAAATTAAGTTCATGTTGTGAGGACATGACACAGCTATTCGCTCTGCCGTTTCCATACTGTGGAGAACGGTACCCGAGCTGAGAATGGAACTCACACAACGATCAAAGTAGCTTTGCCCGTGGTACGGCTAGTGAACCCTGACCACCACAAAATCTATGTGCAATAATCTAGAGCTGATACAGTTTTATTAATACAGTTATTTGTCTCCATTTTATTTTCCCTTAAAATTTCTTGTATTATTGCTAGAAATGATAATTGATATTTGCATTTCAAAACTTATAATCATAAATTTATACCCATATGTGTGTATAAGTATTTCACAGAAAGCATATAAATTAGTTGCAATAAAATAAATTTGACAAAATAATTTAGCAATTAAATGCATGTTATTAGTTTGCAAACAACTCTATTTATTTCAATTAGAAAAGGCAATTCAAATAAATTTGAAAATAAATTTGATAAAATTTATAGGAAACACTTCAGAGGCACTAAAGGACCTACGACTTGGTTAAATTAAAAAAAAATTACATCTTAATTAAATGTAAATCAAATAATATCCGATAAAGTTAGTAAATCTAAATAACTATTTTGCAGATGAAGCCAAGGATTCAATGTAATATCAAATAATGATGAAGATGCCTGCTGCTGTTTATATTGAATTGAAACAGGCCAAACATAGACTAACAAGTGCCAACACCAACAACAACAACAACAACAATAACAATATAGTAGTTGCAAAAAACAACAACCAACAACAACAAGAACAGTAAATATGATAGTAACAAAACTTATGCGAAGTTGTCAAAAGTTGAACTGCAACCGGCGTTATATTCTATTTCATGTTCAATTAGATGCAACTGCAACAGTCCGAAATGCCTGCAAGTCTAATTAATTAGGGCACCAACAAGTGAACCAAGTGAGCCGACTGACTGGCCGGCAAATTGTTCCACACATATGTGTGCAAACAAACTGCTGCACAGTTGAATATCCTGGCCAGCAATGCAAGGATATAAAACGACAAAATTCAACTTTTGAACGAACGAGCAGCTGCAAATAAGGCAAATGATTAAGGGACGAAATACATACATACATATATGAAGGCATGTGTGTAGTAGATATGCGAGAAAGTATACATATGTGTGTGTGTGTGTGTGTACAAATGAGAAATGAAATCCTAGTTGCTGCAGGCAAGATTGTTGCAGCAACTTCTATGTGCAACAACGTGTCTGTGTTGCAGTGCTTTTGTGACATTAGCTTGAATTTCAAAAGAATTTCATTTAATTCAAGAACTCCTTCAAGTTTTCTCCAAAAGACACACAGCTACATAAACGCATTATAACTGGAAAATTAATGACAGTCAAACAATTGCCAAAATTTAAGTTTAATTTGTAAACGTTAACTTGATATTTTTAGCGTTTCATTTCAACTCACTTGCAGCATGTGAAGCCTTTGAAGGACTCACATTAATTAACGAATGTGAGTCTTCACCTGCAGCAGCATAAAGTTGGCTGCACTAGCTGCATCAACTAAGGCAATTATGATGTTGTTAATGTTGATGGTTGGGGGCGCCAAACTTTTTTTATGTTTTGTTTCTTTTTTTTCTTTTATTTCTGCGTGTGGCAGAAACTTGCTAAGCAGTCAGTCAGTCCTTTAATTAATTGCGCATTAAAAATAAGCGTATCCTGACGTCTCATTACGCTGTCAGCTTAACAACAAAGGTTAATTACTTTGACGTTTCTTACGTCAAGGCGTTACCTACACACGCGTGGCTTAGTACGCATTTGGTTTTTTTTTTTGTTTTATTGTTAATCTTGACGTGATGTTGCATTGCTTACAATTTAACACATTCTGCATGATGTTCTCTACCAACTGCGTATTTGAATTTTAAAAAGTGGCAATACAGATGCGGTCAAAATTAGTCATGGGTCTGTTGTAAAGTTATCTAAACGGTAATGTAGTCGATTTTTTTAAGAACATATTGGAATGGCATTTATAAACTGAAAGGAGTGAAGAAACCAGACTTCACCCATTTCTTTTCTAGCGAACTTGAGTAGTCGATTGGGTTTTCGTGCAGAAAGCTTGAAAAAAACAGAATTTGTTGATATTAAATATGTTTTCGTAGGTAAAAAGAGTTTTGGCTCAGATTTTGGAGCCAAATTTACAAAATTTTGACCGAAAGTGCTTAACAGTCACTCATAATAATCATCGATCTGACAATAAACTAGTTTTAATTTTAAAAAACGGACTGTATAATTGTTATAATGGTTGAGAAGTAGTCGCCATTAGTTCTAAGCATATTTTAAGGTTTTTAAACTTTTCCAAAATTGTGACTGATTTCAAGGCATAAGAGTTCAAAAGGTACGAATATCGTTTTTTTCACACATGAATTTTTTTTTTGAAATTTTATAAATAATTGACCGAAAATAGCGTGCAAAATGTTTAAAAATTATTTTTATTTAAATTTTTTATAAACTTACAAGTTTTTATCAATTTTCACTTAAGAAACTACTGCCATATAGATGCTTGTAAGTAAGCCAAGTTTGAGAGGCATTTCACTTATGGTCAAAAATTTTGAAAATCTGACCTCAAAATCTTAAAAATACAATGAATTACAGCATATTATGATTTTTTACAAAACTTTCTAAACGAAAACATAATCGACTATTCAAGTCCGCTCGGGAAGAATTGGATTAAGACGGTCGTTAAATTCTATGGACGTTATATATTGCATTTATAATATAACGAGCTGATATACACGGTGTTACTTGAGACTTTTTATGAAGTGATAACTTCTTGAATGTCGTCCCTTCGTCGAAAAGAACCGGTTCAGAACCTATACCGTGATAGGTTCCAAAGTGATATTAACCGGTTCCAATTCTGACTCCAACATTTGAAACCAACCGGTCCCTTTTACATTGTGTTGTCATTGACAGGAGTTAATTGACACCGGATAGAAAGTGTTGCACTAATCTTAGAACTGGTTCACAATAATATCGGCAGGGGTCAATTGTCACCTCATAGATACTTTCGAACGTTATCATTAGCCGATCTAATTATACAACACGGTTCACTTACACTCACGGAGAGAAATTTAAGCTGAAAACAATCCCAAACCAATTGATTTTGTGATTGATTCTGAGCTAAGCCATAATGTTCTTGATATCAAGTTCTTGATATTATCAAAAAATTATGACGCCCATTCGTCATTGTCAAAAAATTCATCATTTATCATTTATCAAAAAATTAATCTGCTCACTTGCGCCCAATTTATGCCATTTTTGGTATTGTTTATAAAAACAACAAACATGCTCATTTGTGTCTAATGAATGCCAATTATGGATTGATAGTAAAAAAAATAAATATGCAAAAAAATAAAGGAGTTTTGTCATTTTTTATCAAAATATGTCAAATAATAAAATCTAATAATAAAATCAAATGTTTGTTCTCCTGTCTGTCTGTCTGTTCCGTATAGGCTCGCGCACCGCTTATCCGATTGAGCTGAAATTTGGACACCGAGTACCTTTCATAGGGAGAAGGAACATAGGGGGTGTAAAAAAGTGTGCGGAAGTATGTGGGCGTGGCACTCTATAATAACTTCTAAACGCCTGGACCGATTTCAATGAAATTTGGCATGAAGGTTCAACTGCTCCCAAAATAAAACAAAGGCTATAAAAACTTCCAAAGACTTCCGCAAGAGGGCGCTTTAAGTAGTGCGTTTTTAAGACTCAATAACTCCTAAGCTCCTGGTCCGATTTCAATGAAATTTGGTATGAAGGTTCAACTGCACCCAAGATAAAGCATAACTCCTAAACACCTGGAACGATTGCAATGAAATTTGGTATGAAGGTTCGACTGCGCCCAAGATAACATCTAATATATAAAATCAAATGTTTGTCCCTCTGTCTGTCTGTCTGTCTGTCTGTTCCGAATAGGCTCGTGCACCGTTTATCTGATTGAGCTGAAATTTGGACACCAAGTACGTTTAATAGAGATAAAGAACATAGGGGTGTAAAAAAGTGGGCGCAAGTCTGTGGGCGTGGCACTCAGAAATAACTTCTAAACACCTGAACCGATTTCGATTAAATTTGGTATGAAGGTCCAACTGCGCCCAAGATTAAACATGGGCTATTCAAAATTCCAAAAACTTTCGCAAAAGAGCACTTTAAGTAGTGCATTTTTAATACTCAATAGCTCCTAAACACCTGGACCGATTTCAATGAAATTTGCTATGAAGGTTCAACTGCAACCAATATAAATCATAGGAAAAAGTGGGCGGAAGTGTGTGGGCGTGGCACTCTTTAATAACTCCTAAACACCTGGACCGATTTCAATGAAATTTGGAACGAAGGTTCGACTGCGCCCAAGATAAAACATAAGCTATAAAAAATTCCAAAGACTTCCGTTAGAGGGCGCTTTAAGTGTGTGTCTTAAAGACTCAATAGCTCTTAAACGCCTGATCTGATTTCAATGAAATTCGCTATGAACGTTCAACTGCACACAAGATGAAACATAAATATAAAAAATTCCAAATGCTTCCGTAAGAGGGCACTTTAAGTAGTGCATTGTTGAGACTCAAGTACTTCTAAATGACTTGACCGATTTTACTAAAATTTGGTACGTGAAATAACCTGACCCTGCAACAGAATTGAGGCTATTTAAATTTCAGAAAACTTTCGTGAGAGCGCGCTTTATTCAACCAACTACGTCTGGATTATTCACGTCAAAACGGATGAGCCGATTTTGATAAAACTCTGTAAGCATTTGTATCTGTTACTGAAAAAGATCCTATGCTTTTAAAAAGTCTTTCGACAAAAATGCGCCGAAGGCAAACGAAGTCAAGAACCAAAGACTAACGAGTAAAAAAAAGTTTGACGTATATGAGCAGAAGCTATGTAAAGAACAAAAATCAACCGAACATTATCGACTAAAACCTAAGTAAAAACCGAACGAAGACAATCCAAAATCGAATCGATACAAAAAGGACTTTTTAAAGTTGGAATTTTTTTTTTGAGACATAAATGCATATTAAATGCATGCTGAGAAAAACTTTCAACGCATTTTTTACGAAATGGCTTTTTTCAAACTTGGTGACCATTTTCTTCAGAAACTAGACATCAGATCGAGACGTTGAAGATATCATTTTTTTGTAATCGTATCCGGGAGGTAGGTACAGTTTTATGGAAATTTGGCTAAACATTTTCGGCGGAAAGAGGGCCAAAACCCCAAAAAACTATAATTTTAAATTATTTAAAAAATTTAATTGATAATTTAAAAAAAGTTAAAATCGGAGCAGTTTTAATAATCGTCCTTTTTTTGTGTTCGAGACACAACCCCGAGTAACACCGGGTAACATCCGCTACTATTTATATAAAAATATAAAATATAAAAAACAAAATTCAAAAAATATTAAAACGTTGAATTATGCTCTTGAATAAAATGTAAAAGTGGCTCAAGCAATTAAGAAAAAAAAAAACAAAATAAAAAAATAAATATGATCTTTTCATTGTCCAAATTAGACATATTTCATCCAATTCGGACAGAAAAATATAATTTTTTAATTTATTCTCTGCACTTTCATACAATTTTATACTGACAAGAACAACAACCATTTGAGAATTACATCGTTCGTTCACATTTTCGATGTGAATAAACAACAGCAAAATGAACTTTTTTAAAAACAAGCCCAAAATTTAAGAAAGAACTGCGAACAAGAATAGGATGTTTTGACATGGTTTTGAGCTCTATTGAGCTGATTTAAGTTACGAACGCTTTGAGCTTGATTTTAGCCCATTTTTTTTGCTCGTGCGCACGTTGTTAATGAAATTGGATCAATTTCTTGGAAGTTCATGTCTAGCCGAGCTTGCTAGAAGTCACGCTTAGACCTGGGTTCAATCCTCAACAATACTACCAAAAGAATTTTTTTTTAAAATATTTGTTTTTTAAATTAAGAATTCAATGAACATTTTTTTCAAGATTTTAAGCAAACTTATTTTGTAGGTGGTCTTTGACCAAGCAGTTAATGATACGAAATGAGAATTTAAATTATTAATTTACAATTTTTGACACTTGGAGGGACACTTGACTTGGATACGAACCAACGTCCTCCGCATGACAGTCTAGTGCACCTATACTGAGCTATGCACTTATACTGAACGATTGATGCCGTTATGAATAACATCGAACCTATCCGAAATAGGTTCGAATAAGTTAATAGGTAAAATAAGAACTGTCACAGGGCCGGCCACGTTCAAGCAATTGATCCTGCTTTCTCCGGAGGAGTGCTTTGTCTTTGCTTAACAGCAGGGACCGAAAATAACTGTTATTTTTCAATTTCTAAATGAAAAAGACACAATGAAAAAATTGTCGCAGGACTTTTTCGAATATACCATTATGTTACAAATGGCCTCAGCTTCATGAATATTAAGTGCCTTTTAAATTTTCGACTGATTCTATAAAAGTTAAAAATTAACTGTTATTTTTTGCCTTTTATTTTTTCGGACAAATATATCCGTTACTTTTGACTTTTATTTTATCGGTAAAAAATAACAGTTATTTTGTGACTTTTATTTTTTCGGTCAAAAATATCAGGCACTTTGTATTTTTTTAAAGGCCGCTTGACCAATTAAAAAACTATAGATGCCATATTTAAATTGTGCACACCGATGAGACCCAAATAATGGTACCATTAGTTTTTTAGTCGGTAAAACAGCCTTTGAACAAACACAAATTGCCTGATATTATTGACCGAAAAAATAAAAGGCAGAAAATAACTGTTATTTCCGACCGATAAAATAAAAGTCAAAAGTAACTGTTATGTTCGCCCGTAAAAATATAAGGCACAAAATAACTTTTATTTTTTTCGGAAAAAATAAAAGTTAAAAAATAACAGTTAATATGTGACTTTTTCGATAAAAACCATAACCGGTACGGTCCCTGCTTAACAGTAAACGAAAGTGAACTATCACGATCGAGCTTGTTACGCTTCTCTCGGGCTTACTAGCTTCACTTGATAGATTGCTTATTTTTTACACTGAAAAAAAACATACTTTAAAATTAAACAAAAAAATTTTAAAATATAAATTTAACGCATTTGCGTTTCTACTTAAAAAAATTTATAATTTTTTTAAAACCCTACAAAATTCCTTCCTTTTTATTATAATTTTTCTTATGAAAATGCAAAAAAAAAATAACGATCTGAAAAATAAGACATTTTTTTAATTTTTTGAACCGATTTTACAAATATCGAACACAATATAAAATAATCACTAAATAATTATTTCAACATTTAAAATTCAACCTTCATCGAATGGACTTAAATGTAGTATTCGGAGGGTCCCAGGGTTCGCAGATTAAATTCTTTCGATCATTTCGTTAAGTTCTTTGTTGAGTTTTTTCATTAAATTTAAAAGAAGACTAAGCAAATGCCTGTTCCATCATTGTCACTTTCGTCCGATGTATAGTTTTCGAAAATTAAAATTAACAATTGATCGAAATTTCGAAAAACAAAATTAACAATTGATCCAGAACGAAACATGAATCATTTATTAAATCCAAAATAAAAGAGTTCATCTCACATATTTAGTTGTGCTACTTTCTACCAGACCCACTTACCAGCGCTTGCTCTGTTGAATGCATGCATCATATCAGCCAAATAGACAGCGTCATCTATAGTGTAATAGCATAAAACGAAATATGATACAAGTCGTTTTTTTCATAAGAATTAAATTTAATCAGATCACAGTTCCATTTCGTTAACTTTGACAGTTTGAGTTCATTGACTGAGTTAAAAAGAGCTTGTGATTGACCTCATGTGTTAAAATAGAGCACATTTAAAAAGTAGTGCATACAAGAACCCAATGAGCCCTCTTAACGTGGAGTAGAGAAGCAATGCTATGAAATAGTTCGTATAAAACAAAAACAATGCAAGCAAAAACAACGAAACAAAAACAGCAGCTGGCACAATATAAATACCTAATGAATGATTTTTTTATATAAAAATATAAATTTTTCTTCTAAGGTTTTGCTTTTTTGTGCCTTTAATATAATAGTGACAAAATCCAAAATTAGATATTCGTTTAACGCATGATATATCTGATATTTTAACATATCGCACACTAAATACAAAACAGTCACAACTCAAAAAACATGACTTTTCAGGAGAAGCGAAAAATAAAACCCTTTGGTTGATACTACAGAAAAAAAGCAATTTTCATTTAAACACACAAACTTCATTCTTCCATTTAATGAAGAAAATAATGAAAAAGATTGTGAGATATGTGTGTTGTGAATTGATTTATAACAAAAAGTCGGTATAAAAAAATTTTGAGTTGTGACTGTTTTGTATTTAGTGTGCGATATATATTATTTTTTAACGATGAATATTAAAGGCTGTAGATATAGCCTAAAGTATTGGACAAAAACGTTTCACTGCCTTGAAAAAATTTGTTAAAACGACCTCATAAAAACCACGCTGTTAACCGTAATCCAAGTGTTTTTAACAGTTGAAAATAATTATTTCAAGAAGCTTTTTTCAATGTTTTCTTCAAGTTCAACATTCAAGTATGAAATAAGTCCTCGTAAAATATTTTTATTTCGTGGTTTAGTTGGTATGTGGTTTGTTAATTTGTTTTGTTTAATTAATGAACCCAGGTTCAATTCTCAACAAGACCTGGGCAACTCTATTTTTAATTTTCGATTATCAAAATTTTATATAAGCAAGTATTTAAATGAAAAATGTTATATTATTAAAAATTGTTTTCAGTCATCGCCAGGATTCAAACCGCAGAACATTGCAATCATTGCATAAGAGTCAAACGACCAAACGTATACCATAAGCTTATGAGCGAACAAAATATGTACATACATATGTTTATGAGAGCATTGCAACTTTGAGCAAGTGCAAAATTATTACTTTTTTCAACATTTTCCCAGTATGATTCCTAGCGACTCAAGAGCGATTTGCTCAAGAGTTTTTTAGAAGATATATCGCGTTTCGATCGCCGATACGGGGAATGCGTAATTTTCTTAAAATTTTTAAATCTATCATTGAAATATGAAGCACATCGTTAAAATTAATAAAAAAGTTGAACATAAAATTGTTAACCAGCCATTTTTAACTTACAACAACTTTTACCGTTCAACAACGATGCTTCACAACAAATCGCTATGGAATCCTAAAACCGATTTGTTTGCCTCTCTTGTCGGCAAATCGCTCCTTCCGATTCATGTGCGACTCTTCCTGGCAAATCGCTTAGCACTCTTCCCCACGAATCGTCGGCGAATCATCCAGGCGAATCGCTTAAGACTCCTCTTGGCGACTCTTCCTAGCGAATCGCCCAAGATTCCTCACGGCGAATCGTCAGTGAATCTTCCAAACGAATCGCTTAAGACTGTCAAAAGAGCTCGCCGACGATTGTTTAATTTTCCAAGCGATTCCCTAAAGATTCTCAGGCGATTCAACATATTTGCTGAGACAGATATTCTTTTAGAATTGGTAAAGTAAAAGTTTTCACTTCTATCGTGTGGTCACACATCGCTGTATGGCACATATCAATTTTTTTTTTTTTTAACGCATAACAGTATCGTTTTATCAGCAGCACACTCCTTATTAATTGTTTTCCAAATCTAGAAACATAAATTTAACGCTTTTTCTTGCCTTAAAAACAACTGTTTTGTTACCTATAAAATGTCAGTCATAGCCACTCAATATTTATGATATAATTAAAGTGTGAATAGAACGGCATGTCCTGCCGACAACTCAGCCGCGTTTTCAAAATTCATACGCATAAGGCGCAACTAGCTAGCCATTGAAAATTCTCTTAAAGAAGCATCTCATTCATTCTCATTGACACCGCATTTAAGGACAATTAAATTAAAACCGAACATTAAATTACAACAACATTAAATTACAACATGTGTTTCATGCTACCACCCCACTCAGACTGTCCTTTAAGGCGCGCTGTACAATTCTATGCTTTATTGTTGTAAGTGTTTTTATTGTTGCTGCTATTACCAACAACAATAAAAATAAAAAAAAACAGTC
This sequence comes from Tetanocera ferruginea, assembly GCA_958299015.1. NCBI lineage: Eukaryota > Metazoa > Arthropoda > Insecta > Diptera > Sciomyzidae > Tetanocera > Tetanocera ferruginea. Next base: position 102,849,916 of record OY282642.1, on the reverse strand, counting down.
CATGCAATGCACGTATTTGCTAAATGTTGATGTCCTTTGCGCGCTGTTATGTATAAATTTGTACTTCTTTTTTTCGCTCGTTTTATTTTTTTTTCTAACTATTACATACATTTTTTATATCCACCGCAGGCTCTCATTCAACAGGACGTGTTTTACTGGCCCTCATTACCTCTGCACGTACCACAAACGATTCAAATAATGACCAAATTATTGCATTTAATTTAAATGTTAGAGAAACGAACGAATGAAAAAAAAAAACCACCATAAAATAATATAAAAAATGAAAGCAACTGGCAAATGAGCATGAGATACAAATATTTATTCTAACAGATTCATTAACATTTAGTGTCCGCCTGCGCCCTATTCATTCATTCATTTATTCATTTTTTCAATCGTGCGAGTGGCACGGACCAAAGCGAGGTCGTTGGGTCTGAATGACCGAACTGCTGCTAACTGCTTGATTGAATGAGTGAATGAATAACATTAAAAACGGAAATGGATGCGCATTTCCGGCTGCGTTTAGATAGGCGTTAAATATGGTTGTATGCTATATGTTTGGTGTGTGTGTGAGTGTGTGTGTGTATGTGCGTAAAGCAAAGATAGATTACAGTTACACGCCATTACCGTGCGAGCAATTTAGACGCACATACAATAATAGCAACAACAACATCACAAACAACAAAAATAATAACAAAAATAACAAGAGTAGAAAAATATAAAATGCAATGATATTAAATTAAAATGCTTCAATTTTTATTGTTTCCCAAATCATTTGCCATCAATTCTAAAACATACATATATAAACACTGTGGTGTGAGTGGGTCAAAACAGAATGTACACATTTGAGTATGCTAAGGATGCCTAATGAGACTGGTTCAAATAACACAAAAAAAAAAAAAAATGTTAGCATTAGCCCTTTTTTTCTTTGCGTTCATTTGGAGGATGGCAGGAAATCAAAATTGGGATGTAAGGCTAATGCTCACATGCCACTGCTGAGCATTAAGCAAGTAAGCGAATTTTTTTTATTAATAATTAAACAGATATGTTCTCAATATGTGCTAATATGCAACTTTCGGAAACAAATTTTGTTGTTCTGGTATGATTGTAATGTGAGTAAATTTAAAAATTACTATTTTTTTTCCGTAATTCCTTAAGTGTGTGTAGCGGTAAGTGTGCTGTAGAGTGCTCAGAGTGTGCTGTAAGATGTCGTAGATAGTTTTGAAAATAGTTAGCATGTATATGTGCAAAGTTTTGGAAAATAATTAAAAAAAATGTTCAAAGTACGCAAGTTTTTTTTCTTTAGACAATATTTTGCTATTAATTTTTTCTGTAATTTGCTTTAAATATGCTGCAAGGTGCCATAGACAGTTTTGAAAAAACAGATTTTGAATATTTTTGAAAAAATATACAATCTAATGCTTTTGATTTTAATGGTTTTTTTCTTTAAATCCTTCAATTAGATCATATATAAAATTAGTTACAAAAATATAATTTTTCTAAAAATTATAAAAAAATATGAAAATTTCAGCAGTGAAAAGGAAATAAACTATTTTTTTTCATTTTGCTTAAACTTTCAAAAAGTAATCTTTTATTTATTAAAAACTGAGGAAAAAAAGATAGAGGTGCGATAATTTATGAGTCTGCTGTGGTTTAAATTTTAAGAAAAAATGATTAATGTTTGAAAATTTTAGAAATTTCCAAATAAATATATTTTCAATTTGACCTTAATTATTTAAATCCAATCTTTATTCCAAAAGTTATTCAACATTAAACCTTGTGTTTTTAGTGATGTTAAATTTGCTGAAATTGAAAAACCGGAAACTATTTTCCAACTTTGAGAGTGAATAGCTTCAAAAACCCGAAGGTGGGTATCCCGAATAATAATCTGATTATAGTCATTTTTTAGTACAAATATTTTTTTGGAGTGATTTTAGATCAAAAATGAAATTTTGTAAAAAAATATTGAAGGAGTCCGAAGATACATCGATTTTTAACATTTTTTTTATATGGGAGGTGGTCATTCTCCGATTTGGCCAATATTTCGAAAATTTTTTAATCTATGTGAAAAAGTTGTCCACACCAAATTTCTTGAGATATTGTGTACTGATAGAAAAAAATAAAAAACTGGTTAAAAAAAAGTTGAAAAACTTCCTTAATAAAGTTTCGTATTCTACTTATTTCATGGCGGTAGTAGGTGCTAATTGCGTGACGTGCGACGTGGGTAGCCGAGTTCAATCCACACCTCTAAAAGGAATTTTTTTTCAATAGAAATAAATTTTTCTGATCGGCTATCACCTCTATGCTGAGTCGGGTCAAATTTACTGCTACATAAAAAACAAGAGTACATTTATTTTTCCTTTTTGTTTAAAATGTTATGAAAAAAATTTTTTACAAAATATGGTTAATAAAGTTTAACAAATTAACTATGATGCAAAACAGACAATTTAATTTGTCTTGAAATGTGAGTGACACCGACGTAAATGACTTACTGTTATTACTGAAGCGTGAGTGACGCTAGATTTGCCGATATACATTTTTACGTAGAACGTATTTTTACGTAGAATTACTTCTTACAGCGCAGTTTTCATGTGGTCGTTTAAGTAAAATTTTTCAAGGCCATGAAACGTTTTTAACCAATACTTTAGGGTATACCTACAGCCTTTAATACTCATCGTTCAAACATAATATATATACTAAAATCTCAGATATATCCTGCGCTAAACGAATATCTAATTTTGTATTTTATCACCATTATATTAAAGTCATAAAAGAGCAAAATCTAAGAAGAAAAATCTTAATTTTTATATAAACAATCAATCATTGCTCAGCTGCCTATGTTGTGTCTGCTGCTTTCTTTGTTTTTGTTTCGTTGTTTTTGCTTGTTTTGTTATTGTTTTGTAAGAACTGATTCGTAGCATTGGTTCTCTACATCACGTTAAGAGGGCTCATTGGGTTATTGTATGTGCTATCTTCTTGTTCTCTTATTTTAACATGAGAGGTCAATCACAACCTCTTTTCAACTCAGTCAATGAACTCGAACTGACAAACTTGACAAAACTATCGAAAGGATTTGACATTTTATTTATCTTTATTTGTCATGCTTACTTTTAACTTTTTCTGTGTTTTGGTCTCGACAAGAAGTCCATAACTTAAGTGTTATTAATTTATTTGTTAATCTTCGGAAGATAAATAAAAAACAATGTGCAAAATGATCAAATCAATCGGACCAAAGAGGTTAAGTAAAAAAAGAAACAACTTGAACCGAATTCTTCGTCTACACTTACGATACTATCGAAACTGTTACTTTTTTTAACTATCTAACTTATATACTTTTTTCTACACAGCCTCTTAAAAATTTTAATTTTGTAAATATTGCTAACTTTGGGGGCAAATATTTTTGGTGGGCACGGATAAAATAATTTGAAATTGTTTCACAATAAAGTATATATTTTTAATTAAGCAGTTTTTATAAGTTGCTTTAAGCAGTTAAAATTATAAATTCCATTTTTGCTTTATTTGTAAGATAGAGTCCTTTAAACTTTATAAATATGCAACCTAAATCTTGTGTGTTTTGAATATATTTTTGCGTTATTTTCAAATGCAAGCATAAATATTTTTGTTTTATATTACAAATTAAAGTTTATGTGATAGGTTTTCCGTCATTAGAATGATTTTTTATGGATTTTGGAGAGATTTTCCGGGTTAATGACGTTACTTTATCTGAGAGGTATGCTTGAATTTCATTAAATTTTCAAACTCAGTGTTCTTAGGTAAGATCAAAGTTTATGTAAAGAATTTCAAGTTATTAGAATCATTTTTGTGGAATTTACAGAGATTCTATCGTTTTAATTAAGTCAATTCCGTATGAGAGGTAGGCGTGTTTTTCAACCGATTTGACTCATTTTCGAATTTGATTTTAATTTTGTAGAGAATAGCATAAATATTGAGTTTCAAAAAGTTGAAACTCAATATTTGAAACTCTGACAAAGTTGAGTTTCCGAAAAACCGAAAAAACACAAAATTAAAATTGGTGCTTTTGTGTTGAAAACTTAATAAGCGTGTGAATTTTTTAAAATTTTTCACGGCGGAATGCAGCACAATTTGAAAACATTACAGCACAACTCTCGAAATTCTAAAACAAAGTAATGATTGGATGTGTTTTTGTTATAAAAAACACATTGAAAAAGCTTATAAAAACTATAACATTAGAGCAAAATTAAAAGATCACACATCATGAACATTACAGCACATCATTTTCAAAATAAAAAATAACTGAGGTAACTAAATTAACTCTAGAGTAACTGGGAAAAATTCAAAGAACGCATCTTTTTTGATTCTATTTTTAATTTTTTTTTTTATTTTCTAGATGATTTTCTAGAAAATAATTACAAGTCTGCACAACATACGCATCTAAAACAAATTCACAAATCCACAACCACTTTATCTCTTGTGTTTACGTTTAAACACTTCAAAGGTAAAATATTTTTTCAACACCTCTCACCAGTGTTACCACAGCAAAGCGCTTTGCAAATCGATGTTATTCAAAATATTTTCAATGCTTCCAGGCAAAGTCGATGATGCATAGCGAAACACTCTGCTCTAAATATGGAAATTCACATTCATTTGCATAACGATAAATTCAGTTATCATGATATACCATGAGATAGTGTCAGCCGGTCGAGTAAAAAAAAAAGAAATACCACCACAACAACACATATTCAATCATGCAGCAAGCCATTCGACCATTCGACCAGCCGAATGACAATTTTGCCGTGCACTTTGGGCAACAACACATCGTTATGTGCAACGAATATTTAAAGAAAATAGATTTTAAATTTTGAATACGCTGAATTAAGCATGCATAGCGATGAGAGTTGAGCTGTACAAATATTGATATGAATTGTGCGTTACGCTACTGAAGGCTTAACGCGGCTATTATCATAAAAAGCAAAAATTTCAAAGCCATCATGACGAGTCGTTTTACCAGCAATCGGAAATAGAAGAAAACGGCCAATTCAACTAGTTATAGTACCTGTTTCTCTATGTGTCAATTCAGCTATCAATGCATCTTTCTACTTGTCTATGCGTTAATTTGTTATATAGTGATGTTGAATTGGTATAAATTGTCAATATCAGCTCAACTGAACTAGCGTTTTACATAAACGTATTAGGAACATACGTAGTAAAGCATTACGAATCTATTCGCGAATTTAATGCTCTATGGCATCACAGTTAATATATACCATCATCATAATAAAATAACTCCACGGCCGATTCGTAAGGGTACCAAATCTGTAACATTGGGTAACTGGGTAACATTGTCCCAAACCACCTCCTTAAAGGACACCTTTTCTCAATTATAACTCTAAAGCAGGAACCAGGGTACTGACAGAGTAGGTTAGTATACCACAAACTTTCAAGCGAAAATCCTTGCCATAAATAAATGTATGAGACTAAACAGTCTGAATAATGTTAGAGACAATACATTTTTCATCTTCTCTGATAGTCAAGTTGCTCTTCAAGCTCTGAAATTACCCATATAACATCCAAGTTAGTGTTAGAGAATGTCAACGTCCTCAACGACCTCGCTGAACAAAATTACACTACAGTGGATTCTTGCCCACACTGCTCTGACAGAAATGAGAAAGCAGACTCTCCAGCCAAACAGGTAGCAAAATCACCATTTACAGGATCGGAACCGTTCGGTTGTGTTGTTAAAAAATTCTTCAAGCAACAAATCAAAATAACCTCATTCCACCAGTTTCGAAATTCTTTGAAGAACTCTTTACCACAATTTCCAATAAACTTATATACCCAGAACTACAAAGAAAAAAAGAGTAGAAGCCTTGCCTAAAAATGTATACAATTCAGCTAAAGTAATTCGGTGATTTTCATACAGCGAATTTGTTTATGTGTGCAGCAAATTTCTTAATGTAAATGTACACAACAATCCCAATAAACAATGTGGCGAGCGGTGATTCGTTAACGAATGCAAATAGTTTTTTCGTATTATTTTCGAATAGTTTGGTTTTGTCCGTATCAGAGGTTGGTTGGATCAGTGATGCTACAAGATATTTTCAAAGTGTACCTTTTTAATTGAAAAAAACGTACCTTTTTAACCAAAAACGTACTTTTTTGAAAATGTATTCTAAAAAAAAATAAAGCACTATATCAGCTTAACATTAGTACAAAAACTTTGGTGTTTGTAATATAGTTTAACTACCTTAAAAAAATATTTAATTTGAGAATTTGATTTAATGAGCTTAAATTCATAGCATACGCGCTCTTTTAAGGCATGCAAATAAGAAAATAATGGACTTATAAAAATAAATATTAGAAAATTTCCAAATCCACAAATGTACCTTTTGAAAAAAAGTCGTACTTTCGTACTGACAGTACTGAGAGTGTACCCCAAAAGGTACAATTGTACCGCTTGTAGCACACTGGGTTGGATGCTTAAAGAAAGCATCGTTTAAAATTGCTTTGTTAAATAGCATTTAAGATATTTTTTAGCCTCCACCAAATATTTGTTTCTACTAATTATTTTTTTCCAAGAAATTTTTTCATACGCAAATATAGAATCCAAAAAAAAATTTCTTTAAAAAGCCTTTCCAAAAATTTATTAAATTATGTACAATAAAATTAATATATGTTCTAATAAATAACACATAATATGTATAAAACTTCCAGATTTTTTATTTTTTTGTCTTTTTGAACTTTGTTGATTCGTTAGAGAAGTACTCCTTTTATATATAAAAATTAGTTAACGAATTAATTTTCTAAGCTTTGGTGACTCCTTCACGAATTGCTTTTGTCAGCTTGAACGATTCGTTAACGAAGGAGGTATTCGATATTATAAGTGAATTGTATATTTTTTTTTTAGACTAAACCAACGCTCAGGGGATGCCCCCTATAAATGCGCAAGCATTCTGTTGGTTTCGAAGAGAGGTGATAGTTTAGTAGTAGGGTGGAAAGGTGGAATGAATTCAGAATAGATATCGAAAGAGATTCACAAACGATATCATAAGTGAATAATTTTGTTTGTTGGGATTGTATTAGGTAGGTTAATTGTGAGGGCAGATAAAGCTTAATAATTTAGGCGGCCTTTCAGCTATCAAATATATAAGACACATAAGTATCCACTTTAATCCACTTCAGAGTAAGCCACCAAAGTGTAGAAAAATTGTATAATTATTTAGATTGTATTTCCACTTAAGAGTAGAAACGGCACCAACATATTTTTTAAAAATCAATTATTTTTTTAAGATATTTTGACTTCAATTCAAAAATTATATAATTTTTACAACGAACGAAAGATTTCAATCATGGAATTCAATCAATATTTTTGAAGTCCAAGCTTTAACCGAGTTGCTGGCGTTCGCAGTTAACACTCAACTTCCTTAGGTTCAATCCACGACGGGACCAGCACATATTTTTTTTTAAATAATTTTTTTTTTAAATAGAAAAAAATTATAAACAGGGTGAGTCGGATAGAGAAGGATATATAGTCGGATGCCTTGCATCAATACAACATACAAATCATATGGGAGGAGGTTCGAAAACGTACCGCATGGAGCTAGGAGGAGAAAAAAAAATTATCAATACGTTTTAGTCCATAACTCACATACCTCAACTAAAATTTCCAAATATAATAGCTTTTTTAAAATTTAGCCAAACATAATAGCTTTTTTAAACCTAAATTGCTTTCAAGTTATCTTCACTGAGTTTTTCCATAAGTCACAACTCAAAAAGATAAGAGGGGCTTAAGTCATAAAATACTTTTTTTAGGAAAATGAATCTTTCAATTTATGCCATTTTGCAATGCAAACAAAAGTTTTTATTATATTTGTATGCCATAGTTTTTTTCTTTGGACAACTTCCTTTACTTCCACCACACATTGTATTTTACTCAGAGCACACTCTGAAAAAAACACATCTTTCTCCGATAAAAAATTTTTCTATTTTCGCTAGTAGCAATTTTCTCTTATTCAAATAAAATTTTCTTCAATTAGAATAAATTTTCACATTTTCGAAGAAATATTTCTTCATTTCTGGGAAATGGTAATTTTTCAATGTCTCTAATAATGATAAGTATTTTTCTCGCACAAAAAAATTCTCATTTATAGAGAAAAATTTATTGAAAATGAAAAATTTACTATTGGAAGTATTTTCTTCAATAAATACAAATTTTTCCTCAAATATAAAACGTCTTTTTCTCTAAAAACGATTTATTTTTATATATTTCTCTTTTTCAGAGAGGCTTTTTATCGTTTTTAGAGAATTTTTAGGATTGCATTTAAAGAAAGGCATTATCTGGAGCAAAGTGTATGCCATTTTTCTCTATATATGATGCCTTTTTTATCATATTCCGAGCAACTTTTTTCTGAGTGCAGCTTATTTCCGTAAAAAAAAAATCGTTTTTGCAATCTTACCTCTTCGATAATTTTGTAGGCCCTGACATTCGGAAACTTATGAAGAGTTACGAATTCAGCGAGTAGCGCTCTCTGAGAATCATTTAATGGCATGGAATTTGATAAAGCAAAGATTCAGCGACTTCCTGGGAAAACACAGTTTTGAAAATGATCGTGTGATCTATGCTTAAATGAACGCATTTAACAAACTGGGCGTCTGAATGTCCCTGATTATATTTTTGTAATATTTTTTTTTTTAACAACTGAAAGAAATGTAGCATGTTTTTTTAAAAAAAACGCATTCTTACTTCAAACAATGAATTGTTTGAATCTTTATTCTTAATAATTTTATATTGAAATAGAAGCAAAGAAATTCATTGCCTTGGTGGTCGAGTGTGTTATAATATTTTGTTTAAGCAACAGAGGATAAAAAAATGTCTGGGTTCATGACTGGACTTAAAATTCAATAGCAAATACAAAAACCTTTGTATATTTGTTCAAATTTTCTGACAGCTTTTGAGATGAACTGTACTTATTTATATATGTTTTGCTACAGTTAAATTATTGTAACCAACAGCTCAGTGGAAAAGTGAATGACTGGCACCCGTGGGACATAAGTTCGAAACCCGCCTGTGTAAGTATAAAAAATTTAATTAATACATTATTGACATTTCGATTCCAGTCCATGATTCCATGGCGGATTGAATAGAAATAACATCTGGTGTGTACCCAGCAGTTATTTTGGAGATAATTGGAAAAAACCAACTAGTTTATTTCTAGTGAAATTGGAGTTAATTGCGAACTAGTACAAAAGACACTTAGCAGAGAACAGTTTGAATTGATTTTTATATTTTTTGTTTTTCTTGTCAGCAGGAACAAAAAAAAAAAAATAAGAAAATAGACGTTCAAAACGTTTTGTGGCTCGTTTTTTTCATTTAGATTCCACATTTCTTTTAACTTTTGCAAACATTTTCAATGAAAATTGTTAAGTAGTAAACAAGTAGTAACCAAATTAGTAACCTAGTGTTCCAAATTAGGCTAATATAGGGCTTACAACTGACCACTTCAATGTGAAAGGGAATTGTAGTGGGACCAGTACTGGTCCCTTTTGGAACTAGTTTAGAACTATTCTAAATCTGATCCATTTATCTGCAGGGTAACATCACAAAAAAATAATTGTGGTCTTTTTTAAACAAGAAAAATTCTTTAAATAAATCATTTCTTTTTTGTTTTTTCAACACATTAATTCTTGTTTCAAGCAAGTCTGTGCTCGAAATAAGAATATTTTTGCTGACTTTACTCTAGCACAAACATGCTTAAAACAACTTAAAATCGTTCTCGATGCTTTTTCAAGCACTGCGATATGTGTGATAATATGCGAGCGATGGAAGATCGCTATAAAAACAAAAAAAATACAATCGTTTATTTCAAATCTTTGTTGGTTTTTGACACAGAATAAAACATAGGCGTAGAACTATTCGTTATTTTTCCGCTCCATTGTAACTTTAATCTTACAACTTTCTTTTATGTTAAATACAAATATTCTTAATTTGTAATATTAATGCTGTTCTACTGTGCACTGTGCACAAGAATAAAAAACTAATCAGTTTACATGAATTATAAAATTGCATTTTAATTTTGTGGTTATAATCAATAATTTTAAAAACATATTTTTATAAACTACAGAGACTACTGATGAGTCGGAGTAGCGTCCAATGAAACCATGGTCTAGTCTACTCGGTTGTTCTGCAAAGTTTTTCTTGACAACGAGATAAAAATGAACAAAATCGGTTAATGCCTATCATATTATAATAATATATAATCATATTATATAATAATGTCTAATATTATATATTATTATATATAGTTATCTGATAATAGAAATCAAAAAGATGTAGCGATAGGGTTAATGCGTTTATTGAAGTAAGGTTAAATGCTTGGTCTATATGAAGTGATCCACTTACATCTCCCAGTGGCACGGACGCGACATTCGCACAGTTTTAATTGCTCGAAAAATAAGAAAGAAACAAAATGAGCCGATATGTATTTAAGTGCTCTAACGCGACGATAGAGTGCTACATTTTATAAAAATATTGGCGAGATTTAGTACAAATTAGTACAAAGTAATAATCAATCATTCAATGAAACGGACGCGACAAAAAACAGAAGTTTTTTTAAGCTCGTATAGAAATACGCAAAATTTAGTAAATTTTGAGAACTTTTTTTTATATATAATATATATGTTAATGGAGGTCAAAGGATAACTATTCTTAGTAGACTTATGAAATATAAAAATGATCTCTTATCTTTTTATAAATAGATATAGCACGAATACAGACGCGACATCATGGACGCGACAAATTTTTCCACAGTAGTAAAATACAGTAAAGATGTTCATTATAAATTTTAATAAAAATACATCATAATAAGTTGAATTCAAGTTACATAGCAGTCATACTAATCAAAATAAAAAAAAACAAATTTATAAGCTTTTAGAGTGCTTTATTTTAATGTTTTTCTTCATTTTTGGTGGACCTTTTTTGGGAGATGCCCATATATGAGATATATACATATATTTTTTTTAAGAGATTATCATTTTGAAATTCATTGAAAAGCAGAAAAAAACGTTGTGTCTTCTTTTTCCAATAGCTCCAAATCATGATAGAATAACAAGGTAGATTTCAAAAGCAGCTGTTCGAATTTAAGTTTTTTAATTGTTGTTGCTGGATTAATTGCTTGACATTTATTGGACTCACAGCTTTGTTAGTGTAAAATTAGATATTTGAGCAGCCGAATAAATATGAGCCTACACTCAGAAAAAAGTGTCTAGGAATATGATAAAAAAGGCATCATATTTAGAGAAAAATGGTATAGACTTAGCTCCAGAGAATGCTATTCTCTAATTGCGATACTAAAAATTCTCTAAAAATGATAAAAAGCTATCATGAAATAGAAAAATATATAATTTTTAGAGAAAAATACTTTTTTTTTTGAGAAAATATTTGTTTTTATTGAAGAAAATACTTCTCATAGTCAATTTTTTATCTAAATATAAGAAAAGTTTTTCATTTTCAATAAAATTTCTCTATAAATGAGAAACTTTTTGTGCGAGAAAAATACTTATCATTATTAGAGACATTGAAATATTTCCATTTCCTAGAAGTAAAGAAATATTTCTACGAAAATGTGAAAATTTATTCTAATTAAAGAAAATTTTATTTGAAAAAGAGAAAATTGCTATTATCAAAAATAGAGAAATTTTTTACCGGAGCAAGGTATGTGTTTTTTTCTCAGTGTACCTTATTATTGTATTATGCTTCAAATGAAGTGATACTTTCAACAATAATTTTGTGCTTTTTAAGGTGTGTGAAGGAAATACTAGAAGTTGTCGTTCCTGACTAGTTTCTGTCTCGAGTTTGGCATTCAAAGTGTTAAAAAATGTAAAATCTGTTAACTAACTTTTACTAACTCTAATAACTTTTCTGCACGAAAACGTACATAATTCAATTGCATCATAATAATTTTGTAAGTTCGGTAAAAAAAAGTTTGTGTGAAAAGCTTGGCTCAATGTTAATCTATACTATTGAATAATACTATTTGAATATGTAATCCATTAAAATGTGCTCTCGTAATAACTCATCATATATAAAATATTCGCGAATATTTTCAAATTTTGTTTAGATGATTGTATTTTTTAATCGCGGGGCCTATACACTGATATTTTGATAAATGATTCACGTCATTTTATAACCATTTAATCTGTGCTAAACATGAATTTTGTTTAAACAATTAAATTCGTATGAATTGATTTTGGTTTTTTGTTTTTTTTTGCACAATTCGGTATGCATTGAATTGCAACTGCAATGTTTCTACATCATCTGCACTGCTTCACTCCACAATTCATCGATTTCATTGAAATAATAAATTTATTAATTTACTGCTAACTGCCTGGCAAATTCGCACTCAAATTAAAAACAAGATTTTGTTTATTCTAATATTTACTTAGAAGAGTCTTTGGCTCAATGATGTTGTTGCTATTTGAAATTTTATATCTTATTTTAATTTTCGCCATGGTATCTAGCACACATGCATTCTGATTACAAACAAAACAAACAAAAAAAAAAAATGAATGGAATATCAAAAACAAAAACTAAACATGCATTTAACAAATTAATTTGCACACTGTTAACAACTTGCCGCCTTTCACATGCAGTGGGTGAAAAAGTTGTTTGCGATACTTAAAAATATTGCTTAAATGTGGTTTTTTTTTTCTTGTGTATCTATCATTTATTTTTGTAAACAATTTTATTTGCAGTTTGAAATATTTTGCTTGCTGCATGCATGATGTTTTTTTGTTGTTGTATGTTATTATTTTTGTGTTTCTATGTTCGTATCTAAATAAATCGTATTCATTTCTTATAGATAGATAGATAGATACTATTTCCGATTTTCATAGCTTGGTTGTTGTTTATGATGTGCTGCCCAGATTTTTGTTGATTTGCCCAAAGTGTATTTCGATTTGGTTCCCATGAATTTGATCGACAGTTCGTATCATCTTAAAGATTGTTCAAATATTTGTTTACATTTTAGCACAAATTTTGCAAATAACTTTGATTTTCTGTTAAAAACACTTTAAACAGGAATTTAAGAATAAGTTAAAAAGAAAACGTGCTTTAGAGAAATTTTAGTGAATTTTTTGTATGCAAATATTTTTGATTAATTTTTTTATTTTTAAACAAAATAGTTGGAAGATTATTGCAGTAGTTTTCTTTTTAAGATTGGATTAAATTGTAGTCAAAATATAATTTTCAGAATATCATAAATGTATTCTATACAGAATGACAGCAGCAAAGTTCGCTTATTTAATAATAAAAATATATATATTAAACATTTGATATTTATTGTTTTTATTTTAAATATATTATGTATATATATTTTCCATAACATGTTGTATGTATGTTACCATATGTATGATACCATACCTATCATTCAGTAATCATCATTCCTTAACTATAGTTCAGCTCCATACCATTTAATTATACCATAGAAACAAAAGACAACAAATCAGACCATCTCATCAAATCAATCAGTGACTTATAATTGTACCGGGAAAATAAAAACCCTGACCACTGCAAACTACTGATGACTTGGTATACCGATCGATTAAATAGGCTTACCTTACAGCTGGTGGAAAAATTTTCTGCTGAAGCCTATCTTATTTCTTTATGAACTATTTTCAATTCATTAAATAAATATTTGTGAAGTCTTAAAGGCAAAACCTTGAAAACAACATATTTAACTGCAACAATATTTATATAACTGATAAAACCCAATATCACCTTTTTGAAAAAATCTACATTTTTAAATGGTATTTATGACAAATTCATACAAATACATTCATAACGGGCTAAACCTTAATTTTCTTACATGCAATAACAATAGAGTTCAGCTACTACAGCTTTTTCGCACATTCTCAGCATTAATATATATGAAGCCACAATCCAGATCTCATTGAAATATTTCAATGTCATGAATTCCAGTGGCTCCAAACAAATTAATGTGGGAAAAATTTACCCACCATAGAATGGATTGGGCTCAGGGACAACACAGGACATAACAACTAACCATGCTTACACAAACACAGATCTAATTACACAATAGCTTTCAATCTACTTTTGAGTTGACCTTTTGACAAACTAACATCAAAAAATGTACAGTTGTTAACAGAGGCACTCATGCGGTTCAAGGGAGCAGTAGCCATGTAATTTGTTCTACTAAATGGTAGATAAATTAAGTTGTTAGCATTTCTACTACTACTACGGTTAGAGTTGAAGTT